>BTHU01000008.1:69416244-70016244 GCA_036184795.1 Tokudaia tokunoshimensis | reverse complement strand
TGAACACTTGGTCCCGGGCTGTTGCTGCCCATTTGAGAACGTTGTGGAAACTTTAGAAGGTGGAGCCTTTCTGAAGGAAGTAGGTCACTGGGAGAGGGCCTTGAGGCCTTATACCTTGGTCCTATTTCCTGTTTGATCTCTGCTTCTTTACTGTCATTGCCACGTGACCGCTAACCTTCTGGTCCTAATGCTATGATGTAAGAATCCCTTCAAACTGTAAGCCAGAATGAAGCCTTCCTTCCTCCCTTCAGTTGCTTCTTCTGGTCAGGTATTTTCCCACAGCAAAGAAAAGTAGATGCTCCAATTCAGAAAGCTTTCGTCCCCCCATATTCCAGTGGCCCGTAAGGTATCTGCCCGTTCTTAACAGCTGCTGGCCTCAGGTGGACATCTATAAGGTAGGAGTCATGAGAACCAAGATGCCAGCTAAGGGTCCTGGAAATGATGCATACACTTTCCCTCCCAGCGACTTTGTTATTCCAGTGCCGTGAAAATTCATTTGGCCGTGATATTATGAAATATGCCGCCGCAAACAACTGGATTTCATTTCCAGCAGCATAAATTAACAAATTGCACGTGTGCACACAGCATCTGCTAACCTAATAATTAAGATATTAAAAAGTCACCTAATGGCACCAGCATTGAGATAATAGGATAATTGTTACAGTATTTTAAGAAGAAGGAGAAGAAAAGAAAAAAAAATAACGGCACAACATCCAGTCATCCATGCAGTTCCCCGGATGGAAGACTGCTTTCTCGGGGGGCTTTGAGCGTGGTGTTTGGATTAGCACTGTGCAGAAAGCAACCACTGCTGTTATGTAACCAAACCCTGCGCATACAGTTGTCAGTCTGGGTAAATTTAACTCTGCAGGTTGAAGGCAGAGCTTCCTTGCCAGAGCAGAGCTTTAAAAACTAAAGAGAATTTAAAGACATAGTGCCCCGTGGACCACAGAGAACACTGACTTGGGGAGTTTAGGCAGTAGCCCAGTACAGCTTCCCTGGGCCCCACTGGGGCATCCGCTACCCCCTCCCCATAATAGCCACTTTGAAAACAATGAAAACTGACAGGAACATGGTTGTTCAATTACAAAGCTGTCTGCATTCTCCCTCTCTCTGCACAGCAATAAAGGCACTTAGGGAACCTAATGTGCCTCGGAAGGAAGGCGCTGAAACCTAGAATCAGGGGGAGGCTTTAATAACAGGTTGCTTTGCAAGGGGAGAGAGAGAGAGAGAGAGAGAGAGAGAGAGAGAGAGAGAGAGAGAGAGAGAGAGAGAGAGAAGATCTAGGCAAGGGTTCTATTGCTTAAGTGGCATGGAGAAAGTTGGCAGGCGCAGGACCATGCCCTGGGTACCAACACAATGGCTGCAGGCTCAGAGGAGGTCTTCTCCCTCTCTGCATCTCCGATTTGCAGAGCACACTGACTTCCCTCCCTCCATTATCACCAGCAAATTCATTAAAGGCGGCGGGGAATACCGGTGTAGGCAGACACCCCTCTCTAATAGGTTCTGCCAGATAAGGTCAATGGAAGACATTCCTGGGGAAGTGTCATGGTATCAAAAAATATCAGTCCAGTGGACCATGTCACCCAGACTCTTGCCCATGTAACAGAACTCATTGTGAAGCAGGTGCCGTGGTCACCAGACAAGGAGCAAAGTTAGTTGAGACTAGGAAGTGTATGTATATCTATCCTACAGTGAGGGGCTTAATCCAGAAAGAATCCCACACCACTCACTAAAGGAAAGATACCCAGTGAGACCAGGGGAGGCCTGATAGTTGAACTAGTAGCTTTTCCTCTGTACAAGGGGAAGATAGAATTTGCAAGAATGCGAATAGCGTAGAAGAGATGTTCAAATGACCCAGAGCATTTCAAAGACTCTGCAACTTGTTTTGTAAATGCATCAAATGCATCAGGAACAGACTAGGAAAGAGTGAGCAGGGAGATTGCTTCAGGCACACCATCTCAGGGGATTCCCCCCTACCCACACCAAATCTCAGCAGTCAGGATACACACCACTCTAGTGTACTAGTTTTAAAATTAGTCTAAATGTTGGGGAGCGGGGGGGCGAGTCATGAGCAAAATACCCAGATTTTATGTAAAGAGGATAGCAAGAAGGATTAAGGACCCGGAAAGATCATAAGGAATAGGTTCTAAGGCTGGAAAGACATCTCGCTCAGTTAGTAAAGTGTTTGCTGTGTAAAGTGTGAAGACCTGTGTTCAATGCCCAGCACACATACAAAAAGCTGGAAACCTGTAATTCCATTGCTGAGGGGAGGAAACAGGAGGATCCTTGGGGGATCCCAATGGTGAGTCGAGAGAGACTCTGACAAGATTAAGATGGAGAATGATCAAAGACCTCTGACCTCCACACATGTGTGTGTGCACGCACACACTGAGTTAATTTTTTAAATGTTATAAAAGAGTGAGTCAAATGGCCCGAGAAACCAGATGAACACGCATAAGAAAAATGTTCTCCGAATCCTGAAAATGCTACACACAGAAACTGACAATTCAAGTCCCCAAGCAGCTGAAGAAGGAAAAATCACCTTGGGACCCCTGGAGCTTAGCTGGAATCCCCAGCTCCTGCCCTCCTCCAGGCCCCCCAACCAGTGCTGCTGCCTGGGTGATTGCCCTCTGTTGCTAAGGGCCTCATGCTCAAAGCCTGATTTTCCCCAGGAGCAGAGCAGTTCAGAAGCATCTTAGTCACACAGATAGAAGGTAAAAGTGTATTCCGAGCAAACTACTGGACTGAGGTGGAGTTTATCAAAGCAATTACAGTGAGATGTCCCAGGCAGGGGAGGGATGTAATCATGTATGACAGGGATTATCAAAACTGCTTACACAGGGAATCAGGAAACTGATAACAAGCTGACAATGGCCTGTACCTGACTGAGGGATTTCAGGCTCCGCTCTCCCAGGCTTGTCAAACAGAAAAAGCAGCAAAGGTTGAACTGTGCAGAGCTGCCGGGCTTTGGTCACACTAAGCAAAGGCTGGAGATAGCCTCGGGTGGGTGGAACAGAGGAATCCCAGAAGGACCTTCCCTAGGTAGCCTCAACTGCTCCGAATTACAGAAGCTATGAAGCTATGCACTCTCATATCGTTCAGATCACCCTTTTTGGTCCTAACCTTAGACACGACAGAATTCCAGGAGTAATCAAAGAGAAGTAGGGACCAAGGAAAGAAGGAAGACCTATCTTCACTCCTTGTCATCCTTCCTTTTTATGCATGTGCTAGAGTATGTGTTCATATCTGTTCATGTATGATTGTGCACGTGTGTACACATATATGTACAAACTAAAGGTCAACTATGGAGGTCATCCCTCAGAAGCATTTCACTTTTTCTTTTTCTTTTTTTTTTTTTGAGACAGGGCCTCTCAATGCCGTGAAGATCACTGACAGGCTAAGGCGGCTAACCAACAAGCTTTAGGAACCTGCTTGCTTCTGCCTCCCGTAAATTTGGATTATAAGCATTAACCGTCATACCTGCTTGACTTTTTACCTGCGCACTGAAGATGGACCTCAGGCCCCGACACTTGCGTAGCAGGAACTTTACCAACTGAGCTATCTCCAACACCTTGACATAAGGAAAAGCTTTGAGGAATAAAAAGAGACCTAAGGCAGGCAGGCTTATACAGTGTGACAAGGATTAGAGTCTGTCAACTTTACCAGGCAGAGGCGCTCTGAGTGGAAAGGGCTTTCTGAACACTGGCCTAGAAAGCTGCAGGGCACAGAGGTGGGAGGGGGGCTTCCCTAATAACATAAATGCATATGTGCTGAGAAGGTCTCTGTCTTCTTTGGATTGGGAGGTCCTCGGGGCGAGCATAGGCATGCAGAGTAGGGTCTCGTACCCCAAATAAAGAGAGTAATATGTTAACTTTCTGGAACACAGAGTCACTGCAGGATATGTGAGGCCCAGAACAGATGCAAACTGCAGGAGATAGAGCTAATGAATCACGGACAGACAGCAAACTGAAATAGAGGTCCTAAATAAAGCCGCTGACCTGGAAAAGGAAACAAATACCTACATTTGCAACAAGGAGCTGCCTCTTCCCTCCTCCTCCTCCTCCTCCTCCTCCTCCTCTTCCTCCTCCCTCCTCCCCTTCCTCCTTCCCCTCCCTCCTCCTCCTTTCCCTCCTCCCCTTCCTCCTCCCTTTCCCTCCTCCCTCCTTCCCCTCCTCCTCTTCCTTCTCTCTCTGTAGCACTAGGCCTTGTTTCTCCTTCACCTAGTGGTGCCTGCAAACACACTTCCCTGACTCGGGACCCAGCTTCAACTCTATCAGCACCAGAGACAGTGGTGATTTGCATCAAGTTCAATGCTGTCCTTTTGGCAGTTGTTGCACTTAATTGAGTGAAAAAAGCTGTCAGTCTAAAGCCCCAGTCCCAAGGTAAATTCACTCTGAACTAACCATCTGCCAGGACTTCTCCCAGGGTACTCCACACTTACCATCCAGAGAATCCGATTCACAGCCTCATAATTAGATCATTCCTGAATTAAATTGACGGTCCCAGGGAAAAGAAAAATGCAAAGTGTATTTGGAGACCAGAAAGCAGAAACCGACTTGTCTTAACAAATGCAAGACTTTGTAATTTCTGTCCCTGCAATTGAGTGCCACAGAAATGACTTGTCCTTAACAATCCGTCACAGGGATTGTCACCTTCCACACTGCCTTCATGTCTCACAGTTGGGTTTTTGTGTATAAAGGTGAGGCACATCTTGAAAGCAGCTCACACAAACGCAAAGGATGGTGGTTACTGCAGATCGGACCTAATGCCCAGGTAGGGTCGCAACCCACTAACCTCGCTTAGCAAATGCTGCAAGGGCCTACAGCTCAGGGCATTTCTGTGCATATCTGCCATTCTGTTGCTTGTTTAAAAATAAAGTATTAAGGGCTGGGGTGGAAGCTCAGTCAATAACGAGAGCTTGAGTTTTATTCCCAGAACCCACATTTAAAAAAAGAAAAAGAAAAGAAAAAGACACAATGGAGGACTCTTATAATCCCGTTGCTGGGGAGTCACCAGACAGGAGTACCCCAGAGCTCACTGTTCACTCAGAGGTCAGCCAGCCTAGCCTACTTGTGAGATGCCAGGCCAATGAGAGACCCTGTCTCAAAAGAAGAATGGATGGAAGGGAGGAAGGGAAGGAGAGAGAGAGAGAGAGGAAGGGAGGGGAAAGAAGGAAGGAAGCAAAGAAGGAAGGGAAGGTCCTCTAGCTTTCACAAGCAAGAACACACACATGCACATAGACACACATATGCATGCAGATACATGTGAAAATAAGCAAATGTTAATATCAGGCTGCTTCCTCCATCACATGGTAGCCAGGTTTTATGGAAAAGCTGAGGGGGGGGGGGGCATCCAAGAACTCTACAGAGATCTTCCTGCAACCAAGACTCCATGCTATGCAATTTGACTGCAAGTAAAAATAAGTAAATGGGAACAGGGCTGTTTTGATAGCATCCAGGCTTCTCAATGAGCCTGATTCCATTCCATGTTGGTGACTGGGTGGAGAGCTTCCAGTCTAATATCTTTCATGCCATTCCATAAGGTCTTTTGAGGGAGTATTCCTGAATTAACTGAAGGATTAGAGGCATCTTCCTGGATGATATCTGCTTATCACATTTCTGATGAGGCGCAGAAATGGAGCCCAGGAGACCACTGTGCCTTCTCCAATCAAGAATGAGAAAAGATGCATTTAACTCAAAACAGAATGAACCCACTTCATGATTACCCAAATATGCAGACTAGGTACTTCAGGCATATCCAGACTTGGAATATACACTGCCCTATACCACAGGACGGGGAACTTTTCACCAACCCAAGACACACAGGATTCTGATGAATATGCAATCTAAAATTGAAACTGCATAAGAACCCAGTATGTACAGTCACTCAAGCTAGGGCCAGAGAGCCTGGCACAGGATGGTGTGAGCATGAGGGCACTTTACAACATACACAAGTCTGCAATTATTTAGGGGAGTTTTGAAAATAAAAAGCAAAACAGTGAAATGATAAAATATTAAGACAAAAGTTGAAAAATAAAACTAGTGAAAACGAATATAGGGCATGGAGCTATAGCTCAGTGGTATAGTATTTGCCTAACGTGTACAGGGTCCTGGGTTCAACCCTTGGAACTGGAAAGAAAACTAACTACAGATTTAGAGCTATTTAAAATATGACACAAAAGACTACATTTGTCACACCCTCCATGTGTGTGACTTGTAACCAGAAGCTGTTCACAGTAGCTGGAGTTGTTTCTTTCTTTCTTTTTCAGTGTGGGGATTGCTCCTGGCTTTCTGTAGGCCAGTCAGGTGCTCCCCCACCAAACAGCATCCTCCACTCAAGTCCTCTATCTTGGTTCAGGCTGGTATCCATATTAGTGCACTCATGTATAAAAGCATTGCCCCTTCGGTGCACGGATATTAAATGATCATCTACAAAAACCCAACAGCCAGTTTAAACCTTAGATTAGATAAAGATGACTGGGTTCGGACAGAGAACCGAAGAAGTCACCCAGAATAAAGTATATAGCAAGCAGAGATTAGTTGTGTGTGTGTGTGTGTGTGTGTGTGTGTGTGTGTGTGTGTAAGTGAAAGAGGAGTTAAATGGGATTTTTTACATGGCCAACTGAACTTTCAGAAAAAGAGAAAGAGGCTACATCTAAGAATGTTCTAGATTAAGAGGAGAGTGGGTGTTATCAGAGCAGATAAGCATATCAAATTCTGAATGGAATACATACATTCATCCTAAATGTACCATGGTGACCCTGCAGAAAACCAAAGAAAAAATACAATCTTAAAAGCAAGCAGGAAGACAAACTACCTTCACAGGGCTGACATGTGACTGACAGCAAACCTGTCACCCGCAACAGCAGGTGCCACCTGCTGGGCAAGGGCCACTCATAGGCTCTTCACAAAAGGGACTGAATGTTGTTTAAAATGATTGCCTAGAGAAAATGTCTTTTTTCCACTGTGCCCTTTAGTGTTAAAAATAGACTTTATTCATTTCTTCCACGGGTTTTTATTGAGCACCTACTGTGTGCTAGGTAGGAATTTCTCCACTTTCAGTTTGACAGCAGATTCAGGAAAGTCACTGGTAAATGGAAGAAGAAGGGAATTACATTTGACCCAGGTGGGAAGTGCCCTGAAAGAAGCAGACTCCAGCTGAGTGCCATTGGCCCATTACAAGCTAGGCAGGAGCATGAATCCTGGAATGCAAAGGCCTGGTATTCACATGCACTCAGGGAGCACAGCATAAACGGTTATTAAGATTGGGGATGGCAAGAAGGTATGTAAAGCATGGGAGATGGAGAGGCACGGTGTATGTGAGGGGCAGAGTACAATATAGCCAATGGGGAGAGCCAGAGAGACAGGCCATGGTGAAGAGCCTGGATTAGATGGCATTATATTTGTGTGACTGTGTGTAGAGACAGACAGACAGAGACAGAGAGACAAGAAACAGAGAGACAGATACACACAGAGAAACAGACAGACAGTCAGACAGACAGAGACAACCAGATACACACACAAAGAAAGAGAGGAAGGTGGGGGGGAGATCTTGCATATTCCAGGATAACCTCAAACTTGCTATGTAGCTGAAGATGGCTGGTTTTGAACTTCTGATCCCTTTACCTCTACTCTCAGAGTCCTGGGACTACAGGCTTGTGTCACCAGTCCTGGTTTATGTTGCACTGTCACTCAAACCCAAGGACTCTTCCTGTACACTAGACAAGTGCTCTACCAATTCAGCTCCAGCTCCACCCCCAGTCCCAGCCCCAGCTCCAGCTTCCCCACCCCCACCCCCCAGCCCCAGCCCCAGCCCCAGTCCCAGCCCCAGCCCCAGCCCCAGCCCCAGTGTGGGGCTTTAAGCAAAGCGGTGATCCATGAGCTCTGCTTTTGCCAAGAGCACTTTGGCAAGGGTGTCCACGTCAGTATGTCAGTGAGGAGAGCAATGTTCTATGAGGTACCCCAGAGCTCCTCAGTGAGGATAGATGAACAGCCTTCAGCCCTTTACACGATAAGAGGGGACAGCAAGAGTGACTGACTATGCCTGAGTAAATCTAAGAAAAATACCCATAAAATTCTGGCTAGCCAAATCCCGCAGTGAGCGTTTTTTCCAATCAGTCCCAAGGCTTAACAGCAGAGCCGGAGTAGGAATAGAAAAGTCCCCGGCTCCAGCTGAACATTCTGTCCCGGCTTTTCAGTCTAAAAGCTTCAGTGTGCCAGTCAGCACTGTTACTACTCCGGTGGTGTTCTGCCTCCACTGGGCCAAATCCTTTCCCCAGAACACCACTGTGCCTCACCAGAGAGGGGTGTTTGCTAGTCATCCTGCCCTTCCAGAAAGGGACAGCAAGCTCAGAGAGCCTGGCTGAATGAAGCCATGTCTCCACCAAAGCCAAGTTCAGCAACTTCCCTGCTAACAGCTCCCAGTGGGGCAGCCTGGCACTGATCTGCTGGGCGGATTCAGGGGATGCAGTCCCTGTGTTCGTATCTTTAATATTCAGAGCCCACGGTGCAAGCATCCACAAAGCCACAATCACAGATTGTTCTCAACATTCTACTCAAATGACTTGTTAGAAGGTACACAAGGATCTCTCCGGCAAGGCCAGAGTCGTGCTTTATCTAGGTGGCCGGAAGTCTGCCAGGACAATAAGGAAGAAAGTTAAGTCTCAAGCAGCCATCTGTCAGGAGGCATCTCAGGCCAGGGAAGGGCAACAGGAGAACTAGGGAATGAAGGGGATGTTGGCCTCCAGAAAGATTGAGAAGCTGCCGCAGGAACGGCCTGGGAAAAGGGAAAGTAGTGAAATAATCTTCAGGGGCAGCTGTGGGTAGGTGACTCTGCTGCACTCCAGGGAGCTGCTTGCCCAGCTGGCTGCCTTCTGCCTCTAAAAGTGAAGAAAGAAATAAACAGACGTGGAAAGGAACCTGGGACACTGGGGCTATCATGTAGAAACACCCAGGACTCTCAACAGAAGGGGATAAGGTACAGTAAGAACTCTGTCCCATGCCTGGGAGCAATAGTCTCAATTCAGACTAACCATCTCCCCATGTCCTCAGTCTTTTACCTGCAATACAGAGATTGCAACTCTGCCTCCGAGGAACACAGACAGAGCTGGAAGGACTGTGCTTAGAGTTCCAAGTTCCCACAATAAAGTAAAGGAGGAATAAGTGGGCCATCGTAAGGATGGGACCCTATCAGAGCTCAGGTCACACTCTCAACTAAAGAATAATTGCTTTTCTAAACACACAGAAGATATGGACAGCATGTTAGTTCATCTGCAGAACCTTGGTCCCTTGTGCAGTATCCACAGGCCATAGGAGTGAAGACATGGGGTTACAAACATGTGCTATACAAAATAAAGGTCTCGTGTGTGTGTATGTGTGTGTGTGTGTGTGTGTGTGTGTGTGTGTGTGTGTAGGATCTCTAGTAACAGTGTCAAGAGGGGCTGTGGGTGCTACCATATTCACTAATATTTTGAAGCATAAGCCAACACCATGTGAGTATGCATATCGGTTCAAGTATGAGATATCAAGTATGAGATATCGGTTCAAGACAGCCATCTTCAGGGTCTTCCCACTCAGACACAGGCTCCTACACACATCCTCCTCCTCCTCCTCCTCCTCCTCCTCCTCCTCCTCCTCCTCCTCCTCCTCCTCCTCCTCCTGCTGCTGCTGCTGCTGCTGCTGCTGCTGCTGTGCTGTGATGATATGCTCACAACTGAGAGAGGACACCGAGCTTCTCCCTCCTCCTCTCACAGCAAACAGTGCCCCCCTCCCCCGCCAGCATATCTCTTCTAATGAGTTCCCTCCTGACAGAGAGAAGAAAAGGTTCCCTCTTTCAAACTATGGGAGAGAAAAACTAAGATGCAATCACGCCTGGTCCTCTGGGCAGCCTGGCAGCATACAGCCACCTCTACCCACATTGTCCCAAGTGCCTCAGAAGAGTCACGGGGAGGTATTCATGCTTACTGTAGAATGCCTGGATTTGGCCATCTCTCATCAATTCCCCCACATGGATGCAACTGAGAGTAAGCTTTCCCAGGAGGTAAAGCAAGGCATACTAAAATACACTTCCACCACTGGGACTAGGAAGCAATCCAACTTCTAAATCCCGAAGATATTACTGATACTGTTTACAATTATCATGCTCAATAAGAAACCAGTGCCTGCTTTCCATGGGGGTAAATCCTTTTATGTAGCTGAGAAGTGTGTGTGTGTGTGTGTGTGTGTGTGTGTGTGTGTGTGAGAGAGAGAGAGAGAGAGAGAGAGAGAGAGAGAGAGGTGTACAAATAGTACACACATACATGCATGCACAATGTATGGATGTAGATTATACCTCCAGAGCCAGGAACGTCGCTCAGTTTGTACACTGCTTGCCTGGCATGAACAGAAGCACATACATGGGGCATAGCAGTACACATCTGTAGCCCCAGCACCCAGGGGGAAGAGCTAGGGAAATCAGAAGATTCAGGACATCATCAGCTACATGGTGAGTTGAAGGCCAGCCTGGGCTACATGAGATCTTGCCTAAACAAACAAACAAATACACATATGCATCCATACTCACACATGTGCAAACCCATGGTACCTATTATGTTCAACCTTCCTGAAATTTATAGTGGAGCCTGATTGCAAAACACACCAAGAGGTGCATAGCTGCCTAGCCACACTCTAGATGATCCAAGTGTCATAGCCTATGCCCTTGAAAGGTCTTAAATAGTTAAAAACACAAAATTCTAGTCTTTCTCACAAGAGAAGGCCATAGAATAAATGCCTGTCTCTGTCTAAAAGACATGAGTTCCTTGCAGATGTGTACAAGGTTATCATGAGAATGGGTGAACCTCAGAATAGAACACAAAGAAAAAGGAACCCATCAGTTATAGAAGGGTTAGAAAATGTAGTGTCTTTATTCAATGGACTATTGGTCACTCAGAAAAAGGGAAAAGTTCAGCATCTCCAATTTGAAAATCTGAAACTTGTGGATGAAGGATGTATAGCCAGTCAAGTCTATGTGAATATTTAAAATTTTGAAAAGCCTAGATTTGGAACTTTTTTAAAAAATAGAATATCTAACCTATCCTAATACATTCTATGGCACATATGAGTCCTAAAATACTATGCCCAGTGAAATCAGCCAGATCGAAAGACTACATTTTATATAATTCAATTTCAGTGAAATGTCTAGAAACAGTAAATAAAGACTAATGGCTGTCACAAGCCAGGGTGAGGTGTGGAGAGGCAATAAGGGGCATAACAAGGTACCATCTTGGCATGATATGAATGTCTAAGTAGACTGACATAGTGGCATGATACGAACATCCAAGTATACTGAGGTAGAGGTGAAATTTTGTAAATTTACTAAAACATTATGACTTCACTCTCAAGAGGGAGTAATTTCAAATTGTACCTCAACAATTATCGAAAGGAAGCATTGATGTTCTATGGTTCTGTAAGTAAGTGGGATCTCTGTCACAGGGTCTCAGAACATCAGGGCTGTCAGGAAGTCATACTTCCGCACATCTCTGTACTGTAGAAGAGGCGGAGCGTCTTGGGGGAAAAGACACTGTCTGGGGCCACTTACAACAAAGAGCTAAGCTGTGATGGGAACCCAGGTGTCTCCGATATTGTCCTGGGTAACCTCAACATTTATTATTTTGCATTACATCAACACCCGAGGCACCAGTGACACACAAACAGATGTACCTGAATCCAAGGTACAAGTCTCTGGAATATACCTCATTCTGAATAACCCATGGTGTAGTATTCTCAGCGTACCTCGGTGCTTCTAGATTTCTGTCTCTTGTCCTTCTACTGAAGTCTCCTGCCTGACCCTAATGTATGGGAGAGAACTCTAAGAAGCTGAGCCATCTCTAAGAGGCCCCCAGCTTCAATCAGTCCTACTGCAAACTCCCTAATTCAGATCCAGCCTCGGGCTTGTCAGTCTAACAGAAATGTAAAATAGAATCTCCATTTGCCACAAAATTAAAATGCAGCCCAATTAGGCAGAATACAAAGGAACTTGTCACCAAATTACCAGAAAAAAATGAAAAATAAATCACAAACTCTAATTTAAAACAAATGATAATATAATTTCAATTAGCTTGGGATCCACTGACAGATATCAAATGATACAGGATCCTAATGATAAAATATTCTGCTGTTTGAACAAATAAGAAAGAAAGAACCAACACGTTGGAAACAACTCAATCACCATGAAAATTATGTGTATGTACTTTAAGAACTGGCCAAGATATGCCCTAAAGGTCTAGCCCCTGCCCCCACAAACATCTGTGTTGCATCTGTAGGCATTAGTGAATGGGCTCCCTGAGACTTAAGTAGAACTAGATGAAGCCACATCTTTGAGCCCATCAGAATAGGATCACTATTCTTATAAGTGGGAGGGAGGGCTGGGGGTGGCGATGGCCCAGTTGGTAAAGTGATTGCCACACAAGCATGAAGACCTGAGTTCGAGTCCCAGAAACCCCCTATAAGCCCACTAAAAGAATAGGTATAGTGTGTAACATGTGTAATCCCTGGGCTGAGGAAGCAGAGATATGTAGATTCCTGGGACTTGCTGAGTAGCCAGGATAGATTTCTCAAGAGCATGAGGGCGAGACCCTGCCTCAAAAATCAGGCTGGACGGCTGATAAGGAATGACACCTGAGGTAGACTTCTGGACTGTGCACACATGTTCATGTGTATCTGCACACAGACGAACAGATACACAGAGAACAAAAATAAAAATAATAAGAGGAAGAGTGGCCCCATTCCCATCCCACCATGTGACAGTTAAATGAAGATGTGGCTATCGCCAAGCCAGGAAGCTTGAAATCTGAACAGTGGGAAAGCAAACATTACTTCAATTACCAGCCTAAGGCTTTTTATTATAGAAGCTGAACCAACCATGGTCCAACTACATACCTCCTTTATGGGTCTGCAGCAATCCTATAATCCACTAAAGTCACCCAGGTTAAGTGGTTGCACAAGGACCCTTCCTTAGGAAGACAATCAGGTACATTAGCCCAGAATAGGGTTAGAACTACCCAGACTCCCTTATTCTGCTTCTTGCCAGGGGTCACTCATGCACCAACTATTTTATGCACATACAGTCTATCTTCCCAACACTTTCACCTCAGTGCCAAGTGAAAATGAAAATGGAACTGCATATTTAGCTAGACTTCCCCATCGTAGAACCAGGCCTTAACTTCTTAAAATGTACCTCAGCCTCTAAACGAGGTCTCTCCTCCCTCAAACTGCCCCCTCTTCTGGGGATTTGTATGTTCAAAGGGTCTGGCAGATGATTGATCCCATGGTTTTGAAGCAAATATTGCCTCAAAAAAAGCAAATATTGCTCTCTCTGGAAATTTGGGAAGACTGCAGGACTAACAAAGGATGGAAGACTTCAGCGACCCACACATGAAGACGCTCAGATTTTAAATATATCAGCAGTCTCATGCGATAAAGAGGCACAAGGGTGCAGGGATTAGAAGGTTTCTGGCCAGTTTCCATTTCTCTGGCAAAGTCCAGCTTCTTCCTGCCTTTCACCTCAGTTACCCCAAAGGACCCTTTAGTCCGTATCTAATACGGGGAGAAAATTCAGAACAGAAAGCAACAAGGAGATTTGATCTACACACTAAATCGGACCGTTTGGGGGTGGGAAACAAAGATTATGCTTCAAGTCTCAGAGATTAACCCCATGCCCATTATTATAGAATAAAATAGTGTAACCTCCAAACTGAAAAACCTCTAAGTTATCAAATCCCAATTTCTTCAAATAACCCAGTTTATCTGGTTTTTAGAAGAAAACAGGCAGGTACAGGAATGCTGGAAGTGAAGACATTAGGCCTAAAACAACGGACACTTTCATCTTAAAGAAAGATGGAAGGGGAAGAAAGAAAAAGAGGAAGAGGAAGGGAGGAAGCAGGGGGTGGTAACTCATACCTGTAATCAGCACCAGAAAGCTGAGGCAGGGGGATTGCCACAAAGGTCAGCCTAGGCTACAAGGCATATTACAAGCTAGCCTAAGCTAGAATGAGACCCTGCTAATGTCAATAAATTGGTAGTAAGTAAATCATTTTCTTCAAGGAAAAATAAATATTTGAACTTAATTAAAAGTTTAAAACCACAAATAAGAGGCCTCTTCTACACTGAGCTATGATAACACAACTCGCCTTCCAGTGCTGAGGACTCTCCCAAACAGAAATCCTCAGAGCTCCTTGAGCTGACACAGGCCCCTCTAAGACACAGCCCAGCTTACCCTCCCTCACCAAGAGCCACAATTCTTGTGTAGCCTCTCAGCACCCCAAGGCCTGGCCCTCAGCCTTCAGTGACTTATGGGATGGTGGCCAGAGAGAAAAGTCACACTGAGAGCTCCCTAAGGTGCTTCTCCGGTAACCAGCTGGTGAGATTTCATCCTGCGTGGGGTTAGCTTTGTCTAGCTAGGCAAAGCAGGCAAAACTTGGCTGAGACTGAATTCTGTTTAGGTTTCCTCAGGGCTCAATTATGAACAGCCCAAAGAAAGGCTCTGCTGTCCTGAAGGGCACCTTTCAAGAGGGGGGAAAAAATAGACCGCTGGACTAACAAAAGGGGACTGTTTGGTCACTGATGTCCTGAACAGGGTCTAGGGTACGACCTGGAAGCTTTCTGCACAGTTAAAAAGGCAGAGGAGAAAACAGCAACGGGAAGGAGGGACACCCCCATCACTCACTGCAGACCCTCTCCCCACAGTGCCAACAGATAAAATATAAACCCCTTTGAAGAACGCTCCAGCCAGAGCTCAGCTTTCAGGTATTAGAAGACACCGGCTTCCCAAGGCCTCCCCACTGTCAGATCAAACACCCGCGTGCTATTTCCCTAGTATCTGCCTGGTTTCCCCCTACACCATACAAAACAGGCTTTCCTTTAATCTACTTAGCACACTGTGGGCAAAGGCCTCTAATTTCATAGCACAGAGATAACACAAGTAACTCCCGTGACACATTAGCGGATGTGGATTGGAGGACCTTCAGCCAGGGCTCATTGAAAACAATAGTATACTCCAGAAGGCTGTGACTCTTCACAAGTCCAGCCCTTTCTGGCAGTAACCAGAGTTAAGGTGAGGTCAGTCAATTAGTGTCTGTCCAGTTTGAACTTCACAGGTCCCCTGATAATCATACAACACTTTCTTAGACCCTCCTGGGACTGGGACCAGGATCAACTTTCTGCCAGGACTTCCAGAGGCTGTTGTCCACCTAAAAGACCCTTGGAAACAGAGGCAGGAATGATGGTTCAGTTGGGAAAGTGCTTGTCACACCAGCATGAATCGTGTACAACACAGGGAGGTGAGGACAGGTGAATCCCTGGATCTCACTGGGGCAAACCTAGCCCAGTGCTGGCCTCAAGCTCTAAGGCAGTGAGTGATAGCACTGTTTGAAGAGACTAGGACCAACAGCTGGGTTTTCATTTGATCTGCGAGCATGCATGCACACACACACACACACACACACACACACACACACACTCAGAGACAGACAGACCCAAAAGAACAGTAGGTGTCCAAACCACATAGCAATGGAGACCTCAGTAAAATCACACCCAATATTGTCTCCCTGACCAACACACTCTTCTGTGTTTCCCTTTCTCTTTTGGATCAACCATAAAAGAAAAATTTCCATTGAGTGTGTCCCCTGGCTAGCTCCATCCTTTGAAGGTCTCACACCCTTTCCTGGGCTCCCCTTTCAACTTTCTCTCCCACACAGCCATTCTCCCTGGGCAGCACAGAGACCTCTGCAAAACTGCTATTCATCCCACTTCTCCAGCTTGAGGCTCTGCCAAGTGCAAGGCAGATTCCCTTTAGAGACAGGATAAATCAATGCAGGACTGTGGAGAAAGTCAGAGGAAGTGTGTGTGGGGGGTGGGGGTGGGGGTGGTGCAGCACTTCTTCACTCATCAATTAGGAATCAGGAAGGGATCCCCATCGAAGCAGAAGAAACTCAAAGGCAACTTGACCCTGACTCTGGCTTTACAGACTGTTTCCAAGTGCATGGAGGAACCCCGATTTTGGTTGTATGCAAGGAGTCTATGCATGTGCATGTGGGTATGGAGGCCAGGGGCTGAAGTCAGGAGTCCTCCTCAATCCATCTCTCTCACTGAACCTAAAATTCAGAGATTCCTTTAAACTGGCTGGCCAGAGAGCTGGGGGATTATAGACAGCTGCTCCCACATGTAGGTTTTATGTGGCTACTGGGATTAGAACTCAATCCCTCACGCTTGTGAAATGAGCCTTTCACAGGCCAAGCCCTCTTCCCCAGCTCCTGAATCTTCAGTATGTTAAAGAAACCCTTTTCTCCCTTTTGTAACCCCACACATCCTTTGACTTCCCAGCCAGGCACATGCATTTGGACCCTAGACCTCTTAGTCATAAAGATTTAACCTTCCGAGGCCGTCAGCAGAGCCCTGCCCTGAGCTACTCTTGCCTCCAGCCTAGCTTATCTAAGTTCTAGGTCCTTCCTGAAGTTCTTTTTCTTTTGTTTCCTAACAGTGTAGACTGGGGTCTACACTGTTTCCTATATGTAGCATACCATTCCGTGCTCCCTGCTAAACCATTCATCCAGCCTGTTTCCCTGGCACCTCCAGCTTATCGCACTCCAAACTGAACACATTCCTTCTTCCTTGGTCATCCTCAACCCATGAAACTGTCGCAGCCTAAAACTCTGTCCCAACAGCCCCTCCCTCTAGAATCCACTTGAATCCCCCCAACCCCCATCCCCATCCTGTACTTGGGAAATTCAACCTTAGATTCTACCCTCCTGCCTCATTTAAGTCCTGGCCCTACAGAATTGCCTCAGAGGTGTCTGATTAGGCTGGGGTCTACACTGTCAATTCTCCATCTCCACAGACTTATGCCTTAGGAACCCAGAAAGAAATCAGACGCATTCCATCTACTCAATGTTTTGTGATAGAGAAAAGGGCCCAGCATGCCTCAGTCAGCCCCAGTCCACTTTCTCCACCCCTACTTTCTGCTCCTCACCAACATCCTCCTCCTGAAGTCTAAGCTATACCTCATCCACACGACGTGAATGAGGCATCGGCGCTGTGACCCTCTCAGCCTGGCATACTTTTTCATGTTACCTAGAAAAATCTCACCATTTTTCCTCAAACCCAGGTATATTACCCACATCAGCAAACTCTTCCTGGCTCCTCTCCAACTGTTCTCTCTCTCTCTCTCTCTCTCTCTCTCTCTCTCTCTCTCTCTCTCTCTCTCTCTCTCTCTCTCTCTCCCCCTCTCCCCCTCCCTCCCTCCCCCCTTACCCTCCCTCCCCTTCTCCTCCCTCTCTCTCTCCTATACACACTGTTACATTTTGTTAATGGGTTCCTTGACCTCTCTGTGCATTTTTTTTAAAAAATGAGTTAATGTGTCTTTCCTACCCATCACTTCCCCCCAATAATTCACCTTTGTTCCTTCATTAACCAACTTGGGACCTGGCACAAAGTCAGGGATCAATAAACACTTGATGAATCAAAAAGACAAGCCGTGACACCACTTTGAAATATCTGAAGCTTTCAGGATGGGGATGTTGCTCAGTTGGTACAAGGTCTGTCTATGATACAGGAAGTCCTGGGTTCAATGCCCAGCCCTGCATAAACTGGATGTGGTAGCATGCACTTGCAACCTCAGCACCCAAGAGGCAGAAGCAAGAGGGCGGGAAGTTCAAAGTCATCCTCAGCTAAGCAGCAAAATAGAGGCCAGCCTGGGCTACACAGGATCCTGTCTAAAACAAAATCCAAAGCTTTCAAAGAGTATTTTCTTTTGTTTGATCCCAGGTTTGTGTCAGTTGGCCTTCTCACAGAGAACTGCAGTCCCGTCGTTGGCATCCTGAGGGTGCTCAATGGATGCAGGCGTAAATAGCACAGAGATGTGAGGCCATACTCTACAGAAAATCTACAAGCCTGCCCTACAGGGACTGAGCCCAAAGGAAGACAGGCATGGCTGGAGCGACAAACCGAGAATTCACTATGGATTATGACTAATGAGCCAGAAAAGCAGAGTGCATTTGCTACTAAGAAAATAATCATGGAAAAGGCCAATTAATAAAGAGATGTTGTCAAGCTCTGTGGTAATTTTCATTATAACATTTTATTAGACACAAGATGATATTGATATTTTCTCATGGAGGATTGCAATAAATTTCTCCACTAACTATATTCTTAATCCAGATGCCAGGCATTGATGTCGCCTTCTTTCTGATTTACATCCTCCAGGAGTTTAAAAATCAACATTCTTGATTTCAGATACAGGTACTATGTGGTTGTTTATAAAGCAGATTTTCTTCAAACAATTTGGTCATGAGAGCAGGCATTCTATGAAAGTTAAGTGTGTTCTAAACTACATAAGAATCCCAGTTCTCCAGATAAGGTCTTTCTGGGGTGCCAGATTAGCAGGGGGCAGAGTTGATGGTGCTGTCAAAAACAAAACAAACAAACAAACAAACAAACAAATCCTAGAGTGAAGGCGGGTGAGAGGCTTCTTGGTGCCCCTGGCGATAATGTCCCAGAACTTCTGGGTTCCTTAGAACTTAGAGATGGAAGCCTTGGAGAGAGCAACTCAGAGTACACACAGACAGGAAAGTTTTTAAGACCTCCCTAGAGACACCAGCTTAGGTATTGGAACCATGTTTACTCCAATATACTGAGTCCACCAGCAAAGCCAGAACCCTGGGGCTAAGGGACACAGTCACATGAACCTACTCACTTAGGCTCCTAATTGACATGTCCCAATGGGAAGTCAATACTGAAGTCTGCTTCTCTGGATCCTATTTCTGCTCTCAGAGATTACCTATGACTTTAATGCACAAAAATATGCTTCTATCTTTGCGCTACACAAATAGAGGCACTTTCCTTGGGGTAGCAGATGACAAAGGAAAATGACAAACATTCTTGAGACTTTCAGGGGGAATCAAAGTCCTCAGGTGTGACAGTAAGGATAAAAGAGCTGGTGCCATCACTAGTTTAATCTGCTGTAACAGATCATCTGGCCGGGTTCAGGTTCACTAAACACAACACAGCCAAGTATTTCATGCTAGTACAATCTACTGTATTCTCAATCTGCTTGACACATATGTATGTGTGCATGTGCCTATATGCATATAAACATATGTACAGGTACTTGACACATATGTTCATATACATCTGCCTGAGTGTGCGTGTGTATGTAAATATATACATATTTAACAATTTATTTTTGTTTCCTGACTCTATTTTAGGAATAGGACTTCCTTTTGCTAGTTTATTTCTTAAATACCAGCTATTCTCTCAACCTCTCTCTCTCTCTCTCTCTCTCTCTCTCTCTCTCTCTCTCTCTCTCTCTCTCTCTCTCTCTCTCTCTCTCTCGTGTGTGTGTGTGTGTGTGTGTGTGTGTGTGTGTATGTGTGTGGTCCCATACGATCAGCAACACAAATTAGACAAAAGAGATGCTTAATGGTGTAATTCGCTTTACAATGGAACAGTTATTACATCATTACTCTATTTTCATTACCACTGAATATTAGGATCAGCTTCCAATGTGTTTGAATGAAGAAATAAAGCCACCTAATCATGGTGCCAATTAAGTCTGTAAAAGCCAAGCAGTGTATCAAACACAAACCATCCTGGCAGAAAGATGGAATTCTTCTCACCCTTCACTTCCTCAAGCATGCCATGTCTCTTCCTCTTCTGACTTTGACCTATCCTGGTCCAAGTACAAGCAAAATCAATAAAGACCCTTGGCAAGTGGAATTGATTCTCCAAGAGAAGATGTTATAATCCAGAGGCATGCCCTCTGCTCCTGCTAGTGTTACTTTCCCGGGTTTCCCCAGTGTCACTGTGGTACCCATCACTATTTCTCATGCTGCCTGCTTATCAGCTGTGCTACTGTAACAGGAATACAGACAGGTTGGGAGTCTCTGAGAGTATTGCTTGCAAAGTGCACGTAAATTATTAGATCACAATTTAAAAACTCAGCAGTCAGTCACCAGAGTGGAACATTACAGAAGAACAAGTTGAATGGAACCTGTGCAGACAGGGAGTAGTCCATGAGTCAAAGGGAAGGGAGGGTGAGGAATGACGAGAAATGAAAAAAGAGAAAGCACCAGAGTTTGGCCAGTTGGAAAGATGGAGCTAGCCCAGTCTGCATGCCTGGAGCAGGGCAAAGACCAGTGGGGACCATGGGAAGAGCGGGCCTACCGAGAGGAGACGGGTGGGATTGGGCTTGCTTATGGTTCCCCAGAAGGTCTGAAAGGTAACATGAGGGAACCCTACCATTAAGAGGAGGGGCTCAACTTCAGTCACATGCCCCTTTTTTGCAGATCCAGCCCATGATGACCCAGGTGAATGATAAGGGGTAGATCCAGTCCCAGGAAGAGAACTGGCTATAAGGGAGGTGTCAGGGACTTCACTGAAGGCCCCGGGATTCAGGCTTACTTCACAGAACCAAGCAGGAAATATTCAAGACCTGAGTCTCAAAGGGAGCTCAAGAGCTGCTTGGGAGAAAGAGATGGGTGCAAGGGGACCCACAGCACTGTGTCAGCCAACGTAATCACCATCAGAACCACAAGCACTGACTCCAAGATCTGCTGGGAGGCACTTGGCGAGCAGCACCAGGAATGATCATCGCAGCAAGGGTAGCACCATCACCCTCCCTAGCTCTCAGCTTAATGAACTCACTCAGGACACAGCACAGCTCATACCTGCACCTTCATGTAGTCACTCACTTCTGGCAGGCTCACAACAAGCCAAGTATGTGTACTCAGTCTTTAAATGTGAGCAATTTTGGTCTGAAATGATGAGGACTGGATTATCCCTGAGGGTGGAGTGGAGGGAAACACTGGATCCAATAGCGACAGACATGGAATAAATTAGTACCTTACCAAAGCCCACGAACAATGAAGATGGACAAGCAATTGAGCACTGAGCTGGGGAAACTTGGTGGAGCAACACGGGAAAGAGCATTTGCACAATAAACAGGGATCTACTTTACGTAAGAGATTGTGTAGAGGTAAAAATATAAACTGTGCTCCTGGTCATGTGGAGAGCAGGCTCACAAAAAGGAAATGACAGGAGAAGATGACAAGAGTCTTTAAGGAACTGGGAGAAGTGGTCACATGATGGTTGGGGGAGCCCTTGGTCCATGCAACCAGTGTCCGTGAAAAAACAGGGATATTGGGAACTGTAGGGGTAAGAGGGTGGATGTTATCTGGATCTACACTGATCATAATAGGTCTGAGAAGAGATGAGAGAACAGGATGGGGAAAAGGTGGGAGGAGGGAAAAGAAAATGACATACAAGTCATAGAGGTCAAATAGACAAGACACGCCAGGAGGAACATCATCTGAAGTATCCAGTCTAAGGCAACAGTGAGGCACATTCCCACCAGAATGGAAAGGTCAGCAAGGCAGGAATCCAGCTTCCTTGCTGACTACTTGGGGCACAGCATAGTCCCTGACCCAGAGAAAGGTCCTAGGAAATATTTGTTGAGCTAAAGAATTGCTGGGTTCAATTCCCTGCACCCTTGTGGCAGATCACAGCTGTCAGTAACTCCAGTTCCAGAGGATCTGATATGCTATTCTGGACTCCAGACATACATGTAGTGTACAGATATGCATGCAAACAAAACACTTATATGCATAAAATAAAAGGAATGCAACCATGTGTTCTCACCCATATCTGCTCTAAGCCACACGGAGGGAATCCGAGAATTTGTATTCTGAGCCAGTCTAAGGCAGATGCACTCATACATGTTATAGGGTAATAACAAGTGTATGCTAAAAATGGCATCAAGATATGGTAGGATTATAATAATGAGTATTTATATTTGTTCTCCCCCAGATCATAATGAGCAGTACCTGGAGCTCCACTGGAGTTACTGTGAAAACCTTCCTGCCCCTCTCATCCCATGCTAAGGCTCCATAATGTCTCTATCTACCTCCCACCCAGAACAGGACTCCTGATACTTATAAGGGACATCTCCTAAATATGTAATGAAGCTAATTCTCAGATGTGTATTTTAAGAAAACAAAATTAACAGCAAAACTCAGATAAATGCAAATACTTTATGTGAAAAGCTTTTGCGTGTGTGCACACATGTATATATGTACTTGTGTATGCATACCCAGGTATGCATGTATATTTGTACACACACATGTATGAGTGTGTGTGTGTGTGTGTGTGTGTGTGTGTGTGTGTGTGTGCATGCAAAATAGCTTAGAATTTGCGTATTTCATAGGGCATTAGTCCACAAGTATTTCAAGGGCCAAGGAATTCTCAAACATAATCCCTCCTAAAATCAGACTGGATGCCCCTTTCTACAATGTGACCTTCAAAATGTCTTGTTCCATAGAGGAGTAAACCGGAACGATTCCGAAACATCATGGAAAGCTGTGTAAGACTCTGGAGTTCAGAACTAGACTCTCCAGCGCACCCCCAATTTCACAACATGCCATCTTTTTAGAAGAAAAAAAAAGCTTTTTCCACTACAAAAATTATACATTGGGATATTAATTAATTATTTTTTAAAAATGTACATTCATAATTCAGGAACTTCAATAGAGAAAAAAGAAAACCAGATAATGCCAACATCTATACCTGATCATTTTATTATTTCATGTAAGTATGTGGGTCCAAGTTCATTTATTGACACAACTGTATTCAATATATACAAATAAACATTCATGCACACACTGTAACATTTTTTACAAAAGAAAAAATGATACAATTCTCTGTAGGCTGCAGTGAATGGTGCTATTTTTCATTTGGAATAAATCATAGACTTTCTTCCATGTCAGGAACACCCCACAGTCCCCAACCCCCACCCCTTCCCACTCCCCCAGCCCCCATCCTCCACCCCCAACAAGGCTCATGAACATGAGGCAGGAAGATGAGCGGATGCTTTGAACGCTCTCTTCTGGACATGACACTGCTAACGCAGGAAAGAACTCACAACAGCTGTGGTTACTGCACAAGACCCATACAAGATCAAGCCAGTTAAAAATTCCAGCCCAGGAAAGGGAGGGGCTACCAAGGCCCTGACCAAAGCTGGGCAGCTCTTGGCAGCTAATGGCTGCCTGAGAAGAAAGAGTCACTTTCTAAATTTTTTAAAGGTTTTTTTTTTGAGATTATAATATCATTTCCCTCTTCCCTTTCTTCCCTTTCCCTCTCCTATATACTCCATTCCACTCACACTCTTGCCATTAGGTATATGGCCACTGAAAAGCTACCCACATGCCAGTGGACCCGCGTGTATGAGCAGCACCAACTGGACTCAGTGGGTTACATAAGCACATAAATCATTTTTAAGAAAAAGAGTTTCTACTGTGATGAGTTTTCTACTGTGATGTGGGGTTTTTTGTTTGTTTGTTTTTTGTTTGTTTGTTTGTGGCTTGCAGCCTTCTATTTGCAGACCTGGCTTTGGAAACACTTCCATCAAGAACACAGCCTGAACCTCAGCCTGAGGAAGGACCTCCTTGGGCAGAGTCAGTCACTGCTCACTGTATGCACCGCTGTGCTTGCTCCCGCAGGTTCTCAACAGCAGGTGCTCAACTCTGCATCCCATACTTGACTTTCTACAGAATCAGAACATGAGACTCACTGTCTACTTTAATTATAATAAATAGGTTTTGTTATAAATAAATAAATAAATAAATAAATAAAATGTAGTAAAAAATAAATATGTACTTTAATTCAAAACAGAATCACACTGGGTTAGATGACCTTGTGTATGCATTTAAATATCCTCAGGGTAATTTTTCTAGAGGGGAGGGACTTGGTGTTTGAGTTTTTTTTCCAGGGACTTCTGAGAACGTTCACATGAGTGGGAAGGGGCATGAGATGAGGGAGCAGAAGATCTGGGATTTGATCACCATCACTGTCACCTAGGGATGTAATCTCAGTCAGATCCCAGGCCTCCAATTCGCTGTTGGGGTGGAGTGGGCTAGAGGGGGTCTCAGGACACCTTCTCATCCTCCCATTTTGCCTAACAAAAGGGGTAGTGGCAACATGAGGAGTGTGTATCCAGGCCTAACGTACAGCCCTACACTCAGATCCAAAGGCAAGGTTTAGAATGTTCCAGATGTTCTTTCAGCACACCTTCCATTTTCCAAGTAGCTCCCTGGGGGTCTTGAGAAATCTCAGTGAACCACACCAATCTCTGGCTGTCCTCTCTGACACTGTGAAATGCTATACTATCTGGGTTAGGCACTTGGTTCTTCTGCACACAGCCCTCAGGTTCCCACACTGTGTCCATGCATGCTCATCCCAAATGGAAGAGAGAACCAGAGCGAGGTAACATAACTCAGCACTTCCATACTTGGCAGGTCAGCCAGTCCCACTCCGAGCACCATCACAGGAATCAAATTATTTCATCTAGCTTAGCTTTCTCCATACTTCGTTACCTGGGCAATGGAGAGTTACGGGCAGTTCACCCTCCCAGCTGCCCTGCACTTTTAGAGAGAATATCATTGGCATGCCAATGCCCCTGTGGAGCACAGACTGTATCATGGCCTTTTCATCATCCACTGGTTTCCCAACTGAAAACTAAAAAATGGAAAGAGATACAGTTTATTTAAGAGGTTTCAGGCCTGATAAGCATACGTGGTTCCTCTGTGACTGGGCGTTTCAAGATCCGCTCTTTTTCACCGGCTCATTCCTGTCCGTGACTCTGTCATGGTTCCTAAGGGAAGAGAGAGGCTCTGGAAGTTGAGGATCACATCTGGCTGCCTTTCCTTCGTCTTTGTCCAGTTCTTCAGGTTTCTCTAAAACTAATTGGAAGTGTCAATAAGCAAACCCACCAATTCCCTCAACGCCCCAGAAAGTTGATCCCTCTGCCCTTCAGAGCTGCTCTAGCCGTCTGTTTCTCTAAATATTCCCTCACCTGCCTTTGTCGATTGGCAATCCCGACAAGTTCGTCATAACTTCTCAAAGTGTCAACGTGCCTCATTTTCAGTGTCCTTGTTAAAGGTAATTTAACATTTCAGATCCTTGCTGACGCCTCTTTGTGCCAAAGAGTCTCTGTTCCCGCCTTCACCCACAGCCCTTAATTCCTAGCCCCCAATGGGTATCTGAACCTCTTTGCTCATGAGTCCCTTGCCCCATTTCACCATTCTTTTCCCACCCCACCCCCCAAATACCTCACCCAGTGAAACACACTTTAGCTTGTGAGTTCTCCTTCCTCGACTTCAGCAAGACATGTTGGTGCCTAGAGATTATAAAGTCACCTTCAGGAAAGAAGCATATAGCATAAGCTGTCAATTAATCAGAACAAGGCAAGGAAATGAAATCCTATGCAGCTCTGAGTCCTGGTATGTATGTATCTATGTATGTATGTGTGTCTGTGTATATATATATATACATGCTTGGGGAGATCAAGGTGATTTCTTTTGCACAACTAAAAGTTCATAGTCGTGTCTTTCATTTGACTATAAACCCGACACCTAATGCCACAAGAGTTGATAGCCCAAAATGCTAAAGACTGCGTTTGGTATGCCTCATTCTCAATTCAAATACTGGCCTCTAAGTTTTTTGGTGTGGTTTCCCCCAAGTCCCCTTTTCTGGAAATTTCATCTCTCTTCTTTTCAGGCTCCCTGTTTATCCTTGGCAATGTTCTTTGCCTATAAAGATAAGTCAACTGTTATTCTATTCTCTAATTTCTAGTCCCACATCAAGTTTGACAGGCGGATTTTGCAGTCTGCTTGTGTGTCCCCTTGTGAAGCATGGACCCACATGCCACCATTCCTGTCACGTTACAATCCCATCAAGTTTCAGAGTGTCATTTATACACAATCTTATTTCTCCTTCTTTCACACACACCTACCACTTACGTACAGCGACTCACTGTATTCATATTTCATAAACTCCATCAGTATTCAGTCAAATCCTCCCCCGAAGTAAGCTAGGTATTTTTAACGGTGCATACCTCTTTCACTGGCTTGAGAATTTTACACTAAGTGGTACCCTTCCCTTGTGTCTCAGAGGACTTCATGAACTACTGTGACTGGTGGCTGCATGTAGAAACTTTCTTTCTTATTTCAGAACAGTTTAAGACAATTTGTATTTGCAAGTGCCAACACCCAATCACACAGCTAAGACATCTCTACCTGAGAGGTAATGTAGCTTGTGTACCATACACTTCTGCTCCACTCCAGCCACTGGTGAAAGAGTCAGGGGAAAGTGGATAGAAATTCACCTTGAGATATCCCAAGGTTCTCCTCCACCTTTGCAGGTGTGGGAAACCTGTACTGTCAGCATCTGTGAATTCAGGGCTCCCCAGTCAGCCATCGGGACCCAGGTTTTATAGATAAACCCATCACTAGGAAACCACAATGTTATCATTAATGTGCCATCTTATGTGACTTGGTGACACAATTTATAATGATGTCATGTCATGAAAGCTACAAAAATCTGTTGGGGAGGGTGAATTATTTGTCCCTCAACAGGGGATTGCTCCCTGTAATTCCTTTCAGCATTAGCATAGAAGACCTGAGGCTGAAAACCAGCCTTCCAACCCAGTGAACTATGCTACCTTCATTTTTATTATAACCTCTTCCTCTCTCATAATTATGTTTTAAAAACAATCCTTTTGATGCCTTTACCAAAAACAGTCAATAAATTAATAATAATAACAATAGGCTACCATAACACCAAGAATTCAAACACAGTGACGTCAGAGGCAACAGAAGCTAATCAATGGTTCACATTAAGACAAGTGCGACTGTGTGATGCTGCTGAGGAAGCCAGCTCTGTAATGATGCTGATGCTGAGAGAGCCAGCTCTGTGGTGATGCTAAGGCTGATGCTGAGGGAGCCAGCTTTGTGGTCCAGAAATGCTTCCCAAAGGCCATAGCTTGAAAAGGACTTCCTCTGCAGGCCTCGAAATACTCTTTCCTACATGTTTGAACCCTGGAGCTCCCTAACCTTCCAGGTATGTGAGCCCCCTACCACGGAGATGCTCCCAACCTCCCCAAGGGAACGGTCAAGTTAATGGTGGTGTCCACCGTATTACAGGAGATGGAGCCACATCACAGGACTTGTAAACAGAATTGCCTCCCTGAATACTTAAAGAGGATTTAGTATCTTCTATAACTCTAGGGCAGCAGTTTTCAACCTGTGGGGTGGCATATCTGATATTCACATCACAATTCATAACAGTAGTAAAATTATAGTTATAAAGTAGCAAGAAAATAATTTTATGGTTGGGGGTCACCACAACATGAGGAATTGTATTAAAGGGTCACAGCATTAGGAAATTAAGAACCAGTACTCTAGAGAAAGAAGTAAAAAGAATCTAGTAGAAGACTATAATCTGGGTACTCCTGAGGCTGAGGCAGGAGGATGACCCTGAGACCTAGGCTACATAGTGAGAGCCTGTCTCAAATAAAAAAAAAAAAAAAGAAAGAAAAGAAAAGAAAAGTAAATAAACAAACAAAAAGCATTTGGAATCTGGTTGACAATTTCCTATTAAGTAAAACCCTCCAGTAACCCAGAACAACTAATTGAATTTCTGACTTGCTTCTTGCAACATAAAAAACAAGGAAACGAATAGTCCTGCTAAAGATTTCACAAAAAGAAAAAAAAGAAACCATTTCCAGGTGGGATCGGAACAGACCTCAGCCGGTCTGCAACAGCAAGTCCATTCTCAGTTCTGTAATGTACAATCAGAATTCATGCTCAGAACCATGACCCCAAAGCACTATGAGACATTGAAACTCCAAGGAAAGATTCAATTACCTTTCTGGTGCTCTCTCTCTAGGCTAGGAAAGGAATCCACACAGGAGAAAAAAATAAGAAAAGAAATACTCAAAAAGGAAAGACATAATAATAATAATAATATAACATTATTTAATAATAAAATGGTGTTAATCTAATGTCACAGAGAAAAAATAAATTCTTTGGCAATTCCTTGGTGCCCTCAGAGTAAAATGTAAAACTGTGGTTTATCATATAGCAGCCAAGACTTGAACACCAATCATATGAGTTATTTTTAAGCACAAAACTAAAAATTACACAATTCTATTAATATGCAGCCTAAAACATGGTTGAAAAGTTTTAACAGCTTTGTTCTAAACAACATTTCCCATGATGAATTGGGCACAAAAATAAATATAAGGAAGAGAAGGGGGAGGGAAGGAGGAAGAAAGAGGGACCACTAGCCTAAACCCAGAGCAAGGCAGATTTTTGGATTGGAAATGTTTTCCACATTCTAGATTAGTGCATGTTCTGGTAGCTGAAGCCCTTTCAAGTCCAAAGTCTCTTTACTCTAAGAGAATTGATAACTCCTCTGATGGGTGGATAGGGATCTCCATGAGGGAGTGGAAGAAACCTGCTTTAGAGGCCCCTATATCATCTAATAGAAGACATAGAGAGTGAGGGGCAGAGGGGCAGATGATGTCATATTAGGACATACACACACACACACACACCCCACAGGAGCACACATGCACACACCTACACCCATCTCTAAAAAGCAGCTTTGTATTTTGCCTCCCGAGACTCAGAAGTTCTCACAGAAGCTAAGAAGTTCTCACAGGAACACACAGAGATCAGAGCAGGGCAATGCCCGGGGGAAGGAGGAGAACTCTTTGAAAAAGTAACACATGCTGTAAGAATTCATAGGACATGAGGGCCGGAGAACTAGCTAAGTTGGTGAAGTGCGCAGAACCCACATACAAAAGCCAGGTGTGGAAACACACACCTAGAATCCCAACACTGGGGAGGCTGAAACAGGAGGATCCCTGGAGCTCACTAGCCAATCAGAGGATCCCTGGAGCTCACTGGTCAACCACTGAACTCCAAGTACAGTGAAAGGCTATTTCAAAAAGTAAAGTGGAGGGCAGTTGAGGAAGACACTGACACTGACCTCTGGTCCCACATGCTCACACACTCGTGTACACAAATGCCCACACATGACAATGTATGCACACGATAGCATTTTAAAAATGGAGTTCATGTTCTGTGAATCTAATAGTCAATAACATCCAAGTCAGAGTATTTCCAAAGTCATACAAGTTCCTAAGCAAAATGGGGACATTAGAGGGAATAGTGTGCGCCTTTATCTGACATTGACCAGAGGATGACCCGTGGGCTTTTCTTACTTGCAACTCAAGGGTTAACTTCAGACAGAGGTAACTTTTTTTTCCCCTCCAAAAGTGATTAAACTGTCTCCACAAGTCCTCTAAACATTGTCATCCTTAGGGGAAATTCTGACCATTAATATCCTTGTGCCTCTCTATCCTGCTTCAAGAGTCTTCCTTGCATCAAAGGGGTGTGGTGTACCCCCACCCCTATCACTCCCAGCACACACACCTATGTGTCCTGAAGAGTCAAGAGGAGACTTGTTGCCAGTATCCAGCTTCTGCAAAGGCATTAGCCATACTTCAGCGTTACAGACAGACGTTCTAAAGACCAGGGCTCCTTAGAATGCCACTGGGTTTTAGAAAACAGAGAATGGGTGTGCTAAAAGTATTTTAGCCACTTGGGTCTCAAATTCTAGATTAATAATTCAATTCTTTACAAGAAATTAGGATGAAGCAACAGAAAGGTTATCCTAACTATCATGAAATGCATTTTCTAAAATTATTCCTTTGCATTTAAAAGGGTATAATTATAAATGCTTTTATGAGCAATTTACCAGAAAATTAAAGTCCTTTAGTCTAAAAAAAAAAAATTTCATCCCATCACTCTGGTAAAGGATTTTTCTCCCAGCCAGGGAAACTATCATTCATTCCCTAAAGAAGGTAATCTGGAAATTCATCTCTAGAAAAGTTGCCATACCACTAGGTAAACAGAACCTCCCAGAAAGTGGATCAGCAGGGACTGGAGAGAAGAAGGGAGGGCATGCATTTCCAGAGTGTAGGAGTTACACAGTTCCAGCATCTCTCTGGGTTGCAGAGCCACACAGGCCCTGTTAATTGACTTTTAAGTCACTCTCAGCTGAGTTTCCAGGGGGTCCCTCAATCCCACCCAGCTTCTCAGTGTTAATCCCACCCTTTGATTTCGATTTTTTTTCTCTCTCTCTCTCTCTCAGGTTGACCTGTCCTAAAAGCCCTGCACACCAGCACCAGGGAACCCACTATGTAGTGCACAGTCCTGTGATGTGCGACATGTCAGCTTCTGGTGCTCATATAATATGGAGATTCTGGAAAGGGTTTCCTAACAACAGTTATGTCACAAGGCTCACGGCTCCCTAAAGCCCCTGAAAGCCATATTCAATTAAAGATTCACGGTGTTTTTTTTTCCCTTTCATTTTTACTTGTCATGTTGGTACTTGCCTGTCTTTTATTTTCTTCCGCCTCTTTCACAATGCTGTAAAGATGGGGCAGAATGACACCAGCTGTCATTAATACTTTCTAGAAAACCGAAGGGTTTCATTAAGACTGCTACCATTCCCTTGGAGTTGTAAGGAGCACAGGAAGATCAACTTCCAGATTATAAAACCACATGTCTGATTTTGAAAGTCCAGGCACTGAAGGCCTCTAATCCATTTCATACTTAGATTCTTAGGACATAGGAATGTAGCAAAAGCCTCAAATCTACCCCAGTAATATCTCATGAGGTCACATCAATGTCATGAGAATACCCCCTCTATCCCCATAGACTCCAAGCATCTGCTGGCTGCAAACAAGTCCTCAAAGCCCCTTGGAAAACATCTCCCAAGTCAGGAAGCTTCCCAATTCACCCAGGACCTCCACTCACCTTCCATTAGGTGGAACAGGCTAATTGTGAGGTGGTGATGTTTGCTTTGCGCTTTGAGCCTGTGCCTTTATGTTTTAAGTATTTAAGAGGCATAATCACCTAGTGTGTAGGTTAATTTCTTTCTGATATTGTAATTTATGCAACATTAATATGGGATGCCAGCTCCAATTTTCTTATGCTTACACTCCAGGAGCCGAGTTGCATATTCTGCCAACTCCATTACATCATCTAAAAACCCAAACATTTCCCATTTGCACAGCACTCACAACTATCCAGCACATTTATACAGTCTCTCTTTTTCTCCCAGATGCACACTCTCTCTCTCTCTCTCTCTCTCTCTCTCTCTCTCGCTCTCGCTCTCTCTCTCTCTCTCTCTCTCTCTCTCTCTCTCTCTCACACACACACACACACACACACACACACACACACACCCCAAGACTGGCAACCCTGAGAACCTGAGAAGTAGACACTACATCTGAGGTCAAGGTCTGCAACTGCAAGTAATTCCTGGAAGATATTACTACTGCTGTGTTGGCTAAAGGATGCCTCCATGTCTGACCTTCCTTTTTTCCATTCAGACTGTTATGTAACCTAGTGCCTGCGTGCAGGATGTGAGTGGAGTGTCTGGGCCTTACTTCCCCCCTTCCCATTAAATCTCCTTGGAGAAACAGACAACAGACCAGACGGGTTCATCAAAGAATGGGGGTGGGGGCTCTAGGGGGTAGATATGGGTCAGCAGGCCATCCTGGAAGATGCTGCATTGCTTCTATTTTGGTTCCTTGGAGCTTTGGGGAGGCGATGGGGGGGAGTAACCAAATTCCCCAGCTTTATATAATTTGCAAGTTACGAATTTGTAGTTGGTTCTGCAGCCTGCCACCCCATGTATTGCAAGAACACACCTGGCAGAAATGACACCTAAAGATGCTAATAAACAGGGGAGGTGGGAAGGGGCTAGAAAAGAAGAAAGACACAAACTAGAAATCAGAGTTGCTTACTAGACACTGTGCACCCCTTCTTTAAGAAAAAAAAACCCTCCAAACACATGAAGGGGATTTTCTCCAGCGTTTCTGATTAACCCTGTTACATAACCCGCTCACATTCCAAATCTCCGGCTCTAAATAGACTCTTTGCAGCCAAAAGCTCTGCACAAACTCACAGACCTGGTGGTCCGTTTTAGCCCCCCCCCCCATGCCTTGACCCCCCCTCCTTTCGTCCCGGTCCTTGTCGCCCCCATTCTTCTGATTCAAACAGAGCCTTGACACAGTCACTCTTCGGAAATCGCCTTTAATTAAATGGTACCCCCACCACCACCACCAGCATATGTCATCCTGATGGCTTTTACTGTACTTGAATTCCGTGAATGGAAAAGCTCCGGGACGGACAGGGGGTGTGGCTAAGGTGGGGCGGGAGGGGAGAATACAGTAAAACAGCCAGCACATGATCAGCCATGTTCCTACCTCCAACTAGCACATCCAAGAGGAAGGGAGGGGCTCTCGGTCCCCCTTTCACCCCCCCCAAGCCCCTCTAGCCGACGAACCTGGCTGGAGAGATCCACTCTGTCCCAAGCCCCTGGGTGACTTGCAGGAGCCCGCTTCCTCCGGAGTGACAGGCGTGATTTATACATTATTTACAACAGTAATTAAAGCTGCAGCTTCCTCCTGCTCTTTGCAAACTCCAGAAGCATTCAAATAAATAATCCCCCACCCCTGAAGGAGGGGGTGGGGAATCCCACAGCAGTTTCTGACACCTTTAAGAAAGGAGTCAGCTCCCCCGTCCCCCCCCCCCCACCGGTCAGGCCACTTTAGGAAAACGCCCGGAGGGGAGCAAGCACCCTTGTCTCCCCAGGTCCCCTCTTTCACACACTCCAGACGCCAACACCAAATGAACCAAAGGCCCAGAAGGGCTGTCTACTTTGCCCTGGCCAACCAGCACTCAACTCTGATCAACCCCAGGTTCCGGCAGAAACGCTGGGCATCGCGGCGATCGGAAGATTCCCAGAGCAGAAATAAGTTTCGGTGCTTTTTCTCGGCTTTCTCTCTCGGCTTGTTTGCCTCGCAGCCGCTCCCTCCGATCGCGCGTGGAGCGCCCCACTCCACAGTCGCCCTCCCTCCGCGCGCTGCACACGCCCCCCTGCCAGCTTCCTCTAGGGCTGCGGGCTCCGAACCCCCGGCTACAAAGTTGCGCTTCTTCCTTTTGCCTTGTGGGGCAAGGCAACTCCACAACATCCCGCGCGCTGGGACGCGGATCACTCTGCCTTCTCCTCCAAACCCACCCCCAGAGCTGCAAAAGAGAAGCTGCCCGCGTCGCCCCTCTCAGCCCCAGGAGCGCCCCCTTTCCGCCCCCTGAGACTTCTAAGTCTCTCACTCCTCCCGAACCCCGAAGGTTTTCCGGGAGAGGGAGGATTCGAACACTTCTCGACTCCTACCGCGGGGTGGTGGGGGTGGGTATGAGAGAAACTGTCAAAAGCAGAAAAGGTAACCGAGGAAGCGAGTAGCCACAAACAGACCCCCTCCCCCTTCTTAAAAGGACACTACCGCTTTAAAAGTTTCTTTCCCCCCACTCCCCCATCTCGGTTTCTTTTTGGTGGGGGGGGGGGAATCGTATTTAATTTGGATAGCTCGTCTTTGCAGAAAATAAAACATGCAATCAAGGGGGAGGTGGGGTTGGAGTCGCCTAGCTGTCAACGCTCGGGTCCGTCCCCCATCGCCCTCTCCAGCAAGCCCAGCACTGGCTTGCAAAAGTTTGCAACATTTGTGGGGGGCCGCGGGGGGAGGGGCGGGGGTGCCGGTCGCTCAGGGCACCTCGGTAAGCTCGCGCGCGCGTGCCACGGTCCCGGGGACCCCGCGTCTCGCCCGCTCCCCGAGCCCGCGCTCCCCCGGGGTACCTGGTCCCCCTCCGGGCTCGGCGCACCGCTCCCGCCGCCCCCCTGCCCGGAGCTTGGTCGCAGCGTCTCCTACCTCGGCTGGAGCTCGCATAGCTCTGCCTGCGCCCCGCGCCCGGTGCCTCGCTCTTGCGGCCCGTGTCCTGGGTCAGCGGGGTCTCCCTGGAGCCGGCGACCGCCTCCGAGCCGCTGCTGCCCGGCTCGCTGGCGGCGGGGTCGGGGGCTGCCGGAGCTGACTCCATGTTTTTTTTCCCAATGTAGAGATCGGCGGAGATGGCGAGCTCCGAGACTCCCTCTATCTTCTGTTTTCAGAGCGACTCTATGGTACCAAAAAAAAAAAAAAAAAAAAGGAAAAGGAGACGGGCGAGAGCAGGAGGGACCTAGCCAGGCGAGAGCGCGAGCGAGCGCGCGAGTGGCGGTGGACGCGTGTGCGGCCGAGAGGGGACGCGAGGCGGGTTTGGCCACAGGCAGCGCTAGCGAGAGCTTCTCCAGCCGGCCCCCGCACTCACACTCCCCACCCTCCAGACCCCAGACCGGGAGCCACACAAGGCTGCCAAATTTGGGAGGTGGAGAAGAGGGGGAGGAGGAGGAGAAAGATGGGGTGCCTCCTGCGCCCCGATCCTCCCTCTCTTCTTTAACCTAGCGACAGAAACCAACGGTCGGCGTGTGGCTCTGTCTACTTTTGAGCTTCCCTCGGGGGGAAGTAACTCGGTGTCCCCTATCCGCAGCCAGCTTGGGAGACAAATCCGGTTATCCGCGTTGGGGCAATCGCTGGTAACTGCTGCTCTCTGCAAGCCGGGTCCGAGACTGGAGAAAACTAAAAGGGAATTAGAAGCTGGCTGACAACCCACCTGGAAGGAGGAAGGTGGGAGGACAGAGGACGAACTTGTCGCTTTTTACTTTGGGATGGGACAGTCTGGGGTTTCCAGTCTTAGATATGACTGGGTCTAAAATAAATTTAGTGATTGTAGAATGCATATGTCTAGCCAGTAACTAGTGTTATGGAAAGAGGTCTCTTTCAAGCTCTTCTGCCAAACCATTTGGCAGTGCACTATTTTGTGAAGAAAACTTTGGCCAGTTTGGTGAAGGACTCTCGGAGCCCATGAAAGGGGCCTAGCAGCATCTGAGCTCCAGTGTGCCTGCGAATTTCCTATTCCCATTGGTATTTTTGATATTTAATGCACAGGCTCATCTACAGCAGACAGACATCCTGGAGAGGTATTAATAACGTCTAGATAATAAAAAAAAATCCAGATAATTAACGAGTCTTATCTTTATAAGGCATGATTCTGAGCTTAACTCCCTTTGGAGCACACCCATCTACTAGCTGATACTTAAGGAAAGCTGAGAATTAAGAGCTTACCTCTACCCCAAACTCCAGTAGGAAATACCACTACTAATGGGATGGGTAGTGTATATCCTTATATGAGAGCTGGTTTCTCTGTCTCAGTAGTGAAGCCACCATTTCCTTTTATTTCCAAAGACACTAATGAAATCAGACCATTTTACACCCCCACCTTCCAGAAAACCTGAAAAATTTAACAACACAAATATTATTATCTACCAGAAGGTGACAAAAATATGTGTGTTTCAGGGGGATGAGTAGGGGGGAGAACCAGAGAACATTGTATGTTCGATAATTTTCTAGTTTGGAAAATGCTTTTTTACAAAAAGGGGGGTGGGTGCTAAATCTAGTTAAATAGTTTAAGAAGGCTCTTCCCACCCCCACCCCTGTCAGTTGCTATTGATTAGTTTTGTCGACTGGATTCAAGCACACAGTGATCTTTGCCAGGTTCTGTGTAGTCATTCCCCCCCCCCCCGCCCCAGCTGAGGTCCATTCTTCCAGCTGAAGCAGATGGGATGTGAAGGATTCTGACACCTAAATCTGGGCTCTGCAAGGATCCCTGGCGTTAGACTATCCCGTGGTGCCTGTACACAATGCTATAATCGTCTTCTCCATCTCAGATCCGATGTGTGGCTTCCCCAGACTCCAAAGCAGGCTTTTTGAGTAGCCTCTGCTCTCAGGACTTTCTCTTGGTTAGCCTGTTGCTGATGTTCTTGCACCAACTGACCTAGCACTATCACATTTGACTTCTCTAAGTATAAACAAACACTTCAAAGCACACAGCTTAATAGACAACGTCCTCTGGGACAGAAGTCTTAAAATACATCTGCCAGTTGTTTTAGAATATTGGGCTTTTTAAAAGTTTTTAAAGTTTTTACTTGAAACAGAATTACATCACTCTCCTGTTTATTTTTTTTTACTCCAGCTCCTCCTAGTTATGCCCCCCTTCTCTCTCCCATTCCCACTTCCCCCCTCCTCAGTTGAAAGACTCTTCTTGGTCTTTGATTATATTTGTTGCATACATATGCATAGATATGCATGTATGTAAGCACAAATAAATATAAATCGAACCCGCTAAGTCCGTTTTTAGTTGGTGGTGTGTACATGGTTTCAAAGCTAACCACTCTGCATTGAACAATTAATTAAAGGTACTCATCCTAGGAGGGGCTAATTCTTTTCCCTGTTGTCCATAGCTACCTGTAGTTTAAGTCTAGAAACCGGCTCTCTTCCACATTAATTAATATCAATATCAATACTGATATCAGAGCAATATCTGGCTTTGTGTTGTTTCAAAGAGAGACTGTTTCACAACAGAGTTCCTACTCTTCTGGCTTTTACAATATTTCTGCACTTTCTTCTACCATGTTCCCTGAACCATAGATAAAGGAACTGTGATATGGATGTATCCATTAGGGCCTGGTCTCACCCCATGATCAACTGATCTCTGCCTTGCATCCAATTGTGGTTTTCTAGGTAGGTCTCCAATTGCTATAAAGAGAAGTTTCTTTGATGAGGCAGATAGTAGCTATAGCTATCTGTGTTTATAAGGATAAAATGTAGAATGTAGTAATGGATTATGTTATTGTAGTAAAGTGGTGGTGGTCGATTCTTATTGTTCAATCGCTTCCTTTATAGTTCTCCTTCAACCAATTGGAATAGGTCACTCTAGAAACATCTTCCAGAAAAGAAAGGGAGGCCCTGCAAGCCTTGGTCAAGATAGAGGTAGATCTCTGTAAGTTTGAGGCAACTTGGTCTACAAAGTGGGTTCCAGGCTCGCCAGGATTACAAAGTGAAACCTTGTTTCAAAACAAAATGAAAAAACTGAGATAAAATCTGCTCCCTTCAGAGAACGATCCCAGAGTGGGTGGGGGTAAATTTCTCCTAACTCAACACTGTTGCCGACTTCTGAGTTTGAAACAATCCGGAACTCAAGTGCCTTCCCCCAGGGGAAAAATAAAAGTGAGCTAGACACATTCTTGACTGTCAATCATTGTTAGTTACTAGAGTGTAAATCACCAGGGTTGGGGAAGCATTTGAAACTGGAAGAGCACAGTGAGTAGGTTGATATTATTTCCCTTCCTAGTGTCCTTTTCTGATTACTAATTAAGGCTCTCCAGTTTTCCAGATATTTGGATAGACAGGAGCCTCTTTTAGACCCTGCTCATTGACAAAGGGCAACAAGGTTTGTTTTTAAGTGATTTTTTTTCCCCTTATACTCAGGTCTCTGAGGCTCTGGCTCAGAAAAGCTGCTCACCATAGAAAAGATAAGTCTAAATCCATGTTTTGCTTTACAGTTTCTTCTTCCTCCTCCTCCCCCACCCCCCACCCCCTCACCCCTGTCCCCATCCAGGAGTCTAGGACCTCCTAACCAATCCCAGGCTCCCCTCCCTATGGCAATACTACTTTCTTCTCTGCTAGGGTAATTACAGAAAACAGAGTTCATTTAGAGTCTTCTCTCACCCCAGTCCCTAACTGTCCTCATCCTAGTGTATTTGCTAGGTTCTATAACTCTTGGCTCTGACATCTGCACTTCCTTTTTTGTCTTCATTCAATATCAGACACGATTGCTCCCCACAAACCATCATAGCAACCTTCCCGATAACTGGCCTTCAGTCTTCTAACCACTGGAATCCATTCATTCCAGATAGCACTGCCAAGTTAATTACCCTGAACTACAAGCTCTCATTTCCCACCATGTCACTCCCATGCTTACAAGACTTTAATGGCTCCCCATTGCCTATCCAATTAGCTACTAACTAGTCAACAAGGTATTGGCGGCTCTACCTCACTTATCTCGGCACTCCTACACCAAGGAAGGAAAGCAGATCTCATCTCAGGTTGGTTGGAAAGGTGTGGGCTGGAATTGATGAATGCTGTCTCCCATGGGCGGATGGATAGGAAATGTGACACGCATGCGAGTTTGAGTTTGCCAAACTACCTTACATAATCCCTACAATCCAGGGTTCAATCTTCATGCCAGTGTGGGAAATGATTTGTCCTTCTGCCTCAGTGTGTCCAAGTTACATGTCAGAGTCTCTTTTCTCTGAGTTCCTTCCCTGCCTCCCGCTTTCTCTATTGACTGATGTCAAGCCCCAGTTGCATACCAATATTTGATGCTTCTTTTGATCCTTTGCCTCAGGATATCTTGTAGTCCAAGTTGGTCCCAAACTCTAGAATGACCTTGAACTTCTGATCCTCCTGCTTCCACCTCCTGTGTGCTCGGATAAATGGTATACACTGCCACATTGAATTTATATGGTGTTAAGCATTGAACCCAAAAGTTCATACCTGCTAGCCAAGCACCCTGCCAACTGAGCCATATCTCTAGCTGTACCCCTTTTTCTTTGTTCACATCAGACCCACCCCCCAACTCTTCTCTTCTGTTAACTCCTCACAGACCCCTTCCCAACAAGTTTCCTCTAACCTTCATTACTCCTTCCTTAGCCATCAACTGCCAGTAGCTCCTCAGTTAGGGAAGGGGCTCATAAAGGTCCATTGATGTGTACCGTCCTTCCAACCCCCATGCTGAAGTGTTGGTTGACTTGTCTGGTCTCACAGCTGCTATGAGCTCATATGTTCAATAGCCATGCCAAGTCCAGAAGACAGCATTACACAGCAGGCTTCCCCACCCTCCAGCTCTTACCTTCTTCCCACCCCATCTTCCATGATGTTTCCTCGGCTTTGGGGTAGCCAAGTTGTAGTACCCAGTTGCACATCTTTTAAAACATTTAATGTTGTCTTTGTAGGTGTTCCAGGATTGTTGGAACTCTTGTCTTTCCTGGGAGATGATAACAGTTCTTGACGACAGTCATCATGCCCTTGTATATAGTAGGCAGTCATTGGAGTTCCTGGGTTTGGGGAACAAAATTGAACTAATCACAAAATACCACATCCACACAGCGATCCTATTGCACAACAAGAATGAGAGCCTAAGTATTTCAACTTTCAATCATTTGGAATAAGGCTTTCCTTCCTGGATAAAAGATTAGCTGACATGTATGGGCTGTTAAAATTTATATATGCAAAAAAGTTGACAGTTATTTTTCTTGCGTTTCTTGGCAAGAGGGGAGAGAATGAAAATGATAGCAGTAGATAGCAGAATTTCCTTGGGAGCATGGAGCTTTCTACAACACTCACAAGAACAAAGGAGATGGAAAATTAAACCTGAGTGCCCAGACAACATGTTTCCTTCCTTTCAAAATAGCTTCAGGAGACTGAAGCAGAGCCACGTGCTGGAATAGAATCTAATGAAAATGCAGTCCTGCTCCTGGGTCTGGGATGAATGGCCTTCTGCTCCAGTAGAGGGTGTGGTCCATAACCCGGGTCATAAGAGCCCTTGGGCTAAACCCAAAAAGCAAGGCTTGGACTAGATATCCTTGTTACTAATGGAATCTGCCTGGCCTCCACAGTCACTCCAGTCCCCACCTGGTGAAGCTAGTTTAAGAGTCTTTTGAATCCTTAAAAGGTGAGGTCTAGCTGGAGGAAGTAGATCCCTAAGGGCTGGCCTTTGAGGGCTATATAACAGGTATTTACTTCCTGTTACGTTTCTCTGCATGAGGAGCCATTGTCTTGGAAACAGCTTCCAACACAAATCAGGTCCCTGGCCTGATGGCCTGAAACCCTGAACCAAGATAATATCTCTCCTAAACAAAAAAAAAAAAAAGTTTTCAAGGGTATTAGGTAGAGTGACTGAAAACACAATCATTTTGGTGGAAAGAGCAAACCCAAGCATGGTAGACACTAAGAAGTTAAAAAGGAAATGTAAGCCTATATTGTGCACTTGGGATGACCCACTCCACCTGATTCCACTGTAGCAATGAAGAAACAAATACAGAAAAGTGGTTTCCTTATAGCAATCCAATTGATCAGGAACATTTATTAATTTTATTGGGATTGATTGTTGAAATGACAATAGTTAAGATATGTTGGGTTAAATAAAAATGTTACTGAATGATATTTAATTTCTTCTCTTTCACCCTTATTTAAAATCTGACCAATAGGAGCTGGAGAGATGACTTCTTCTTCTTCTTCTTCTTCCTCTTCTTCTTCTTCTTCTTCTTCTTCTTCTTCTTCTTCTTCTTCTTCTTCTTCTTCTTCTTCTTCTCTGCTCAGGTTCGATTCCTACAACCCTCACAAATATCTGTCACTGTGGTTCCAGGAAGTCCAGTATCCTCCTCTGACTTCTAAGGGGCCCAACATACATGCATACAACATACATTCAGCAAAACACTCACACATGGAAAAAATAAAAACAAAAAACAATTAAATCTGACTAGTAGGACATTTAAATTACTATGTGACTGACATTCTAGCTCTATAAGGCAAGGCAGAGTAGACTGTTTCTGGCACACAGTAGGTATGTTAAAGATTTATTAAGAGTCATTGTCACTGTAAGGGCTCAGCTATAGACAACCCTGAGTTAACACCCACCCTCTCTGCTCTTAAAACCTTAATTGTGTTTCTTCAGTTTGCAAGGCATGGAGCTGGGTGCTAAGATTCAAAGTTCCTGTGACTTGTAGGGAAGGTGAGACCTTTAGGCAGCACAGTTCCCTGCCTCCCTTACCATTACCCAGGATTGAGGCTGAAGTCTGCTATTAATCAATTGGTAATTGTCTTCAGAGCTAGTGGCAGGGAGGGATGGGTCCTGGGCAGCTAAAGTTCCCTTTGATACTTTCTGGAGCCAGAGCTGTGGAGTTACGAACAGAACAGACAAGCCTTTGACAGTATGTTGTCTTCCCTCCTCTGATAAAGATCAGTTTATTGTGTGTATGTGTGTCCATTTCTAGACTGCCTATTCTGTTCCCTTGATCCATTCGTCTTCTCTTTTGCAAATACTACACAGTCTTGATGACTGTGGTTTGCAACTGAATCTTTAATTCCATGCCATTGTAATTAAGGGAATGGGAATGACCCCATGTGGCTAACGGTCATTGTCTCTGACAGAGCAGAGGACTCATTTCTCGTTTCACCCTCTCCATGGAAATTCATTCATAGATATTTAGCTTCATAGACATTTAGCGTCTATGAACACTTATTTTGTTATGAAACACATGCAATCACAGTAGAAGATTCTAAGATGAATCAGACATTTCACCTGTAAGGTCATAAGACAAGTTCATCCACATCTGAGGTTTAAGACACAAGCCAATCAGGATCAGAGTGTTGCTGGATTGGTAGAATGCTTGAACAGCATGCATGTGGCTCTGGGCTCCATTCCCAGCACTGTATAAGTCAGCATAAGGCACTGTATACCTGTAATCTTAACTCTCAAGAGGTGGAGACAGGAAGATCAGAAATTTAAGATTATCCTCAGCTACATTGTGAGTTCCAGACAAGTCTGAGCTACACTGAGCCCTATCTCCAAAACAAACAAACAAACAAATCAGTATCAAATACTACAGAATAGGTTTAGGTAAAGGGTCTGAGAAAGGGCCAGTATGATAAAGATTTCTTGAAAAGCATTTCATGACTGGCATTTAAGAACAATAATATAAAGTTGAGAAGTAGTTATGTTTATTAGAAAGATGAGCTTTTTGTAAGAAGATTTGAGATAGCGGACTCTTTTTATCCTCCAGATATGGCGGTTCATGTTAATTATCAGCTTGACAGAATCTAGAATCACCTGGGAGATGGACCCCTGGACATACTTTTTCAGGATAATCTTGATTACCTGAATTAGAATGGAAAGACCTGCCCACTGTGGGTGGCACCATTTCCTAGGCAAGGGGATCACAGGCAGTCTAAGATGAAGGCTGGAAGCTGGGCACGCATACATTCATCCCTAGTCCTCCGCTTCTTTATTGTGGAGATAAAGCTGCTTCAGGCTCCTACAAATGCCGCTTCCCTCTCTATGATGGACTGTATTTTGAACTGTGAGTGGAAGTAAATCCTTTCTCTCTTAAGTTGCTTTTTTTTCAGAGTATTTTATATAGCAACAGAAAAGAAACTAATCATGGAATTGTAATCATACACACTTCTCTACTAAAGAACTACCGGTCAAGGGATTATTGCCTCTCATATAGGTCAGTGGATATCAACTTAGAAATGCAGATTCTCAGGTCTCAGCCAGATTTTCTGAGACTGAAAGTCTTGGCAATGTGGTTGGGATATCTATGTCTGTAACCAGATACTTTAGGTGTCTGTACTTCAAAAAAGTTTGAGAAAAACTATTGTGGGTCCAAGGGCATCTGAACCATAAAAACACAGATGCAGACACATGGATACTCTAGGAGTGAGATCTACATCTCTGTACCTGATCATTTGACCTGCCCTTCCGCAAGTACCAGAATTCCCTGCAGCACACAAGGAACCTACTACTGCTGAGTCTGAGTCTAGGATACATTATGATTTGGGTGGTAATTACATAGAAAAAGCTTTTGAAAATCCTGTTATTCTGGAAAGATTTGGGTAGAGATAAAATTTGAAAATTAAAGAGAGAGAGAGAGAGAGAGAGAGAGAGAGAGAGAGAGAGAGAGAGAATTGCTGTCAACCTTGCCTGTGGCACTAATGAATCAAGATATCACTTTCACATTGAGAAGCTATACATTCAGGTAGAAGCTTGTGTGAAACTAAGAAATCAACAAGAACTATATATATATTCACTTTACATCCTGATCACTACCCCCCTTCCAGGTCACTCCCTCCCACAATCCCTCTCCCAACCCCTCCCTTTCTCCTCTGAGAGGGTGGAGCAACAGCTCTCATATATAGGCAACAGTTTTTGGTACAGTCCCCACTCCAGTTGTTGGGGATCCACACAAAGACCAAGCTGCAAATCTGCTACATCTGCCTAGGTCCAGCCTGTGTATGCTCTTTGGTTGGTGGTTCAGCCTCTGAGAGCCCCAAGAGTCCAGGTTACTTGACTCTGTTGATCTCCCTGTGGAGTTTCTATCCCCTTCAGGGCCCTCAATCTTTCCCCAAACTCTTCTGTAAAAATCCCCAGATTCCATCCACTGTTTGGCTATCGGTCTCTGTATCTGAGTCAGCTGCTGGGTAGAGGCTCTGAGAGAACAACCATGCTAGACTCTTGTCTGCAAGAAGAAATATTTTCTACTTAAACATCAGAAGGGTTACAAAGACTGAAGCTCTCATCCCAAAGTCTACATTGGGAGATCCATTATGGGTCAAATTTACCTTTAGAAACATTTCAACATTTGGGGAGCACTGTTTCCCTCAAAAGAACCCCTTTACCTGAAATGGGCTGACCATCCCATTAAATCTTTTTAAAAACTCCTACCATGATTCATTTAAAGATATTTAGTTACTTTAATTTTTATTTATATGTGTGTGAGTGCCCAAAGAGACCAGTAGAGGGGGTGCCAGGGATCTCTTGGGGTTGGAGTTAGAGAAATGGGTGGTGGGAACTAAACTCTGGCCTTCACTAAGGTCAGACAGTGTTGTTAACTGTTGAACCATTTCCCCAGTGCTCGCCACATTTCAAAGTATACTTTAGTTACCTCAAGTACTTGTCTGTGTGAATGCTGTCATTTCATGTAGAAATGTATTTATGTCTTCAGGGATGCATGCATGAGTTCTTAGGCATGGTTCTGTATGTGGACTCTATTTTCTTTATTCCTTATCGCTCTTGTTCTTCTTCATACAGTGGTTGACTGGAACATTCATTTCTTATAGTGAAAAGATTTCAACTTGAGAGCAAGCCCATTTTCCCATTAGACCTTACCACTCATCACATTGTGGAATGCCACCGGACAAAAGAAACCATATAGCTTAATCTAGAATTAAGGGGTAGAGAAGTCATTTGTGTTCACCTGTCAGCATCACCTGCACCATGAGATCAGGGAGCCACAGCACCGGGAGGCAGGAAGCCAGTGATAGCAGCCAACACTCCAATCATCCCCATACCTTATCTCTTACATCATTACCCCCTAAGCTTGGCTGCAGCTGTTATCACCTGGGAAGTTATAGAGAGCACTGATGCCTTGGTCCCACCTCTAGAAAATCAGGTTCAATTGTCTTGGGGTGCAACCTAGGCAGGGGCATAGGGAAAGCTCCCTAGGCACTCTGTTTAGCAGCTGCCTGCCAAGTCTGAGAATTACTACTGTCCATCCAAAGGGTATCAAGGAGCCCAGGTTGGCCATGGCATTGCCGTGGAGCCAAGGATGATCTTGAACTCCTGATTCTTCAGCCTCTACTTCACAAGTTCTGATTATGAGTGTATACCACCATGCCTGGTTTATGCTCTGCTGGCGATGGGACCCAGGGCTTTGTGCAGGCTAAACAAGCACTCTGGCAACAGTGTCCTCAGCCTCTCAAATGCTATTGCTTAAACAAACATAACTTTGAGCGCTGCTTTGGGGAGGACACGTTCCCCATTCATTTTCAGAGTTCCTTCTCTTCTAAGACCCAAGATAATAAAAGCACATTACTAAGTCAGATGTAATTTCATTTCTCTCTGGGGAGCAGCTTCAGGTCAGATTCATGAAAAATATCATTAGGCATTTTCTTAGTGATGAATTTTAATGAATGCTGGTGACGGTGTTTGTTTCTTATCTGTTGCCAAAGTGAAGATGCCAAAGTGCTGCTCATGCTTCCATGTCTTCATTTCTGGAGAAGCTGTGTCTAGTGGAGACCCTGACTACAGCATCTGGAGAAGCTGTGTCTGGTGGAGACTCCTAGTATAACATCTGGAGGTAGGCTCTGTGCTCCTCAGTCAGCAGCCCATCAGACAGCTGAGTGATTTCCCCAAGCCCTCTGAAATTCCCTTTAACTGCCTAAAAAAAATTCTTGGAGCTACAGAAGCACTTGGGTGCTTGCCTGACAGGCACAAAGCCCTGGGCTTGATTCCCAGAACCATATAAACCAGGTGTGGTGGCACATACCTATAATCCCAGCATTCAGGATGTGAAGATGGGAAGGTCAGACATTCAAGGCCATCTTTGGCCACAAAGTATTTTCAAGGCCCCCCTGGGGTACATGAGACCCTGTATCAAAACCAAAAGAAACAAAGAAAGAAAGAGACAGTATTGATGAGTAGAGATAGCTAAAATCATGAGTGAATTTAGTAGTCTGAATTTCATACTTTACAGGTCTATAAAATTTGGCGAGATGGTGTCCTCCTTCTCCCTCCCTTCCTCCTTCCTCTTCTCCCTCCCACCTTCCCTTTCTGTCATCCCTTTCCCCCAGCGCCTTCTGGAATTCTATGTACCGTGTGTACATGGAAGTTATATGAATATTATGAAGGTTCATTCTACTATTTTTGAGGACCATGTAAAGATTTCTCCCCCGGACATTGTCTGTTTGGTAAGTTGCTCTTAGTCCCTTCAGCATCCTTTGTGAGCCAGGTTTCCCCACAGGGGGTTGCCTGCCACTTCCAGACCCCAGCAAAGCTGTTGTTTAAAGCTCTCCTTCCTTATCTCACCCTGACTTTCCTATCACAGCTTTCAGTTGGGAATCTTTGTACAAGGTCTCTGTTTTATCCCCCAAAATGATTGCATTGTACCCCGTTTCCTAATGGCTTCTCTATGTGAAGAAAAAAATCTTTGCTCTTCCATTTATTGATGTATTTATTTGTGAGCATGGAGAGTATGCTCCCACCATGACATGCCTATGTTCCCTCAGAGGGCAACCTGTGGTAATCTCTTCTCTCCTTCTACCATGTGGGCCCTAGGATCAAACTAAGGTTATTGGGCTCCACAAGAAGCACTTTTACCTGCTGAGCCTTCTTACTGGCTGGGAAAAATAATACCCTAAGGAACTGATTCTGCTTTGGAAAACACCAGGTTCTTTGAGAGATGCTCTAGACACATCGAGAGAGTGGCGGCATCCGCAGTTTCCTGCATGCTGTCTGGTTCGTAGAAAAGCTCATTCATTGGGAAAAAAAAGGAAGATAAATCTTCAGTTTGCATATTATTTCTCTTCTCAATTGGCGGCTGGCTGTCAGGATGTGTGAGATTCTGAATAACCAATCAAATCATTAATTTTTGGATGAAATTCCAGGATGGGTGGCTAATTAGCAATGTCTAATTAGCAATGCATATGCTGATTTGGGGGAAGGGCGCTGCCTGTAGAGCCATAAAAATGTTGCTGTCTAGGAAGAGGGAAAAGCATCTGTCCCCTCATGAGTCACCCAGAACATACTGGAAGCACCACGAAGTCAGTAACTTTCAGCTTGACGCCTATTTCACATCCAAAAGTTAGATCCGCAAATATTTTCTTCCTTGGGACATGTTGTCACAATAAAGAGAAGAAAGAAAGCCTTGGATCTGAGCAGCTGTCACCCTTCATGTTATTCTGTTAGGATGACATGACCAAAAGGGTGCACTGATGAACACTTATTCATCAACTGGCTTGTTCCATGGGAGTGGGCTGGGCTGGGAGTGGCGATAGGAGAGACAGACAAAGATGGGAATTGCAGAACTGACAGCAAAGCTCTGTAAGACTTTGGAGAAGTTCTTGAACATCTTGGGGTCCAACTTCACATTCTTTTTTTTTTTTAATTTACATTCCAAATCATTTCCCTTTTCCCGTTTCCTCCCTTCCCGAAAGTCCCATAAGCCCCCTTCCCTCCCTCTTTTCTCCATTCAACCCCCTTTCGTTTCTCTGTCCTGGCGTTCCCCTACATCCAGTCTTTCCAGGACCAGGGGTCTCTCCTTCCATCTTCTTAGAAATCTATTGATATGTGGATTGTGTCTAGGGTATTCCGAGATTCTGGGTTAATATCCCCTTATCAGTGACTGCATACCATGTGTGTTCTTTTGTGATTGGGTTACCTCACTAAGGATGATATTTTCAAGATCTGACCATTTGCCTAGGAATTTCGTGAATTCATTGTTTTTAATTGCAGAGTAGTATTCCATTGTGTAGATATACCACATCTTCTGAATCCATTCCTCTGTTGAGGGACATCTGGGTTCTTTCCAGCTTCTGGCTATTATAAATAAGGCTGCTATGAACATAGTGGAGCATGTGTCCTTATTGCATGCAGGTAAAGCCTCTGGGTATATGCCCAGGAGTGGTATAGCCGGATCCTCCGGGAGTGTCATGCCCAGTTTTCTGAGGAACCGCCAGACTGCTTTCCAGAGTGGTTATACCAGCTTGCAATTCCACCAGCAGTGGAGGAGTGTTCCTCTTTCTCCACATCCTTGCCAACAACTGCTGTCTCCTGTGTTTTTGATCTTAGCCATCCTGACTGGTGTGAGATGGAATCTCAGGGTTGTTTTGATTTGCATTTCCCTAATGACTAAGGATGATGAACATCTCTTTAGGTGCTTCTCAGCCATTAGATATTCTTCAGGTGCTTCTCAGCCATTAGATATTCTTCAGGTGAGAACTCTTTGTTTAGCTCTGTACCCCATTTTTTAATAGGGTTACTTGCCTCTCTGGAGTTTAACTTCTTGAGTTCTTTGTATATATTGGATATTAGCCCTCTGTCGGATGTAAGGTTGGTAAAGATCATTTCCCAGTTAGTTGGTTGCCGCTTTGTCTTTTTGACAGTGTCTTTTGCCTTGCAAAAACTTTGTAATTTAATGAGGTCCCATTTGTCTATTCTTGATCTTAGAGCATAAGCTATTGGAGTTCTGTTCAGGAAATTCTCCCCTGTGCCCATATGTTCAAGGTTCTTCCCTAGTTTCCCTTCTATTAGTTTCAGTGTGTCTGGTTTTATGTGGAGATCTTTGATCCACTTAGAATTGAGCTTAGTGCAAGCAGATAAGAATGGGTCAATTTGCATTCTTCTGCATGTTGACCTCCAGCTGAGCCAGCACCATTTGTTGAAAAGGCTATCTTTTTTCCACTGGATGGTTTTAGCTCCTTTGTCAAAGATCAAGTGACCATAGGAGTGTGGATTCATTTCTGGGTCTTCAATTCTGTTCCATTGATCTACATGTCTGTTACTGTACCAATACCATGCGGCTTTTAACACTATTGCTCTGTAGTACAGCTTGAGGTCCGGGATACTGATTCCCCCAGAGGTTCTTCCACCGGTCTGCGCCCCACTGTGAGGTGGATTCAGTGATTTGCAAGCTCCCCTTGTGATTCAAGTTAACTTCTTAGTGAAAGTGTAGTTGGACTGGAGGGATGGCTCAGCCAATAAAGTGCTTGCTGTGCAAACACCAAGACATGACCCCACAGCAAACAACCCAGGAGAAGGCTGGGGAGTTTCTATTGTGTAAAAGCAACTCCTTATTGATATCTCAGCACCTACCTTTCTGGACACCCAGGAGACCATGAATAACAAGAAGTCTAATACTTACTCCACCCTCAGCACTGTTTTAACCCTTATAGACCTGGCGCAGCGAGGAGCCCAGCTCTGTAGATGGATAGAGTAAAGTACAGAGGCAAGAAGCCTATAAGGAGGTAAGACTTAAACTAGGTCTATGAGCCAGGCATGTTCAACTTCATCACATTGCAACAGGAAACTGTCATTCAGGCTTGACAACCATGCAAATGAGTTACAAAGACATCACAGAGACATCTCAGAGATGTCTAGTTCACAAAGTTTCTATGTATTGCATAGAACTAGGGATGGGTGAGGGTGTAGCTATGAAACAGAAAAGAAGCTGGAGGGGGAGAAAAGAGGTGCTGAAGAAGAGGGAGGGAGCAACTGGACACCCAAGACAGGAAGGTGACAAGGAAAGTATGAATGTGGGGGTGGGAATGCAGGAAGAGGGGAGAAAAATTAGGGAGAAGAATCAGTAAAAACAAATTTGGTGTGTATGGGTGGGGAGACAGATCAATGGTTAATAGGACTTGTTGTTTTGCAGAAGGCTGGAGTTTGTCTGTCAAATGGCTCATAACTACCTGTAACTCCAGCCTCAGGAGATCTGACTCCTTCTGCTGGCCTCCTTGGGCACCTACAAGCACCTGAGGATACTCAAACATAGACACACAATATGTATAAACATACACATAAATCATTTTTTATTCTAAATTTTGTTGGAAAATCTCTGTAATTAAATCTATTACAGAATATATTAATTAAAATTTGTGTGTGTTTGTGTGTGTTTGTGTGTGTTTATGTGTGTGTGTGTGAGAGAGAGAGAGAGAGAGAGAGAGAGAGAGAGAGAGAGAGAGAGATCCTCATGATGTTCTAAGTAACTTTACAGTCTCCATGTGAGACTGCAATTATAGCTGTTCTTGGCCGTATGTGACCTATGTTCAAGACACACCTGATAATGTAATGATCTAAAATGGTATTTTGGCCATAGTGGCTGCTAGTTGTTCACACAATAACTTAATAAATAACAGAAAGCAAGACCTTACCAGAAGGAAGGTGAAGTGAGACAGACAAAAGAGGGATACATTATGGTTAAATCCCTGGAAACACAGTCTAGGAAGGGCCCTTAGTATTCAGAATCCCAGCAGAACAGGAATAGGCAGCAGAGGAAAGCTCTTGGGCCAGGAAGTTCCCTAGAGAAGTGACACTCACCCACAGGAAAGGCTTACATCCCAGGGCTGTGCTTAGTCTAACTCCCTCACTGACCTTGGATTATCCTCCACTGACACAGCAGCCCGAAGGAGAAGGGAGGAGAAGAGAAAAGCAAGAAGACTGCCTCACAGTCCCCATTTCCTACCCTCAGCTGTTCATGTATCATGGTGAGAATTCTGGGAATGCACTCCGTAACAGAAAGGAAGGTTCTCTGCAGATGTGAGTTGTCTGCAGGAGCCACCGGGGTACCATTTGGCAAATTGCTGCTGCAAAGCGGTGGATGGTACCCTGGTGGCCTCCTAGACTGATTGGATCCCTAAAAGTGTTTAATTTATCTCTGGGGGAAATTTACACCCTGGGAAAATCTGGTTAAATATATAAATGAATCTTCTAACCAGCCAAGATGGAAGATATAATAAAATTATAAAGCCAGAAGGCACTTCCCAAGAGCAACAGGTATGTCTCCCTCCAGACACAACCTCACTGCAGTCTCCCTCCCGCAGGAGTCCTTGACTGCTTTTATCAGGCCTTCAGGAAGAAGGTTCCAGAATGGCATGTTACCCTTTACTCTTAAAACTCCTTTTCTCATCTGGCTGAAATCTCTGCAGTGGGAACTGGGGCTTGGGGCTCGTCTCAACCCTCTCAGCTCCCAGTGGGATGGGGGACATTTGAACATAAGCTTCTTGTGAGTCAGAGTTTTCTCAGGCTTGGTGGTAGTCCTGAAGGATCTAGAGCTTTGGGGGTTGAGCACACTTTAAGAACCTATCTTCTCACTCTTCTGTGGTAAATAACACCTCTGTCACCCCAATGTATACTTTCCATAGAATCTCCATCAGGATAGTCAAAGGTATGTATCTTGTGGTAGCAATCATCTTACTGTGAGGGTAAGAGACCCTCACAATAGAGGGAGGTTGTGTCAGCCACAGTGTCTCCTGTGAGTCAACAGGGGTTCTGCCCATCAGTCACTCCTAGTCACTACAGGCTACCAGAACAGGCCAAGAAGATGTGTGGGCTCTGTGGCTTCTACTTGGTGGTGAACCTTGACACTTCTATCTGCATTGACTGAGCTGAAGTTGAGTCACAGAAGCACATCTGACTCAAGGGAGCAGGAAGGACAGTTCTAACATGTCCTTGGATGCACAAACAACTGTTGGGACAGCAACATGAACAAAAGGCCACAAGGAATATCTTTGCATAGGGATTTCTTTAAGAGGGGTTCCCCATCATATTCCTAAGAGTACATGGAAGGACAATCAATGATGTGTGTGTGTGTGTGTGTGTGTGTGTGTGTGTACATGTGCACATGGTGTGTGCATGTGCTTGCATGTGTGTTACAAAACTGAAGATGGACCCACACCTCTCTCTTTTTGATAATACAATATTTTGGATCTGTGTCCTTTAAAAAAAAAAGATCTATATTGCCACAAGAACAAATTTAAAGGCAAAAGAAGGAGATTGAGGTTTCCATTCAGGTGGCCTAGTTCTCATTGTTTATCTTGTGAGGTCACATATCCCATAATAGAGACACAAAGAAAAATTAGCCATTAAAATTGGTCTTGAGATTAATGAACTTCAAAGCCCATGAAGGAGATACTCAGGTTAATAAACACGTTTATTATAAAACATTTTTGCTTAATGGCCAAGTACACAGACATTGGAATAAGGAATAAAAAGGATACCTGACTTTGTATCCTCCTCATGGCTCCTCTGTAATCATAGTGGATTCCAACACAGAGCATGAGAGAACCAGAGCAAACAACCCACGGGAAGCATCGCACTGGTTACCTGACAGAAGCAAAGTAGGGGAGGAAGGGGTTACATTGAATCATGGTTCAGGGGACACAGTCCAACATGGCAGGGAGGGCATGGCAGTTGGCAACCCTTCCACTGGCAGCAGAAATTTCTGACAGAGCTTGCTCTCTGCTCAGTGTCCTACTCTGGAAGCTGATACAACTTGTATTGGGAGAGTGTTCTAGTTATATCTCTGAAGGCCTGTCCCCAGTGATCCACTCCCCCAGTCAGGCCTCACCTAAAGATTCCACAGCCCCTGAAAGCAATGCTACCTGCTGCTGAACCAAGGGTTCAAACACAAGAACCTGTAGGGACATTTTATATGAAATTCCAATGAACACTTGCGGCACATATTCAGCATCCTGTTCAAGGGACACCATCTTATAACAGGGGCCCGGAAAAGTCCTGAACAATTTCCTGGAGAAAGGGCTCTTGGTTGTGTTTGAGAAGGCAAATAAGAGTTAGGTAAGGAAAGAAGAAAGTTAGAGATCTTCTCTTTGGTAAAAGTTACAGACAGACAGACAGACAAAAATTCAACCAACAAACCAACCAGGAGTGGGTCTGAATCAAACCAAAGCATCCTGGGTCATATCCCAACCTTGCTACTTGGAAATGGTGTGACTCAGTGCAAATAATGTCACCTCTCCCAGCCTCCATTTCCCAACACATCCATCAGGGACCTACCAGGATGTTGCTCTAAGCCAGGTTGGATTGACTGCATTGGTAATGAAGGACAGCTTGTCCTGCTGGGAGGCTCCCACAGTGTCACCCATGTCACCCATGTCTTAGTTTCATAAGCTTGGAGCATCTACTCCTACTTTCCACACTGTGAGTTGAAGAGAAAAGCCGACTCATTGGCTAGGATTGGGGACAAGGAAGGCATGGCACATTTGTCTTGAGTCTTAAGTGCTAGGCTCCTTGGTCGCAATGGAAGGTAATTGATTTATCATTCTCACTAACGTTAAGAGGCTGTGGTTTGTGCCAGATGAAAATTAAATAATTAGCAAGGAATATTCACTTCTAGCATCCCCGGCCAACTGCCTTTTTCTCTATAAAGATGGGCCCCAGGGGAATGGTGAGGATGTAACTGCAATTAAATAAGGGTATAAACTTTGCAGAGAGCTGTCAGGGCAGAGCCAGAGCTTGGCTTGGATCTATTCAAGAACATCCACTGCTCATGGTGTGCTCCAAGGAAAACAGTATCTAAGCACTGCGCATCCCTCAGGTGCAGCCATTCTTAGGGCACAAGGGGCCAAAGAAAAGATTTCCTTCCAAAATGCTGTTTATGAGGGCAACTGTTACAGAAGAGAGTGTGTTGTTTTTCTTAGGGATCCAAAGTCACAGATAGGCCAGAATCAAAAAGACATAGTGAGGAATGTGTGTACATAGGACGATCCAGCTGTTGAGAAGTCTTGGCAGTAAAGGCGCTTGCAGACAAGCCTGATGACCTAAGTTCAATCCTGGGTCTCATGTGCTGGAAGAAGAGAACTGACTCCTCCTGTAAGTTGTCCTCTGACCTCCACATGCACTCTGTTGCACAGCCACACACACAAAAGAAATATACATAAACACACTTTTTTTTAAAAAAAAAAGAATTAACTAAAATTTCAGAAGTACCACTATCAAGCCTGAACATGGAAATATAACCCTTGTACAAATATTTATTGAATGTTACCTTGTTCTAGGCCCAGTGTCAAAGTCCTGTGGCTATAACACTGAATAAAACATAAGCTTTCCTTGTGTTATACTCCTCTGTATAATTGAGACTAGACTCAGCTTTAAATAATAGGCATCTAAATTTCAAAAGGAAAACCACATCTTACTCTAGTTAAAAGGTAATTCTGTTTCTTCAGCTATCAGTTTCATGAGAAGATAAGTCTGTTTCTTGGGTTTTCCATTTCATGTAGTCAGGGACCAGGCTACAAGTGTTGCATTGATCTGGTCTCTTTGCCATGGTGCCTTACATTTCACTACACCTGCTTTGGCTCCCACATCACATTCCCATCCTCTTTAACCACAAGAAGTGAAAGTAACCTACATTTCTTCTTTAAGATCACTCCACATGGTCCCGATGCTTCCCAGCCCTAAGGGTAATATCTGTCAGGTGTTTATTGTGAGTGGTCATGGACCAAACCAAGAACTTAGACCTCTGTTTCTAAGAAGGAATGTGGGAACTGACACAGGGAGATAATAAATTGCTATAGATTAAAAAGCTGACTTTACCATCTCATTTATAACCAAGTCACTAAAGTAGACATTCTCCTACCGTAAGAAGACAACCTTGGGCGTACATGCCTTATATGGGAAGTTTGTCTTGATCACTTCCCTTCAGATTTATAACAGCTAAAAGCCCTATATAAAAAGCAGGTCAGGAGACAGTCAGTTAAAACACTAGCAGAAATGCTGGAGAGGTAGCTCAGTGGTTAAAAACACTTGCCGCTCTTACAGAAGGCACAGAGGTCATTTCCCACCACCAACATGGAGGCTCAAATCAGCCTCTAACTACAGTTCCAGAGGATCCAAAGTGCTCTTCTGGCCTCCTTGGATACCTGTATGTGTGTGGTGCACGTATACCCATGCAGGCTCCTTCAAGGATATTCCTCTGGGAGATAACAATTGTTTAACCTCTTGGAAGGAAAAAAAACTTAATATTTACCTCATGCTATGCATAGAAATGCATCACATACAGATTAAAAATAAAATACAAGAAACCATGGGTGTTTTCTGTAATTAAATTTAAGATTTTACATCTTATCTAGTGGTAGAGAATGTCATAATAATGCCCCAATCTAGTGGCAGACAGCACATGATATACACAAATATAGACAATGACAACACAACCAGGGATCCCAATTAGGAAAGATGCTAAATATATATACACGTGCTATGTCTATAGATGATACAAGTGTAGAATTATCCTTAATGGAAGAAAAAGATAAATACTCCACAATGAGAAATGACTGAAGCAATTCTCATACTATTTACATTCAATTTAATTTTAATTTAATTCAGACAGCCAGAAACAAAGGGAAATAAATCAATAAAAATGAGGACTGCTTTGCCTACTGTCCCACTCAATAGGCCCATGGTTTAGAGTGTATATGAGACATAGGTGGTTGTAGACTTTTAATGTGAAATGTCCCCCGAAGGCTTCTGTATTTGGACACTTGGTCTGGCGCTGGGGCTATTATTTGGTAAGGTTGTGGAACATTAAGTGAGTCCCAAGAGCAGGGCATGAGATATTTGTAGCCCTGCCCTCCATCTCTTGTGTGATGACACGTCTTCCAGCTTTGGTGGCCTCTATCCCTCTGGACCTCTAAGCCAAAAGAAACACTTTCTTTCTTTAGTTGCTTTTGTCAGGACTCCCCTGTCCCCTCTGTTTGTGTGTGTGTGGCGGGGGGGTGGGTGTTGGAAGGGGCATGCATGAGCGCGTGCATAAAGAATATCAAGTACAGCCTCAACTGTCATTCCTTAAGAGCTATCTACCATAGTTTCTGAGGGTCTTTCATTGGCCCAAGACTTTCAAGTAGGCTAGGTTGGCTATAGCGGACTTCAAGAACCCTGGAGACATGTGCGGACTATAACTCATTCCATAGTCATGGGACAGATTGCAGCAAAGTTGGGTGACAACTTGGTGAAGCATTTCAAAGACATGGGTGTGCAATAAGTGTAGCGATAGTCCAGTTAGGTGTGCTAGCTGGCCAAAGCTAAGCACTGCAATTATGCATCACAGTGGGACTGTGAATCTTTAAACAAGGGCACTAACTCTTGGGGCTGGTGTTCTCCAGGTCTTCATGGCTTTGGAAGAAAAATAATTATGGCAATCCTTTCTACACATGTTTACAATGTGATCTTAATTGGAATTTTCTAGACATCTAGTTACAATGTTAATAGTCAATATCATTCTTACATCTTGGTTAGGCAATACTAAACTGTACTACTCTATTCTGGGTGACTTAATCATTTTTTCAAGTTTTGTTTTGTATATAAATGTTTGCTTGCATGTGTGTTGTCTGTAAACCACAGATGTGCCTGATATCCACCGAGGCCAGAAGAAAGTATTAATTCTTCTGGTACTGGACTTACAAATAGTTGTGAGCAGCCATATGGGTGCTAGGAACTGAACTTAGGTCCTCTGAAAGAGAACAAGTGCCCTAAATCACTGAGCCATCTCTCTTTCTAGTCTCTTTGCTAAGTTAAGATAATCAGTTTAGTTAGTACAGATTTAAAATGATTAGTTCTTGTAGTGTCTCTTATAGTATAGGATGACCTTGAACTCGCAATATAGTTGAAGATGACCTTGAATTTCTTTGAATTGATTGCTTGTTGCTATTGTCATACATTAAACAAATGTCAGTAAAACCCACCAAGGGGGTTCTAAGCTGAATGTAAAACATCAACCCTTCAACATATTACAGAATGTAGGAGAGTGGTTCTGTAGGCTAAGCTGGTTGAAATCTTCTAAAGCCATGGTTTGTGGACTTGGGATGGGGCTCAGTTAGTAGACGATTTTCCTATCATGCCTGAACTTCTGATTTGAGCCCAGCACTATATAAATTGGGTATGGTGTGTTGGGCATTGGTGAGCTTAGCTCAACGCCCCCAGCTGAGATGTTTGCACAGGTTTCCTGAGAGCGGAACGTCCTGCGGCTTAGCTTGATTTCTGTCTTCCCGCCTGGTGTGGTAGGGACTTGCCAGGTGCCTGACCTATGGCTATGATTGTTTTTTTCCTGTTGTTTTTCACCGGCCTCTAGTATATATTGCTGGTCCCTCAGTAAAGATTTGGCATTCTCCTCACCAGAATGACCTGAGTCTGTGTTTTCTGTTAATCCCCCAGGCCTACGCCTGATATGGTACAAACTTGTAATCCCAGCCTATGGAAGATAAAGACAGGAAGATCAGAAGTTCAAAGTCATCTTTGGAAATACAATTAGTTCAAGACCAGCCTGAACTATATGAGGAAAGACAGACAGAGACAGAGAAACAGACAGACAGACACACACACACATAGACACACACATAGAGCTGGAGAGAGGAAGAGATACTGAAAAGGCTGTATTTATGGTAAACCTAAAAGAAGCTGTAGGTGGGTCAGAATTTACCAATTAACATCCATCTCTGCTCAATCATAGATACTTGAGAATCTGAACTGACATAAACTAGGAGAAAAATATTCCTAATACTGATCATAAAACCAGGATTCTTGAACTACTATAATTTCCTAGAAACCAATAGTAAAAGGACACATCATTCAGATCATGAACATAAGTTCTTTTTTTTTAATAGTATGTTTTCATTTTTTAAAGTTTTATTTATTTACTATTTATATGAGTACACTGTTGCTGCCTTCAGACACACCAGAAGGGAGCAACAGATTTCATTACAGATGGTTGTGAAGCCACTATGTGGTTGCTGGGAATTGAACTCAGGACCTCTGAAAGAGCAGTCACTGCTCTTAACCGCTGAGCCATCTCTCCAGCCCCCATGAACATAAGTTCTGTGTCATCAATTTTTAAAGCAAACTAAGGTTTCAATTACATGGCACTAAAAGCACAATGTATTTTCATTTTTATTAAGTTTTAAAATTATGTGCCTATGAGTGCAAGTGTCTGTGAGGCCAGCAGAGGGCCTCAGATTTCTCTGTAACTGGACTTACAGGCTGTTGTGAGCTATCTAATGCAGGTGCTGGGATCTGAACTCAGTTTTTTTTTTTTTTAAGAGTCCAAACCTTTAATCACTAAGCCATCTTTCTAGCACTCACTGCATTTCTTTCTTAAACTGACATTGAATGCCAGTCACAATGTGGAGACATTAAGACTTCCATGTATTGCTGATGGCCTGTAAATGCCTTTAGTCAATTTACAAAAAGATTCAGGAATTTCTTTAAAAAAATATAAACAAACCATAGCCTGATGACCTGGAACATCTACTTGTAGATACTTCCTGAAGAAAAATGAAAGCACATATCTACAAAAAGTTTTCTCCAAGAATAGCAGTGGAAAGCTACGACTTATCAAATCGTGGAGTGTGAGTGACCTTGATGGGTACCCAGGCCCAACTGGTACATCTACAGTGCAACCACGTATACATAAGGCCCAGGGAACATTGCGAAAGAGAGGTTGTAAGAGCCAGAAGACCAGGATGTTATCTTTGAGATAATGGCTTTTAGCTATGACATGGAAGCTGCACCCCTGAAACCTCAGCAATGTGGCTGCCTAAACAAGACCTGCACATTGACAACACCAGTAGACATGCCAGCGTGGACAGCGAAATCTCACAAGGGCTCCATGGCTTGAGAAAGAGCTACAGGCAGTTACTAGCTGCCGAGAGAGGGAGACTCAGTTTTCTCCAGGGATGCATCCATATCCAGTCCCAAGAGCTCAGCCCCAATCATGCACACATAAGAGGAGTGTTAAGTGGACTCAGTAGCCATATATGCATGACAATTAATAATAAGAAAAGAAGACAATAAAGACTGGGGAGTCATGGGAGGATTTTGGAAATGATGTAAATACAGTATGCATATATGAAGTTCTCAAAAAAAAAATAGATTAAGAAACCTGGCATACCCCACACATGAGAGAATTGGAACCATGGGAACACATAGAAGGACCTCCTGAACTCAGATGTAATGCAGCAAAATCAGGAATCCATTTGCTGCAGTTCCCTGAACTGGAACACTCAACCTTCTGGATTTTTAGTGCAACTGGTTCGCAGACTTGGCCTGTCTGAAGGAGGAAAGCAGTTTTCAGTAGGAGGAAACTCCTTGTAATGTCCATGTCTGCCTTCAATCCAGGACCACTTGTGAAGACTACCAAACACCTGCTCCATCTGACAATCTGATACTGTAAGTTTGGATTTTCTGCATAAGGACTACAAGGGAGTAAAGAGAAAAATTGACTAGGAATAGAACACAGCCTGTGGCTCAAGTTATCTGTCAGATTGTAATACAGTTTTAGGCAAGGTTCCCTGGAAAATAGAGCCAAGGGCAAAGGATTATCTGTTAACACCTTAGTGGGAAGTGTAATCCTTCGGAATTAAGAGTGAGGGGAATGGGGAATTGATTAAGGGAAGGATGGAGATCAAATACAAGGAAGGGCATTACTGAGATGCCCGAACTGCATACCAATGCATACCAAATACCTCACACTTGCTCATTCTTCACGACCGACCTGTCTCATCAGGGTAGAGACAGTGTGCCATGGCTTCAGAGTAACCCCAGGGGGCCAGGGGGCCAGGGGGAGGGAATGGGCAGGGCAAGGGCTTGAAACTGGGAGTAAGGCAACAAACAGTTTTATCTTACATTGTCTTTGCCTCTCCCCTTCTGGGTCTGCAGGTCCCCTGATGAGTGGGACTCCTTTGTATTTGTATCACCTAGACCTTCCCAGGCAGAATTGGGAAAGACTTAATGTTGTAGTTTATATATTAGCTTTTTGTTACAATTTTTAAGCCCAAACTGATCATCTTCAGCTGTGAAGGACAGTCTTTAAGTATAGTTTTGTAGTCAAAACTCAGAGGAGTGTAGCTCCTTCATGCTGAAGGTTCCAGGGCTCCATAAGAAAAATCTCTTAAGTTATATGGTTTAATGTTCTGAAGGTAACACAAGATGCTGCTTCAGTTATGCACATTTTCCACTTACGCCAAAAGGAACAGAGATAATGATAGGACCTGTGACACTGAGAAAGAGCAGGCCATCTTACTGATACTCCATCATGGGAACACTGGGGCTCCTTAGACTTATGCAGATGTGTCAAGTGGTGAATTTACATTTACTGATCTAGAGTGCAATTCACTTGTTTGCTTTTTCCCCCTACTTGATAATTGATATCTTTCTTTACTTTCTTAAAAATCTCAGGTAACATCTCTTCTATCCTTTTTTTTTCTGACTTTCCACCCGAAATGTATTTCCTGAAACATACAACACACACACACACACACACACACACACACACACACACACACAGATGCATGTGCGTGTCATATTGATCTGTGGCTCCAAAGTTCACTTTCTCTGTTACAGCATTCCTCAGTAGCCTGTTCCTGGTCATTAACTCTGATTTTAGCTTCTTCCTTCTGTCTGATTTTTTCATTTTTCAAAGTTTCCTTCCTAATGTTCTACAGCTTCTCCACTGTTCTTATGGTCACTGTCAACCTTTCATCTCCTCAGACAACTTGAACACACTAATCTAGACTTCTGCAGAATCCTTTACTCTTTCTACTAAACTATTGCGTGGGAAGAGCCTTTCATGCTACAGTTTTTCTCATGGATTTTGACATGGTGCATGCCAAGGTTTTGTTACACTTTTTGTTTGTTTCATTGGTTGGTTGATTGGTTTGGTTTTTACTTAATCTATGGATGTTTAGTGGGACCTTTATTGAAGTTCTACAGTGGGGTACTTAGTTCACAAGTGAGCCTCATAATAGTTAACCTGAGCTCTTATCTCACAAAACTTTGTGATGTGTGTGTGTGTGTGTGTGTGTGTGTGTGTGTGTGTGTATGCCACAGGTCAACATTGAGTATCTTCCTCAACAGCTCTTCATTTTATATTTTGAGGCAGGATCTCTTACTGACCCTGCAGCTCATGAATTCAGCTGGACTGGCTGGACAATTTGCTTCTGGGATCCACGTGTCTCCCCTCTTCTCCTCAGCACTGAGTTTACAGATGTACCATCATGTCTTACTTTACATAGATGCTGCTGATCTGAATTCAAGTCCTAATGTTTGCACATCAGACACTTACTGCCTGAGCCATGTCCCTACCTCTGGTGAAACTATTCTTTAATCACCTATCCACTCAACTCAATATGATCTATGGATCACATTGAGGCTGTAGCCTATGGCTTTTGAATGGACCAGCCATATCACAGAGCCTAGTCCACGTGGGCGCTTAAGAGTGGCCTGTTACCATGAGAAGATGTGATTAGTCATCTTCCTTAGGGGTGAAATCTGGCTGTCTTTGTCACTGCAATTGTGTGTGTTGGATTCTCTTCCTTAAGGTGCACTCTGGGTACCTCTGTCTGCATATTTCAGGAAACTCTGTTCCCATTCGCTGCTGGGTATTTCTGATCCACAAAAATGTTTGATTGGCTATTCAATGACAAATACATTTATCTTATTTTAATAGAGATATATTATTAATCACTGTTTGAATTTTGAGTGTGTATATCTGTGTATACAGTTTTATGATGTCAAATCACAACATATTAAGGATGTTGAAAATTCCTTTATATAATATAATAATATAATTCTTGCTTATACAAGTTAATTATTGGAAATAGACTTCCTGTTCAACCCCTTTAAAAACATAACTTTTAAAATTGGAGGTTAATTCTTAGATTAAGTTCCAAGTTAATTAAGTTCCAAGGTAGTTATTTTGGCACATGTGAAAAAAAAATCCATTACAGTATTACTTGAAAACAAATAGAAAAAAATACCTAAATGACCCAGAATGAGGACCAACTAACTAAATTATACACACAAAGAACTTTTCATTATTAAATGTAATTATGTAGATATATATGTTGATGAGAAAATATTAAATGAAAATGTATACAATAGTTCATTCAGTGTGTGCCTATGAGCATATATGTATATAAACACACACACATATATATATGGATATTGTGAAATATTGACTCCTCAAAACAGAAGGAATATAGTTGATTTAAATTTCCTTTAAGTCAAGTGTAGAGTTCCTTGCCTGGAATCCCAACACATGAGCAGAGGAGATAGAAGGATTGGAAGTCATGGCCAGCCTGGTCTATCTGATACCCTGTCTCATAAATTAAAAAAATATTAAAAAAATATTAAAAAAATTTCCTTTAAAGAACAGTTGTCCATGTCATTTTGTTTAAAACTAATTGAAGTTTCTCTTATTAGACATCTTTGTCTCCAATTTCCATGCATGATCAATGGGAATAACTATAGTGTAATTTGTAGTCTCGGCTGTAAACCTGACTGAATCTGGAGTGAACTAAAATCGAAGCAGCCAGGAGGCATGTGGAGGATTTTTCTTGGTTAATCCAGGTGGAAGACCAACCCAAAGTCTGGACCATCTTAAGTCAGATGATCTACCCCAAGTCCAGATCATCTGAAGTCAGAAGACCTACACCAAGTCTGGGTCATGTTAAGTCGGAAGACCCAAACCAAGTCTGGGCCCTACCTCTGATAGCAGCCCACATGAAGGGTCTGTCTATCTGCCTTCACATTCACTGGCAAGCATCTATCCTCAGCCATTCCTTTGATGGAGTTAGAACCTACTTCTTCAGGATTCCAAAATGCATTGAGAACTGCCATCTCTCCAGGACTTCCCTGTGACTCCAGCACCAGATCAGAACTGCGGAGAAATCCAGTCTCCTGGATTGAACAACTGGGATTTTTTGGCCCTTCCAATAGGAGGCAGCCAGTGCTGGACTACTCAGATCACAGACTGTAAGCCTCTTGAAGACAGCCCCTTTGATATACAGAATGTGTGTGTGTATGTGTGTGTGTGTGTGTGTGTGTGTGTGTGTGTGTGTGAGAGAGAGAGAGAGAGAGAGAGAGAGAGAGAGAGAGAGAGAGAGAGAGAGAGAGAAAGCAGAGACAGAGAGATAGAGACAGAAACACTTTGGACTTTTAAACTGTTACAACTGAGTGATATGGGGACCTTTGAAGTAGTATTAAGTACATTTTGTATTATGATATGGCTATAAGCTAGAGAGTGGAATGTGGTGGTTTGAATGAGAATGGCTCCCATAGGCTCATATATTTGAAGGCTTGGTCCCTTGTTGGTGGTACTATTTTGGTCAGGAGGAGGAGGAATGGCCTTGTTGGAGGCGATGTGTGAGTAGCCAAGCTCAGTCTAGTTCTTTGTCTGCCTGCTGCTGGTGGATAAGATGGAAGCTCTCAGCTACTACTACTCCAGGGTCATTGCTGCCTCTCTGTGCCATGCTTCTTGCCACATTTGTCATGGACACACACTCTGAAACTGTAAGCAAGACTCCTATTCAGTGTTTTCTTTTATAAGTTGTCTTGGTCATGGTGTCTTCACAACAGTAGTACAGCATCTAAGACACACAGCAAGCTCCTTATAGGAGTGGTGTGGTAATTAAATGAAATCTTCCATGATAAACATATCTGCCCATACACCATCCAACGAGCCGATAAAAAGAAAGTTTTGCAAAGAGGCTGGTGATGAATATTTCCAGAACTTGGCTGTAGATATAAGAATTGAAGAGGACCACATCATGAATTGAAGGGTGACAGCAAGCATCACATGCTCTGATAAAGTAAGAAGGGATTATGGAGTGTGATAGAGGGGAGGGAAGGAAGGAGTCACAAGAAGTATTACATAGGTTACAAATGGGACAAATTGATATGATCTAAATTATAAGAGGGAATTCAAGATGTTATAGGGAATGTTAAAATGTAACAATAAAGGCTCAATTTTTTTATACTGCCTCAGAAACCCCCAAAATACAACAGAATGTCTCAGTAATTAGAAGTAAGATATGGCAGAATTAAGACCAAATAGTATATTCACATATCTAAAAGTGAACAGGTATATCTTGCCCATTAAAGGAAAAATGTTTTCTAATTTATGTATACTGTTAAATCAACTGCATACTGTCCAAAAGATATACTTTTAAAACTAAGAAATTCAACAAGATGATTCTAAAAAATGACTCATTAAGTACAAGGAGACAATTAGAAAGGAGGGATTGCAGTCTCAGTAGCAAAGTCATCTTCAAGGCAGACAGCATTAAAGGAGGCTAAGAAAGACACATTATAATGTTAAAGCCACATTCTGCAGGGACGATGTGGTGGGTTAGAATACTTTGTTCTTGCAAAATATGCAGGAACACAAGGAGGAAAAGAATCAGCAGCAGTAATCATTGAAGAACTCTTTCACACAGTTTTTGGTTTCAGTGTGAGATGGGTCAAGTGGATTAAGTACAGGCAACATATATAAAAGATATGACGTTTCAACAGCAAAGGTCTTGTGTATGTGCATGTGCACATATAATATGTGTGTGCCTACATAAATGCATGCCTACAAATGGCATATAATATTACATCTACCTATAGACAGTGTACTGGCTGGTTGTGTGTCAACTTGACACAGGCTGGAATTATCACAGAGAAAGGAGCTTCAGTTGAGGAAGTGCCTCCATGAGATCCAGCTGTAAGGCATTTTCTCAATTAGTAATCAAGGGGGGAGGGCCCATTGTGGGTGGTGCCATCCCTGGGCTGGTAGTCTTGGGTTCTATAAGAAAGCAGGCTGAGCAAGCCAGGGGAAGCAAGCCAGTAAGTAACATCCCTCCCTGGCTCCTGCATCAGCTCCTGCTTCCTGACCTGCTTGAGTTCCAGTCCTGACTTCCTTTGGTGATCAACAGCAATGTGGAAGGTGTAAGCTGAATAAACCCTTTCCTCCTCAACTTGCTTCTTGGTCATGATGTTTGTGCAGGAATAGAAACCCTGACTAAGACAGTCTATGCCCTTTGCAAGTAGATGTGGAAATTTCACCCAATAATTATTTACTTAGGCCCAAAGTTGACCCCATAAAATAGACATATTAAAAATGATTCTGACCAAGAATAGTTAAGTCCAATGATGAAACACGCATTAAACAACTAGTTGATTGTGGGACAAAACCACCTGACATTGTGGGAGTTCAGGGAAAGAATGCCATCAGTGACATTCCAGATGAGAACATAGGGCTCAGCTGAAGGAATGAATCACAGGAAACTAAGTATCTGATGCCATAAATGTCAGATCAATAAATAAAAAAGGACGACAACAAAAACGTGTCAAATTCCTGACTGTAAATGCTAGGGAAAAAAAACCAAATAAATACAAGAACAGAAATCACAAAAATAAAGGTAGCATTTGATGAGATAGACAATAGTAAATCTGTAAACAAATTAATACTCAAAGCCTGGTTCTTGGGGGAGGCAAACAAATATCAAAAAAAAAACCCAAAAAACAAAAAAAAAAAACCCTAATAGAGAGTAAAATATAAGAAGATGTGAAATACAAACATAAAACAGAGAAAAGCTAAGTAAAGAATGTACTGATATAGAGAAAAGCAGTAAAAACCACAAGACAACACTTCATTCCTGTCTTAGTCAGGGTTTCTATTCCTGCACAAACATCATGACCAAGATGCAAGTTAGGGAGGAAAGGGTTTATTCAGCTTACACTTCCACATTGCTGTTCATCACCAAAGGAAGTCAGGATTGGAACTCAAGCAGGTCAGGAAGCAGGAGCTGATGCAGAGGCCATGGAGGAATGTTACTGGCTTGCTTTCCCTGGCTTCTCAGCTTTCTTATAGAACCCAGGACTATCAACCTGGGTTCCCCCACAATGGGCCCTCCCCCCTTGATTACTAATTGAGAAAATGCCTTACAGCTGGATCTCATGGAGACATTTCCTCAAGTGAAGCTCCTTTCTCTGTGATAACTCCAGCTTGTGTCAAGTTGACACAAAATCAACCAGTACAATTCCTCTAATCAGGTGCACGTGAAAGAACTAGAGGACATTAGGAATATGTTAGGCAAACATAGCTTAATAAACTGATGTTTGTAGCCATAGCAGCTTATAAACTCAAGTTTCCATAGAAGTGGCAAAAAAAAATTTAAATCAAAGAAGCATGAGGCACTTACAATTTTAAGAAATTTTAGTAAGCCTATAGAAACTGTAGTTCCAAAGCCATAGAATGCTTCAGATTTACAGTAAATAAAGACCATTTTTCAAGTGTTATGATTAAGAAATACTGCTAATACATAATTTTCAAATCTTAAATAAAATGTTACAGGGTTTGCTGTTATGGTTTGAATGTGATATTCCCCCAACAGGCATTGACCCTCACTGGAGAAAGTAGACCATTTGGGAGTGTGCTTGGGGGGGTTCTATTTTTAAAAAATATTTTTATTTCATGTGTGTGTGTGTGTGTGTGTGTGAGAGAGAGAGAGAGAGAGAGAGAGAGAGAGAGAGAGAGAGAGAGAGAGAGAGAGAGAGAGAGAGAGTCCAGTGTGCAAAGGGACCAGAAGAAGGCATCAAATCCCCTGGAGCCACCTGATGTGGGCCCTGGGAACTGGACTTGGGTCCTCTTCAAGAACATATACACTCTCGAGAGTTGAGGAGGTCTCTCTCCAGCCCTTCAAAATCCAGTCTTCATTTAAAAGAACTTTTAAGAAAATCTGAATGAATGGATAGAGAATTCCTTAATATATCAAGTGGCATTTACAATTGATTACTGATCAAAATCCTTTAAGACAGAGTTCTGAATGCCATAATGCTAAATACTGAAATGACAAAAGCTAAAATTCCTAAAAGTCCTTCTTGAGTGTTAGAATCTTGAAGGGCCAGAGTTCTGAAAACTGGATGTACATGGGGTATTGAGTCAGGAAGATTATATAAGAGGGATAAAAAGTGAATTGTGGGGAAGGAATTGGCCTCGGCACCCAGCAATGATGAGCAATTCGGTCTAAAAATGCTTCATTTGTCTGCATTGGCATTCTTTCCAGATGAGGAAATTCCAGAAGCTTTTAATGAGTTCAAACCACATTTGCCTGAAGAAGCCAGAGCTGTTACCGCCTGGTTCCCAGGTCGTCATGTGCATGGTAGGTTGACCAAGAGGCCACTTCTGTAACAGGGCTGCATCTAATCACCAGGGTTGTTCTGGCCAGTTCTGCGCTCCGTGTACCAACCAGCGTCTGCGGGATGGAGTTCTGAGGTCTGAACACAACACAGAACATGGCACCAGAGGTGGGAAAGTTTGGGACAGTATGCACACATGGGGATCTACTGAATTGTAGAATTTCAAAACAATGAAACATGTAGAAAACCACTGTGAATGATTCTCTGAGGTAAGCAATGTCTTTTTTTTAAAGGCAGCTCTTTATTGTGATGTGTCTTCAAAATATAATTATTCCCGTGTCCATGACCTTACTATCATGAACCTTACAGTTCATCCTTCCTCACTATCAAATAGTTACCTTTTCCTGTTCTCCTTTCTACATGTTATACTGCAGCCACATGTGCATTTGTCTGCCTTGTGTGTGTGTGTGTGTGTGTGTGTGTGTGTGTGCATTTTAGGTTAGGATCTATATATAAGGGACACGAGTGGTGAAAGAGGACATGAAGCTAATTGTTGTCATACTTTTAACTATGTCATTATGTCTCCTCTTTTGTGATAGATAAGCACATAAAAATACAATTGATAATGGAAGTGTAAAAATCCAATGTGAAACTCCACTGCTTCTGAACAGCTATCCTAACTCTACAGAAGTATAGACACTGGGTCTGGCTGATATCACTGTGTGATGTCTTTATTCTGAAAACTCTTTATGATACAGCTTTAATTACTCCAAAACATATAATTCATGGTCCTGAAAGTTGACCGGCTCCCAGGATGAACGACCACTGTGCCGTTGCCCATCATCTGTCCTGTAATGTCCTTTTTACCTGCAAGGTCGCTTCTTAGTGTTTCATTATTTGTTTCTCTTTTTTATCTACCCCTCCCCATCCACACGATTTTAAACCGTCAGCATTATTTCCACAGGTCCCTCCCTATGCTATGCGCTTCATTTGTGCCTTGTTTCCAGTATTGGAGATAGATGGCACACTGGGCCCTTCAGAGACTTACAATTTTGCATTATTGTCTCATTGACTTTGTGATGAAACACTGTGCACACCAGTCGTAGTATGGACGTTTTTACTGGGAGGAGAGATCCTTTTGCACATCTGCTTTCGGGAAATGTGAAACACTCCTCAAGATCTCAGCTTTTGGGGTTAACTGTGTATGCAATGGTCCAGAGTGGTTTTGGCCCATTTCCCCAAAAGGCTTCAATCACCACTGGGTTTGTCCAGATGACCACAGTTACAAAGCTGGGAGCTTTATGCATCTAGTGTTCATTATTATTGCCCAGTTAATGAAGTAGGATCTATGAAGTCGATGAAATATCTGTTATAATTTGTGTCTACTCTATATCAACATGGAGATAATTACTTATACCATAGTGGTAAACAGAAAAAAATAAGAACATGAATATTCCAACTGGATTAGAATTTAAATATTTATTATTTTTATTTTTAAGTATATACATATATGCGTGTGTTTATGTGAATGTATGCTATGAGTCTGTGGGTGCTGAAGAGGTCAGAAGAGGGCCTTGGACCCCCTGGATCTGGAGTTACAAGTCATTGTGAGTCACCTGAAGCAGAGTGTGGGAACTGAAGTTGGGTCCACACAAGCCACTGTTCTTAACTGGTAAGCCATCTCTCCAGCTTCTAAGATTAGAATGTAGAACCTACTATATTTAGCAAAGAAATGATATGAACTAAGATGATGTATTAGAAAGTACGTGACTTATGGAAATGATAAGATCCTGGGTCATTATCTTCCTGATTTTAATTAGGAAAATCTGTGTGCTATCAAAAAGTGTTGGGAAATTAGTTAGTATAATTCTGAACTCATACTGACAATCCTTAAGGATTTATCAGTGTGAAAATTCTGAGCATCTGAGTTTTATAATTAAGACTAAAGGGCTAACTTTACATAAAATCACAAAAGAAGTAGTAACATGCCAGTCTCCCCATCTTTCTGGTTACCCTAATACTGCCCCATCAGACACAAGAACTCATACCCGTGTCCACCTGTTCACATTTCATAAGCATTTCAATCAAGTATGTCTTGACAAAAGACAGAACTTGAAAATGTGTGCAAACTCATGGTTCATATACAAAAAAATTGCTAAAGACAACTAGTTTCAATCATTGGACCAATCTGGTGATTAGCTGAGAGGCTTTCTATGGTTGAAGGGAGAGTAAAATATTGCCGTGAGTGTCGGCGCATGCCTGTAATCTCAGCACCTGGGCAGCAGAGGCAGGAGGATCTAGAATTTGAGGTCAGCCTGCTCTATACAGTGAGTTCCAGGACACCTAGGCTACATAATGATACTTATTTCAAAGCAAAACCCAAAACTATAGCCAAAAAAAGAAAAGAAGTAAACCATAACCAAAACCAAATAAAAATGCTGAGCTATACACTGCAGACATCATTATATATCTGTTCCATAATTATTTTCCTAGCCTTTATTTGCACACTATTATGCATAATATTATAAATTATACAATATAGATATGTATAATGCATTATGGAAATTTCAACTTTAACCATGTTCTATGGCACTTGCTTAGAAGGGCATAAGTGATACTGCCAATGGCACAAAATTTGAACACAATTGAACTAAAAACATAGATGAAACTGGTGTAAAAGGTGGAAGTTGGAAAAAGAAGCCCCCAGGAAAACATTTTCATCAGATGGGCTTTGGTGTAGCAGTGGCAATGAGCTGTCTGGCCATCTTGGCCTGCATTCTGGGAGGAAATGGCTGGTACTGCTCCTCCCAAGCCGATAGGCACTGGAAGCCTGTGTTGTGGGCCGTCATATCCTTTCATGGGTTCTATCCACTGTCTGGTTTTTCTCACCAGCTCCAGAAATGCAGAGAAACAATTTAGCAGAGTGGGATACCCAGATGGACAACTTCCCTCATTTATTTTGAGGTTAACTCTGTGCCATGTGAGTTAAAGTAATGAGCAGTTTAAGATGAAGCGAGGCTGTTTCTATATTTTGTTTGAGTAATTTAAGGTGTAAACAGGGCCCTGTGTCAGATGAGTAAGTCCAGACTGCTTCAGTTTATGAATCTTCTAGAAAAGGATTAGAGGAGTGTGTGTGTGTGTGTGTGTGTACACAAAAAGCCATGAATGTGGAGGTCAGAGGCCAGCTGTGAAATCACTTCCTCAATCTCTTCCCATCTTACATTTGAGGCCCAGTCTCTCACTGAACCTGGACTTTTCTAGGCTGTCTGGCCACAAGGATCCTCTTGCTTCTGCATGCTTAGATTTTTTTTTTCATGTGAGTTCGGGGGTTCGAACTCAAATCTTCTTGTTTGTGAACATCACCTTCCAGAAAGCCATACCCACAGCCTCAGCAACATGGCCCTCTTCTGGAATGCTGCTGCTATGTGCAGGCCTAGCTATGCAAGGCCCTGCTGACTAAATTATCTTTAGCCTTCACCACAAGACTGCCAATTTCTATAGATGAGGATGCTGAGTCTTGGGTGACTAAAGTAACAAGCCAAGCATGGTCACATGTTCCAGACAAGGGTCCAACAGCTATTGGCTTGGGACATTCAGCAGGTTACAGTCTTCTTTCTTCATAGTCAAACTGTGGGTAAACTATCCAACCTACCAAGATGGATTGAAAAGCTCTTACTTTCTTGTTTGTTGATTCTCTCTCTCTCTCTCTCTCTCTCTCTCTCTCTCTCTCTCTCTCTCTCTCTCTCTCTCTCTCTCTCCCTTTCTCTTTCTCTCTTTCTTGGGCTGGATTTTCACATCTGAAAAAGAGTAAGTGCTGGACATTCATACTTTTAGATTCGTATTCAAACTGAGAACTGGGTTCCAGGCTCATGCTGATTGGCTCTGCAGTTAGTACTACTGACCTCAAGAGAGGAGCTGGTTAGCGAAGTGCTGTGAGGATGAAGACATGGGTCAGGTATTTGAGGCTAACTGGTGTTTTTACTTTGCTTTCTGTTGCTGTGATAAATAGCAGAGTCAAAAGCATGTTGAAGAGGGAAGGGTTTATTTCATCTTACATTTTCAGGTCACAGAGGTGTCAGGGTAGGAACTCAGGGCAGGGATCTGAAGATAGCGCCTGTAGAGGAATGTCGTAGAATGACTTGCCCCCAGTTCATATTCAGCTGCCTTTCTTATACAGCCCAGGCCCACATGCCTAGGGATGGTACTGCCTACAGTGGGTTGTATCCTCCTACATCAATTAGCAATCAAGAATATGCCTTGTAGGCATCTCATAGACCAATCTGATCTGAGAAGGTAATCCTCCGTTTGAAACTCCCTCTGATGACTGTGGGCTGTGTCAAGCTGATAACAGGATAATTAGAATACCTGTCATGTGGATGTGTGGGCTTTGCTTTTGCAGATAGAACAAGGGGGGGGGTATTTTCTGTGAAATAAATACTTTGGGATTTTCTTCCCACTTTAACATCTTCTTGAGGGTTCTTACAATGAGAATGAGAACTGGTTATTTTGGGAAGTGATGACTGTTTTCACCCAAAGCCATTGCCTCTAGGAACAGGGAGACATTGGGGACAAGCATTCTCTTCTTCCATCCTGGGCTCAGCCAGACACCCAATGTCTTCCTCCACAAATTCTTGACATGGAAAGACTCTCCGTGTGAATAGTTACAAAAGACACATGGGGCAACTGTTGACAGCGATTGACCTCGGCAGGAGGGACGTCAGAGCAAGGAGAGTCAGGAAGACGATTTCCTGGTACCCGAGTCACTCCACTTCCACAGCCCCCCCATTCAGGAATCATGGATGATGGGTAAAATGGGCAGTATCCAGACCCCTCAGGAAACAAGCTCACATATGCAGAGTGTCCCATAGGGAGCAAGAACCAGAAGGCGTAAGTACTGGGCAGCTGTGATTCCTGAAGGTTGTAGACATGATCTAGTCTCCTCTCCCTCCTGTCACACTGACCACTTCACTCCTGTCCCCCAGCTGCTGTGGCTGCTCTTCCAGTCTCGCCATTATTTCCTTCTTCTGTCTTCGTATTTTGTTCGACAGACAGCACTGCCCATGGAAACCAGCGGGATCCAAATGGTTAACCCTGAGAACCCCCTCACAGTGTCAATATTTAGAGTGGCACTGTTTGACCGAGGGCGGCTTCTCTCTCCTCTGAGTAATTACTCTGTATGTGGATTCTTGGTTTTCATAAAGGAAACTTGTCTTGCTAGCTATTACATGTACCAAATGAAGCCTAAGCTTAGGTAAATGTTGAAAAATGAATTAAAATGAAATTGCTGCTTGCGATGGGCCTTCCATGATTTAGTGTGGTTTGGGAGGCAACCATTCCTGTGTCAATTGCCACAAAAGAAAACATCAGCGTTGCCACATGGCAACTGTGTCACACACAGTTCCATTTGTCATAAAGATGAAAACAATCCTGGGTCTACTTCATGTACTTCCTTCCTGCACATACAGTCTGTCCCAATTTTGATTTGGGTATCAGTAATTCTCAAGACAGGTGTACACTCAAAAGAGTGGTGTGGGTCACTGAATGCTGACAGTGCAGATTGGAAATGATTATATCCCTCAGGACACACTCCAAGGTTTTCTAGTATTTAGCAGAACTTTCAAAGATTTGGGAAGGAATTGGTAAAAGATACTGTAGTGTCCATTATTATATTGGCTGTTACTTGCTATCTGAGAAGTTGGCTCTGGCTCTGGGAATGCAACCACCCCCTACCCCTTTTCAGACTTAAACTTGCCTATCTCATGCTATCTTCCAAGTTCCTTTGTCTTGGAATGGGATGGGCTCCCTGACTGTGACTGGAAGGGAAAAATAGCTGAAGAGTAAAAACACTGTGTTCTTGAGAATAGTTAGAGGGCAAACCCCTTCCAAAAGACACTGCTATTATTTATCCCATGCTATAAACGTACCGTGAGGAAGAGAAGCCATGGAGAGAAAGTTCACCGGGGAACTCTAGCTGACTGCCTCAGTTTCCCTGGTTGGTTCCTGCTGTATGTTGTGAGCACCTGGTTTGATAATGTCTTGTCCCTCGCTATTTGTTCTTCTATGTGGAAGCCTCGCCCAGGGTGTCACCGTCCTACCTTGCATTCCCTGTTGGGTACCCCAGCTGACTGCCTTATAGGGGCTCTCAGTTTGTTTCTGCTGCCTGCCTGTTTTGAGCATCCGGTTTGATTTTTTTTTGCTCTCATCTCTCTCTTGACAGTTGTATTTACTTTGACTTGCTGTGCTTAACAAATTCACTCAAACCTATCATATGTCACCCTCCAGACTGCTCAGGATGACCTCTTTAGCCCACATCGATCACAGGGTGTCTAACATCCCTGTACCCTTAAATTTGGTTCTATTCTGTAAGATCCATCCGGTCTCACTGCAGATAGCTACAGAGGGGAATAAAAGCAACACAGTGTTAATCCAAGTTAATGTGGCTTCATTCCTCAGGCGAATGAAGAAAAAGATGGATGATAAACAGTGAGGCTTTTAGAAGAAATGGCAAGTGAAATGTGGGGACAATTATTTTGAGTATGGCAGATTAGGTACCTAATCTACTGAAGTTAAGAGAGCGCTCGGTGCTAACACACAGGCAGAAACTCCTTCGCTGGATTAACCTTTTTCTTGTTCCCCCTACAATGATTACTGTGTGTCTTTCTGATCCCAGCCTGGCCCTGGTCCCAAAGCCTCAAGATCATCCAACTTCAGTCCAAAGCATGTCCTATCATCAACCACAGCACTAGGATCAGAGGCTGGGCTCATCTGGAAACTGTGTGTCAAGTGTTTGTCTGAGTCCTGGCCGTCACTTTTCCTTGACTAGGGAGAGGAAGACACCCGGATGTATCTCTGCTTTCCAGGAGCTTTTCAGGAAGGGCTGATAGGGATGGATCCAGAACCTAATGAAGAACTCGCTTGGCCTGTGCACTTACTGAAAACTGAGGAACCGGCACCATCTTGCTGACGGTGTTCTGTTGAAGCAGGGTCTGCTCTGGGCATCATCTAATTGCAGGAGATGAGATGGGTCATGTGCTGGGGCGGTGGCAGGTTGAGCTGCAGGATTGAATGAATGGAACAAGACATCAGAATCAGTTTGAGTTCCAGACAAATGACAAATGCGTAGATGTGCAGTGTGCAGGAATCTGAGTGTTCTCTGTGTCATTTAGCTGAAATTTATATTTAGCTAAGACTCCTGCATCATATGTAGCAAACCTTGTGGTAAAGAACTCGCTCTGCAGTTCAGCATTTTACTTTAATTGTCCAGAGAATGGAGCAATGCCAAGGTTAGATAAGGCTTTGTCAGGACGTCCTAGCCCGAGCTGCTTTGGCTTTTTTTTTTTTTTTTTGCTGTGTTACTATGTTTTTGTTTGTTTGTTTTGTTTCTTTCTTGTTTTCTGTGATGATTGATTAAAAAAATTTTTGTGTGTGCATGTATGGGTCTGTGCACATGCATGTGGGTGTCTGCGGAGGCCAGAAGAGGGCGTTACATACAGTGGAGCTGAGTTACAGTTGTGAGTCACCTGACTTGATGCTGGGAACTGAACTTGGAAGCTACTGTGAGAGCAGTAGGCATTCTGAACAACTGAGTCATCTCTCCCACCTTGCTGTTTTTGAAACAGAGTTTTATACTGTAGCCTAGTTGGAATCATTCTCAATCCTCCTGTCTCAGTTTCTGGAGTGCTGTCACTGTAGTCAGCTCTGGAGGTGGGCTTTGAGACTGAGACTGAGCGTCTTGTTATTCACAGCCCAGCCCATATTCTAGAAATATCCATACCATAAAAGAGTTTGCTGGGCATAGACTAATCACCCTTCTCTAGACTGAGGGACTCAGAATCTGTCTTGTGAAAAGATTTCTGAGTAATTTGTGCACATATTACTGTCTGAGAAGTTCTAATGGAGGTGGGAAAGGCAAGATGTGTGCTTTAGCTTATCAGCATAGCAAGCTTTTGACTGTGTATAAATGTATCCCATAGCATAGTGTTGAATACCTTAAGTATACAAAAGTGATAGTAAGCATACATAATGACAGTTAAGTTTCAAAATGAACTGTGCAGACACCTGTGATGGTGTGGTCTTCTTATAAGAAACCAACCACTTACCAATCAGCCCACATTACACACAGCCTCAATGATATCTTGTATACATAGTCCCCTTGTCTTTATAGGAAGCAAGAAAGACCCCCATTTATCTTATTTTGCAGGGGGGGGAGGGTGATATCCTAGACTTGTGAAATCCCAGCCCTTTGTCTCAATTCTTTGTTTTTATTGATTCTGCCTGTGGTTCTCCACCTATTCCTCCACAGCAGAATCTTTTATTAAAACAACCCAGGTCTTATAAGGAAGTCCAATTTAAAAAGACAAAGAGACTCCCTGGGGAGCCTATATTGCCAGTGCCAAATCAGGTCCTTTATCAACTCCCAAAGATCCCTTGGGACACGGTGGAGCATCAGCTTGGTGAATGACGAAAGGGCATACAAAAGGAGGCTTCACAGCTCCTAGGGAAGGTGGAGGAGGAGGTTCATTGTAAATAAGAGGAAGAGCACAGGCCAAGGCAGAGACCTCTGGGAGAGTCCAGAGTGAATCTGACCCTGAGCCAGGCCATGTGATGACATCTGGGAGTGGAGAGCCAGGAAGGAGACCAAGAAGTCAGGAGGGTGAAGGGTCAGAAGGGCCAGAGTAGTCAAAAAGGCTGGATTATATAGGGAGCAGTCCTGTAACAGATAGGGACTGAGGAATGCTAGGAGAAAGGAGGAGTGTAGATCTACTTTGATATAATAATAGGCATCTCAGACATATTTCCTAGATTTGAGAACTTACACTTGGATGGAAAAATGAGACAGACCACATTGCCATCTCTGTTTGACATTCTTTCCACAGGCATCAGTAATGAAAGGTCTCAGAATGAAGGCAACACTGGTGATGATGGCTGGCTGTCCTGTCACCTAGATCCCAACAAGGGGCTTTGGAACTTCCCAACTACCAAATTCCAAATGCTAACTTCCCAGGAACCAGAAATACAATCATTATATAGTGTTATGCATCTTCCCACGATTCACAGAACAGCATCCCCATATAAAAATATGTTTAATCAATTCTACACACTCTGATTAACGTGCTGCTGTATGGAGCTAAGTAGATCATTTTAATCTTGTTGGCCTAAAACATTTTTAAATTGTTTAACTTGGTTGTACACTTTGTAACAACACAAAGTCGGTGAAGGATGCTTTCAAAATGTAGAAAGAACAGGAATAAGAAAGGTCTATGTGCTGAGAACAAGAGTTATCCCACTTAAAGGATATCAAAATGAAACTAGAGCTACTGTATTGGATGCATTTGAATTCCAGGAAAAGAATCATCCTTGAGATATTCTTTTTCCTTAGGCATTTAGTAGTGCATTCCAGTACTATAAGGATACACAATTAAATCCAATAAGCCAGCTAATCATTGTAATGAAAATGTTGCTACAAATGCAGATGGACATATGGACCAGTGTCCTGGTTTTTAAGGCAAGGCTCTGCCACATAGAAAGCCGTGACTTCTTCAGTGTCTAAGTAGGACACCAAGAAAGCCCATGATCATTCATCTATTGGTTTATTCAATAACTACTTATTGATTGACTTAGAAATGTCAGCTTCTCTGGTAAATACAGGTGGTAAAGTTTCAATGCAATAGATGTATTCCTCCACCAAACTCACATTTTAAACACTGGGTAAGAAATAGCAACGACTGAAGAAAACATACAGTTGAAAGAGAATTCAAAACCTAGGCAATTTTGGAATTGGAACCGCAACATAAAACAAAAGCAATTTTAAAAACAAAAAACAAAACACACCCTCAAATACTAACATACTCAAGAAGACACAATAACCTGGTGAAAGGCAGATGCAAGAGCAAATGTTTGCTGAATATAATACTTTTTGAATAAATTAATCTTAATCACCTTAAAGAGGGTGACTGCTGATTGGTAGATGTAGGTATATGGTATAAGAGAAGATAATAACAGAGGATATTAAGTTGTAGACTAAGGCCCTGGGTGGTGAGGACTGTGCCAAGAGCACTTCCAGGGCAAATTTTGGTCATGGGTTCAAGAGGAAGAGTATGATGTATGTTTCTCCAAGGGAATCTTTGAGATGGGGTCTATAGGGCACACACTCCAAGTGTATAATACTGTCAGGTGAATGCAGGAAGTTCATTGAGGGCGTGAAATAAGAGAACACTTCCTTCACTTTGCTAAGTGTAATCAACAAACATCATGACTTTGGGGAACTGGGGCTGCCCCAGTGGGTTCTGGGCAAGCAGAATGTCACTATTGGGGAACATATTCCTTGAATTCTTTCATCCTATTTGCATGCCCATCACTGCTTCTTGGAAGCCAGAGCAACCTGTCAGTCAGAGAGATGCTGGAAGTAACTGACCCTGTCCTGGAATCTCCCATGAATAGCCCCAGGAGAAGTAAGTACTGAGATCCAAGCTGGGAACCCTACAGGGTCTACTCGTGGACTAATGACGAGTGAACACAGGGGCCTTAAGGGACCCTCGTATTCAGTGCTGGATTACTCCATGGCTGACTAAAACCAGCTCTGTGCATTTGCAACAGCTTCTGTCCCATGGAACAAAACAGCGGCATGTTTGAAATGTATAAATCGCCTACAAGTCAATGAAGTTGATGATCTATCATGATTCATGAACTATGTGTAATAGTCATCTGTGTACCAGAGCTCATGTGATATAGAAAAGCTGATTGGAGAGGAGAGGTCACCTACAAATAGGTGTATTTTGTAGGAAATCTGCAGGACAGTGAGAAGACCCAGAGTTTAGGACCTAGTGTTGCAGGAGAGAGGATTACAAGGTACAGTACATCCCTAGAGGTAAGGGAATATAGTAGTTTTTTATTCCTGTGACCCCAATATCTGACATACAACTTAAGTACAGGTCATTTGGACTCACCATAGGGCTCAGTCCATTGTGACTGGGTTGTGGAGCAGTGCATCATGGCAGGAGAGTATGAAGAAGGCCATTCATATCACAACTGGACAGAGAGGTGTCTTTGCTGATTCTCCAGTGGTTCCTCTTCCCATTTATTCTTTTCAAGTCTCCAGTTCACGGGAACACCCTCACAAACATACTTAGAAGTATTTGCAATTATAAATCCAGTCACACTGACAATGAAGAGTAACCATTACAGAGGGTCAGGAAACAGATCAGGAAGCCATGTCCTGAAAGCGGTGGTAGTAACAAGCAGATGTGTAAAGAGGGGAGGAGAATCCCAGGGGAATAAACATGTGAGTATCCAGAATGAACATGGAATAGAGAAGATGTATGGTCCCATCACGTGCACTAAGACCCTCCAACTTCAAGGCTTTGATATGAGAAAATAGGACATGAGGACCCCAGAAATTTAGTTCCTGAGAGAACCAACTGCAGCCCTAAGGTTAATCCTGAGACCCAGCTCTGCATCCTGAAGAGCTCACCTGGCTACACACATTGGCTAGAAGATGGCGCCAGTCCCTCCCATCTCTGGGATCAGCGTCCTGCCTTGACCTTGCCTATCAGATCAGGTAGGAATCCGAGGTTCTCCTGACTGAATGTGGTCATCACATTTCCCATGGCGCTTTCCATGAGAGGCCCAGGCTGCTTCCCTGGCCATTCTCCAGGTAGGTAATTATCTTGCCTCCTGTTCTAACCCCTCTGTGGTTTCAGTTGTAGGAGAGAGCCTTCTTCATTCCCACGTGATGGACTGCTGGTGCCCAAAGGCTGCATTCCAGAAATCTGTTACCTTCTGCCCCAGAGCTTGGCAGCCATTCACCGGTGGGAGAGGATGTCTGAGGACAACTTGGCCATGTCCTTACTAAGAGAAGTAGAGAGTTGGGACTAATTTCCTGATCGATTAAATATCACATGTAATTCCCCACATGCCTCTGCTGACCTCATTCTGAAAAATATGATAACCTGAATTGTTCAGCAGAAAGTAAAATAATTCCAATTCAAAATCACTAACAGAAAGTCTGTATTCTTTTGCTTCTCCGTAGGAGCATGCTGTTTGGGCAAAGTAGCCAGTAATGCATATGATGGTCAAATTTTCTGCCTTTGACATATCTGAGAACAGGATAGCTGAGTTTAGATAAAAATAGAAAAGCTGTTTATATAAGTCCAGGACTGGAGGGATTTCAAATTTCAGATATCTTGAATTTTGAAATATTTGCAAATATAGAATGAGATGTCTTGGGCATGGAAGCCAAGCCTAAGTACAAAATTAATTTACATTTCATATATATATATATATATATATATAGGTATATATATATATATACCTTATGCATACTATACAAAATTGTCAAAATATGAAGGTGGTACTATACAATACTTTTAGCACACTTGCATCCTTCTGCCGATGTATAGTGTGAGGTCAGGTGGGGTGTTTTCTGTCTGTACTATTGTAGTGGCCCCAAAATATTCCAGATTCTAAAGCACTTTAGGAATATATATGTACAACCCATATGCTTATAATCTATGTATATGTATCTATCATCTATGTGCTATGCAGGTTAGGTCATCTATTTGATCTATTTTATCTACCCATCATCGCCTATCACCTGCATATTATTGATCATCTGTCTACCTATCCACCACCTACCTATCACCATCATCTATTTATTTACCATCTGTCATATATCTCTATTATCTATCATCAATCTATTATCTATCTTTGAGTATATATATATGTATATGTATATATATATACTCATATACATATATATATATGAGTGCTTAATAATCAGGGAGTGGCACTACTTGAGAAGGATTATGAGGTGTGGTCTTGTTGAAGGACACATATCACTGGGTTGTGAGGTTGCAAAAGCCCAACCCAAGTCTAGTGGCTCTCTCCTCCTGCTGCCTGCTGACATGACTATAAAACCCTCAGTTACTTCTCCAATACCATGTCTGCCTGCATGATGCCATGGTTCCTGCCATGCTGAAAATGGACTAAACCTCTATATTGTAAGCAAGCTCAAATTAAATGCTTTCTTTTAAAAGAATTTCCATGGTCATGGTGTCTCTTTATAGCAATAGAACATTGACAAAGACACATAAAGCACATATACACATACAAGAGAGAAAAGTTTTAACCCTATTAGTGACAGCCATAACAGGTACCAGAGTTTGAATACCTATGATGCTCCAGGTACTGCACAGAGAAATACTTCACATTCCTATGCATTCTAGTCCCTCACAACTGTCCAGAAATTTCTTTTCAGATATGTGTAAGCCTCGAAATAGCCTTATAATGTGACTGCTGATCTATTTTATAGACCAGAAAATGAAGTTCTGAAAGGTTGTTTCTACAGATACACAGTTAATAGGTTAACAGATCAGGCCAAACCCAGAAGAATCTTGTGGCGATTTGAATACAAATGGCCCCCATAGACTCATGCATTTGAATGCTTGGCCCATAGGGAGTGGCTTTATTAGAAAGTATGGTTTTGTGGGAGGAAGTGTGTCACTGCGGGGGCAGGATTTGAAATCTCAGATGCTTAAGCCCACACTTGGTGGTACACAATCCTTGCTGCATGTAGATCCAGATGTAGAACTCTCAGCTCTGTCTCCAGCACCATGTTTACCTGTACGCTGCCGTATTTCCCACTATGATGATAATGGACTGTATGTCTGAAACTGTAAGCTAGCCTCAATACAATGTTTTCCTTTATAAGAGTTATCTTGTTCACGGTGTTTCTTTACAGCAATAGAAGTCCTAAGACAAACTCTGACCCACCCTCTGGTTGCCATTGGTGATTTAGTTTTGTAATATGTAGCATTCAGTAAACTTGATTTGGGTTATGAAATTTCTTTATTTTGCAACTAAACCTACAGTGGATGCATGCTTTCTGTTATACTTGAATGTTTAAAATGTTATAAGGTAATTTAATATTGGGGAATAAGACAATGATTTTTTTTTTCCACTGGAGAGGTTGATGTGGTTCTCAGGCTTGGAAATATTGATGCATGCAAGCTTTTATTTTTTATCTGATTCATCTTTTTTTAATCTCAATTCTACAAGATTTACAAGCAGTGAGAGAAACCTGGGATACCCGGGGTGGGGAGTGAAGAGGGTGGGATTTGAACTAGCTTTGAAAGAAGGTTAGAAGTCAGAGTGTGAATGACACTTGGTTATAACCCATATCACCCAGGTGATTTTTATTTTTATAATTAATTTTTTATTATGGTATCTTTTTTTTTTGGTCTTTTATCATCCAACAGAGGTGCGAGATTCTGAAGAAAAATACACAGAACCATTGAGGAATCCCTGAGGTTTCCACACACAAGTTCTCTCCATACTAAAATTTATTGCATTCCGTGTTTGCTCTCTTATGGTTCAAAGTTGGCCAAGGTGGGTTTTAATAATGGCAGACTTGTTTATGAACACCTCAGATCTTCTCTCTCTCTCTCTCTCTCTCTCTCTCTCTCTCTCTCTCTCTCTCTCTCTCTTCTTTCCTTCCCTCCTTCCCTCTCTTTTCCCTTCTCACCCGTCTCCCTTATTTCCTTATTTCCTTTCTTTTTTGCTTCCTTTGGAAACAACATTTTATCATGTAGCTCAGACTAAATTTGAATTCACCATGTAGCCCAGGCTAGCCTCAGACTCAAGATCCTGCTTCTGCCTCCGAGTAGAATGCTGGGATTACATCTATATGCCACCATATCTGCTTTTTTGTTTTGTTGTTGGCAATTGAAAAAAAAATGGCTTCTGATATGTCAGGCAAAAGCTCTACCACTGAGCTACATCCACCTCACCATTTACTTTTCACTCTTTTTTTTGTTTTGTTTTGGTTTTTTTTCTTTATTTTCTAAGTTTTTTTTATTTACATTCAAAATCATTTCCCCTTTCCCGTTTCCTCCCTCCCCGAAAGCCCCATAAGCCCTCTTCCCTCCCTCTTTTCCCCATTCAACCCCCTCTCGCTTCTCTGTCTTGGCATTCTCCTACATCCAGTCTTTCCAGCACCAGGGGGTCTCTCCTTCCATCTTCTTGGAAATCTATTGATATGCAAATTGTGTCTAGGGTATTCCGAGATTCTGGGTTAATATCCCCTTATCAGTGACTGCATACCATGTGTGTTCTTTTGTGATTGGGTTACCTCACTAAGGATGATATTTTCAAGTTCTGACCATTTGCCTAGGAATTTCGTGAATTCATTGTTTTTAATTGCAGAGTAGTATTCCATTGTGTAAATATACCACATCTTCTGAATCTATTCCTCCATTGAGGGACATCTGGGTTCTTTCCAGCTTCTGGCTATTATAAATAAGGCTGCTATAAACATAGTGGAACATGTGTCCTTATTGCATGCAGGTAAAGCCTCTGGGTATATGCCCAGGAGTGGTATAGCCGGATCCTCTGGGAGTGTCATGCCCAGTTTTCTGAGGAACCGCCAGACTGCTTTCCAGAGTAGTTGTACCAGCTTGCAATTCCACCAGCAGTGGAGGAGTGTTCCTCTTTCTCCACATCCTCGCCAACAACTGCTGTCTCCTGTGTTTTTGATCTTAGCCATTCTGACTGGTGTGAGATGGAATCTCAGGGTTGCTTTGATTTGCATTTCCCTAATGACTAAGGATGATGAACATCTCTTTAGGTGCTTCTCAGCCATTAGATATTCTTCAGGTGAGAACTCTTTGTTTAGCTTTGTACCCCATTTTTTAATAGGGTTACTTGCCTCTCTGGAGTTTAACTTCTTGAGTTCTTTGTATATATTGGATATTAGCCCTCTGTCGGATGTAAGGTTGGTAAAGATCATTTCCCAGTTAGTTGGTTGCCGCTTTGTCTTTTTGACAGTGTCTTTTGCCTTGCAAAAACTTTGTACTTTAATAAGGTCCCATTTGTCAATTCTTGATCTTAGAGCATAAGCTATTGGAGTTCTAGTCAGGAAATTCTCCCCTGTGCCCATATGTTCAAGGTTCTTCCCTAGTTTCCTTTCTATTAGTTTCAGTGTGTCTGGTTTTATGTGGAGGTCCTTGATCCACTTGGAATTGAGCTTAGTGCAAGGAGATAAGAATGGGTCAATTTGCATTCTTATGCATGCAGCTTGAGGTCCGGGATACTGATTCCCCCAGAGTTTCTTTTACTCTTGAGAATAATTTTAGCTATCCTAGGTTTTCTGTTATTCCAGATGAATTTTTGAATTGCTCTTTCTAACTCTATGAAGAATTGAGTTGGGATTTTGATGGGGATTGCATTGATTCTGTATATTGCTTTTGGCAAGATGGTCATTTTTACTATATTAATCCTGCCAATCCATGAGCATGGCAGATTTTTCCATCTTCTGAGGTCTTCTTCAATTTCTTTCTTCAGAGACTTGAAGTTCTTGTCATACAGATCTTTCACTTGTTTGGTTAGAATCACACCAAGATACTTTATATGGTTTGTGGCTATCATGAAGGGTATCTTTTCTCTTATTTCTTTCTCAGCCTGCTTATCCTTTGAGTACAGGAAGGCTACTGACTTGCTTGAGTTGATTTTATATCCGGCCACTTTGCTGAAGTTGTTTATCAGCTGTAGGAGTTCTCTGGTGGAGTTCTTTGGGTCGCTTAAGTATACTATCATATCGTCTGCAAATAGTGATAGTTTGACTTCTTCCTTTCCAATTTGTAACTAAACAGGGACACAGTGAATCTAATTGAAGCCTTGGAACAAATGGAACTAACAGATATATATAGAATATTTCATCCTAGAGCAAAAGAATACACCTTCTTCTCAGCACCTCATGGTGCCTTCTCCAAAATTGACCATATACTTGGTCACAAATCAGACCTCAACAGATATAAGAAGATAGAACTAATCCCATGCCTCCTATCAGATTACTATGGAATAAGGGTGGTCTTCAATGGCAACAAAAACAACAGAAAACCCACATACACATGGAGGCTGAACAATGCTCTACTCAATGATAACTTGGTCAAGGAGGAAATAAAGAAAGAAATCAAAGACATTTTAAAATTTAATGAAAATGAAGGCACAACATACCCTAATTTATGGGACACCATAAAAGCAGTGTTAAGAGGAAATAGATTTCTAAAAAGATGGAAGGAGAGACCCCTGGTCCTGGAAAGACTGGATGTAGGGGAACGCCAGGACAGAGTAATGAGAGGGGGTTGAATGGAGAAAAGAGGGAGGGAAGGGGGCTTATGGGACTTTCGGGGAGGGAGGAAACGGGAAAGGGGAAGTGATTTGGAATGTAAATTAAAAAAATAAAATAAAATAAAATTAAAAAAAAAAAAAGAGGAAAATTCATAGCCATGAGTGCCGCCAAAAAGAAACGAGAGACAGCATACAGTAGCAGCTTAATGGCACACCTGAAAGCCCTGGAACAAAAAGAAGCAAATACACCCAAGAGGAGTAGAAGGCAGGAAATCATCAAACTCAGGGCTGAAATCAATCAAGTAGAAACAAAACCATACAAAGAATCAACAAAACTAGGAGTTGATTCTTTGAGAAAATCAACACGATAGATAAGCCCTTAGCCAGACTAGCCAGAGGGCACAGAGACAGTATCCAAATTAACAAAATCAGAAATGAAAAGGGAGAGATAACAACAGAAACTGAGGAAATTCAAAAAATCATCAGATCCTACTACAAAAGCCTGTATTCAACACAACTAGAAAATCTCGAGGAAATGGACAATTTCCTTGACGATACCAAATACCAAAATTAAATCAGGATCAAATAGACCATCTAAACCATCCTATAACCCCTGAAAAAATAGAAGTCATCATTGGAAGTCTTCCAACCAAAAAAAGCACAGGTCCAGATGGTTTTAGTGCAGAATTCTATCAGACCTTCAAAGAAGACCTAACACCAATACTCTTCAAACTATTCCACTAAATAGAAACAGAAGGAACACTACCCAACTCGTTCTATGATGCCACAATTACGCTAATAACAAAAGCACACAAAGATCCGACAAAGAAAGAGAATCTCAGGCCAATCTCTCTTATGAATATCGATGCAAAAATACTCAATAAATTTTTTGCCAACCAAATCCAAGAACACATCAAAACGATCATTCACCACAATCAAGTAGGCTTCATCCCAGGGATGCAGGGATGGTTCAATATAACGAAATCCATCAATGTAATCCACTATATAAACAATCTCAAAGAAAATAACCACATGGTCATCTCATTAGATGCTGAGAAAGCATTTGACAAAATTCAGCATCCTTTCATGCTAAAGGTCTTGGAAAGATCAGGAATTCGAGGCCCATATCTAAACATAGTAAAAGCAATTTACAGCAAACCGGTAGCCAGCATCAATCTAAATGGAGAGAAACTTGAAGCAAATCCCACTAAAATCAGGGACTAGACAAGGCTGCCCTCTCTCTCCATACCTTTTCAATATAGTACTTGAAGTTCTAGCTAGAGCAATTAGACAACAAAAGGAGGTCAAAGGGATACTTTTCACTCTTAAAGACTACTACACATCTTAATAGATTAAATCAAGAATTATGAGCTGCCTCTAGTCTTCTATATCCTTCCCCCGTTTCAAAATTGAGAGACAATTCACATACTATACAGTTTACCATTTAATGTGTATGACCCAGTCATTTTAGTTTTTGTTGCAATGTATTCAACACATGCTCAAGGACCATGAGCAATTTCAGAATATTTCCATCACCCCAAACCCAAGGTTTTGGGGTTAGGGCAACACAGACCAGTTACTAAAGTACTTGTCTTGCAAGTATGAGGATTCAAGTCAGTTCCCAAGAACCTGTGTCAAACAACAACAGAACAAAGCAATAAGCTGGCATGGTGGTATGTGCTTACAATCCCAGCTTTGAGGAAGCAGAGATCAGTGGGTCCCTGTGGTTGGTTCAATAGCCAACCTGCCTGGTCTACTTAGTTCTAAACCAGTGAGAGACTCTATCCCAAATACACAGAGTGTATGGCATCTGAGGAAAAACAGCTGTGCACATCCTTTGATTTCTACATTCATGTGTGCACACACACACTATTTGTTTTGAGAAGTCTTTAATTATTGGTAACAATCTCTCCTTTGCCCACTCCCACTTCTCTTCTCAATCTCTCAACTACCCACACTAGGATATTTGTATATATTTGTAGACTTACATGTAAGTCTCCAGATATTTTTCTCCTATTCCTTCTGTCTAACTGTAGTTAAGTATACTTTGATCAACATATACCCATCTCATGCTCCCTTTTGATCAGCCTCTGGTCACCACCATCCTTCTCTCTACTTCGGTAAGACCAACATGCTGAGATTCCACATTGAGAAAGCTTATGTACTATTTGTACTTCTGTGCCTGGCTCATTTAACATTCTATTCTACAGGCTCACCCACGTTGTTCCAAATTGTGAAATTTCATCTTGTTTATGCCTGGATTTTTTTTCCATCATGTATATATCATTGTCTTAGTTATTGCTGAGATAAAATACCATGGTCATAAACAACTTGGGGAGCAAAGAGTTTATTTCACTTATACTTCTATATTGTAGTTCATTATCAGGAGTAGTCGTCAGGACAGGGATCCAAGCAGGGTAGAACCTGGAGGTAGAAGCTGATACAGAGGCCATGGAGGAGTGCTACTTACTGGCTTGCCCTTCCTACCTTGCTCAGTTTGTTTTCTGATGCATTTCAGGACCACCTTCCCAGAACTGTCACCACCCACAATATGCTGGGCCCTCCTACATCAATCATCAATCAAGAAAATACCTTACAGATTTACCTACAGGCCAAATCTATGGAGGTATTTTCTTGATTAAAATTGCTTCTTCCCAGATGAGCCTACCTTTTGTCTAGATGACTAGCCAGCAAAACTATGTTATCTTATCCACTTCTCAGATAAAGCACAGCTTGGTTAATGCTACATGTTGACTACTTTGAATGATGGTAGATATCCAGGTGTGAATCAGTGGGTCATATGGTGGGTAGTGTTATTTTCAGTATTTGGAGGAAGCAGCAGCATTTCATATAGTTATATTAATTTGTATTCTCACAAACAGTATGCAAATGTTGAATTGTCTCCATATCCTTGTTGGAATTCTTTTGTGATTTTTTGAATTTTCAATAATAGCTACACTAGCACTTATAAGATGCTCTCCCTTTGTTGTTTTGATTTGTATCTCCATAAATGATCAGAGATGTTAAGCATTTTGCCATATGCTTGTTGGCTACTCCTATACTCCTACATCCTAAGAAAACTGTCTACTTAGGTCTTTTGCCCATTTTAAAAATAGGATTGCCTGTTTTCTTGTATCGAGTTGTTTGTGTTTCTTATGAATTTTAATTAATCTCCTTTCAGATGTATAGTTTGCCAGTGTTTTCTTCTATTCTGTATCTTTTCATCTTCACTGTTTTGATTGTTTCTTTTGCTGTACATAAGCTTTTGGTTGTGTGTAATCTCATTTGTCTGTTTTTGCTTTCAAAATCACAGCCAAAAAAATCTTTATCATCATATAGTTTTCTTTTATATTTTCCTTTAAAAAAGTGTTTTCTCAGAATTGAATTTTAAAAATCATTTTATTTTTAATTATGTGCATGCATGAATGCCTATGTGGTGGGTATGTGCATGTGAGTGAGACCAGAAGAGGCCGTTGGATTCTCTAGAGCCAGTGTTACAGGAAGTTGTGCTACATCTAATGTGAGTGCTGGGAACTACAGTTTCTCTGAAAGAGCAGTGTATGGTCTTAACCATTGAACCATCTGTTCATCCCTTCCTTTCTGCTTTCTGCTTGTATTTTTAGGATCTCAGGCCATACAGATAAGTCTTTAATTTATTTTGAGTGTTTTTTTTTCTTGAAGAACATTCGTTCAAATGCACATAGCCAGTTTTCCCAATACTGTTAATTGAAGAGATTCTCCTTTTCCCCATTGTGTATTTAAGGGATTGTGCTGGCTAGTCTTATATCAACTTGATACAAACTAGAGTCATCTGAAATAAGGGAACTTCAAATGAGAAAATACCTTCATAAAATCCAACTTTAGTGTATTTTCTTAATTAGTAGTTGATGGAGAAGGGCCCACCTCTTTGTTCTGGGGCCACTCTTGAGCTTATCGACTTGGTTCCTACTAGAAAACAAGTTGAGCAAGTCATGAGGATCAAGCCAGTAAGCTGCACTCCCCAAGACCTCTACATCAACTCATTCCTCCAGGTCCTGTTCCGACTGACTTCAATAATGAGCAGTGATATGAAAAAGAAAGCCAAATAAACCCCCTTTCTCCTCAGGCTGCTTTTGGTTATAGTGTTTCATCACAGAAAAAGCAACATACACACACATATACACACATATACACACACACACACATATACACACACAAACACATACACACACACACACACACACACACACACACACACACACAGCTGTTTCTACATAACTTAGTTTTGTTGCCTTGGCCTGCTTCTATGGGTTTATGTCAATACCATGCTCTCTTGGCCACTATAGCTCTGCTGTGTTACACTCCTATATTCCATGTCTCTCTCAGGACGCTTTCGCTGTTTGAGTTCTTTTGTAGTTCTACACAAGTTTTGTCATTGTTTTGTTGTTATGTAATAAATGTCATTAGTACTTTGGGGAATACATTGAATCTGTGTATCACTTTGGGGAATATGGTCATTCTGACAAATATATCTTCCCAATTTATGAAAACAGAGTCTCGTTCTACTTATTGGTGTCTTCTTCAATGTCTTTTTAAAGTTTTCAAGATTGAGGTATTTAAATTTCTTAATTTTATTTATTTATTTTAGTTTTGTGCCTAATGCAATCATTGTTGTTTTTCCAATTATTTTATAGTGTTAATTATTATAATAAATATGATTTTTTTCATTACTACAATTCTGGTCAGTTAATTTATTAGATATAACCTTTTGGCCAAATATTTAGGGTTTCTATATATAAAATCATGTAATCTGAAAACAATAACTTCTTACCCTTTGGCTTGGATTCCTTCAATTTTCTTTTCTTGCCTAATTGCCCTGTCAGGGGCTTCCAATAATATGTTGAATATAAGGAGTGAAAGGATGCTATCATGGTCTTCCAGAACACATCTCAGGTCCTCTTCATGTAAGCTCGTCATGTAAGTCCTTCACTGTTGAGTTCCAGTTCTTTCATGCTTTTTTTTTTAAAGTCTACTTATTTTTATTTTGTAAGTATATGAGTGTTTTGTCTCCATGAATGTCTGGGCGTCATGTGTGTGCGGTTTCTATGAAGGCAGAAGAGGGCATCAGAGCCTCTGGAACTGGAATTACAAACATTTGTGAGCCACCACCATACAGGTGCTGGGAACCCAACCCAAGTCCTCTGCAAGAGCAATAAAAGCTCATAACCGCTGATCTATCTCTCAGCCCTGCACCTATTTTCCTGAGAGTTGTATTTATCATGATGGGATGCCTTTTAAAATCTGCAACAACTGAAAGAATGTGATCATTTCTACCCTCTACTCTCTATCACTTTTAGATTGCTTTTCTTAACAAGATGGCTGGGTGGGCATCCTTCTGCCTTCATGGCTTTAGATGGAGTTGAGAGCCCAGTTAAAAGGGAGATACTTTCCAAATAGAGGAGGGCTGGTATTCAGTTATAAAAGATGAAGCAACATAGAGGTTAGGGAGGAATTTCTTTGCTAGAAAAGTGCCAAGTATAGCACAGGAAAGGAGTAGTACACAAGGCCCCACATATAAACTATGCCAATAGAGCCAAGGCCTGCAGTGGGTGGTATGTGGGAAAGACTGAGCCTCAATCAGAACTACTCAGTTGTTGGCCCTGAACACATATACAGTATTTGGACACTACACAATGACGGTGGGAATGGGTATTGTCTACCTTTGAGTAGAAGACTACTTTAAAATAGAAAAACATATTAATGTCAATGTAGAGAATGACTTCACTTGCTAGACTGTAAATAACATTGCCTGAGTTCAGCTGGACACAGATTAAATAAATCAAGTAAGTCAGGAGATTAGTCACCCCCTTCCTTCTTCCTCTGGTAATAGGGATTCTGACATTTCCCTCAAAGGGATGCTGGTGGACTTTAACTAGGGCTGGCTAAAGCCCCAGCTTGGCTCATGGATGCCTACATTTTGGTTAGATACATAAAGATAACAGAAAGATCTTAATATTGTTCATACTTCCTGTTGGTGAAGCTCAGGCCTACTGCATCCCACTGGGACCAAAACCACACTGTTCTTGCAAGTACATTTTTGATAGTACTGGGCAATAGCTTGTTCAGCAAGAGTCTTCCCAGGGTAGCTACTGCAATCAACTTTCTCACTTTGGGTTTCCACTGTAAAGAACCTGTCTGAAGGACTCACACAGAGAATTCAATTTATATCATCCAAATAGGTAGAAAGTAAAGTATACCCCACTGGCTCCTGGGGTTGGGAGCAGCCACCATATTTACCTTCACTGTTTCCCATTTTCTGAGGGCAAATGAATTGAATTTCGTGTTATAATTAAAAAACCATTAATATGAAACATCGGAGAGAAGAAGCAATTAGTTAAATTATTATTTAAGGTTATACTACACTCCAGCTATCAAAAGCATTCACTTAGTCTGAGTAATTTTTTTTTTACCCATTATTAAAAGCTTAAGTATTTACCAGTAGTGGAAAATACTGGGTTTGTTTACACTATCCTGTACAGAGAAATTCCTTCACAAGTTTTCCTGAACAAACACCTCAAATGATGTCATGGGGTCTAAATATGTTTAATTTTCCAACACAATATAAAAGTAATCTATACATTCTATTGCGAGATTCTTGTTGTATATTGGTCCAGTATAATTTTAAAGCATCTATTCTGGTTAGGAGTCTGTGACTAGAGCTACAGAGAACTGCAAGAAAGTTTTTGTTTGTTTGTTTGTTTCTTTTTTTTTTGTCTTGAGGACTTTCAGTTCTTTGTTTTTGATAATACAGATAACTGGTGATTAATAACAACTAGTGTAAAAATTATATACCTGAAGATAATTCAAAAATGCAAGGGCTTTCATGTTGTAATTTGACATCTCTATTCTTAAATTTATTTTATTTGCATTCATACATATGTGTCTGTGTGTATATATGTATGTAGGTGCCTTCAGAAGCCAGAAGAAGGTGTCATATTCCCTGGTGGGTATAAACTGCCCAACCATGAAGTGGGTACTGGGAACCAAACTCAGGTTTTCTACAAGAGCAGCAAGTGCTCTCAACTTCCAAGACATCTCTCCAGCTTCCTAATTTGATCTCTTACTTGCTCCTGAATAGCTAAGGGATTCTTTGAAAGACAAAGTTGATAGGGGCACTCCTAGCTATATCCAAAGAAGGAAGAGCCATTTAGCACAGAGAGTTTATTTACTCCAAAACACAGAGCTTTGATGGAACTAGAAAAGGTCTGTGTTTTGGAAACACAGAGTTCTACCTTCCTAAGCCTTTAATTTTAGTTCTAGCCTGCTACCAGCTCCCCTGTGTCACAGCAGAAGTAACCTTTGGTGGCAAGGCTATTCAGATATTGGGTCTTCTAAGCTGGGATACATTTTCCCACATTTCATTAAAACCTCTGGTTTAATGGATGTGCCAAGTGTGGTGGTGTACATCTGCAGTCCCAGCTCCTTAGGTGAAGCCAGTGGGCTACCAGTTCAAGGCCTGCCTGGACACAAGGGTGAGTTTGAAGTCAGCTTTAGACATTTAATGAGATATTGCTTTTAAATAAAAATGTTTGGAAAGGGCTGATGACATAACTCAGTGGTACCTAGTATGCATGAGTGTCTTGGTCTAATCTCTAGAAATGAAAACAAAACAAAAAATTAAAGTATAATAAGATAAAAATATAAAAATATGCAAGCATATCTTAAGCATGTTTAATATATACACATATAAGCTCACGTTCTCAGTAAGAAAATACTAGCAAACCAAAGCTAAAGAGCATTGTTAAAAAGTCACAAGGGGTTTTGAAAAGGAAAAGTATTGTTAGAGATAAAATATTGCCTATGTAACGATAAGATATGTAGTTCAATGGCAAGCTACTCTTCTTAATTTTAGCGCTAAAAATTATAGGAAATTTAAATATATAATTTACTATAACGATACTTCTGCCACTTATAATTGAGTAAGACTATAGAAATTTGAACAATACCACCAATATGAATAATGAATAGAAATAGAATCTATGGACAGCAACTGGTGAATATAAGTTATCTCACACATGAAGATAACATTTATGGAAACTGACCATGGGACATGTCTTATAAATCAGGACCAAAAAGTTCCATAGATTCTAAACAAATATCATTTAGATAACATTTCTGAATGAAGTGAAATATCACTATGAAAAAAAAGAAGTTACCAAATACTTGCAATATTAAAATTCTATCTCTAAATCACAGGTCAAGGAATACATCAGAAAGAACAATTGAAAAGTTTGGGGCCAAATGCTAATGGATATAATGGATCGGAGATAGCAACAGGAGTATACATAGACAACTTTATTCCTTAAATGGCTCTAATAGGAAAAAATATAAATTAGTAAGCCAAGAGCTCCACAAATAAATTAGAGAATAAAATAAAAGAAAATAATGCATATGGCATCTTTTCTTCTTTTTCATGTTTACTTTTGCCTATATGGGTATTTTGTTTGTATGTATGTCTGTGTACCACGTACATGCCTAGAGCCCATGGAGGCCAAAGAGGGTGTCAGAAATCCTGGGACTGGAGTTACATCTGTAACTAGAAATCGAATCTGGAACCTCTGGAAGAGCAGCCAGTGCTCTTCACCACTGCACCATCTCTCCATCCATAATGATTTCAAGTCTACAATGGAAAAGATTACCTACTGAGAATAACTATTCAAGCTGGGTAAAGTCTGCAAATAGGACATCTTGAAGGTGGTCAGCGCAGTAAGACAGGATGTGAGAACATATTCTCAGAGAGAAGGAACACACACAGAAGATGGTAGGGGCAAAAGCTAGAACCTGGAAAAGTTAAAAACTGAAGTTGGAAGTAAGATCTGGAGATGGGGAAGTTGCGCAGGGTTTGAGGAACCTTGACCTAAAGACATAGAAAGGGCAAAGGGCAGTGTCAGAAATTCCTGTGCAGTTTCCCTCAGGGCTGGCTGCCTCATAAGGTGTCAGGGTGGGAACCGAGACTGGCATTTGCTAGTTAAGTGCTTCAAAAGATGAATTGGTTGTAGAGAAAGACAAGAGCTCCAGGTACCTGCTTTTAGGTGGGGATCTGGGCAACAGGTAAGCTTCCAGCAGAGGCACCTGATGAGGAGCTGCAGGGATCAGAACTATGCCAGTAGACTAAAAGCAAGTTCAAAATACAGACCCAGAACTTAAATTAAGTCCCCTCCACTTTACTACTCCTGTACTTTACTCAGTACGAATATAAAAAATAAAATGTTTCCTCTTTTGGAAGACAGTTTCATCCAGAGCCCTTCCATTTTGTTAACTGTTACACAGAATATGTAAAATTCAATTAAAAATTTCCCACACACATTTAGAAACAGAATCAAATGACCAAAAGCAAAGTGACCAATAATAGATGATTAGGAACAGTTCCCATATATCATGAGAGCGTGATTTCACACCCCATACCCAAATAGAGGAAAAGATGGAATATTTTCACCCGAGGATAAAGCGGATAATTCTATTAAGAATGTTTTATAAAGTTTAGTAATTAAAATGATAATGTAAAAAAGTCTGTTTAATAGTCAGACATAGTAGAAGAAAGAATTAGTGAACTGGTATCATAGCAATTTGTGAGAGGTGTAATATAAAAAGTCAACTGCATTACATTTTCGAACATCTGTTCTCACTGGACTCTGTGGGCAGCTGCACCCCGACACCCACACAACCTAAAATCTTATTAACACAAATCTCTAATACAAGTTAGTGATGTTATCATCCACATGCAAATGCAAAAATGAAATGGAATCCTCATTTTATACTGTTCTCCAAAATAGACTGTCGTAGACTTATGAGGGCTTTTGTTGTTTGTTTGTTTTGTTTTTAAATACCCAAAGTTTTATCTTTCAGAAGATAATGGTCTTGAATACATGTGAAAAGATGTGTCACCAAAGAAAATGATCACAAAGATTCACTAATAGGCTGAGATATTTGTTTATGTTAAGATGCTGCACTTCTGTATATCAAGTCACTGACAAAAGGGTGAGGGACAAGACTTAGACTGGGAAGAGACATCCCCAAGCGGTTCCACTCAGTCTTAAGTAGCAGGATGGTGACTCTAAAGCATCCTGTCAATCAAGAAGGGACCAGAAGGGGACGCTCAAACGTGAGAGCAAGAAATGCAGAACTAGGGAACCAAGACACAAGTGAAAGCTGAGAGGAGCAGGAACTGTTTCTATGCTGGGAACCCTGGAATTGATAGTGGGGTGAGATGGTATTTATAACCGGTGGGAGGGTAAAGTCTTTGTAAGCATAGAAAGCAGTTTGATAAAAATCAATTAAACTAACAATGTAGATTTCTGATTATCCAACAATTCCTTTTCCTAGATAGTTTCTCTGCAAGAATTCTTGCACATGTGGGCAAGCTGGCTTGTAAAAGAAAGCTGATAACAGCATTTTGGGTAATTGCAAAAAAAGCGGGGGCGGGGGGGGACAAACCTAAACATGCACAAATGGTAGAATAAATTATTAAACTTTGTAGTAGTCATACCATTGGGTGTGCCCCAGAGTTGAACAGAGCAGCCACAACATGGCTAGATGAAAGTAATTGAAACCCAAAGCAGCACCAGATACTGTGCATGACATCATCTTAAACTTTTAAAAATACATGAAGCAATATAACATAAAACTCAGAGGAACACACACATATTTAAGGGATCCAAATTTACCAGATTCAGGAGTGTCTATCTCTGTGAGTAGTGGAGACAGTAATTGGGACTGGAGAGATACCTAGGGTCTCCAAGAACATTAGTAAAACTTTATTTAAGCTAGACAATGGTCGTCGAGATATCAATCACATGCCCCTTTGTGCCTTTATTTGTTTTTGAGACAGGATCTCTCTGTGTAGTGCTGGCTGTCCTGGAACTTGATATGTAGACCAGGCTGGCATGGAATCCATAGAGATCCACCTGCCTATGTCTCCCTAATAATGGGATTATAGGCATGTGTGACCATTCCTGTCTGACCCTTTGGATTTATTTATACACCCAAAGTATTTTGTCACATAATCTTTTGATGATCTCAAACCAGAAGAGTTGTAGGTCAGTAGGAAGTGCTTAAGATTTCGAGGAGATCTCTACCACCAGAGCACTATCTAGAAACCTTTGGAAGGTGGCTGCTGAGCCTAAGCTAGCAGTGAAAAGAGAGAAAGCACCCCTGCAAAATCTGCCCCCAGAGGAAAGACTTGGCACATAGAACAAATGGAAGAATTCACAGCTGAAGAACTACAGAAAACATCCCTTTCCAAAAGACTTCAGAAACAAATGTTTAAAAATGGTCAAGAGACAGGCGTTGACAGATTTGATATTAGAAGACATAAACAGAGGAGCCAGTGCAAGAATGAATATCAATCCAAGAAGCAGTAAGGTTTTCTCTCACAACTACAGACTCAATAGGCCATGTCAAAGATGCCCAAGACCCATTAGATGGTAGAAGGTCACCATTAGCTGTCCTGGGACAGATGCAGCTAACTGGATGGCCTTATAGCAGGACCAAGGCTCCCCTGAAAACTGGGAGATTCCCATCAGCAGGTTGCAGTGCCACCTCACTGGGAGGAGTCCAGTCTCCCCCTTGTGACCATATACTTGACAATTTAGGACACACAGAGTTAGTCTTATGATGATGTGATCCAATCCCTAGAAACCAATCTCTTCAAATGTATTTCCCATAGTTTCTAATGTCTCTGAGAAAACACTGGTTGATGAGATAAGTGAATTAAACCATGTTGTTGTTGGAATAGTGTAATGTTGATGTAAACACAAACAAAAATGTTCTCTGTGAGCAACACAGCTCAGACACAAAAGGGAATGAAGGGATCAGAGGATGCCTGTGGCTGGCAGGCGTACTGTAGTGGAAAGAGATTCCCCAAATGAACAAGCCAAGCATGTTGCTAATCTTGAAACTCAAGCACCACTGAACCAAGATTCCCCTCAGTGATCTACCTACCTACCTATCTATCTATCTATCTATCTATCTATCTATCTATCTATCTATCTATCTATCTATCTATCTATCTATCTATCTATCCATAGTTCCACTTACCTACTATCTCTATCTGTCTGTCTGCCTGCCTGCCTGCCTGCCTGCCTGCCTGCCTGCCTGCCTGTCTGTCTGTCTGTCTGTCTGTCTGTCTGTCTGTCTATATTACTTTAAGCTCTTTCATGGTATATGATGTCTATGTGTTTCAGGGGGATTATGTGCCGGTGAGTGTGTGCATCTGATGATGCACATGTGAAGCTCAGAGGACAACCTCCTGTGTTGGTCCTCACATTCCACCTTGTTTTGAGACAGGCTCTCCTATTTGCTGCTGCTCATGCCAAGATAGCTGGCCTGGGAGCTCTTGAGATTCTCCTGTTGCCATTTCTCATTTTGCCATTTGTCTTAGTCAGGATTTCTATTCCTGCACAAACATCATGACCAAGAAGCAAGTTGGGGATGAAAGGGTTTATTCAGCTTACACTTCTACATTGCTGTTCATCACAAAAGGAAGTCAGGACTGGAACTCAAGCAGGTCAGGAAGCAGGAGCTGATGCAGAGGCCATGGAGGGATGTTTCTTACTGGCTTGCTTCCCCTGGCTTGCTCAGCCTGCTCTCTTATAGAACCCAAGAATACCAGCCCACAAGGGGCCCTTCCCCCTTGATCACTAATTGAGAAAATGTCCCACAGTTGGATCTCATGGAGGCATTTCCCCAACTGAAACTCCTTTCTCTGTGATAACTCCAGCCTGTGTCAAGTTGACAAACAAAACCAGCCAGTACACCATTGGAGCACAGGAATTACAGATGCACACCACAGTGCCTGACTGTATACGAGTTCTGAAGATCCAAACTTAGGTTCTCAGGCTTGACAACTACCTTACCTCCTGTACCTTCGCACAAACCGGTTGCTTCATTTTCTTTTAAAGATTTACCCTAAATGTAATACAGAAATATTTGAACTTGAGGCTTAAAGGAATGGTTGTGAGAATTCTTACTTCTGATAGGAGAAAACATGTCTCTTGTCTATTCTGAAACTTGCCATGGCTTCAATGGACCAACAGGAGACTGGACTGTTCTTAGAGGTGATAACCTTTCAACCTATTATCTGAATTTTTCTCAGTAAAACGGTCTCCAAATTTCAGTATTTTGTCTTCGGCTTTCCTATCTAGTAATCCTTAGGTAACATCATAGATTTGGGGAGAGTGTCTAAAATTGCAGAAATAGTACCAATGATAAAAATAGCAATAATACCAACAGCAAATCCTAAATAAAAATCTGTTTGCTCCACTTTGAAGCTTTCTGAAAATTGGTTTTCTTTCTCCAAAGTTGTAGCAGTCTTATTTCTCTGTTCCAAAATGCAGTGACTTAGAAACATGAGACCATTAAATTACTCTGTGTGGGAAACACTCCAAATGCCTCCCTCATGTTTTGACTGCCCCTTAACAAGTTGGTAATATTTTGCTGCTTTGCTTACAACATACCTATGGAGGAGAGACACTTAGCTAGATCTACAAAGTGACTTCACACAGGCTCTTGAATATAAAATCCTGAGGGTGGTTTGCATTTCCCTTGAAGCATGCCTGTCTTGTAGACATTTTAATTTTTTTCAATGTATATGGTGTCATACCTGCATGTACATCTGTGCATCAGTGTGGGTATTTGGTGCTTGAGGAAGCCAGAAGAGGGCATATGATTCCCTGGGACTGGAGCTACAGATGGTTGTAAGCTGCCATGTGCACGGTAGGAATTGATCCTGGGTCCTCTGCAAGAGCTTCCAGTACTCTTAACCACTGAGAGGTCTCTCCAGCCCCCAACTTGAAGACATTTTAAAGTGAGGCTTTTGAAACTCTAGAAGCTCAGACGTTTTGTCCCGGGATCCCTGAAGGTCCAGGACCTGAGCTCCAGGTTATGCTCATTTGCCCTGGCTCTGAACAGAATGTTTCCTATGATGGAGGATGCTTCACGCTGACGTGGATGAGACAAAAGCTGAAGTTCAATATTTTATTCTGAAGTTACGTTTTCTTCTGAACGTACGTCCTCTGGTCACCCCCCTGCTCTTGGTTTCAGTTTGTTCCTATTCAAAGGGATCAGACCACCCTGCCTCTTTGTATAGACTAGACTAATTTCTTCAAGGCTAAAATAAGGATGCAAACTTTAAGTTATGCTAACATCTCAACAGACACCTGCTGCTTGGCCTTGTGTGTTTCACTGTTTCTTACATATTCTTCCTCTATTCTGACTTAAAAAATATTTTTAAATTAAACATTAATTAAAATATAATTACATTACTTTCTCATTCCTTTAATTATCTACTACAACCCTCCATGCCTTTCCCTGTCAAACTGATGGCCTCTTTCTTTTTATTATTGTTACACACACACACACACACACACACACACACACTCCATAAATAAATAAATACAACTCATGAATCCATTTAGTGTTGCTTGTGTGTTTTTGATTCAGGGCTGATCACTTGAATAATCAGAGGGCTCCTCCCTCAAAGCGACTGATTAACTCTCTGTCTCTCTCTGTCTCTGTCTCTCTCTCTCTCTCTCTCTCTCTCTCTCTCTCTCTCTCTCTCTCTCTCTCTCTCTTTCTCTCTCCTTCTCTCTCAAGTCATTAATTGGCCGTAGTTCTTTGTCTGGAGTGGAAACCCATGAGATTTTTCCCATTGTGCCTTAGCATGGCTCTTGGTCTTTTCATTATTCAGGACTTATTTGGTCAGCCATATATTGAGGCAACATGGATGTACTTCCTTGCCATTTCTAGGAGACACATTCCTATAGCAGACTTCCTGGTCCTGTGCCTCTTACAATCCTTCAGCACCTCTGCTGTGGTGTTTCCTGAACCTCAGATGCCATAGCTGTGTGCCTCAGGTGCCTGCTGAGGCTAAGGGTCCCATGATTAGTTGATCTCTGCATTATGAGGAGTTGCGGTTTTCTGTAATGATCTCAGTTTGATGCCAAGAGAGGCTTTTATTAGGAGTGAGAGATACACTTGCCTGCCTTGATTCTGCATGTTCTACCTTTCCCACCATGTCTTCTAGGAAGTGATGCAGAAAGTGACCAGTAGTCACTTCAAGAACTAGCTACTGAGAGAGGAATAGTAACACTTGGCTTTTATAGAGTGCTTTATGGCTATTTTTAATTTTAGCATTACATTTATTTAGGGGAGAAACTACTCCTATTACTCTGCTAATGGGACAGAGTATTAAACTGACTCCTAATGGCTTCTCATTATACCATAGATTAGTGCAACTCTGCCTTACGTTTCTTTTTAAGATACATTATACAAAGTTCTGCATTTCATCAGCATAGATCCAGGAAGAAGTTATCACTACATTTGTTTTGTTTCCCTTGGAAACCAAGGCACTGAGAGAAGTCCAAGGTTAATCAAGGGATATATGTAAGGATAGAACTTGGTGGCAGTATCATTTGGTCACACAGAGAGCAGGTATACATCAGCAAAAGAAAGTGATCTCTCCTTTTTCCAGTCCAAGGACCCCAGAAGAACTGCCTGCCTGCCTCTGTGCCTGTTCTCAGTCTGGCTTTGACCTTGCCGAGTCTCTCACTGCTGACTCTGCTCATGCTCCTTCAACTTGATTCATTCTGGCCCCAGTGGGCCCTTCTTGGGGAAAGGCCCATCTGGGCATGTTCAATACATTCCCCTGTCAAGCAGGAGAAAGAGCTGCCCTTGCAGAATGAGGAAACTTCCAAGAGGCCTCTGGGCAGAAGTCAGTTGGTGATTTTGAGAACAGTACCCACCCTGGACATTGATTAACAAGCCTGTTGCATATTACATCACAAACATTGATACATATATTTTCTTTCTTGTTTATGACAATAGGTTCTATGGGCAAGAGAACTGCTTAAATCTTGAACTAGCCTTTCATGTATGCGCAAGCACTTTACATACATTTACAGAGGTCAGCTCTGATTTGCTCTTCTGTTGCTGCAATAAATTGCTCTGACCAAAGTCAACTTGGGAGGAGGAAAGGGTTTATTTGGCTTACACCTTCAGGTCACAATCCATCACTGAGGGAAGTCAGGGCAGGAACCTGGAGACAGGAAATATGGAGGAATACTGCTTATTGGCTTGCTGACTCCCAGGTTCACTTCAGGCTACCCTTTTTATACAGCCCATGGCCATCTGCCTAGGGATTGTACTGCCCATAGTGGAATGGACCCTTCTACATTAATACTTGGTCATGGGACAATCTGGTCTTGGGGCAATTCTTTTTTCCCAAGTATATCAATTTAACAACCAAGATCAGCCGTCACAAGGTTCTACCACTACCACGTGTCAAGTGTTCTTGGAAAATAGGAAAAGAGAAGTTGGAAGGTTTGCTTTCAAGACTCCCAACAGAGTTATCACAGCTCCCCAGGCTTTTGTACAGAGTGTTGGGTTCCACAGTTGGAGGAAAGACTGAGTAACATCAGCTCCATAATTAGATAGTCTTCATGGACATTCCACTGCAGTCTATAGAGTTCACGTTCAGGTGCTGCACCGTTGGGAAAAAACAATCAAAAAGCAAAATACTGGAGAAAAATCATAATATTTTAAGTAAGTTTATAATTTCACCTTGGTTGACAGGTAGTGACCTGGAAATGCAAGCTAAGTCGGAGTGGTTCGTCGCAGCAACAGAAAAGCAAACCTGAACCACATCTAATCTTCTGGAAGAGGATGCTGATCATGGGTGTGGCTGTACCTGTATTTTTGAATTTATACACAAAGCTGATGTCGTAGCACAGCTCTGCCATTTCCTCCCCTCCGTCTACCCCCAGCTCTCCCTGTGTCTCAGATTCATCGTGAACCCAAAACCTTCTCAGACAAAGCAACCCCTGCAACAACCAACCAAATACACATCAAAACCAAAGTTTCGCATAGCAGAGCCCTTGTTCACTGCTAGATTCCCAGCTCCCTTTCTTGGGTGATACTTCATAGTTATTTCTTGATGGAACGAGTAGTGAATTCTGTCTGGAACAGAGGAGTTTGGTGTCTCAAGAAGTGTGGTGACAAGCAGTAAATTCTTGGCCATGGAGGGTACTGAGTGGCCATTAGAGAAAGGAAGGTAAGTCAGTGAGGTATGACATCATGGAAGTGAGCAGATTACCCAAGGGTTATGAGAAGGCCTTCGGTGACTGGAGAATAGGGGAAGGAGGTAGGGACAAAATCAGTGACAGGTCTTTATTATGACCTGATGTACGCAGAGGAGGAAGACAAGGAGCAAAGCTGTCAGCAGACACAGCAAAGCTCATGCCCAGGAAGCCTCTGTACCCTTTCAATGGTGGAAACTGCACTGAGCACTCTACATATTATCTCATTTAAACCATACCATAGCTCCAAATGTCCTGATCTAAATTCTTAGAAATGACCAAATATATATATATATATATATTTGATATATATATATATATATATATATATTTGATATATCAGTATGATATATATATATCATACTGATGCTGAAAAATCAGCAGAGAACCCAGATGTACTAGAAGAAATCAAAAGAAATGAAAAAAAGAATCAATGGAATCCAGACTAGTAAGACTCTTTGGGTGGCATTATTTGCAAAGGTTGGAATTCAACACAGTACAGTACCCTGGGAGAGGCCATACCCTGCACCCCCAGAGGAGAAGGAAGCCTAAGCAGAAGTCAGGGTTGGTGATGGCTGGTCAGGTGGTAGGGTTGCCATCTGACTGTATGATCTTTTGGCAGGTAGCAGCAGCTAGAATGGAGAGTGGAGGCTGAGGCACTGGATCTGGGGCAGGCTGGACCATGGCAGCAGCCATCTCTTCCCTTACTGATCAGCATCAAGAACACTGTGATTGTGTATCCCACAATCTGGAATTCTAGGCTCAGCAGTACATCCTAACCTTGTTCTTGCCCAAGGCAGGTGTGTACATAGATAATCTCAACTGTCTGAAGAGAGCTCTAAGCACAGTGTGGGTCCCCAGTGATGAACTGCAAATGGGAAATGAGTTCTGAATCCTAACAGTTAACCAATACACTGGATCTCCATTTTGAGTCTCCAAAAGTCAGCCCTCTTTCCACTATGCCAAACTATGTCCTAGACTGGATGTATGTTCATAACATTGGCTGGACTTGCATTTTGGCACTAAGAATGAACCCAAGAACATAATAGAGAAGGCTGTCCAATTTTGTTTGGGCTGTGTGCATTCAACACAGACACAGTAAGTACGTGTGTGTGTGTGTGTGTGTGTGAGAGAGAGAGAGAGAGAGAGAGAGAGAGAGAGCGCGCGCGCACGAGCTTCCCAGACCCGGGACGTGAGTAGTGTATTCAGGAAGGGCACAAACTATGAAACATCGAAAACAGTTCTGGAACACATGTAGAATGTGACTCAAAAATTAGGGAAAACAAATCAGGGTGCCCTGAAAGAATTTGTTTGGGTTGTATTGTGGTTGTCCTAACTAATCCCACAAACTTTACATCTTGAAGTGGTAGAGATGAAATTTTTCATGGTTCAGGAGATGAGAAGCCTTCGATCAAGTGTTAGCAAAACTCTAGAGGAGGCATCTTCCCTTGTCCCTTGCAGCTTCAGATAGCTTCCTGAATCCTTCAGTGTTTTTTGGTTTGCTGCTTTGTCACTACTGGCAGCTTCTTCTGGGGACATTCACTACTGTAGTCAGGGCCCACCCCAACCCAGGATGTCACATCTGAACGAAACTTAATGCTCCTTCAAGAAGCTTAGTTCTTAGTAAGGTCACATTCTGGGGTTTCAGGTGGGTTTCAGTTTTTAGAGGATGCCAACAAATCAAGCAAAATGGTCTCACCCATCCTTTCTATAGATGGTACAACTGATAACATGGCTGCAAGAGCCTGCATCTTACGTATGGATAGCTCCCCTTCACATAAGGATAGCAGGTACCCTTCCTGTACCCTCTTAGCTCTCCTTGAATGGCTGCGACCACCCTTTCTCAGGGATGACTCTGAGATGTCCAAGCAGATAACTCTTGGGTTCTCTTTCCCCCTCCTCCTCTTATTTGTTAATTTCATATTGGTGAGCAAGAAAATGTTGTTCTCCTCTCTCACGTAGTTGGCTTCTGCAGACGATGTACCGCACTCCCGTTTCTATTTTAAAGCTGCGCACGCATCTGTAAGAAGATGAGAGAGTGTTATGTAATACCTACCATTTTTGTCAAGACCTCATCTCACCCCATTGCCTGGTACAGGAGGAAGTTACTGGTGTGAAATTTGCTGCTTCTTTTTTTCTTAAGGTGAAGTGCTTATTCAGATAGATTTCATACCTCACATTCATAAGCAGGTCCATTTTTAAAGGACTATAGGTGCCGTACTAATGAAAGATGAAAAGCACATCTGTCTCCCATATAGCATCCCAGTGAGACTTAATGCAAATATATCTGAGTACTCTGCTTCATGCGTTTAGAGGTATTTTAAAGAGGTGCCCAGGAGGGAGGCAGGCAAGCACACTGATCAACAGACGTGTCTTAGAGAAAGGACAATGATCATGAATATTTTCCCTCCTAACGGGTTGGGATGTTAAAGCGTTAGAGCATTTGGCGCCTGTCATCTGGGCTATTTCAGTTTATAAATGAGAGCTCCAACCGCCCCAGGGGGCTTCAGGAAGGGAAAAATGACTTCAGTAAAATATTTCTTTGTTAGAATCAGAGATATCCGAGAGGTGATATAAGGTAGTCAGAGAAAGCTGGGGCTGAGATTTGAGCTGAAGCTGGAGGACCAAGCAAAGCCAGGGTCAGGACCAGGGAGACAATGCTGGGGGCAGGAAATATATCATGGAGATAAGAGTCTGAGTGGCTCTAGGATGGGAGCCTGTCTCTGACAGCATTATCAGCAGAATATAAAGTGATGTTAGAAGAAAGTTCTATCTAGTACAGAGTGTCATCTCAGGAAGGAGGCTGACTGAAGCCTAGAGATGGGGAGTTTGTACCACAAAGGTCTGGTTTTGGTTATTTGGGTCCTAGTCATGGGAAATTGAAGTTGGAAAGAACTTAAACCAAGACTACCAAACTCTGTAGACATTCCAACCTGGGCTTAGGAGGAGAGTAAAGAAAGGTTTTGGAAGTCATGTAAATTATACTGTGTTGAAAGGATTGGTGATGCCTCCTCTTCTGGAATGAGTGGTTTCCCTCCAAAATCCACATCAGCTGGAACCTTAGCAGGTGTCTCTACAGATGTGGAAGTAAGGCCATCTGCAGATGTAGAGGTAAGGCCATCTGCAGATGTAGAGGTAAGGCCATCTGCAGATGCTGAGGTAAGGCCATCTTCAGATGTGGAGGTAAGGTCATCTGCAGGTGTAGAGATAAGGTCATCTGAAGATGTTGAGGAGATTAGGGTAGGCCTTAAAGCTAGTGAGTGTGGTCCTTACAAAAAAGTTATGTGAGACACACTGGGAAGAAGCCCACCTGAAGACAGTCAGAAGCTGGAATGATTCCACCACCAGCCAAAGAAACCAAAGGTTAGTGGAACCCACTAGAAGTCAGGAAGAGGTATGGAAGGATCCATCTCCAGCCTTCATCCAAGCAGCACTGAGGAGAAATCTGACATCCCTGACACAGCTCCATTTGGTGCTAGTCTTTGTTACTTCTGGTCCAATGTGCCCTACAACTCAACTCCAGGACTGGAATCCTGGGGAGAAGGGCTGGAATAGCTTGCTATTATCTTCAGTATGCTTTGACACATTGAAAAATAAAAATATGGACTTATTTTTTAGAGTCTTGGATTATGTTATTAATTAACTCAAGTATCCATTTAACATGTATTTCTATAGCTTATGATATAGACCAGACCTTGAACTGGGTCCAATGATCCTTGTCTAACATCATGGAGCCACTGACTAGAACCATGTCCACAGATTGGGTTCTTATAAAGGCATATATTCAGGTAAAAAGAGAGGACTCTGAAAATCCCAGGGAAGTAAAGAAAAGGCATTCAAGAATCTCAGGAGAGTAGGGAAGAATCCTCCAAAGTGACACCTGAACAGGGTCTTGGAGTGAGCTAGGTTGGGGAGAGCACATTAGAGCAAAGAGGCAGAGAGCTCAAAGGAGTGGAGACTCACTTTGGCCTTTGCAGAGACCTACAATGAGCCTGTGATCCTGGCACAAAGGATACAAAGAAGGAGGGAGTGGAGCCACATGCAGACGCGTAGATGGTCATGACTCTGGAATATTAAAATCATTAAACTATGCATTGGCTGGGAGAAACTATGACGATCTTGGGCCAGAATGATGTGGCCAGTATTCAAATGAGAAGGGTGCTCTCATGAGTAATAATATTCCACTGTGCTGAAGCAGGCCAGTGAGACCAGGAAGGAGTTGTTTGTTTGGAGGAACTCTTAGCAAGTGGGAGAAATGGCTCAGAGGTTAGGAGTGCTTACTGTTCTTGAAGAAGACAAAAGTCCAGTTCCCAGCATCTATATCAAGTGACTCAGAAATTTCTATAACTCCACTTCCAGGGAGTATGGTGACTTCTTTTGGTCTATACATGCATGCACGTGCACACACACACACACACACACACACACACACTAAATTAATTATTAAGAAAAGAAATGTAGGTAACCAGCCCCTTTGCCATCTTTGTCATAAATTAACTTTTCAAGCTTGTATACATTACTTCATTTCTTTTTCTGTTTTTCTCCCAACCCAACCCTGCCTCTTCCTAAGACAGTCTTGTTTAGTCCAGACTGTTCTGGAACTCTCTATGTGTATACCAGTGGGATATAATGTGCTGGTAGAGCAAAGTCCACAGTGGGGTGTCCTATCTAGTGGAAATATTCACTGAATGGTAGGTAAGTGGTAGGAAACTGAATGAGGTCTAGCAAGGCCTTGAGCACCTGGTCCTCCTGCCTCTGCCTCTGGATTGCTAGGGTCATAGGTAGACACCACCATGCCTCGGTAAATTGCTTTATTTTCTGCATCCTGGGTTGGTTATAATTACATATCAATCTATTAAGGTTGTCAGAGGATTAAACTAGGTCCCGAGTATGTCATACTTTCCACAACTCCATTTTGAGCTTGTGATTCCCAGTCTTTGGTCTAGCTGCTGTGATAATTGTGAACGGATATACCTTGCATCTCAAAGCTGGGACCTGGGTAGACCCATAAATAACAAATAATTCCAAACACTGATTAATAAATTTAAAATCTTATTCTTTTAAAAGTCCCAGTTTTAAATACTTATATGCTCTTTCTAAAATATATAATTATGTTCCCTATTCACATAATTTTATCCATTTTACAAAGTGAGCATATAACTGTCATTTTCATTGTTGGATACTGGCAGACTCTGCTATACCTAGCAGATGTGTTCCTGAACATTTTACTTGTAGATTGATTTCAAAATGAGTTGAATCATATTCTACTCATACCAGGGAGATGCATTTCAAATAATTCTTTGCTTGCTACTTCTTTGGTAAAATTAATAATTACTCCTGCTTTTCCAGAAAGGCTCAATATGAACTTATCAAAATTGGGCAGTAGTGATCTATATGAAAATATACTTGTTTGCACATTTTAACACACACAAAAGGTGAATTTGTTACATCGTCAACTAGATTAAGCAATCTCTCTGCTTGTTGCTGGTGGGTCACACTGTGCAATACTTTGTCCACTGTAATTTAAGACATTCTCCCACCCAGTGTTTCACATTAACATTGTACTAATCTTTTTTTTATCCTCGCCAGAGATCCAGCCTCAGCATTGACATGAGATCGATTTGCTAGTACAATATGATGTCCTGTGAGACAATAAATCATGAACTCTCTGTGTAGCATCTAGTCAGCATCTAATTGCATTTTGATTTGCGATTTGTTTCTTGATGTGCTACCAGAGTGCTGAGAATTGAATATGGGAAGTTAGACGAGTCATCTTTGCCTAATTATAACTTGTAATCATAAAACAGCACTAATCTGTTGAGTGATGCAGAACAGTGTGCAGGCAGGAGAGAGCTCTGGCCGCTCGGATTTAGAGTCGTTGCTGTTTATGAAGCACCTACTATGTTCCTGCAGCCATATTGGTTGCTTTACTTTTATTTCCTGTCTCAGATCTTACAGATATAAAGGCTCATTTTATAAGCAGGGAAATGCAAGCCAGGGTAATTCTAAGCCTCCTGCTCAGTTCCCCAGCTAGGACTTAGTGGATCTGACATGTGAAACTTGAATTAGTGTCTACAGCAGGTCCTTTGGATTCCAGGCTTGCTCAAGCCTCTCTCTAACTCACCTTGGTACTGAGGATCTGTGTGGAAGGTCTCCTGGGTTCCAGCCTCACCCAAACCTCTAACTCATCTCAACATCAGGGTTCCTCATACCACAAAGTGGGGTTCTTCTTTTACCTCTGAGGTTTTTTTCTGTGTCCTGACATTTTTCAGTGCAGCTTCTAGAAGGCTACTTTTTAACAGCCTGGCATCCCACCACCCCTCCCCATTGTCAATGAACCTGAACTTGAAATCCAAGAATAGCTAAACCTCCACTTGGGTCCCAAGAGCCATTTCACTTACCGAAATACTCACCACACTACCATCCAATTACTATGTAAAACACCTTGGGAGACCATTAATACAAAAGGTTATATATTCTAAAACCCAAATGTCATTTTGTATTAGACATTTTCTTAAGGGCTACTTATCTCAGGATGAATTCCAAGAATGAGTGCTTAATAATTATTTTGCATTTAAACAACCTACTTATGAATTCCAGGGATACACTGTGTCACAGTACGGCTGCAGCAGGATACAGCAATTATTATAAATGCCTGGCGGATTAACTGTTACAGTCTTGCAGGCTGACAGAATGACACATCTGGATCAGATCACTGGTAGGTCACCAGACAAAATCTTCCCTTTGCTTCTACCCTTCACCCAGAAAACAGGGTGACACAGAGTATTTCTTAACCTAGTAAGATATAATCTAAGTACCACCAGAGCCTGGAATACTGGTTTTGGTGCAACTCATCTTTTGGTGGACTGCAATCCCAATACATCCCCTAGTCCTTCACCTTTGGAGAGAAAGAGAGTTGTGACAGAGACTCCTGTAGTCTAGGCTGGACTTGAACTTTCTATGTAGCCGAAGGTGAACTTGAACTCTCTTGATGCTCCTCCCTCTATCTCCTAAGTGCTGGGACTATAGGCATGCACTGCCATACTCAGCTCTAAAGCCAATGGTTTGTTTATTTGTTTGTGTGTCGGTTTATGTGCATGTGTACATGTATCTCTCCCCCCTCCTGTGTGTTTGTGTGTGTGTGTGTGTGTGTGTGTGTGTGTGAAAGTCAGAGGTCAACTTTCCACCTTAGTTTTAAGAGAAAGACTCACTAAATCTGGAGACCACCAATTTAGCTCTACTGTCAACAATCCTCAGGAATCCTCCTGTCTCTGCCTTCCCAGAATTGGTGCTGCAGGTGTATAGCATCATGTCCAGATTTTCCCATGGATGCCCTCATGCGTGAACAGCAAGTACTTTACCATCTCCCAGTCCCCAAGAGCCAAAAACCTTTGTATAGACTCCTTGTATATCTGACTAACAAATCAAATAAGGCATAAAAATTTTAAGTTGTCTATTTATATTTATAAAGTTATTTTTAACATAGGAGAAAATATTGTTTGGATTAAAACATATGGATTGCTCTCTCTCTCTCTGTCTCTCTGTCTCTCTCTGTCTCTCTCTCTGTCTCTCTGTCTCTGTCTCTCTGTCTCTCTGTCTCTCTCTCTGTCTCTCTCTGTCTCTGTCTCTCTCTCTCTCTCTCTCTCTCTCTCTCTCTCTGTGTGTGTGTGTGTGTGTGTGTGTACGTGCGCATGTGCACGCACACTCACATCTGTTCTGTCTGTCTGTCTGTCTGTGTCTGTGTAAGGCAGGGGTAGGAAGAAAAGTTCATTTAACCTCTCAGGATCTCAAACAGCCAAGCCCCACGCAGCTTTAATAAGTAGTCACTTGGTGATGAACACTTAACAGTCTCATTAAATCATAATTTAAATGAATTTTTTTGGTCCCAAACAAATAAAGCTCTGCTTGGTTCTAATAAGGATCCTTGGAGCAGCTGTTTTGTGCTACAGAATGTGTAATGACCTTATAATTGTATTAGATGTGGCATGGAAATGTTTATGTTTCCCCTCTAGTCTGAAATGTGCTAAATAACAGAAGCCAAAGAACAGAGATTCATTATGAATTCCAAGGGCTTCAAGGGCTGTGTTTCCAGAGCTTGTGGGGGTTGGAGTGCTTAGTGAAATTCCTAAGAAGACACTGGGCTGGGCTGCATCAGACCCAGGCAAGCAAATTGGTTTTCCTTCCCCAGAATTCCAAAGTGTCCTGCCCTTCCTTCAAACACCCCAACACCTGCCTGGACTTAGACTTTGGAAAAAGCCTGCTGTCTCTGATCATAGACTCCTGTTGGGAGGGATGCAGAATTCATAAGGCCAAGATTTGCATCGATTTTTCTCTCATGCAGGAGTCGTTGGATCTATGAATTCCCCTTGAGACTCAGGAAGTGGTGTCCTGTGAATTCTCTCCACTGGCTTCTCTTTAGGTTTAGTCTCTGGGGAGCACCGTAGAAATAAAGTCTGGTAAACGTTAAGTTTCCTGGCTCCATTTCTAGGGTGTTACCACGGGTTCTATTAGTTTCCCTATGGCAGACTTCAGTTCCATGACAAGGCCCTGCCCTCTTGGCTTTGTCTGAAGATTCTGGAAAATGCTGGCTTCTCTAGTTCCTTGTACAGAGAGCTCTAGGATGATTCTTTAGGGAATATGCCAGGAGGGCTGGCTGCTCTGCCACCAACTGAAACAGGAAAGACAAAGAAAAGTGTGTCTATAGTGTTGTCTGTCTTTGTGAAGATTTCCAGACTGCTCCCTCCACGGCCAAGTTTAAGCTGTCTATGTGGTGTCATTCAAGACAGAGCTGGGAAAGACTATGCAGACTATGCATAATCTTCTGTGCACAGAAGGCTGTTAGGCTGGCTGTGGCCTATCGCCTCTTCTCTACAGCCTGCACGCACATTTGTAAACAGTCTCTCTACTCAACCGCCCTACTCTGTGGTGGAGTGAGATCTGTTACACTGCTTACCTAGTCTAACCTAGCCATCTGTTTCCTTCCAGCCCAGGTGAGATACTAGCCTTTGTGTACTCACAGTGTGTACTTTGTGCAGTGACAGGCAGGTACCTCCAGGGCAGCACTGTTCATCCCAGGCCAGCTCACACCACCAGAGGCTCTCCCACACATAGCAGGAGTGGAAACCCCTCTGGTCCTACACTTAGTATATAATGATGTTTCTGGTTTCTTTCCAAGGTGTCAGCAATTGAGTTTCTTTATCTCCCATCAAAAGTCTACTTTACAAGCACAGTGCAGGGTAGGTTCGGATGATCACATCCCATAATACTAGGTTGGCTTACTAAGGAGTCCTTTCCTGCTTGAGTTTGGAATCGCTCTTCTTATCTACTCACTGCTCCAGGGCACTCCTTCTCAGAAACCCTCCCCATTGTCTCTGTCCTCATGTGACTGATGGACTCCATGTTAGGGTAGGTGCTCAAGCCCAAGAAATTTCCACATGATGCTGGCTTTCCTTTTCCTTTTATAATCACCACTGTTATTATTATTATTATTATTATTATTATTATTATTATATGTCTCCCCAAGTGAAATTAGTGTTTGTAGCTGATTTTTTTCCAATAAGAAAAAACTCAATGGTTCTGTGGATGGCACAAATGGAGATTAGAAAAAAGCTTATTTATTTCTTTTGGAGTTTATAATACTGTTTTTATTATTATGACTATTGTCACTGGTTATAATAATGTTTAACATTTATGGCTCTTTATGTGTCAGAAACTGTCCATCTTCCTTGTAAGTTAATATCCATCAGGATCCTTGCCAGAAAGCAACGGTCACCAGTGTGAATAAAACCAATTTGTATAAAACTAAGGGGAATTTAATGTTTAATCAAGGAGATATTTATTCCTGACCAAGAGATCCAACTAGGAGTGGTACAATGGCCATGACCCACCAGCACTAGTGTTCTCTGAGAACAGAGGTGTGAGTTATGTCATGGAAGGACGCTTGTCCCCCAGGGCTGCTGAGGGTGACAGATGCTTCCAAGATGAATTCCTCAGCAAAGATGGAGTGTGAGAGGTACTTGGGTAACAGAAACACCCTGTTCCCTTTCTTCCCATGATCTGTTGTCTGCATCCCAAAAGGAGTAAGGGATTCTGCCTGGAGTAGCCATTGAAATGGAACTAAGGTGCTGAGTAAGAGGGACTGGTACATGCAAAGCAGACATCACTGGTGCCAAGAGAAAATACTCATCATCTTTCCCAGGTGAGGCAGCTGCACTTGAACTCCCAGACATTGGGTGGCAGAGCTCTATCTTTCCACACTATTTCCCAAGGACTTACAGAAGGATGAGACATTTCTGCTTTCCTTTCCTCCCAATGACTGGTCTTTCATATCCTATCTTTGACCCACAGACATGTTACAATCATGGAAATAAGAATATGAGTTCACTTTTCAGAACATCACCTAAGAGTCTCATTCTGAGCAGGTGACTCCTGCCTTCTATGATAGATCAGTGAGTGGGTAGCTTCTGATTGTTTATCCTGCTTCTGCTCCTGACATCACCCCTGCCTCTGCTGCCCGCCACCACCACCACCACCACCACCACAGCAAAGGCATTTGTTTTATGGTAATTAAAGCAAAGATAAAAGATAGCAACAAAAAACCTAAAGTGACTTACTGAAACTGGCAGTGATGCCAGTGGCAGTGGTGGTGGTGGCAGTGGTGGTGGCGGTGGTAGGTAGACATCGAGTGTCTTTCTCCATTACTCTGTACTTCAGTTTTCGAGTAAGCATCTCTTACTGAACATAGAGCACATCTGTTCAGCTAGACTAGCTAGCCAGTAAGCCCCATGGATTCTATTGTCTCTGCTTCCTCAATGCTGGGATTACAGGCATGGCTGGGTTTTATGTGTGTGTCCCGGGAATTGAACTCAGATCCTCACGCTCATCTACTGACCAGTTTACTGACTGAACCCTCTCCCTAGTTCGTCTTTATTCCAAATTAGCAACAGTAATTGTCACTTTTGTGTCTGGTAAGTTAAAGTTATACTCATTGTCTCTTCTTAAAGATTGATTTGAATTACGTATGTCTGGGGTGGGGAGGAGGTGTGTTCATGGATATGCAACTGTCCCCAAAGACATCAAATTCTCTGGTACTGAAGTTATAGGTGGTTGTGAGCTGCCCACCATAAGTTCTGGAAGCCAAACCTGGGTCTTCAAGAGCAGTGTGTGCTCTTACCTGCTGAGTCGTCTCTCCAGCCCCCATTTCCTCTTTTTAAGTCTGGCAATAACATTTTGAAGTCTGCTACATTGCTGCTATTGATGTTTTTAAACAGCATTCAGAGGGATGAACTAATTCAACCCCTGTCACCTACAATGCAAAGAGTACTACTTCTTGAAGATGACCAAGAGAACTATATGCTTTGTAATACTGGTTTGTATCTCACTCCCGTTACTTGGGGCAAATTACTCCTCTGAGTCACCTACTTCCCTGAGCATGATTTTTGCATCTCTAAAGTGGGCCTGAAGCTTGTGCCAACCTCCTGGGACTCTTGAAAGACTACAAACAAGATATTACAGGAAAACCTTCTGAACAATACCTGTACTTGGTGAGGCCCCAATAAATGTTTCATTTTTTTTTAATAATATTTAATTTTGTATCATCTCTAGTTTTCTAAAGGGTAGCATTCTCTCTAACACCTTGTTTGTCTTTTGGACATTATGACTATATTATGATCAAATTGCAACTAATTGTTTTCCTGCTTGTCTGTTTTGTTTTCCAACTTGCATATGGACTTGTAATCTAGAAGACTCTTGGGTTAGACAACATAATTATGAAACTCTTCTGGCCAGGAGCTGGATTTAGTCACATACACATGCCACCGAGGAATGGTCTGTGTCAGCACAGGGAGGGGGCTACTGTTCATGACAGGTGCCTTTGCCTCACCGAAGCACATCCTTCTCAGGTGATGCCCTCAGTCATCATGGCAGCGGCTGCTCCTGAGCCTCCCTGGCAGAATACTGTCTAGTTCAGACTGCACAAATGAAGAAGGGAAATTTGGTAGACCCTGACCAATGTGGCTCCTCCAAAGGAAAATGGTCTAGACCAGCATTTCTCAACCTGTGGGTCACAAGCCAATTGTGTGTGTGGGGGAGTTGAATGACTCTTTCACAGGGATTACATATCAAATATCCTGCATATTAAATATTTACATTACCATTCATAAAAGTAGCAAACTTACAGTTATAAAATAGTAATGAAAATAATTTTATGGCTGGGGAGTCACCACAACATGAGGAAAGATTCTCAGCATTAGGAAGGTTGAGAACTACCACTCTAATGGACCCAAGGTTGGAAATACCTGCTGCCACTTTGGGTATATTCCACACTACTCACTACACAGATGTCACTCTACAGTTCTATGGGGGCAGGAGACAGGGCCCTGAAAAGAGAAGTGTAGAAATATCTGATCTTCTTTTAGCACTTCTGATCAGTTGAGGACTTGAGGAAGAGAAGACATGGAAGGTAAATGGTAAAGAACTTTGTAGAATTTGAAAGTCAGGGTGGAATGTAATAGAAAGAAGAAGGAAACGGCACATGCATTGAGTCAAACATCTTTCACTCTGGCCAATACTGACAGAATCCAGAATCACCTAGGGGCTCAAACCTCTGTCCATATGTGGGAGATTCTAGATTGGGTTGATTGAGGCAGAAGACCTACCCAGAAGGTGGGTGGCACCATTCAATGGGCTTGGATTCTGGACACAAAATGACCACCTGCCTCATAAGTCTGCCACTATGCCTTCACTACAATGATAAACTGTGACCTAGAACTATAAGCAAGATAAAGTCTTCCTTAAAAAGTTGCTTTCCTGAATATTTGGTTCCAGCAGAGAAAAGTAGCTAATGCATGTTTCTGTGATGGTCTTAAAGAAAGTCTTGAAGAAGTGGTATTACAAATCTGTACTCGTGACTTTTATATTACTGTGGTAAACTACTCTAAGGCAAGTTATGAAAGGAAGGGCTTATTTGGATTTATGGTTACAGAGGGGGTGAGTCCATCATGGTGAGGATGAAGCAGGCATGGTGTCAGGAGCAGGAAGGTGGAGTTCACATCTTGAACTGTGATACCAAACAGAGAGAACAAACTGGGAATGGTGTGAGACTTTGCAATCTCGAAGCCCATCCCCCAGGGACAAACTTCTTCTAGAAAGGCCATATCTCCTAACCCTCCCAAACAGTGCCACCAGCTAGGACCAAGCAGTCAATACCAAAGACCATACTGGACATTTCTCATTGAAGCAGCCATGCCATCTTTTCCTTCTGAAGGAGGATGTGGCTTCCCCAAGATCTCAGAGATTGCAAGCTGGAGAGTTAAGAATTGGAGGGAGAGTTCCAAAGTTTGCCATTGCTCCCTTTACATCAGCAGCTTCTCTAGTAGCTCAGCCAATCATTTGGTTTTCCTGAGTCAAGTACAGTGTGATGAAAGCCTCACAGCCCAAGTGATGGGAAGCACACAAGTGGCCTGGTGGTGAGACACTGATGGAACCACCTGGTTAAACTTTTGACATGGTGGCCTTAACTTTAAACTGCCTGTCATTCGCTCCACTGACTTCACATCCTTGGAATCCCATTGGTCCCCCTGAGGTTTGGAACAGTACCTCATTTCAGAACTGTGTGACTGAATTTTATGGCTCTGTAGGTTTCATTCTCTTGGGTACTACAGGCTGTTGAGTGGCACTTTATCTCCCAAGCAATGGGTCACAGGCCCATCAAACCTGAAAGGCCATGCAGGCCCCCCGAGAGGCTCAGTAGAATAAGCCAGCGGACCTCAAGTTTCAGTCTGTATTAGAATTATCTGGAAGGCATATAAAAGTGCAGGTGCCAGACACAACCTTGAAGTTTCTGGTTGAATAGGTGGCAGATAAGAGTGTATATTTCTAACAAGCTCTTTGTATGTGTATATGTACTTGTTTGTGTATATATACACTCACATACATGCATGTACGTGTTCATGTGTATGTGTACTTGTGGGTGTGGGTATGTGTGGGTGTTCATGCATGAGTGTATAGACCAGAGGTTGACATTTCATATCTTCCTCAATAACCTCTCCACATCACATTTTTAAATTATCATTTCTATTTATGCATATGTGTGTATAGCTATGCATGTATGTCTGTGGAGGCCAAAAGGCAGCTTTGGATCCCCCAGGAGATGGAATTACTGATAGTTATAAGCTGCCTGATGTGGATGCTGAGATCTGAATTCCTGTCCTCTGTAAGAGTAGCAATAGCTCTCAACCATTGGACCATCTCTCCAGACCCTCTAATTTACTGAGATAGGGTTCTCTGAACCTAGAGGCCACACTCTTGACACAAGCCCTGGGAATCCTTGTGTCTCTTCCTCTCCAGTGCCAGGATGTTCAACTATTCAACAGTGGCTGAAAACACTTAACCCAAGGTCTGCTATCTGTTCCCTGAGCACCAGTCTCCTGTGTTCCAGCATACAGCAGAACTTACTTTCCTCCCCAGAGATTTCCATTCTCTAGAAATCACTGATGGAAAAGTGCCATTAGGCACCTAGAGTCTGGATAAGGTTATTCTGAAGACCTGGAACAGAACGTTTCTCCCACACCTCCCAGCTGCCTGTTTGAAATCAGTCCTTTGAGTCTACTACACTCTCAACATCTCCCCTTTGGCAAGTTGGTATTATTTTAAAAAATGATTACATGTATTTATTTGTTTGTGTGTATTCATGGTGTGTGTGTGTGTGTTTGTGTGTATAGGAGGGGAGGAGGAGGTGTGCTATGATGTACATGTGTAGGTCAGAGGACAACATAATAATATGAGTTGGTTCTCTCCTTCTACCATGTGGGTACTGGGAATTAAACCCAGGGTGTCAGTCTTGGCAGCACTGAGTTTACCCACTGGGATGTCTTACAGGCCCCTCTGTCATACCATCTTATCCCAACTCTGAGAGCACAGAGCTCCACAATGTCACTATATACTTCCTTTTGACTGTCCCCTACTTTAACTTGTCCCATGTTTAAGGAGACAAAGACATGCAAATCCTTCTCAGACTTTCCCCTAACACACCATCATATCTGTAAAGCAAGGTGCCTTGAGGTCACGTCAGATCACACTCTGCGCTGTCTTCTGTGACTTGGGCTTGCCTTTGGCCATTTGGCCTGGGCCATTAAACAGTGGCTCTTCAGAGCAGCCCTCCAGTCTTCTCTCAATAAAGAAAATAATGTACTGCTTTTCTTGTTGCTATATCATAACACTCCCTCAAAACAACTTAAGGAAGAGTCTATCTTGGCTCAAGGCTCAAGGGCACAGGTTATCATGGTGGGGAAGTGATGGTGGTTGGGCGCTTGAGACAGCTAGTTACAGAGCATCTGCTGTCAGGAGCAGAGCAGTGAACGCTTGTGCCAAGTTCATTTTCTCCTTTAATGAATTCTAGGACCCTAGCTTAAGGCTAGCTGATGACAACCACATCCAGGGTTAGTCTTCCTCCCTCAATTAACCCAGTCTAGAAACTCAATCACAGACATGGCCTGAAGTTTGTCTTCAAGGTGATTCCAGATTCTGTCCAGTTGGCGATCAATGTTAACACCACAAGTATATTCCCTTTAAGCTATTGTATTATTGTTCTCTCAAGTAATAGCAAAGAAGAAATAATGCTCAACCACTGGTGTGTAATGGGTCTCTTCAGTCACAATCCCAGCCTCTCCTACCCTCTCCCAGTGGACACTGAACCCTGGATCTGACTGCTCATTGTGAACAATGGTCTTCATCTTTTATCTCAGTGGATACTTAATGTTAGTAGGCTCTCTTGAGTGAACCCCAAAAGTATGGCATTACAGGACCCTGAGAGTTAGTGCCCACTCTCCAAATCCAAGGATCACTTTATGTGCCTGGCCCCAGCCAGATAGCCCTCCCTGGGTACTTCAACCTTTACCAAGAAGATGAACATCAGTTGACACTGCTGTCATTTCCTGCTCTCAGAAAAGCCTGCGTGTCCACCACCTCACCAACGTGTGACTTAAAGTGGTGCTTCTGGTACATGTCATCATGTCCTCACTCCTGGGGCTTCAGTCACTGCCCTTCTTATCTGCTTTAATTCAAATTTGCCCTTACCAGACGAGAGACCTATGGAGTTCCCAGTCATGGCTCCAGTAGAAAGTGAGGTGTGATCTGCCATCTCCATGCTCGTCACAAATGATTATTACTCTGCCCAGTTCCAGTTTTCAAATCACACCTTCTCAGAGTTCCTGCTGCTTCACACTTGGCTTTGCACAGGTGACCCCAGATCTCCCTGTCTCATAGCTGCCTGTGATTGCACCCCCACAAGGAAGGGAAGAATGAAGGTGTTATCTCCTTCAGAAGTCTCCTCAGCATTTGGGAAGTCTCACCATCACTAGGGATTCATATTCCCCTGGTTGTGAGCAAACTGTGACGAGTGCTTGCCCCTAGGTTGGATGCAGTCAACTTCTTGTGAATTTCCTTTCTTTCTCTCTCTCTCACTGTCTCCGTCTCTCTTTTCCTCCCTCCTCTCTCTCTCTCTCTCTCTCTCTCTCTCTCACACACACACACACACACACACACACACAAAGTTTGCACACCCCCTTCACTCTGGACACCCCTATGGGTTTCTTATTCTTGCTCAGGCGGGAAAAGCTGAGGTTCTGGGTCCAGCAAACTTACAAGTTCAAATGTGATGTGTTTAGAAAGACTGCATTACCAATGTGAATATATGTCCTTGTCAGAAAAGAACCAAATAATGTGGCTTAGATAGTACAGATGATTTAATGTACCCATGAAGCTTTGCAACACCACATAATCTTTGTGTGTGTGTGTGTGTGTGTGTGTGTGTGTGTGTGTGGTGTGGTGTGTCTGAAGACAGCTTGCCAGTTCTGTCCTTCTACCATGTGAGTTCTAGAGATCGATCTCAGGTCACCAGGCTAAGCAGCAAGTCCTCTTCCCTTAATTCTATACCTTCACCCCAATTCCTTTCTTCCTAGGTTTCAGTCCAAGCCAAGTCATACTGACAGTCTGGGCACCATAGATAACATAGGTAAGACACGCTTTTCTCAGTCTTACTCCCAGTGAGGAGGCTGCACTGCTTCCACGGAGAGAAACACATCCAAGTTGTTGTCACGTTAATCACAGGCCAACTGGGAGTCTGCTATTTACTCTTGTGTCACTTCCTCCAAGATTCGATTACTGTAATTGCCTATTGACTGTGTGCTCTGCCGCCTTCCACACCAGCTCCAGCTGTCAGGGTCAGGAGCAGGGGGCAGCCTGCATCACCATGAAAGGGGGCACTTCCAACATACAGGGATAACAGGATTGCATCACCCCCCAGCCCTTGATTGGTGTGCCAACTCCCAGATTGCTCCTGTACTACATGTTTCCTGTTCCTCATATTCTGTGTCTCTGGCCAAGCATATCTCTCTGGATTGTCACCATGAATTTTTGTGGTCAAACACTGCCCATTACAATTACCCAAGGTTACAGTGAGTCTTGTTTATATTCATTCTGAATTGTCTGAGGCCCTCACTGTATTTTTTTTTTAATTTAAGATTTTTGCTTGTTCCATGCTGCTTTAAATTGATTTTTATGAATCATTTGGCTTCTCTACTGATTTTTCCATTTACTTTCATTACTGGTTTCATGGGTTAGGGGAGGGTGGTGGCAGCTGTCGATCGTTTGCTTTTTGAGTCAACCAAGTCTTGGTGCTTACACTTAAGCCTCACGGATGGCCTGTCTGCAGTCTTCCATTTCCCATAGTACAGAAATTGCTCTGAAAACGAGGTGATTTAATTCCCGCTATTTGAGGAGCAAGCACTCTGCTCAACATCTCTGCTGTTACTCCAGTCTCAACTTTGCACAGGTCATCCCAAAGCTCAGCTGTCCTCTAAACCGGAATTTAGCCTAAATCACTGCCAGCCGCTGCAATGGTGCCGGACAAATCTCTTCCATCATCTAGTTCTTAAATGAAAAGTGCCTCCTCACTGCCCATTTGATGGAGGGTAATGAGCTGCTGTTTCTACAAGATTACTTAACTGATGAGTCAGGAAGACTCAATAGGGAAGAGCCAGGCAAGGACCCCAGAGCCTCTGGCTGAGCATTTCAGGGAGACTGAGCTAGCATTTCTATAGGGAGCGCGCAATTCTCTCTCTGTCCTTCAGCCCCGATAAATTAATGTGGCTCTTTGTCGTCATATAACACTCCTGGCAATCATTCCCTCCCACTGCCTAGAGTATCTACCAGAGCAGTCATGTTAACAGGCACAGTCCTGCATCTCATTCCTAGACTTCTTCATTTGAGAGCACTAGGCTGGAGCTGGAAGAGTCTACTTCTTAGCCACAGTCTCATTAAGAAAGCATATGTCTGTGACACTGTCCCTAGCATTCTCGCTAACAGAATAGTGCCACCCACTCTTTGTTTCTACTGTTACCATGGGCTTTCCTGAAATAAAGTGTCCCAGCCCCTGCCTTGCCTTTCTAGTTCATCCCAATGCATTTGAGGTCTTTGTGTGTGCATATTTATGTACATGTATCTGTACACACACAAAATAATAATAATAATAATAATAATAATAATAATAATAATGACATAAATAAGATCTTTTAGAAAGGATCTGTTGCTTAGGCTTGAAATTATGCATTCTTCTTTGATTGCCATTTCAATGAATGTCTGTACTCTCCTTTGGCCTTCTTTATCACATGACCACTCTGTGGTTTTAGTTACAGTCAAATTCAGTCTGGAAACATCTAGGGATAAGCAATTTGGAGATATTTAAAATACATTGATCTACGAGTTTCTTGACCATAAGGAACTCAATTCTGATAACTGACATGACTACTGATGACTAACAGGGGTGGGTGGGTAGCATACACAGCATGGATTTTATGGACAAAGAAGCTAATGTACACCCAGGCAAGAAGGGCAGATAGGGAGAGATTTGATCATGCTACCTATAATAGCAATTCAAAGGTTGGTAGGATAGCCAGTGATAGTGTCATGCTAAGTCACAATGCTATCATCCATTTACTTCACTTCATCCTATGTATTATGTATTATGTGTATTGATATGTAATAATACATATCAAATATATATTACTCTGTGCATATTCGTATTATCACAAGAAAATGAATATGATAAGATATGCTGGGGAATAGATACAGAGATCACAGTTTATTTTGCTTTAATATAGCTATTATTATGGTTTTCCTATCTTATTTTGTTAATCTTTTATCATGTCTAAAATAAAAATCAAACTTTGGGGGCTGAAGAGGTGGTTTAATGGTTACAGCACTTGCTGCTTTTGCAGAAGACCTGGGTTCAGTTCCTTGTACCTGTATGGCTACTCACAATAATCTGTAATTCCAATACAGAGGTAATTCCAATATTATACTCTCATCTGATTTCCAAGGTACATACACATACATGTGGTGAACATGTATACGTGCAAAATAAACACTCATAAACATACAATAAACTAAATTAAAAATTAAACCTTATCATGAGTGCACACGGCATTACTACTATTTAAGTTTCAGGACTCTCCTGGAAGCCTTGGAATGTGCCTTGAAAATTGGGAGGTGGGGAACCATAAAGCTAAGCATGTTCTTCTGAGAGAAATTGGGTAGGAGAATTGGGAAACAAGACAGAAAAATAGAAGAACTCATGTAAAGGTGAGCTTTCGGGCAGAGCACTCATGCAAGCCTGATCCTGCAGGAGCTCTGGAACCCGCAGAGTCCTTTGGAGTACATGCCAACTGTAGACTAGTGAGCTGAGCTTTAACATATCCACACTGTCAATCACTGGCTAATGGCTGCCCCCAAGGGATGTCTATCTCCAACATTTTCATCAGTCTGCTTGTTTTGTCAGAGTGACTCCCATAGCCCAAAGGCAGAGACATCTGAATAAAAGCAGAGCTGGGAGATGTTAGAAGCAAAGCCTGCAAAATATGGAAGGGTGAGGCAAGGGGTATCTACAGAGAAATGGAAAGGATTCTAAAGTGACCTGGGTGTCTTGGGTGACCTGGGTGCACACAACAATGCCACCTGATATTCACAGGTTGGACAAACGAATCATTGCTCTGTCTGGCCACCTTTAGTCCCTCCATGAGTTCTCTAAGCTCCTTAACTACAGAAAGACTCAGCGACTTAGCATCCACTTGCCCATGTTTACCATTTGTTTCCCTTATAGATTTCACAATTCTGGAAAATCGGCTTGATATTAAATGTACAGATGGGTACTCCAGTTTCTGTGCTTTAGCCCTCTCTAACCTCTTTGCCTGGAATGGCCTTTAATACACATCAGAAAATCTTACATCTCCTCTGGAGCCCAAGAAGACCGTTCTTACAATCACATAAGGAATGGAGCCTGTCTCCATTTTGAGCCTTTCTTACTGCTGCCTCTGTCCCTTCACCACGTGCTAGGTATGCAGTCCGTTGTACTCTCTCTCCTTAGGAGAAGGTATCAGTATCAACATTTTATTTAGTTTTTATCCTTCCATCACCAACAGAATGACCAATGCTCACAAATAAGTGAGACAGCCATCGCTTGATAGACAGTTGAATTTTTTCATGTGCCCATGTCAAATTAAGGAAGTTGATAGTGCCTACCCAACTGAGTTCTTGGTTTAGTCTTTAAAAGAATCTGTTATGTTCTTTGAGACAATGAATCTTACATCCTGTTTTCTGTCACTGTGATGAAATACTTTGACAAAAGTGACACCCAGGTGAAAGGGCTCATTTTGCTCCTGATTCCAGGTCACAGTCATAGCATCATAGTCAAAGCAGCAGGAACTTGAAGTAACTGGTCCCATCACATTCACAGTCAAGAGCAGAGACAAAAGGATTAAGGCACACATGTCCACACTCAGCTCACAATCTCTACTTTTGTACAGTTCAGAATCCCCTGCCTAGGGAATGGTACCACCCACGGGGGCAAGTCTTTTACCACAATTAGTGTAATCAAGATAACTTTTACTTCTTAAAAAAATAAAAAAAACTTCTCGAAGAATAGGCTACCTACAATCCACTTGGATATCATTAAGCTATCATGGAAGAACACCTGCTATGCTGCTGAAACTTCTATTATGTTTCCTGTCCTTTTAACCCTGGTTGGACAGTTTAAAGAAAAACATCAAAGATATCTCCTTGTTGGCTTACACATCATGCCTTTAATCAGTGGATACCCTTAGGACTTTGCTTGCACAATTTCTCCCATAAAGCTCATCCATAGAGATAAGTAGAAGGAACATAAATCATTCTAAGTGTGACCCCAGGGATCTGCTAGAGACATTAAAAAATCCCCAAAACAAAACAACAACAACAAAACCCACTGGCTAGCATCATGGACACAAATTCATCAGCACATGTAACTTAGTACCCAAGGATCCCATACAATGGATCATAGGATTCTTTTAAATTGATCATTTGTATTCATGAATGCCACAGAACTCCTTTCATATGGAAAAAATCAAACAGGATCATAGGGCCACTAACTTTCTAGATAATCCAGTCTAGCGGTTCTCAACCTGTAGGTTGCAACCATTTGGGGGGGGTCATATATCAAATATCTTGTATATCAGATATCTTGCATATCAGATATTAATATTATGATTAATAACAGTAGCAAAATTGGAGTTATGAAGCAGCAATACAAATCATTTTATGGTTGGGGGTCCCCACAACATGAGGAACTGTGTTAAATGGTTGTAGTGTTAGGAAGGTGGAGAAAACCACTACCCCAATTCTTACTAAGAACTTCTCAGAGACTCTGGACTTTATTGCACAGTTCTGGTAACTTAGTGCATAATTCTGTGAGTTGAATGTGAGCTGTCCATTGGAGGATCATTTGTTTGAACACTCGGTCACCAGCTGGTGGTGTGAATTAGAAAAGTTGTAGAACAGAGCCTTCAGGCAGTAGAGCCTTGCTGGAAGATGTAGGCTACTGGGGATGGGCTGTGAGACTTCATAGTCCAGTCCCATTTCTGGTTTATTCTTTTGTATTAAACTGTGGATACAAGGTGACCAACTGTCTCTCTGGTTCAGAATCCATCTCTTTCCCTTCCCTGCCACGAAGGGCTGTGTCATCTTGAAGTGTAAGCTACAACAGACCCTTCCATTCATAAGTTGCTTGTTGTCGGGTGTTTAGTAAGGACAAGATTGGGGTAGCAGATGCAATTATTGTACGGTCCCTGCAGGCACTATCCTGTTCTATGAGCTGGAGGACTTTCCAGTTGAGGACTCCCGAGGCCCTCTGCTGAGGGAGCCATTGTTCTCAGAGTTCGGCCATTTCAGGCCTAAGATAGGTCCCAAGACCATGCTTACACTTTGCCTCACTTCCAATATGAAGCTTCTTACTTTATTGTTATCATGTATATGTTCCCTTGTATATAGCCAGTTACCAGAGCTTCATGGGCAACTGGAGGCAGCAAGATCCATATCTTTGTGTAAATTAATTTTATTCTGATTTAAAGACCTCATGACATTCTACAAGGGAAAAGGAACATGGTTTATAAGAGTCCTGTTAGGGCTGTGTGTACAGAGGGCTTGCTTAGCGTGCTTGAGGCCCTGTTTACTTTGAGGTCTCACTGCTGGTGAGAATTAGAAGGTCTAGTGTTTATAGCTTGATCCAGCATCGCCACTATAGCATGAGGCTGGCAGGCGCTGATGAGCCTCATTAGGAATGAAGTCACACTCTGGTTTGTCACAGTGAAAACTCCTTCCCCATGTTTAGTACACGAAGAAAAAGAACCTCTGGTTCCTGGTCCTCTCTTTGGATGTCTCCAGATTGTTTTCTTCACTCCAGTCTCTATCAATATTCTGGTTTCGATTAAAGAAAAATATAGGGAACACTTAAAGGAGACTCAGGTAGTCACTCAGACTTTCATGGGGTGGGTAACTCTCATAATGCCACTATTTTACATGAGGATTTGTTGAGTTTATGTAACAGAGTTAAAGTAATTCTGTAAGAGAACTGGAGACGAATGCTCAGCAAAGTCAACTCTGTCCACATAATGAAAGAATGGCGGGGATATGGGATGTGCCTCCCATTAGGAGGGGCACTCTCTGAGCAGATAAGTGGGGAGCAGTTGGTGATTAGCATGGGTCTGTGTCCTGTGTGCTCATCTGAAGCAAATCCAAGAGGACCCCACCCTTATTGGTACCTGGGATATTTCAAAGTCTGAACAATTTTTATTTTCAAGTCTGCAACAGGCTTCCCTGCTAGGGGGCGGTTCCTACTGTATTGGAAAGGAGTGAAGTGGTGAGGGGAGGTGGTGAGGGGTGAGGGGTGAGGTGGTAAGGGGGTGAGATGGTGAGGGGTGAGGGGGTGAGGTAGTGAGGGGTGAGGTGGTGAGGGGTGAGGTGGTGAGGGGGTGAGAAGTGAGGGGGTGAGGTGGTGAGGGGGTGAGAAGTGAGGGGGTGAGATAGTGAGGGGTGAGGTGGTGAGGGGTGAGGTGATGAGGAGTGAGGGGTAAGGGGTGAAGTGTGAGGTGGTGAGAGGTGAGGGGTGAGGTGGTGAGGGGTGAGGTGGTAGGGGTGAGGGGTGAGGGGTAAAGGGTGAAGGGTAAGATGGTGAGAGGTGAGGGGTGAGGGGTAAGGTGATAAGGTGGTGAGGTGGTGAGCGCTTGGGGGTGTGGGATGAGAGATGAGGTAGTGGTGAGTGGTGTGAGATTGTGAGATCTTGAGGAATTAGTGGTGAGGTAGTGAGGTACTTCCAGCAAAGAAAAGACATCAAAAGGAAGAAGCGGCATGGACAGAAGCTGGGCGTTTGGTGCTGGGATGGGAGAGCAATGCGCAGAGTCATGGCAGGTATGCAGGAGTGATTCAGCAAAGACAATGAGACACCCAAAGCCCTGAGTTCCCTCCTGCACTCTCACAGGCCGGCTCTTCCCCATCTGTCTCAGCCTCCCTTGGTTCTTCTGAGGCTGTCCTGTAACAGCTCTCATTTACCTGCCTATTTGCTGGAACCTTCCAGGCCTAGTTCAGGGTCACCTTTTTCTGTGAGACTTCCTTCACATTCCCATTGCTCTCAGGTCTAGTTTCTTTAACTCTTTGCAAGCCAAGCACCTTCAATGGCAAGGCAGAGACCAGCCATCCCGCTATCCTTCGCATCTCTCCATCTCGTAGCTTACCTCAGCAGCTGCTGCTGACAGAGCGAGTGCTTTGTGCACTAATTATCTCATATGAACATTCCTTGTCTCTTTCAATTAAATACCTTTGACAGAAACAGTAGAACAATGCAGTTCCGTTTATCCCAAAATATTCGGCAAAGTGCTAGGTAATCACAGTGGCCACCATCTAATGAACGTGTCATGTGCTGTGCTTTCTGTAGGCATGAACTCAATTAATCCCCACCACAATCTTAAGAGGTACCACTTCATTTTCCCATTAAGGAAACTGAGGTTTACAGAGGGCCAATTAATTGCCCAAGATCATGAAGCTAGTAAGCTGGAAAAGTAGAGATGAAACACACTTTGTCCTTACCCTTGACAAAGACATTTCGCACATGTAACTACTGAAACCCTGACAAACACAGTGTGACCTGGAGGGCTTTCCAGCTAGGGACTCTTGAGGTCCTTACCCCAGGAAGACATTGTTTTCATATCTGGTCACGTGGCTTACAGGCGTGACTTTTTAGTGGACTTGTCTATGCTCATCTTTGACCATCTTGATACTAATGGGTTGGTTTTTATCTTTTAGAAATTCAAGGGTTTTTTTTTTTTGAGAATTTTTGTCCAATATATTTTGATTGTATCCACCTTTCTCTGTCAATTCCTCCCATTTGCAGTCTCTACTTCTCTACCAGCCTAACTGTGTGTCCTTTCCATTTAAAAAAATATTTTATTCATGTGTCTGTGTGTGCATACGCCACATATATACAGGTGCCCATGGAGGCCAGAAGAGGGTATCAGATTCGCTGGAAGAGAGGCTGTTTGTGAGCTGTCTGACATGGGTGCTGGGAACCCATCTCATCTTAAAGAGAAAGAGAAAAAAGTATAAATCCAGAGTATGAGACTAGGGAGCTGGCTCATTGGACAAGTATTTGCTGTGAAATCACTGGGCCCCGAGTTCAGACACTGAACACCCGTAAGATGCCAAATGTGATTATTCACACCTACGATCCCTGGACTGGCAGGGGTGGGGTGGAGTGGAGGCAGGCCAATCCCAAAGGCTTGCTGACTTGCTTGTGAGGCTGAAAGGTAAGCTCCAGGTTCAGTGAAAGACCCTGTCTTAATAAAATAAGACAGAGAGCCATAGGCAAAGATACACAAAGTTAACCTCTGGCTTCTGCCTGTGTATACATGGAAACGCACCTGCATACTTATAACCACACACAGTAACAATAATTAAAAAAGAAAAGGCAGCACCCTTTTTGTACAAAGCTCATGTTTAGCAGTGAGCCCTAGTAATTTCCTGTTACTCAGACTTGATCTGGAAATTGAATAGAAAATGTTCATCCCTCTCTGGCCACCTTTGGGTTTTCATAAAAGCTACAGGAAGCAAAGAGTCCGAAGAGGGCTTCCAACCGGGTTCTTCCTCTTCTGAAGGTGAAGTGGAAACTGGGCAGATGTCCAAATGCTTTACCAAACCGGCTAATGCTACTAGAGACTCCCTAGAAACCATTTAGGGTTCACAAAGCCCAGTGAACACAGGGAGACCTGGGCTGCTCATTTAAAGAGGAAACAGGAAATCAGCATCAAAGGACAAGCTCTTTGGATGAGGTGTTCATGTGACATACATGGATCATCCCTGAAGAGCAGGCACAAAGAGCGTCCTTCACTTCCAGGCTTGTTATATCCAAGCCCCACCCCAAGTGCTGGTATGGTGTTTGTTAAGCCTGGCCTTTGTGAAGCTCCCTGGGGTCTCCCTAGAAATGCAAGCACACAGCAGAGTGGATGAGCAATGTAATGAGCTGCCCCTCTGTGGTGCACGGAGGTGAGGCTTTTCTCCATTGTCTATTTGTATATTTACAAATGAGTAATGGGGTCAATTTGGGACAAGGATATTTTGTGCCACAGTTTGGACAGATGTGCAGAGCCTCTGGAAAGCACAGCTGCTTGATCCGAGTGGCAGCTCTCGCCAAAGTACTAAATGTTCAAAAAAGATGTGTCACCCGGGTGCTTAGAGGAACCCACTGACCATCAGAAAATCTGCATGTAATGAGTCATATTTGAATCGTGTTGACGCTTGAAGTGGCTTTCTCCAAGTACAAGCACACAGTCTCTAAAGACAAATTAATAATTTATAAACACTTTGTTATCATGTTGTGATCCTTCTATTTTTTTGTTTGAGTATGTATGTACGCTTATGTATGTTTATGTTGTAGAGGTACGTCTGTATGTGAACAGACGCACATGTGTGTATGTGCACATGGAGGTCAGAGCAAGATTGGTTGTCATTTGTCTGGTGACATCTACTTTGCTTTTTGAGATGCTCTTGGGCTCATGATTTCAGAAGGCTAGGTAGCCAGGGAGTCCCCAAGAATCTACCCATCTCTGCCTTCCCAGTGCTGGACTTACAAGTGCCCACCACCACGTCTATCTTATTTTCATGAGTTTTGGGGTTCAAATTCAAGTCCTCATGTTTGCAAGGCACATACTTATTGACTGAGCTCTCATGCCCACCCAATATTTTATATCTCTAAAAGATTAAACCAGACATTACTCAGGTTTTCATCTTTGCTCTGTGTATCAATGAAACTCTGAGCTTTTGCTTATAGGCACAGGCTGATGTGGAATAGGGAAGATACTTTAGTATCATCAGGAGATGACTAACTGTAAAAGTCCTGAGCTACCACATTGGAGAGGTCCAGACAGCTTACTGCAGACACGTTACAGTGCTAGTTTTTCTATCCAACAGGTGGCAGCCATGACAATAGTGATTGTAGCTCTGAGCTACTGTCTTTTGTATTGTTGCTATCCCACTGTGCTGCAGCACAGTTGTACACTTCTGTTGTATCGCCCACACTAAACCCAGAGCATTGGTTTGTGAAGCACATATACTCCTAAGCTTTCTGGATGCTTCTAAATCAGCTCTAAAGAAGCAGGACGGAGTTATTCTATCACCCGCAGTGTTTAACAAGTCTGTGTTTCCCTGTGGCTGTCTTGTATTTGATGCTGTCAAGCGTTTTATATCTGCCAGTCCAATTGGTACAGTTTTATTTCATGCTGCTCTTCTCATACATAATACTAAACATTATTATATTTTTATATTTAATTTTTTATTACAGTCTATTTATAGAGGGGATGTGTGTGTGTGTATGTGTGTGTGTGTGTGTGTGTGTGTGTGTGTCACAGCACAAGAGTAGAGGTCAGAAGGCAACTTGTTAGTGTCAGTTCCTTTCTTCTATAGTGTAGAAGGTATTGGTGGTATAGGTATTGAACTTGGGATGTCAGGTTTGGTGAAAAACACCTTCACCTGCTGAGCTATCTCACCAGCCCTTGCACTTTTCTCTTTTTACTTTGTGATCTCTAATCCCTGAAGTGTCTTTATCTGCATTGCCAGGTTTCTGCTAGGTAGTTTGTCCCAGGCCACAGTTTGTTTCCATAGTTTGTACTGGATATTCATTTTTACCACTAGATTATGTCGTGCAGTGACATTTCAACACAGGTCATATGAGTTTCCTTACATATCTTCTGATAGAAGACAAAGTGGCTTCCTCTCCCTACAGTTAAATCATATTAAATCTTTCTTAGGATTTATTAATGTGTAGTGTGAGACAGTGGTGCAACTTCTTTCCATACGAGTGGAAGTGTGTCTGTGCTCCCAACATTCTGAACTGTCTGTTTGCTCCCTCTGACCTGTGACATCACTTCTTACATATCGGTCTTCTTGTTTGAGGACTTCTGCATCTGCACTCTAGATTTGCCCATTGGACTCTGTGCTCATCTCTCTGTGGACAAACTTCTGTCTTATTAACTTACCTTCACATACCCTGTTGGCCCAGGGCAGGCAATGAAGGATTTTATTCTCTTTCCCCAAACTGTAGAATCCTTTCTCTGGTTTCCCATGAATATTTGAATGGGTTTGTAAAGCTCCAAGCCATTCCTTAGATTTCTGATCAACTCTCTTTATATGTTGACTAATTTGTTAGCATAGGACATATGTGAAAAATTCAGTTTCACAGCACAGCAGTGTGGGATAACTTTGAATTAATTCACACCATCTTTTAAAAAGATTCATTTAATTTTTATTGCATTGTGTGTCTATGAGTGTCTGCCATGTGTGTGCAGGTACCCAAAGAGGCCAGAAGAGGACGTTGGATCCCCTGGTGCTGGACTTACAGGTGGTTGTGAGCTGCCTAGTGTGGGAGCTGGGAACCAAATTGAAGCACAGTACATACTCAGCCCCGGAGCCATCTCTACAGCCCTCCTACCGTCTTTTATGTATGTCAGTGTCTTGCCTTTTTTCTAAATCAATCATTACATATTTGTTGAAGTTAGTGCAAATTATTTGAGAGCATTTCTGATATTGCTGATGTTGTTAGTGAAACTGTTAAGTTCATTTCATTTGGACATAGTTGCTTATTGTACATAAGATGTACTGATTATTTCCCAAATTTAGTCTGCTAATGGTATACAAGCTAAGTAAATACAGAGTTACATTAAGTGATTCTTCATAATCTATGACAATGGCATGTTTTTGTCTTTAAAATTTTTTAGCTAGATGTGAAAACATTTTTATGCTAATTATTCTTTAGTTAGGATTTCAACATGTTTGATAGTATATTTTAAAACACCATTAATTACACATAAATTTCTATGCTTATATTCATAATTGAGGTTGACCTATAAATTTATGTTCATATATATTAGGATGTAAAACCTTTGTAGAATGAATTATAAAGCTCCCTATTTTTTTCTTCCTCAACTTTTAGATTTCTTTTAAAAAGTTAAAGTTATAAATGCAAGCTCTTTCAGGAATAATATAGTTTGTCTTAAGTTGTTTACCTCTACTACCCAAACAAGCCCAATATCCTTCCTTCATCTTAAGCATCCTGTTACCTACTATCTTTCTCTCTCCATGAGTAAGACTTCTCCATGATTACACATTTACCTCAAGGTTACCAGAAAACTCTCCTGTGTTGCTCTTGAATTTTCAGTTATAGTAACACAAAGATCCAACAAAGAAAGAGAATCTCAGGCCAATCTCTCTTATGAATATCGATGCAAAAATACTCAATAAAATTCTTGCCAACCGAATCCAAGAACACATCAAAACGATCATTCACCACGATCAAGTAGGCTTCATCCCAGGGATGCAGGGATGGTTCAATATAAGGAAATCCATCAATGTAATCCACTACATAAACAATCTCAAAGAAAAAAACCACATGGTCATCTCATTAGATGCTGAGAAAGCATTTGACAAAATTCAGCATCCTTTCATGCTAAAGGTCTTGGAAAGATCAGGAATTCAAGGCCCATATCTAAACATAGAAAAAGCAATTTACAGCAAACCAGTAGCCAGCATCAATCTAAATGGAGAGAAACTTGAAGCAATCCCACTAAAATCAGGGACTAGACAAGGCTGCCCTCTCTCTCCATATCTTTTCAATATAGTACTTGAAGTTCTAGCTAGAGCAATTAGACAACAAAAAGAGGTCAAAGGGATACAAATTGGAAAGGAAGAAGTCAAACTATCACTATTTGCAGACGATATGATAGTATACATAAGCGACCCAAAGAACTCCACCAGAGAACTCCTACAGCTGATAAACGACTTCAGCAAAGTGGCCGGATATAAAATCAACTCAAGCAAGTCAGAAGCCTTCCTATACTCAAAGGATAAGCAGGCTGAGAAAGAAGTAAGAGAAATAATACCCTTTACGATAGCCACAAACCATATTAAGTATCTTGGCGTGACGCTAACCAAACAAGTGAAAGATCTGTATGACAAGAACTTCAAGTCTCTGAAGAAAGAAATTGAAGAAGACCTCAGAAGATGGAAAAATCTGCCATGCTCATGGATTGGCAGGATTAATATAGTAAAAATGAGCATCTTACCAAAAGTAATACACAGATTCAATGCAATCCCCATCAAAATCCCAACTCAATTCTTCATAGAGTTAGAAAGAGCAATTCAAAAATTCATCTGGAATAACAGAAAACCCAGAATAGCTAAAACTATTCTCAAGAGTAAAAGAACCTCTGGGGGAATCAGTATCCCGGACCTCAAGCTGTACTACAGAGCAATAGTGTTAAAAACTGCATGGTATTGGTACAGTAACAGACATGTAGATCAATGGAGCAGAATTGAAGACCCAGAAATGAATCCACACTCCTATGGTCACTTGATCTTTGACAAAGGAGCTAAAACCATCCAGTGGAAAAAAGATAGCCTTTTCAACAAATGGTGCTGGCTCAGCTGGAGGTCAACATGCAGAAGAATGCAAATTGACCCATCCTTATCTCCTTGCACTAAGCTCAATTCTAAGTGGATCAAAGATCTCCACATAAAACCAGACACACTGAAACTAATAGAAGGGAAACTAGGGAAGAACCTTGAACATATGGGCACAGGGGAGAATTTCCTGAACAGAACTCCAATAGCTTATACTCTAAGATCAAGAATAGACAAATGGGACCTCATTAAATTACAAAGTTTTTGCAAGGCAAAAGACACCGTCAAAAAGACAAAGCGGCAACCAACTAACTGGGAAATGATCTTTACCAACCTTACATCCGACAGAGGGCTAATATCCAAGATATACAAAGAACTCAAGAAGTTAAACTCCAGAGAGGCAAGTAACCCTATTAAAAAATGGGGTACAGAGCTCCACAAAGAGTTCTCACCTGAAGAATATCTAATGGCTGAGAAGCACCTAAAGAGATGTTCATCATCCTTAGTCATTAGGGAAATGCAAATCAAAACAACCCTGAGATTCCATCTCACACCAGTCAGGATGGCTAAGATCAAAAACACAGGAGACAGCAGTTGTTGGCGAGGATGTGGAGAAAGAGGAACACTCCTCCACTGCTGGTGGAATTGCAGGCTGGTACAACCACTCTGGAAAGCAGTCTGGCGGCTCCTCAGAAAACTGGGCATGACACTTCCGGAGGATCCGGCTATACCACTCCTGGGCATATACCCAGAGACTTTACCTGCATGCAATAAGGACACATGCTCCACTATATTCATAGCAGCCTTATTTATAATAGCCAGAAGCTGGAAAGAACCCAGATGTCCCTCAACGGAGGAATGGATTCAGAAGATGTGGTATATTTACACAATGGAATACTACTCTGCAATTAAAAACAATGAATTCACAAAATTCCTAGGCAAATGGTCAGAACTTGAAAATATCATCCTTAGTGAGGTAACCCAATCACAAAAGATCACACATGGTATGAAGTCACTGATAAGGGGATATTGACCCAGAATCTCAGAATACCCTAGACACAATCAGCATATCAATAGATTTCTAAAAAGATGGTAGGAGAGACCCCTGGTCCTGGAAAGACTGGATGTAGGGGAACGCCAGGACAGAGTAATGAGAGGGGGTTGAACGGAGAAAAGAGGGAGGGAAGGGGGCTTATGGGACTTTCGGGGAGGGAGGAAACGGGAAAGGGGAAGTGATTTGGAATGTAAATTAAAAAAATAAAATAAAATTAAATTAAAAAAAAAAGAATACACCTCAGTGTGGTCACATCAGCATTTTCTTTAGACATTACATAGGAGCTATTAGAAACTGAGACCATGTCACCCTTTTTGGTTTTGCTTTAAGTAAATAATGATGGCAGTGGCCTTTTTGGTTTGTTTCTTGCTTAGCCTTGATGTTCCAGCACTAACTCAATCCCCAGTCGGACCCTTCATCAAGTCAGTAAAAGCCTCCTTTCACAGCAGGTGAGTGCAGTGGTTATTCTGTCAGTTCTTATACAGAAAACCCTCTCCAGGAGAATTCTGCACTTTTACAAAGTAACAGTAGTACCACTACAAATGGAACTAGGTACTATTGGGCCAGTGTGATAAAGGGTGGGTCTGATAATTCACACTGGCTTCCTTAACAAAGGACTTCTCAGAGCCTTTAAAATGTTTCACACATGGTCAATATTGTCTAAACATCTTGCCCATAGAATACGTGTCACTTTGTATGTAATGTACTTTGGAATGTAATATCCTAAGGTTTTGTTCAGTAGTTTTGTTTGGTTTGAGTATTTCCCCATTCCTGTTGCAGGTATTTTAAAATGCCTAGTCAGTCCCCAAGTTAGAACAATAAAATGTTAACTGAAATATCTATCTATCTATCTATCTATCTATCTATCTATCTATCTATCTATCTATCTATCTATCTATCTTTCTATCTATCTATCTTCTTGGAATAGCAAGAGAAACAGCAACAAGGATGGCTCCTGCCTTACACCAAGTTTCCTGACCAACTTCAGGACTCTTAATGATGACACCGAGTACCAGGCAACTTTTGTCTAGTTCTCAACTATGGGTCCAAGGGACACAGGTGAAATAGTGTCTGAGGGCCAACCTACTACAGGGAGGGCCCAGAAGATCAAGTCCAAGAGGAGTTATGTTTGACAGACTGGAATATTAAGTTTCTCCCAAGGAACTCATGCTCCTGTTCCTGTGATGTGAGACTGCAAGAACTGAGACCTCGGCTGTGAGCAGGTAAGGACCAGGTCTAGGCACAAGGAAGATGCAGAGTGTGATTCACATAAACTGCTTTGGGACTGCTTAGTGTGAACTGTGGTTAAGACATCAACTGGTGGGCTGGTTTTTATAACAGTAACTGAATTGGGTAATACTTCATATAACTTAAAAACCAAAATGGTTCTATTTTCATAAGATAGAAGAGGAACTCAGATCCCAAAAAGTTTTAGTGAATTAAGAAAGATGTACAGATGAGCAACAGAAGCTACTGAAGCTATATGCTCGGGTCAACATTTTGCTCGTCTGACACCTTGTTCTGTACCCATGCTTGTTTGGCATCCACATAGTGATATGGTAGCCTTCACTTGGGTATACCAACGTGTGTGTTCTCAAAGCACTGACTGTCCCCTGTCAAGATGCAACTGAAGCCAGGGTTTCACTCTACTGGGAGCCTATGATGACACCATGGACTTCTGACATGAACTGCTTAACAGAAGTCTAGTCACCTGAAAAGTCTAGTCACCTATGCATGATAGTAAGCAAACTTAATATGCAAAATAAAGAGAGACACCTCCCTGTGCTAACTGGAACAACAGACTGACTGCAAGAAGCCACAGAAACCCGTGGGAAGCTACTTTATAGGGATGCTTCCTGCCATGAATTCCCAGGTAGCTGTTTATAGAGCTGAACTTAGTTATTGGCAGCTGAACAGTTAGGACAGACATCTGCTCAGAGGGACAGACTCCCCTCCCTGATTGCCTCCTTTTCCTTAGTCACCTGGACTTTGCAATCTTAGTTAATACATGAACCCCTAAAATCTGGATTTCTTTTGCTCCCAGAGGCAAGATGAAGCCTATGTATGTTCTCTGGACTACAGACACCTCAAACAAATCACCTTGGAGACTGTTCTGTTTTCCAGATACCCAGAAAGCTTTGGTTCTTAATGAAGGTCCAGATCACAGACCCAATCTTCTTAATAACCTCCTCCTCTACTGTCTTGGCTATTTATCTTACTGGGACAAGGCACCTGACAGAAATGACTTAAGGAAGGAAGGGTTTATTTTGGCTCACAGTTCCAGAGTACAGTCCATCATGGGGTGGGAGAAGGCATGGAGGTAGGGGCTGAGGAACACTGGTCCTCAATTAGCTTTCTTTTTCTTTCTTGTTTCTAGTCAGCCAAGGACCCCAGTCTATAGAATGCTGCTGTCCACATTCAGGGTGGACTTCTCTACTTTAGTTAACATAATCTAGAAACTCAAACTAACCCCACAGATGTGCCCAGAGACTTGTCTTCTAGGTGATCCTAGATCCTGATGAGTTGATAATGAATTTCACCATTGAAATCACTAATTTCTACACTTTTGGTTGGTACCTCCTCCCTTTGTTAACATTTATTTTACCAATTTTTCCAATTGTGTGTGTGTGTGTGTGTGTGTGTGTGTGTGTGTGTGTATGTGTGTGTTTTACAGATACCTACAGAAACCATAAGATGGTGTCCAATACTCTGGAGCTATAGTTACAAGTAGTTGTAAACTATCCAAATTGGATACTGGAAACCAAACTCAGGCCTTCTGCAGGAGCAGTAAGCATTCCTCACCAATGATCCACATCTTAACTCCTCCACCTTCCACTCTTTATTAGTTTGGCAGGGTAGATTAGAAAGAACATTATTAATCTGTAACTGCCCGCAGTTATGTCGAATGGGTTACCTAGAAGGAAAACTGGGCATAGAACGGGGTGGTGAGAGGAAATTGAAGCCAAGACAAATTTCCTGATCAAGGCTCATAGTTTAATGGGGGTCTCCAAATATATATAGGTGGGGGAAGACCCTTCCCCCAGACTGGAAACTCTCGCAGAACTGGCTCTCTTGCTCCACAGGTAGCTGCGTCTAGTGCCTCTCAGGAAACTGCAGGTCCTTGGAGAACAATGGGCTTCACCTCGGTCTGAGTACTCCACGCTAGGTGGAGGAGTAGTGGCTAGCACAGGAGCTCCCTCTCAAAGGCTAGGAGAGGAACTTCACCTTGGTCAATGTCAAGTTTTTGCCAGGTGTCCTGGCACCCCAATATGGCTCTCTACATTAATACATTTGGTAATATCACCTGAGAAAATTTCCTTTTTTAGGGGAGGTGATGTCTTCTAGATCACTACATCTCCACGTATACCTTGGTAAGTAGAAGAACTCCCTTTTTCCATGGTGGAACCCCTTGTTCTGTGGGTTTATATCATTCTTATCACTTTTTAGAAAGAAAATACAAAACAACATGGCCCCAAACTCTAAGGATGTTTTTATAAAACTATGAAGACTTTGCACTTCATAGTCCTGAACAACTCTCTTAAACATTACTCCCCGTCCCCCTTAATCCACACAACCTCTCTTTTAAGCAGTAATATCTATGCATATAAATAATTCCACATTGTTTTAATTTATTATTAAAATTAGAGAGGTTTATGCTCTCAAACCTCTTCCCTACAATGTTCATGGCTACTTGCTCTTCCATAAACTCGATGCAATAGTCTTGGTATTTCTAGACGAGTACATTTATTTTTATGAGCATCATTGTTCTAGCCAACCTTGTGCTGGCTGTGCATAGTTCAGACCAATGTCATGTATCTTATCCTCATGTTGGGCTTTCAGAATGAGAAAGAGGTTAATTGTCATAAGAGGACAGCATCAGAAACCAGGAACTGCAAGTCAAAACTCTATAAGGCAGAATTATGGGCATAGGACTATGGGGTCAAAGGTTAAGGTGAGGACTGACAGGCAGGATGTCAGTTATACATAGGGCTTGAAGGTCAAAACAGGTGCCTGGGGTGCTTAGTGCTACAATTGAAGCGACACTGTGGAAGGTGGGGCACCTCCCTTCCCTAGAGACTGTTTGCTTACTGTCCTTCATTCATCCTTCTTGCTATATTTGGTGGATCCTAGGGTCACTGGGGGCAAGGGAGTCTCATAAGGGTCATTTGTGACTGAGATGATTTTGTATATATTGCTCTGTCCCCGACAACACTGGAATTACAAGAATGTATCATAAAATGCCAAATTTCTGCCCTCACAAGAGAACCTATCCCACCCACAGTCTATATTGAGCAAGGAACACTGAGAGACCCACTCTCTGTGATCAGTGAGCAGCTGACTCACAGGCAGCCTCAGGGCTTACAAAAGCCACGATGGCCTGTCTGATTTCTCATTGCAAAGTTTTGCTATTTGGAGACTTAGAGATCATGGCCATAGTATAATAGACCCTGGACAAATACAGGGATCTATCAGCTGTGATGAGGGACGAGGGATGAAGTTAGAAGGTAATGGCAACCAAGTGTGGTGCAAAAGAAACAGAGCAAGCATCCTCAGGGGAAGCCACTTCAGAAAAGACAGCCCTTCCCTAGATACTGCCGTTTAGCCCTCACCATGACCCACCTCTTCACCTTCTCCCATATTAGCTTACACACACCTTTTTAAAAATTACATCTCTGCCTTTTCCCTCCAAGAACACGCTGCAAGAATCCCTCTTCTTTCCAATTAAAGATTGCTGAAACAAGGATCCTAACAGTGAAATCTCAATAAATACCCAGTTCCCCAGAGATGTCTGTGTGTGCGAGGTTGCCTTGATGGCACATCTCCAACACACTGCAAGTCTGGCAAGAAAAACCAAAGAGTCCGTTGCCCACTTTGACAGGCAGACAAGGAAACCAATTAAGGAATGAGTTTTCTGAATGGCTCTTTACCTTCAAGGTCAAGGCTTGACTCCTTGGGACTTTGGCAGAGGCATGCAGTCAGGGGAGAGAAAAGAAATCATTCCTGAAGATGACAGGCTTCTGAGCAGATGGCTAGTAAATCAGGGTCCCAATGTGAAATATTGATGCTTTGTGATGGTGGTGGGGTTGTGGGTGACATACTAGCCAAGTTAATCATATAGAGCAGACTCCAGGAATCCACTGGTCACTGTCCATTCAATGTGAGCAAAGATCCTGACAGTGAGAGAGGGAACCATTTAGAAACTCTGGGCCAGCAGGGATCAAAGGGGGTGAAGATCAAGGTGACATTTATACTTACAAAGGTCTCTAAAGAAGAAGCTAACACTTGCAAATGAGCTAGTTATGGACCCTGAGTGGGTTTTTAGGAAGGAAGAGGCTTGCCTAAGATTGATATTATCGGGCACCACATACTGTCATGATGGATTCTTCAGTATATCCACAGCATTGCCAACCATAAGCATGCGATACAAAGAGCATAGAACTGAACCAATTGTGTCCAGACATGAAGTCTCTGAAGATCAGCTGTGGGTTGTGGGCCACTACTGAATTTGCTGTTAACTGTTGATTCAGTGGTACGTGTAACTGTGTAATTCCTGCTCCTTAGAGTGGGCTGCTCTTCCCCAGGTAGCTCTCCCTGGGGCTGGACTCAATCAAGACCAACTTAGATGACTTGCTGGAGAGAGGAGGGACTGTGCTCATGATCTGGAGAGAGTTATGGATGACTACAGGGATGCTGACACCAAGTTCATGCATGGACACCATCCTGGTCTGGAGATGTTCCCACAACATCCAGTTTACTTAGGCATGTCCCACAGGCAGTCTTCAGGCATTGTTTAGATGCAGTCTCACTCACAGTTTTTCATTTCCTAGAAGGCATTTAGTACCCAGTGCCTCACTCCATCCTCACAATCACCTTGCAAATGATGAATGGTAACCTCTATTGAACAGATGAAGAAACTGAAGTTCTGAGAGGTGAACCCAACTGTCCAAGCTCGCACAGCTGGCCAATGGTATGGCTCTCTTGCAAGTTATCACTGCAACACAGTGCACATTCTCTTCCCATCATGCCTCAGCACTGGCCTGGTGCTACTTCTCCAGCAGCTGGTGGAGGCAGACATCACTGCCTTCCTCACAGTGTCCCCAAAGACTCAAATATCATAATGTATGCAAATCACCTATGCCTCCTGTTCAATTGATTCAGTAGGGTTGGAGCATCCGAGTTGGGCTGGTATTACAGACTGTGGATGACACTTAGAGGAGCAACCCACTAGCTGACGCCAAAACTTCCATATCACTCACCCAGTGAGGTACAGACCCTTCCTATGAACCTCAGTTCCTCCCCTCCCCACTGGCAGCAAGTAGTTAGTGGCCAGATCTGTGAAGCATCTTCAAGTCGCTCTTAATGAAATTAAACCCAGACTGATGTCCCTAATACTCCCCAGCTGTTTTCTAGTGTGTGCCATTAGGGTAATTGTGCGGGAGAAGTGAACATGGAAGCTGAAAGAGTCATCTAGCTGGGGTCACTGAAAACTGCAGACAGCACTTGATTAGGAGGGTAAGAAAAGATGCACATCAGGGTCACAGGCAGTGGCAGTGGGGCAAAGAGGTGTAGTGGCACCAGCTGGATACCTACCATTCCTGTCTTAAGCTGTGAGAGTTGTTCTGAGTCATTCTTGTAGGGATTCATTGACATACGCATTAATACGGATTCTTATTGGCCTGTTTTCATTGACTAACCTAAAAAAAGACTCTCCAATGTGGAACTGGAGGCACAGGTGGAAATGGATGCACAAGGAGGAACATCTGGTGATGAAAGAGAGTCCTAGTGTGGGTGCCAAAGGCACGCAAGGGCTACATATCTGTCGCTGTGGGATACACTTAGTTCTCAAAATCTCAGTCCTCAATAAGTGAATGAATAATCAAAAAAGGAATGGTGGAATGAAAGAAGGAGGATTGGTTGAGGTAAATGTGACCATGTGAACATTTCAGAGTAATCACATAATTAAAAACAAACAAGTAAGCAAGCAAGCAAGCACTATTAAAAGAAGGTGCACCACACTCTTGGACCTACAGCTGTGACTACTGATATGTGATCTTCAAAATATTTGACCTATCAGTACCCTGTCACCAGAGGGGAGGAGCTCGTGGGCTTCACCCCTTCCTAAGGACTGATATGGAGTAAATGGTTGATATAAGAGGTTCAGTGGTGTAGCCAGTGATAAAGTCATACACTCCTGTAAACAACCTTAGTGAAAATCACAGGGTCGCAGTAAAAGGGAAGTGGAAGGGTGACTAGCTAGGAAGAGGAAGGGTAGGAGAGAGAGGAGGACAAAAGTGGGGGGTAGAGGTGAATATGATCAAAATATGTACATGCATGCAAATGTCATGACAAAACACATCATTGTGTATAGTTAATATATGACGATTTGAAACACAAAAGGTAAACTATACTTCGCACTAGATCGCACAAAAGTGTCTTCCACAGCCAGTCCCGGCGCATGTCACATGCTCTACTGAATGTCTTTCTCAACACTGTCTTGTCATCTGGAGGCGATGAGGCTGGCTTCACAGCCATTGCTGTAGAGCCTAATGGAAGAAATCAAGCACATCTCAAAGTGTTCTTCAGGGACAAATGGGATGGAGTCTCGTGTCTACCATTTGACTCTTCTGGTTGACCCAGAATTACATGGTGGACAGCTTAGAGTCACAGAAAAGCTGTGATCTATAAGGGGGTTTCTGCCTACCATTCCTTAATCCTATTTCCCTAAGCTGAGCTCCTGAGGATGCCAAGTAGCAGTGAGTTAGCAATGGTTGAGCAGCAGGGAGCTGTGGTTGAATGGAGACACAGATGAGTTCATGAAAATCTAGGCTGAGCTGCTTAACAAGGACACAACTTGAATAAAAGCTACCTCAGCTTTACCCTCAGATGACTGAACCTCAGGAACACTCTGAGAAGAAGTAGGACTCCCTGGTCTGAAATGCACCCTTCATTCTAGATCACTGAGAGGTTCAAGTTTGTGTTGTACTTCTCAGAGTAAGGATGAAACAATGATGGGAAAAGTCAGACCATTGTCACTCACTTTCACCTTGGTTAAAATGACAGCAGCAACAACAATGGCCTTAACACAATCTCCAGAGAAATACTTTTTCTAGAAACATTTGAAAGACACATCAATTCACTCGAGTTTTTGGAACCCATTCATACTACAGGGCAGCTATGCTAGCCAAACTCTTATGAACAAGGTAGCCAAAAACTAGGGCAGAAGACTATTGCATCGTGACCTAATCACACACAAATCCTTATTCCCAGGCGTTAATATCCTCCATGGTTCCAGCTTTTCATTCTTAATTTAATAGCTTTTATCTGCTGGGGATCATACAGAGGTGTGATGATAAATGATATGCAGGTAAATACATTAATTTATAAAAGGTGCTATGTGCTAGGAGAGAAGTCCCCAAGTGTATTTATGGGAGAGAATGGGGCAGTGGGCTGGGACTGTGTTGAAAGGTAATGGTACATAGATCCCTACAACAATGTCCTTCAGAAAAAATTTTCAAAAAGCTTTAACTATTTGCAAAGGAGGAAAGAATTATGTGTGGATGTAACTAAATGGTTACATCTTACAGAATTACTTTTGCTAAGCACTTAGCTGAAAATGTCAACTACAACCCTTGAGTTGATAATCATCAATGCATAGTGTTTCTTCTTCACGGTAATGATTCAGCAAGGTTTGAAGTAATTTCTTTCCTGATTGTGATAAACTACCCTGACCAAAACAACTTAAAGGAGAAAGGGCTTCTTTTGGAGCATAGTTCCAGAGAGTAGTCCTTCATGGCAGCAAGGCATAGTAGCAGAGACAGGAGTCTGACTGGCTACATGGCATCTACACCCAGAGAACATAGATAGTGAACAAGAAGAGGTGGTCAGGATATAAAGTCTTAGGGCTAGCTCCAGGGACCTGCTTCCTCCAGCGAGGCTCCATCTCCTGAGGAGATGCTTGAATACAAGAGCCTATGTGGGGTGTTTCACAGTCAAAGAACTACAAGAAACAAACCAGGTCATTTCCGCGTAACACTTGTGCAGCCTTGACTTCTCTTATGTGGGAAGCACCCATTCTAATCACCCAAGCTGCACATCCAAATTTTGAGAAACACATTTAGTCAAAGAGTACCTCTCAAGTGTGGGTGACACAGGTTTTCTCAGGCTTCATAGCCCGAGAAAAGCCCAAGTATTTGAGCCATAAGCTCATACACAGCCTATGCATTTGCTTTTGTGCCGCACAGAGTATTTGACTTGGAAGAGCTGTGGAAGTCAGCTCTGAGCCAACTCTGAAGACAAAGAAAGGTAAGCATCTAGAATCAGTACATTTATCCCTTCTCTGCAAAGTCAGCACCAAGAAATGTTCCATGGAACTTCTTAACAGCAGCAAATGTACTTCTATTGTTCCTCCATACACTGTATAAATACCCAGTGTGTGTGTGTGTGTGTGTGTGTGTGTGTGTGTGTGTGTGTGTGTGTGTGTGTGTGTGTGTATGCACGCCTAGGTGTATTCTTGTGTAGGTGAGTGGCAGAAAATAACCTCAGGTATATAACTTCAGGCATAATTTATATTTTGCTTTCATTTTATACATTTTGGTCTTGAGAAAGGGTCCCTCATTGTCCTGTAATTCACCAAGTAGGCTAGGCTGGCAGTCCTATGAGCCCTGGGGATTTGCAGTCTCTAGGATTATAAGCATGCGCTTCCACATCTGGAATTATTTACACAGATTCTAGACATGCAACTCAGCAAGGATTTAACCAAACTGAGCTATTCACCCATCCCCAATAGACACTTTCTTTCCTTGAGTATTGCAAGGTCCTGAAGTAGGAACATTTCCTGACTCTGGATCTAATTTCCCCACAACACTAGCCCATTGATTCCACATAAAGCTGGATTCTGGCCCCACCATGTCTTCCTTGCGAACACTTCCGGTTGTATCTCCTTCTGTCTTATTTATCAGTTTAGACTCCTGCTACCCTGAGCTCAGCCTGTCCAGCTTGCTCCTGAGCTGTTCTCTGTGGGCAGAGACAGCAGTGGTGTCTGCCTTACTTTAAAAAGTTCATTGTCTCCAACCTCAAATGGACACTCAGTGGTTCCCAGCAGGCCCTTCACTTTTCTCCCATGGCCTCAATTCCCTAAGAAGATTATTTTATGTCTTGTCTCCCGAAAACCTCCTCTATTCCTTTCCTCCACTCTCAGATGATGATAAAATTGAAAAATTATCTTCCCTTTAGCAAACCTGCAATCTTCATCAGGGCTCATCTTCTGCTCCTTGGCTTGGTTAAAATGGAAAAGTGCTCTTCAGTACCTCAGAACTAGACTCCTCTCAAGCTGCAGGTCTCGCCTACTCAAACGAACACTGCCCTGCTTGCTCTTCCTCCTCAGAGGTTGTCCTTTTCATTTTTGTTGGAGCAACCCTACTGATAAACAAACAAACTCCTACCTCAGGTGATCTGGGCTGGTTCTAGGGGTGGAACTCAGGCCTCATGCATGCCAGGCAGGTCTGTACTCCAGTCCTTTCTCCTAGACTTCTTGAAAGGAAAACTAACCAAAACCAAAGCATATCTACTGATGTCCCAGTCTCTCCATGTTCCTCTGTTTTTTTTCAAGACCTCAGAGAGGTCCACACACACACTGGCTCCACATCCCCTTAAACCCTACTTCAATTTTGCTCCTACCCCCTCCTCTTCCTAAATGGTTTCTTTGGAAATGTGTAAGCTGAAGGTTCCAAAGGCCTTCCAAATCAAGTAGAAATATTATAGTCCTCATCTCTTTTAGCATCTCAACAACAGTCATCTACCATTTCCTGAACTTCTTCTTCACACACCCATGATACCATCTCTCCTTTATCTGACCTCCAGATTTGAATGGTAGGACTCAGTCTCAACTGTCTTTTTTCCCTTTTATTTGGCGATCACATCTAGTCTGTTGGCTTATTTTGGTGAGTTGACTTTCATGTTTATCAAAGAGGTCTAAACATGCAGAGTTTAAAAGGCAATTAGAGAATGATAATCAGTATTATTCTCTAAACATCAAACACATTGGATAAACTTTTGACTCCATTTCTTTGCATAAGTTGACTCCTGTACCATCTAACTTCTTACTTCTCCCTAGCCTGGATCTCCTGAACAGCTGATATCTTATGGCCTCCCTAAATCAAGCTATTGTGTCAAATGAAGACATTCCTAGCTCCCTTTCTCTGTCTTGGTTTGCAAACTTTTTAGTTGAATGGCATCCTTTTAATGATGAATACAAGGGTTAAAAGGAATTATAGATGTTTTAAAATCAGACTGTAAATATCTTTGTAACAATATTCAACTCAATTAAGCCTCTCAAGATGCATGTGTATGTTTGTGTACATGTTTGTATGCATATGTATGTTTCACATGTGTATGTGTGTGTCTACACACATGTGTGGGTGTGTGCATAGCCTGTTCATGTGCACAGAGAAACCAGAGGAGGGCATGATGTTCATTGTGTCACTTCCCACCTCTTATCCCCTTAACATGGGAGCTATACTGGCAGCCAGCAAACCTCGGCAATCCTCCTGTCTCTGCCTTCCTCTATCATGGTGGTTACAGGTCTATAATAGCCCTACCTGGTTTTTAGATTGGTGTTAATGAGATTGGAACTCAGGTTCTCATGCTTGGGTAGCCAGTCTTCTGCCTGAATTATCTCTCTAGACAAACTGTTCATGATTTTGAAGTGAATTCCGTTTCTTCCACGTTTTATAGATCCTGTGGAGGTCAGTGTTCCCCAGGTTCTTTCTGTTTTGTATAGAGTGATGTTCTTCCTTTGTGGACACTTCTTATTTTTCTGTCTCTGGGTTTAGAAACTTCACAGTTTAAAGTTCTTTGAAATTCTTTGTGATAGGTCTTCAATGGTCCTTTGTACACTTGAGATGAGTGTTCTTGGTTTGGGAAATTAAAAACAAAATCAAATTAGCTGACTACATCGTTTCCTGCATCAGACAACCTGTTCCTTCTCTTGCCATTGCTCTTGTGCTTTCATGAGCCAGGATGCTACTTTCCATTCATCTTCCCATTTTCCTCTTGAATTTTAGAATGCATGTGTATGTTGCACACATGTATATGTATATGTGCCTACACACATATATGGGTGTGTGCATAGCCTGTTCATGTACACAGAGAAACTGGAGGAGGGCATGATGTGTCAGATTACAATAAATGGAATCCAAACTGATTTGTTCTGTTCTCCATCCAAGACCCTGTCCGTGTGTGCTCAACATCCTGTCACCATTCAAAGACTCTCAGTTATTATCTGAGTCTTGCCCCTTTCTGTTGTTTGTTCTGGTTTTTCTCTTTAGTTTTGGAGACTTTCTGAAAAATTTTCTACCTATTGTCTCTAGACTCATTAAATAAGGAAAGCTGATTGCAAGCTTTCTTAGCTTCATGGGACTTCCTGTCTGGTGTATTTTATTGTACCCACTACACAGATATTTCTTTGGTTTCTGAAACCTATCAAGAGCCTTTTCATATTGGGGACATTGCACATTGGGATCTATCTGGTAGCCACCCAGCCTGCCACTCCCCTGACCTATCACACATAGGTATATATCTGTACTAAAGCCTACTTATCTTTTCCATCACTGCCCACATAGCACTTCTGCACAGCAGCTTTGCCTGATCATCTGATATAAGTAATAGCCCTAGTATTACTTTCCTATTCCTTGTTCTGAGACATCACTCACATTTGATTGATGGAATCACGTATCATATAGCTGAGTATTTATCGTTCTGTTGTCTAACAGCAGGCTTTGTGGGCAAGGTCCATTTTTTATTTCTTCCACACTACAGTTTCAAGTCTCTGCATTCAAACATAGCATGCTCAATTAATGTTTATCCAGTTGATAGATAAAGGCATGAACAAGTGGATAAGTGGATAAATAGAAATTCCAGTTTTGATCAGAATCTGAATCTTTGTGACCTTAGGCAAATCAATTACCTTTAAGTTTTGCCTTGATTGGCCTCTTTAGAATTAGAATGCCCAGGATTCCCCTACTCAAGAGGTATTTATAAAGTTAAAAACAAAATAAATGAAGTGTGTGTATGAGTGTGTGTGTGTGTGTGTGTGTGTGTGTGTGTGTGTGTGTGTGTGTGTGCTGAGTACAAAAAGATTTTCAGGTAAATTGGAGGGATTACAAAGACTAAACATGACCCGATCCACTTTTTCTTTTCCTTTTTTTCCATATCTAAACCTTCATTTAACACTTCAGAGTTCATGCCCAGGTAGCATCTTCTAAGTGGTGCTGTTAGTAAGAGTTCTTTTTAGATCCGAATTAACCAAACTCCGTAATGTGATTCAAATCAGATATGCTGTACTCTTACTCCTGAGCGAGTAAAGTCATAAGCAGATTCTACTTTCTGCTCTAGTTCAATGAGGAGATTTCACATTGTCAATATAGGTTCTACTTCAAGTGTAAAGAAAGAAGAAAAGAAACTCCTGTCCATGACGGAGGATTGAACTGCCCTCGATATCTGTACCATCGTCATCCTTTCAAATTTGTCCCATGTGAAACTAAAACTAATGACTGTTTATTTTTCCTGGTAAGGGTACAGTCAAAATAAGATGTTTATTCATGCTGATAGAAATGCAAATAGATATAATCATTCTGGAAAGCTCTTTATGAATACATATTACATGCCTTAAAGGCATTTATATCCCTTAGTTCTCAAACTGTCCTTTAAAAATTATCCTATGAAATAGTCTAAAATATAGAAAAATACAGTATATAAAATAATTATTTCAGGTATTTCAGAGAAAACTTAAAAGTATCAGAAGCAACGTAAACTTCCAATGACACATCAAGATTAACTAAACCCCGGTGGACTCTGATGAAGGTAGAGGAGTCAAGATCCTGAATGATACAGTATCAACACAGGGAGATGATCACAGTATGGAATGTGCCACCCCAAACCTTAAAACACCTAAAGTTGGCACATAACAAAATACATTTAAATGGTGGAATAATGGAGTGGTTATTTTTTCCATAAGGACTTGTGTGTTGGTCACTTTGTTACTTGCTCTGATGCAGAGGAAAGCTATAATAGGAAAAATCATGCAAGAAAATGGAGAAAATGGCTTTTATAAAATAATTTTTCTTTCTTTTGATGATTTTATACCTATATGCCATAAAATATGATCATCTATACATCCTAATTCTCCCTCCAACCCTATATTCCTCCCAACTTAATGTTCTATGTTCTGTCTGTCTGTCTTTCTTCCTCCTCCTCCTCCTCCTCCTCCTCCTCCACCTCCTTTTGGTAACCCATTAAGTCTAATTCCACAGTGGGACCACACACTGAAGCATGAGAAATCTACCAGTGACTACACCCTCAAAAAAAAAAAACAAAAAACAAAAAACAAAAAACAGCTCCTTAGTACAGCATGGGGCCTGGAGATCACTCCCCTATCTATTTGAGAATCTTGTCTGCCTTGTCCTTGTTCAGGTAACCACAGCTGCTATCAGTTCATGAGTACAAACCATGCCATGCCTAGAAGACAGCATTTCACTGCATTACACAGGCAGAAATCACTATTTATCAGATAGCTGAATTCCCTCACATGGGAACACTGCTCTAAACTTTCTTATACTTCCTATAGAGAACTGCCTGAACCTGAGTACATGCCTAGTCCAAACAGGATTTTCAAATTCAGAGCACATTAGCCCTCTTTGGCTCTCAATCTAGACCTAGACTCTTCTGATTCTCTAGCATTGCAGGATTGACTCTTAATGAGGAAGAAAACAGACCTTTTTTCCTTTTCTTTTTTCACAGTAGATCTGCCCTTCTATTCTTATTTCATTTTTAATTAATTAATTTTACATTCCATTTGCGGTTTCTCCTTGCTTCTCTTCTCCAAATCGTCTGCTCTCACCTTTCCTCTTCTCACTCTCCTCCATCCACTCCTCCTCCCTTTCTCTTCAGAAAAAGGCCGGCCTCCTATGGATATCAACCAGCTATGGCATAGCAAGTTGCAGTAAGTCTAGCCACCTCCTCTTCTATTAATGCTAGAAAAGGCAACCCAATAGGGGGAAAGGGTCCTATAGGCAGGCAGTAGAGTCAGAGACAGCCCTTGCTCCCACAAGAAGACCAAGCAACATGATTGTAGCATATATGAAAGGCCCAAATCAGGTCTACACAGGTTCCCTTGTTGGTGATTCAGTTTTGTGTCCCTATGAGCCCAGGTTAGTTGATTCTATGGGTTTTCTTGTGGTGTCCTTGACCTCTCTGGCTCCTGTAATCCTTCTTCATCCTCTTTCAAAGGATTCTCCAAGCTCTGCCTAATGTTTGGCTGTGGATCTCTGCATCTGTTCCTATCAGTTGCTAAATGAAGCCTCTCTGATGATAATTGGGCTAGACACCAATCTATGAGTATAACAGAATCATTAGGAATCATTTCATTGACATAATTTTTCTTTTTGCCATTTGTATTTGGTTTTATCCTGAGTCTCTTGGCTATCCAGCCTCTGGTTTCTGACTCTCTGGGTAGTGCCAGGAATGGGCACTATCTCATGGCATGTGTCTCAAGATGGACCAATCGTTGGTTGGCCACCCCCACAATTTTTGTGTCACCTTTACCCCAGTACATCTTGAAGGCAGGACAAATTGTAGGTTGGTGTCCTAATCCCTCCATTGGATGTCTTGTCTGGTAACAGAAGATTCAGGCTCCATATCCTCCATTGCTAAGAATCTTAGCTAGGGTCATTTTCACAGATTCCTGGGAGTTTCCATTGCCCTAGCTTTCTAGCTCATCCCAGAGATGACCCCCCAATTGTCTTTTTCAGCACTCTCTCCTTCCATCCTTCCCTCACGTGACTCCTCCTGTTTCTATCCCTACCCTCACCATTGCCCAGTCACCTACCCCCATCCACTCTCAATGTCTATTCCGTTTCCCCTTCTCAGTGAGATTCACGTGCCTCCAACCCCCACCTGCTTGAATCTTCATTGTTATGTACCTTCTTCGGGTCTGAGGATTGTAATGTGGTTATCCTGTACTTTATGGCCAATATCCACTTATGAGTATATGCCATATTTGTCTTTGAGGGTCTGGCTTACCTCATACAGGATGATCTTTTCTAGTTTCATCCATTTGCCTGCAAGTTTCATGATGTCATTGTTTTTAATAGTTGAGTAATACTCCATTGTCTAAATGCATAACATTTTCTTTATCCATCTTTTTGTTGAGGGGAATCTAGATTGCTTCCAGTTGCTGGCTATTACAAATAAAGCTGTTATTAACATAATTGGGCAAGTGTCCTGGTATGGTAGAGTGTCCTTTGAGTCTATGCCCAGGAATGGTATTGTTGGGTCTTGAGGTAGAACTATTTCCAATTTTCTGAGAAACCACCATATTGATTTCCAAAGTAGCTGCACAAGTTTGCACTCCCACCAGCAGTGGAGGAGTGTCCCCTTCATGCCACCTCCTTGCCAGTATGTGCTGTCACTTGTGTCTTTGATCTTGGCCATTCTGACAGGTATGATTTGGAGTCTCAGAGTCCTTTTGATTTGCATTTCCCTGATGGCTAAGGATGTTGAACATTTCTTTAATGTTCAATGCTCAATGGCTTCTCATCCATTAAAGATTTCTCTGTTGAGAATTCTCTGTGTAGATCTGTACCCCCATTTTTTAATTGGATCATTTGATTGCTGATTTCTAGTTTCTTGAGTTCTTCATATGTTTCAGATAACAGCCCTCTATCAGATGTAGGGTTGGTGAAGATCTTTTCCCATTCTGTAGGCTGCCATTTTGTTCTTTTGACAGTGTCATTTGTCTTACAAGGGCTTTTCAGTTTCATGAAATCCCATTTATTAATTGTTGATCTTAGTGCCTGTACAATTGGTATTCTCTTCAGGAAGTGGCCCCCTGTGCCAATGTGTTCAAGACTATTCCTCATTTTCTCTTCTGTCAGATTCAGTGTATCTGGTTTTATATTGAGGTTTTTTATTCACTTGGACTTGAGTTTTATGCAGGGTGATAGATAAAGATCTATTTGCATTCTTCTACATGCAGACATCTAGTTAGACCAGCACCATTTGTTGAAGATGCTTTCATTTTTCTGTTTTTTTTTTAATTTTTTTTGGCTTCTTTTTTATTGAAACCTAGGTGTCCATAAGTGTGTAGATTTACTTCTGTGTCTTTGATTTGATTCCATTGATCAATTTGTCTCAAGTAGGGTTTCTTTAAGAGTGTGTCATACTACTAGGTAGTATAGTAGGTATGTCTATCTATCTTAGATGTCAGCAAACTTCCTATATGGGGCTAGACAGAAAGATTCTTAGGCACTGTGGGCCAGGACAGTTGCAACTATTCATTTTAAGTACTAGCATGAAGGCAGCCATGAATGAGCATAACCTTACTCCAATCAAACTTTATTTACACTAACAGTAGGAGCTTGCTGCTGTTGATGTAGCTAAGAGGCTTTGACTCCCTGTGATTTTGATGCTTCCACTTGTCATCAATATCCAGTTAGCACCATGTGCTTCTCAGGGCTCTTATTAGACAAATTGTACATATAATTTTTAAAACAACCTTGTAAAATTAAATTTTATATTTTGTGTCTCATAGAAAAGCAATACGAGTTCAGAAAGTTGCACAAATTGCCCAAGATTATCCTGAAAACTGGGGTTTCAGTTTCTGTATCCACGTTAATGCCATTGAACTACAGTGGTTTTTTTTCCTAAATTAATCTCTCTCTCTCTCTCTCTCTCTCTCTCTCTCTCTCTCTCTCTCTCTCTCTCGCATGTGTGTATTTCTCTCTTTGAGTGTATGTGTATGTGTGGGTGCATGTGCATTTGTGAGACAAAGATTGTCATTGTGTGTTTTCCTCTCAACCCTCACCTTGTCTTTTGAGACAGAATCTCTCCCTGAACCCAGAAATCATGGATGTGCTAGACTGTCTGGGTAGGAAGCTCCACCAGATCCATCTTTTCTCTACCTGCCTACTATGGACACACCTGTGATCACACCCAGCTTTCCACAGATGCCCAAGGTGGAGGTCAGAAAAGAAGGTAGAGGCTTCCCCTTTAAGAAAAGATTGAAGTTGTAGGTCATCATTCTTGGCTGGACATTAGTTATTGAGTTTATATATACCACATGCATGCAGGACCCAGAGAGACCAGGAGAGGGTGATGGATTCTTCTGGAACTAGAATTGCAGGTAATTGTGACTCACCATCTTGGGTATTGGGAACTGAAACTGTGTCCTCTGAAAAACCAGTATGTGCTCTTAACCCCTGAGCCATCTCGAGGCTTGCTTCCCAATGTTTTAAATGACAAATATCATTCCAGGGGGGTTGAGAATAAAGCATTAGTGTGCAGTATAAAGGCTGCAGTTTGTGATTCCCCAATACAGCCATTTCACACAGATATGTGAAAAAGTAAACCATTAACAACAGCATGGTGACAGCTGTAGTCTCTTAAGAGTGGGATTATGGCCAAATTGGTTTCCTCTGTGTATGTGTGAGTGTGTGTTTCAAAAGACCCCATAATATACATAACATTCACCATATAATAAGCACAATGTACACACTGTACTGTAGGCAGTAAATTATGCATAACTATAAAATATTTTGTAACCTTGGATATTATAAGATGACTATTTCCTGGATTCTTAACCTCAAAATCATTGAGTTTAAAAGCTGCCATTATTTGATTTATGAGCATTAAACCAGACATTAAGTCCATTTCAGAATCAGTCTGTGTCTTCAAGTGTCAAATTTACTGAAATGAAGTGATTATTTCTCCTATCATCCATCTAGCTCCTTTGCCCTGTGAATATCTCTGTTATTTCTTAACATGCCTATCTATCTATCTATCTATCTATCTATCTATCTATCTATCTATCTATCTATCTATCTATGTATGTGTTAGGTTACGAGCCACTTGATGTGAGTGTTGAGAACCAAGCTTGGGACCTCAGGAAGAGCAGAAAGAATTAACTACTGTCTGCTCTTCAGTTTTCTTTCATCTCTGTATTCCTCTTCCTCTTTGTCTTCATTCAAGTTACCTGCATTAGAAAAGGAAATACTTGACATTTACCCCCAACCCTGCCTTCTTCAGCAAGTGTTCTATGGCTCCTAGAGAGAGACTTTCTTTTCTCTGGGACCCTGCACTGAGTAACATATGTATCCTGCACTAAGCAAGTGGATATGCTCTGCCTTAGATATAGAGACAGAAACATGATCATAATTCCCACAATGCCAACAAATAAGGGGAAACAAAGAGGTCGAATGAGTTTCCCAGGCTCATTCAGTTGCTGACAGGTGGAGCTGGAGGAAGCTAAGGCACACTGGCTTCTAATAACAACCAAAGTTGTGTGGAAAATATTGACATCAGCTTGCTTGCAACATCCCAAGTCTTGATACAATCCCACTGAGCACAATCAGATAAATAAATAAATACAATATGGTATGTTGATAGAATATTAATCTACTCCACAATAAAAAAATGAGAGCTATACATATACAAACAGCAGGAAGAAACCTTAGAACCATTACCCTGAGTGAAAGATATCACATAGAAAAAACCTTGTGTGACTTTATTTTTGTGAACTTTTAAGAAAGGATTGAATTCTCTAGACAAAGGTCTGGCGATTGGTGGTTGCGACTGTAGTCTCAGGGACAATTCAGGAATCCACAATGGAAAAGAGAGAACCTTCTAAGCTGTTGGGCTTTCTTAAGAGCTGGGTTGTATGGGTAGTAGAGCCAATAACTTACTAAAAGACCAGAGAGAACCATGCCATTGTGACTCCAGCAGAGGTTAAAAGTGAGTATGTTGGGGCAGGAGAGATGGCTTGGTAAAGAGCATGTGCTGCTCTCACAGAGGACCCAAGTGTATCACCCAGAACCCATAGCAGGTGGTTCACCACAGTCTGTACTCCAGATCCAGAGAAATCTGATGCCTCTGGCCTCCTTGGGCATCTGCTTTAGGCACTTGCAGTCTTGAGCACTTACTCATCTGCAGACATCTATGAATACATTAAAAATGAAATAAATTATAAAAAGTATTTAAATGACTACACTTAACATTAAACATATATTTGTAAAATGCATCCCTCTGTTCTTGACGTCACCATACTCACCTCTCCCCAAATGTCCCTGTATTCCTTACCGGGCAGTCTATTCATCTTCATCTTTGGTATAAACAAAGATGGATACATGCGTTGTCTATTCTGAATTTTATAGAAGTGGAATGATATAGTAATTTTTTTCTTTTCTGACTTTTATCACTTGGTACATTTTAAGGTATATAAATTCAAATATCACCAAGCAACTCCAGATGTCATTAGTTGAATACAGTACAACTTGTTCATCCACTCAACTGGAAATTGTGTTTTTTTCCAGTTTGGGGCTATCATGAATAAAGACACTTTGATCATTTATCAGAAGTCTAAGGATAGCTCCTGATTTAGTTTATTTTCTATATTATTTGTTTTCTATTTTATTTACTCCTGCTGCTAATTTTGTCATTTACTTTATTTTACTTATTTTGGGCATAATATGCTTTTAATTTCTAGCTTCCTAAGGAGGAAAATTAGAGTGTTGATTATGTACCTTTCCTTAGTTATAAATAAGTATACATTTAAAACCAGAACTTTCCTCTAAGTGCATTGCTGATTTTTACACATTGTATTTTTATTTTACTACAGTTTGAAATTCATAGTTTCCTTATACTATCTTTTCCATGAATCGGGTATATTCAAAGGAGACCCTCTATTTCTAGGTATTGGAATGTCTAGTGGTAGCTTGTTATTGATTTTGGATTTAATGATTTTATTATCAGACAATAATATTTTATAAATTATATCCTTTGAAATATGTTGAACCTCCTCTCTTGGTTAGCCATAAGGGGATCTAGCATGGAGGAGAATCAACTTAAGAAGAAGATTATTCTATACAGAAAAACAAAACAAATAAACAAAAATCAACAGCTATAATGTGTGTCTTGCTTTTGTCAGTGAAAGGGATCTTTGGATACTTTCCAAGGTGGGCATGAATTAAGAAGAGAAGCTACTCTAACTTTGGAGGAACATTGGACACTTGCTCTGAACTGATACAAATCCCTAGAGACTCTAAGTGTCATTGTCTGTCTCTATTCATAATAAGGAATCTTAAAGCTCATGGTGTTTGGAGCCATTTTAGAGTGGATCTGATAGGGCCCTAAACCTGTCTTAGTTGGTGCCACTTACTGAATATACAATTGACACATACAAATGCTAAGAAACTTGGAGAATCTTCAAATTCATTCTGACAGTGATGGCCAAGTGGAAGCTACTAAAGTTGTCCCTACTTACTAAAGCAATATCTCATTGTTATGGGTTAATAGAGATAAGCGACAGCCTCGAGGGGCTTGCAAGATTTAGGGCAAGCTGATTCCCATCACATCACATCTGATAATGCTGAAGTCACATAGATCCTGAGGATGACCAATGGTTACCAGAAACCTAATCAGTGAAAGGACAGCGCTTCCCATGGACACTGGTGAGTTTGCCCCTTAGCCTCGTCTATCCTCACATAACATACTTGCAAGCAAAACAGCAATGGTGACATGGGTAGAGATGACAGACAGGTTTCATGGCTTTCAAGTGCAATCTGGCTCCTCTATTACAAATGCCTCTTGTGCCTACAATTCATCAAGCTCCTGATAGAGCATCATTCCCAGAGGAATGAGCAGTCAACTGATGGCAGGAGGTTTCCATTAGACCACTTCTACCCTAGGAGAAGCAAAGCTGTAATCCTACTGGAGTAAACAGTTGTTCTGAAAACAGAGTTGCCTTCCCTACCTGCAATATGTCTGCCAGAGCTATCATCCAGCAACTTATATATGCTGTGTTCCCCATCAAAATATTCAGCACAGTGTAGTGTCTATTGAAGGATTTCCTTCTACAGTCCCAGGCTCATTCTCATGGTCTGACCATGTCCCCCAGTGAATCCTCCAGTCACTGACCTGGTAAACTCTCTATCAACAGCAAATATGCAGAGCTGTTTCTCTCACAGACAATGGCTGTAGGGCTGTGAAAAGGTTAGATATAGCAAGTATTCCTCTGCAACTAGTATCGTAGATGCCTATAATTTTTCCTCCTTCCCTTCTCTTTCCTCTACTTCCACCTTCCTTCTCTCCCTTCATGTCTTCTTTACTCCCAAATCCTCTTTTGTTCTTACATTGCAACTCTCACAAACCTTCACCAGTAAACACACCACATCCCCACAACTACAATCTGCTGTTCCAGAGGTTTCACTGTCCCAGAGAGCAATGCCTCCCAAGGAGTAGAACAGTGGTTCTCTTAGAGTGGAGTATGCGGCTGCCATCTGGGGATTCTCAAGCCAATGAACCAACAAGCAGAGAAAGGGTATTAAACTGACTGGGGTGGTTGAGCCTGACTGCCAGGGGATTAGGTTGTTATCACACAATGAGAGAAAGGAGGGGTATCCATGGAATGCAAGAAAAACCTGCTGGCAGCCTCTTACTCTTCCCGTGTTTTCTGATTAAAATAAGTGGAAACCGACAAATCAATGTAGACCGGATTGCTTATGATCCAACACCTTTGGTGACAAAGGTCTGTGTCACCCACTAGATAAGGAGCTAGAAGCAGCAACCATACCTGCCAAGTTCAAAGGCAACACAGAATGGGGAGTGGAAGAAAAGAATTCTGGGTGGCTCTGAGCACCTGGCCAGAGGCTGGCAGAAATGAGGCTCTCTTACTTTGGTATAGAATTAGGAGTGTGTCTATAATTCAGTATTTTATCATTTCTTCTTCAAATTTGCTATAGGAGAGAATTATTGGACAATAAATGTGGAATAAGACCCAAGTCTTTTAGTGAAGGGGTATGGCACACCATGATAATAACCCCCACAATGCACATAAATGCTTGGCTAGAGTCCCCCACCCCCACCCAAGGCACACATTCTTCCTAACACTTTGATTTCAGTCCACTGAGATCCATTTTGTATCTCTGAACCTAGATCGTAAAAGAGTATAGTTGAGCTGTTTAAAGCCACCAAATGGGTTGTGTTCTGTAACAGCAGCAATAGGAAGTTGAAACAGGACAGTAACATAGGTTGGGTGGCAGGACGGAGGCTAGGACCTGAACTCTTTGATAGACTTCACTATGAGTCTTCCCTCATCAGGCTTATATTGAACAACAGCTACCTCACAGCACCTTCCGCTCCATGGGATCCTCGTTTAACTCTTCCAAGTCCTGAGGCAGATGGGTATTACATCTGTGATAAAGGACACTACTTTTCATACATGGTACCTACATCATCAGAGTCGGAGATCTGTCTATGTGAGAAGCCATAGTGGGTCCTGTTTCCTCTTAAGGGTTTCAGTATACTTGCAAGTGTTACAGTATTCTCCTCCACATCAAACCTACTCTCTATCCTCAGACTCAATGCCACCAGTGGACTGTTAAAAAAATCCCATAAGTTCAAATTACAGCAATAAATGTATTATTCTACCACACTAACAGGCTCCTTTTCTCTGCCTCAACTCTAATGTTATGACATAGATTTGCATTTAAACTTCTTTGACTATTGGTGGTAAATTTTATTCTAGCACTTTGATGTGCTTGGAACAGAAACCAGCTTCATGGCTTTCTCTGCCATGTTCCACATTCTCTGCATGCAAATATGACTAAAATCCTTGAAGTAGGTACACAAAAAGTGTCATCAGGTTGAATTTAGATAGTAACTTACAATAGAACTTATTTGCAATGATAAACAGAAGGTGGATTGAGAGAAATATGTCTACATATAAATTGGCCAATATTTGTACCCAAGAGTATTTCTGAATGCTAATCTCAGATGATCACTGTTCTCTGATGGTCGTGTGCTCTGTCCTACCAGGTCTCTAGATGCTCTTAGACTAAAGCTTTAACATGCAAAGCTCTTGACCAAGGGTTGCTTAGCTTCCAAGAATGTATGAATCGCTATTACCCTTGGAGTCTTGATTATGCACAAAAAATAATGCCTGGAAATGTTTAGACACACCTGCCTTTTGTTAACTCAATAGACTGTATACACTCACACACACACACACGCATGCACACACACACGCACACACACACACACACACACACATAGAGTTTGTTAGATTGTATTTTATTACTGTTTAAACACTGTGACCAAAATCAACTCAATAAGTTCAGGGTTGATTTCTTCTCACAGATTATAGTCCATCACTGAGAGAAGCCAAATCAAAAGTTCAAGGCTAGATCCTAGAAGCAGGAACTAAAGGAAAGCTACGTACAAACTTGTTCATCAGAGGTCACTCAGTGTGCTTTCTAGGAAACCAAGATGACCAGCCTGTAGATGACATTGCCCACAGTTGGCTGAACCCCACATCAATCATTAATCAAGAAAATGTGCTCATATATGTCTACAGGCCAATCTTATGGAACTATTGTATCAATCAAGGTTACCTCCTTCCAGATGACTCAAGCTGTGTCAAGTTGATCAAAACTTGCATATATATATATATATATATATATATATATATATATATGTGTATGCCATATATTATATGATTACATGTGTATGTGTGTATCATATATAGTATCCATGAAATATATATATAGACATATACATATCATATATATATATTTATATTTATATCACAGATATAAATCACATGCCATGGCATACTTTTAATAAAACAGGAAACAAATTTTTACCATTGCAACTAACACATTATTTAATCTCTAGAGAGCCATTTGATTCCCCTGGGCCTCAGTTTCCCCACCTAAAAAGTAAAGTAATTAGACCTCATACTTTAAAACACATTCTAGCACTAATTGCCTGCTATTATCCAGATAATGAGGAAACCCATTGGGTAGAGGAGGAGAGACTCCTTAACTGTGGCTTCTCACTGGGTAGGAAGTGTCCTGGGCAGCCCTCTTTGTAAGCTGCTTCTAGAAATACACAAAGAACCAAGTGTAAAGATGGAATCATAGCAGTCTATGATTTCATGCAATACAGTGAAATTACAAAAGAATTCTAACTATTGACAGATACAAATTAATCAACTGAATCAAGTAATGAAGAAGAATGAGAGGAATTCAGCCTGCACTTCGGCATTTAATCAATATTTACCATTGTACATTCTGTGCTGGGGTGTCAGTGGTAGTGAGCAACACGACCATGTCCCCTCCCTCCCTCCTGTGGAGCTTACAGTCTAGTCCAGGAGGAGACCTCCATCCAGTAAACACTTCAAGAGATGCTAAGAAGTGATGACAGATTTGATGATGGAAAAGCACAGAGCCTAAGGTGGGGAGGGGCAGATTTCCTGGAAGAGTCATTTGACAGAGGTCTGAGGAGGATGTGGAAAATCCACCCAAGGTAAACATCAAGTCTGGGGGCAGGGTAGCTTTAGAGAGAACGGAGTTAAGGTACTTTGGAGATATCCACCTGGGGAAAGGAGCAGATGAGGGACTAGAGCTTCAGGTCCCTATCAGAGGATGCCTGTCTATGCAGTCTGCAATCAAAGGCAGGCAAGCAGGGGCTAGACAGGCATCCCCCTACCACCAGAAGAAAGTCACCTAGATGAGAGGAAAGACTAAGAATAATCCGCCAGGAACCGATAAGTTAAAAAGTTAAGGGGAAGGAGGTAGAAATGACATGGGATGAAAGTGTAGTGAAGGAGGCTCATGGGAACCAAGAGGATGAGTATTCTCTGAAGGATGTGGCTGCTGTGCGCTGTGGCTGAAGACTGCTGGGAGCCACAAGAGAATCAGGCCTTCTGGATTCAAGGTTAGAGAGGTTACTGGGGAGCTGAAGAAACTTGTTCAAGTGCAGGGAGTCACAGAACATACCAGCGATACAGACAGGGAGGTGATACAATTCTTTTAAATAGTCTGAAAATGAATATGTAAATGTTGGACTTAAAGAGATGCAAGAAAGCCTGTTCCTTCTGTTTCAGTATTCACTGCATGGTTTGCAAGCTCTGGGGGGTGTCCCTGACCTTCTGACTCTGTCATTCCTCTGCCCATTCTCCTATTCAATCCGTCGGGAGTGAAAATAAGAGGGTTTTCCTTTCGAGACCTTACCATGGAGAGAGTTCAGCATTTGCTTACATTATCTGAGCATCTGCCTTCTGCAAACTGCTGCAACAAGAGATACAGAGACAACTAGGACGTGTCTGCTCTCTGCCTTTAGGACTCTAGTCAAATGACACCAACTATACAGGCAACTCAGCACCCCAGACTGTGTTCATGCCCAGCTGTCCATGGTAATAACTGCTAAACAGAAGCCATATCTCCTTATTCCCTGTAGAGTAGTGGCTCTCAACCTTCCTAATGCTGTGACACTTTAATACAGTTCCTCATGATGTGGTCACCACCAACCACAAAACTATTTAATTGCTGCTTTATAGCTGCTATTTTGTTTCTGTTATGAATCATAATGTAAATATCAGATACACAGGGTATCAGATATTGCATAAATATCTGATATGTGATCCCCCCCAGGGGGTCATGACCCACAGGTTGAGAACCACTGCTGTAGAAGGACTATTATAGACTAGCAAATGTCCTGAGGGGTTGTGTCCATTATCTATCACTACACCACAATGATCACAAACGTAGATCCTAAAACGACAGATATTTATTATCTCCCTGAAGGTGGAGGGTGAGGAATACAGGAAGAGCTCAGCAGTAGACTGGTTCCTTATCTTTGGTGTCTCTCACAATACTGCAGAAGGGTGTTGTCTGAGCTAAAGTCTCCACAGGAAAGATTGCTTTCAAACCTATATGACTATTTACAGAATTTGACTTTATCAAGGCTGTCAGACAGTGTGAATGCTAGTCCGTTAGACAGAGACACCCATTGGCTCCTTGCTAAGGGATCTAAATGAGAAGCCAGCTTGTTCCTTCAAAGCTCACAAGCCAAGAAGGCAACAGCTATAGGCTGCTATGGGGACGAAGTCACTACATAACCTAATCATACAAGCACAGCCATGACATCCCTTTACTTTTTTCCCATTTTACATATAATTTACATTCTAGAAGCAGATCACAGGTGAGGGGGTTGTAGAAGCTTTAACTGTGGTGAACAAGAATCACTGTGGCTACCTTACAAACTGCCAACCACAGGTGTCTGAAACCACCATGGAGTGCAGGGTGAGCATTGCCTCAGGATTTTTCTTCTCAGGGTTCTTGCATTAACTGGATTTTGTCTCACAAATCCTATTTAGTTTTCATGATCAGCTGGGCTCTCACATCTTTACCATGAGATATCTCCTTTTCCTTTTTGAAGGTAAGGGGATTGGACTCCATCTTTACTTTTATGACCCTAATTTAACCCATGCTACCAGCATGGCTGGATGGTAGTGGCTCCTATTCTTGTGCTAGTCACACTCTTCAGTTGAGACCCCTAAGCTGTAAGTACAGGCTAGCTCCATTCTTACACTTGTAGTTCTGGACTTATACTTGTAGTTGGTCCTTTCTTGGACTTAAAGTCCAGTTCAGTTTCTCCACACAGATGCTCTGAGATCCTCCCTGTCAACACTCTGGTTAGAAAACCTGAATGGGGTAAAACCCAGGAGGCCATGGAAGCTGCCTTGACCCTGGAGGAGAACCTGTACCAGGCCCTCTCGGATCTGCATGCCCTGGGATCTGCCCGCACAGACCCTCAACTCTGTGACTTCTTGGATGAGGAGGTGAAGCTCATCAAGTAGATGGGCGGCCACCTGGTCAACCTCCCCAGGCTGGCAAGGCCACAACCAGCACAGATTGACGTGCCCCAGGCATCTCTGGGCGAGTATCTCTCTGAGCACCTCACTCTCAAGCATGACTAGGAGGCCCCTGTGCCTTCCAAGGGGCTCCTTCCTCCGCTCTGCACCAACCGCCTCAGGACCTCCACCTGAAGGAACCTCTCAAGCTACTAAGCAGCTTTGTAACTGCTCTGGAGCCTCTCTCAAGTCTTGGACCAAGTAAAAATAAAGCTTTTTGAGACAGAAAAAAAAAGAAAGAAAAAAAAAAAAGAAAACCTGTTGTAGCCCTTCTGTTCTATTTCATGGTTTTACTGAGATAGAATTTACATTCCCTATAGTTCACCATTTGAAATGTGCCATTCAGTGCCTTTTTAGTATATATGTAGAGTTGGATAACCATTACTAGAATTGATCTCAGAATTGATCTTTGACTCCAAAAGGAATTCTATATCCATTAGTAGCCACTCCCTAAACCTCAAACTCTGAAAACTCACCATTTTACTTCCTGTCTCTGAAGATTTTCTTATTCTAGACATTTCAAATCAATGATATCATATAATAAGTACCCTCTGCACTTATTTATTTATTTATTTATTTATTTATTGAAACAGGATCTCACTCTGTAGCCAAAGCTGTCCCAAACTTACCATGATCCTCTGTCTTGGCCTCCCAAGTGCTGGGATTGCACGTGTGAGCCATCACCCCCACCTAGTTTCTTTCATTTAATGTTTTCAAAGGTTATCAACGTTGTAGCATGCACTAGTACTTCTTACTTTTGTAACTGGCTTGTAATTTTTGATGCATAATGTCCATACCTATCACCAATATCCATGCATAACATAATGTATAATGTGGCTCATCTTTTCTAGCCTTTATCTAGCTATCATGAATGGTGACATGATGGACATTTGTATAGCAGCTTTTGCATGAATGGGTTTCCATTGCTCTTGGGTATGTATACTAAAGATTAGAATGGCCATGTCATAAAGTGACTCTGTTTGTGACAATATGAAGACTTGCCTAATTGCTTCCTAAAGGAACTCTGCCATTTTAAGTTTCCAGTAGTAATGTAAGCGAGTTCTAGATGTTTCCACATCCCTGACAATACTTAATATTATTGTCATTTTTCGTTCTTCTCATCACTTCTGAAGACAGCATTGGGGAGACTATCACTTATTTGATGCTTTTGGGCAGTTTTTTAAACTCTTCAATAATGAACAAAACAGCATGTGATCTCTGTTCTCTTTCTCCAACATACTAGGGCAGGGGTGGTATTTCTAGTCCACAGAGCTTCTTTGTAAGAACTCAAGAGCTGCAGGCTGGAGCTAAGCTAGGACACTAGAGGCAAAAGGCAAAAGATGGTGCAATATTTAACCTCAAATATTAACTTGACGAGATCTGCAATGACCTGGAAGCATAGTCTCTGGGCATGCCTGTGAGGAGTTATCTTTGTTAGGTTTGCTAAAATGAGAAGATCTGTCCATTTCTGAATGGCAAGTCCCCTGGGATGGGATCCTGGATTTACCTGTTTGTCTGTGTGTATCTATCTATCTATCTATCTATCTATCTATCTATCTATCTATCTATCTATCTATCTATCTATCTATCTATGTCTATCCATCTATTATCAATATATATACAAGTTGGGCTGGTGTGATAGTTAAATGAGTCAAGTTGCTTTCTGAATAAAGACTGTCAGCCTGAGTCATATCCCTGCTTCCCACATGATAGAAAGAGAGAACTGACTTTTGCAATTGTACTCTGATCTCCATACTAATGCTTACATGCACACTCATGCACACATACACACATATTAATAAATATCCAATTTTAAGGAGAGAAAATGAATTTTATAAAACATCCATCCTTCTCTGCTTTCTGACTGTAGACAGAATGTGGCCAGCTGCTTCAAGCCCCTGCCACCATAACTTTCTCACAAGGCCGGTTGATCCCTTTGCCCTGTGAGCCAAAATAAACAAAATGCTCTCTCCCTTGGCTTACTTTTGTCAGTGTACTTTAGCATAGCAGCATGGAACGCACTGATAACCAATATTCACAAGCCAGGAAAGTCTAGCAGATAAATGCAGAGACCCTGGAGCAACTCTGCCTATGTTTTCAGCACTATCTCTAAGCACAACGGCTCTGGGAACTGGGTTAAGTCTTTTTTTCCTTTTTAATTCGTCGGGTCTGTCTGCAAAATGAGGATAGTTATGCTCTCTTCCTTAAGGGAGTCTGAGGCTAGATGGTTTACTTCTGAGCACTCAGTAGATTGAAGAAGCATTCCATAGTGACCACTAGAAGATTCTATGGGCACCAAAGGCAGCTGTTCCTACAGATTTGGTTGTCTCTTCATCTACATATATCTTCCCCAATGTTATTTCCAAGATCCCCCAAACCTGGTAGAAAGGGACAGATTCCAAGGCTCTCTATCTTTCTGCTTGGCCTCCTTGGAGAAAGGCCCTGCACAGCACATGCCAGCCAGTCTTCCTTTCATACTCTGAATTCTCTGTCATTTGCATAAGGACACTCTGAGAATAGCTCAGGCTTGAGCTGGGAAATCAGGAGAGGGTTCAAAATGCTAAAATCTGACCAAGTCTCCTCATGAAAAATAACAGCTTTAGGGAAAAGCAGAAACATAACCCTCTTTTTCTTTCACTCTCAAAAATACATGGTGATGAATAATGCCCCAGGGTTGATGTATGCAAACTTCCACAGTGCTCATGGACGTAATTGAATCCTCTATAATGATGGGCCAAGGAAAAAAATAAAATAAGAAAAATAAAAACCGAGACAGACAAGACTCAGAGACTGTGGATGGGCCCAGTCTGGCTTTTAGCCCACAGCACCTGCAATTATTCTGCAGTGATTTTTATTTATCTACTTAGTGCTCCCACTAGGCAGGGAGAGAAAGAGAGAGCACGAGAGTGAGAACCTAGTAATAATTCAGTCCTCATGGTTAGGCAGCAAGCTCGAAATTGAAAAAGTTATTCAAATGGATAATGAAACGGGGCTAGGTTTCTAACATCCCCCTCTATGGGAAAATGGAATAAATTGTGGGACTCTGTAAATGGCTCACATGCTGTTTGTGATGGGATTACATACAAGTTAGCTCACAAAGCAATGAGTCGGGGCAGGATCCTAGGGTGAATGGTGGGTATTCCCACTTTAATGGAGAAGAATGGTCCTCTGGGCCGCTGGTCTTGAGAAGGTCGTTGGCACACACTTAGTGAAACCAGGCACCCTTCTGTGCCTGGTGAGACCAGGGGATGGGAATTAACCAGATGTGGCCTTGGACTAGATGTTTTAAGTGTTGTCAAAAAATCAGTACACATTCTCTGGTGCAATTCGGTCGAAGGGAGAGCTTGAGGATATGATAGTCCTGTCAATTCTAGTTTCTGATGGAACTGTGGCCACTCCCACCTCCTCCTCATCTATTGTGACCAACAGCCTTTTTAAGAAACAATGGGAGATGGGTGATCTTATGTGCTCACCATACATTCATCCCACAGTTGCTGGCAAGGTTCAAAGTGAGTTTGGCAGCTACATGTAATTCCATTCACCATTCAGGGAAGCAAGTCACAGATGATGTCATCATCTTATAGATCAAAAATACCTGAAGAGCAATGGAGTATGGTGAGTCAAGGGGTAGAGCACAGGTGTGAGTCTGAGACTCCATAGATTATCACTATATTTTTGTTCATATCTCGTTTTTCCTTGGAATGCTGGCTTTTGGCTTCTGAGGTCACACACCTCACTATCTAGAGCAACATTTCCAGCAGGACTCTCTGCTGTGTTCTATGGTCGGTGTGCTCTGTGTTGTCCAATACAGCAGCCACTGGCTATGTGGAGTGATGGAACATTTGAAAAGCAATCAGTGTTTGAAATGGACACATATTATTGAGTTTAGCACATTTAGTTTTTAAAAGCACATGTGGCTGATAGCTGCCATTTTATGGGAAGCATAGAAATCTATCCAATAGTCACAAAAATTGGTCTTTTTACAGCATTGTAGTGGTTTAAAGCATGTAGATCAAGGCCAGGAAGACTATTTACCACAATGTCTAGTCTAATGAGACATTTGTGAGTGGTTAAGGTGCAAGATTATCATTGTAGAAACAAATACTTAAAAAAAGGAAGCCACTTGAATAAGAAAGGGCTTCTTTGGAGCACTGTTTCAGAGACTCAGTTCATCATGGCAGGGATAGAGCAGAGACGCTCACACCGTGGTGATCAGGGAGCAGAAAGATTATCTGGAGCCTTCTCCATGTTCCCCTTTAATGTCACTCACATCCAGGGTGGGTGTTACCCTGATTGTTAATCCTCCGTGGATAAATCCTCACAGATACACCCAGAAGTGAGCTATACTATGCTCCAAACAACCCAGTTGACAATCAGAATTCGCCATTGTCACGATACTTGGAGATTTTGGGATGGGGAGAATGACAAAATTAACCAAACATCTAAGAAAATTGAGTTCTAGGTCTCTCTCTTTCTCTCACACACACGTACACACTATGAAATTATATAGTTTTACATACATATAATTCCATATATACCTAAATATAATCATATAGTTTCGTATAAATAACATTTATAAAACATAAATTTTGTGTATATAAATTTCTTACATATAAACATATAAAACATAATTTAATAAATATAATTTCATATATAATATATAATTATATATGAATATATAGTAAGCAGTGTTATAATATTAATATGGAACTAGAGAAAGATAAGAATAATTGGAAAAAATCTATTGCAATAAACTCTTAAAAAATTTTTACCCTAATTATATCTTCCTTGTGTAAGGCTATGGAGAATTTGTGATGTTTGGCAGACAGGTTTAATAAAAGCAGACTTGTTTGTAAAAACTGACATCTAACAGCCAAAGGACACCCACCAGGACAGTCACATCAATTAGCCATGAAAGAAGCCAGAAGCAGGAGTTTGAAGTCTAACGACATATCTGATACATAAACATATGGTAGGCACTCAGTGTCTTCTGGGTTTAGATTTCAAGTAGAGTTGTTAAGGAGAGGGTCAAGGTTTGTATCTTTGAAGCTATTAAAGTGAGTAGCAGGTAAGATTTCAAGAAGCCTAGTTAAGAATTAGAAGAAAAAGCCCACAGAATCTACCAGATATTTGTTAAGATATAGAAAAGGAAAGACAAACATCTATGAATGACCATTGCTGAAGTGAAGAGGCATGGGAGGCCAGGCTGTGTAGCTGGACTTTCAGACCTTGAGGTTAGAGGCAGAAATGGAAAGGTGCCATCTGGGACAGAGTGCATTTGACCACCAGCAAAAAAGCCACAGGTAAATGCTCAATAATGATAGATGCTTCACACTATAGCAAATCTAGAACTGTAATGGATCTCTGCTTTGATTGCTTTTTTCTAACTTAGTTCTAATGAACATTTCTTGAAGGGAGTTCATTTCATAATGATGAAGTTGAAGCTTTGGGAGGTTAAATTACTCCTCCAAATCATGCAGTAGAGACCAGAGGTTGAGGTATAAAGGGTTGAGGACTGGTGTGAAGTTCATCTCATTAAACAGGATTTTAGCCTTCTAGAATAGCATTTGAACAAGGCTATGGCGTGTTATTTCCATTATATCAGCCAGAATCCATAGTACTGAGACACCATGCTGGTAGGTGTCTCAATCATACTGTAGTCAATTTGCCAATGAACCCTATGTCCTGAATTAGAGACTCCCTTGAAGAATATGAGATATCTTTCTGTGGATTTTATGCTTCCCAAAAGAACAGTAAACAGATAAACAATGGAGACCATGATCTTCATTGAGTGCTTTCTGATGTCCATCTCCAGAGATCACCGAGTCCTCCCCGATGCCAACCCCATCTTACGACATTACTGAGTCCTCTCTGATGCCCATCTCATTTCTTTCTCCCTATACTTTCAATGGCTGCTCTTTTGTGACAATGCACAGACAGTGAGGAACCTGCAGTACATACAACGCACAGCGGGATGGTAGAACCAAGCATCTGTTGCCCACCCCAGAAGAAATTAGACCCTCAGCGTTCAAGGACAAAGGGCGTGCCAAGTCTGCAGAGGTGCAGTCTCAATACTGAGCTATTTGGTCCTCCTGGTTTAAGGTCTCAAACTGGGTTTTATATCAATAATCAGTCTATAAACCTGTACAAACAATGAACCCATATGCATGTCTGAAAGTGTGCAGCTTCAGACTTAGGGAGGTAGCTATGTTTTTAAGGGGTTTGTCATGCAAGCACGAGGACTGGAGTTATAATCCACAGTGTCCACATAAAAAGCAGGGTGCTCAGGAGTGGAGAGGTGTGCACCTGTAGTCTCAGCTATGGTGAGGTATAAACAGGCAGATCCCTGGATATCATTGGCCAGGTCAACTTGGCAGTCTGAACTATAGGTTCAGTGAGAGACCTGCCTCAAAAGATAAAGTGGTGGTTAATTGAGGAAAGTAGCTCATGTCAATCTCTGAACTGTATATGTGCACTCACACATGTGTTCATACACAAAGACATATATACACACATACATGCACACACATAAAAAGAGAATGGAGTCAATATACAACCAGTAAGGGATGTTCCTTTTGGTAGGAGATAATTCTCATAATAAGAAGATATAAGACATATTCAATAGATCTAAGCTAGTGCCATTATTTTTTAGAAGATAATTATCCATTTATTATCTATTGCCCATGTCATATGACACTGAGAAAATGATCAGCATCCATCCAAAAATGTATGCCTTTGGAATGGAAAGAACTGCCAAGTATGGATTAAATTGATAAAAATAATTCCAAACATGATTAGAGTCACTTTGTTGTATACTCTGCACAGCAGGTGGAGAATCCTTAGAGAGAATTAAGGAAAGGTTTAGGGAAAGCAGATTAGTAGGGAAAGATGAAATGTGTTTCAAAAGCACCCCAGAACATATTTCAAATGACAGTCCTTCCACAAGCAATGTTAAACTGTTAGAACACAGAAATTCAAGCCCTTTGTCCAATACCTATTATATATACAGTAAGACACATAAGGACATGTGCCCTTGTGGAATAAATTGTACATACAGAATATACTTAGAAGTAATGATTGTAGCTGATTACTATGCTATTTTTTCTTTTAGCTTCACATTCAATTGTAAAACTTGTACAGGAAAGCATTCTTCTTGTAAAAGAGTCTGACAACACAAAACTATATAAAAGTAAATGTGAAGACCAGAGACTGAGGAAATGGCTCAGTGTGTAAAGCACTTGTTTTACAGGAGAGGATTGGGGGCAGGAGTTCAGATTCCCAGAATCCACTGGGAAAGTGTGGTCGCTATTTGTAATTCTGGTGCTTGGGAAGCAGTGATGGGTTCTTTAGGGCAAGTGAGCTACCTAGACTAGCAGGAATTGGCCAACTCTAGGTTCAACAAGAGAGCCTATATTGAGAGATAGACTGGGGTGACATCAAGGAAAACACCTTAAGTCAGCTTTTAGGCCTACACACACATGTGCACCTACACATATGTGTATACTTACACATGAGAACATGTACACGCATACACACACATGCACACATACACACACATAAAATTTCAAATGTTTGATGCAGTATCTTTATGTATGTATGTCTCTATGTGTGTATTGTATGCATATGTGTTCATATATGTGTGAGTGCACATACCAGTATGTGTATGTAGAGGTCAGAAGTCAATATTAGGTCTCTATCATTCATCAGCTAGTTTCTTGAGACAGTGTCTTTCACTGAACCTACTCTTTGCACTAGGATAGTTGACTAGCAAGCTCTAGGGTTCTGTCCATCTCCACCCTACCTCCATGCTGGGGTTGCAGGAATGAACCATGTTATGCTTTTACAGTGGTGCTGGGAATCTGAACTCAGGTCCTTATCCTGTATTTTACCCTTGGAGGCCTTGACAAACTATCTTCTATCATGGATATTCCTTAATTTATTTAATTGATGTCTTTCTGATAACATTTGATATGTCTGCAATGGTTTATCCTAACAAAGGTTCCAAAGAGGCTTTTTTGTTTCCCAATATGAAAACAACATCAGAGAAGACATCATTTCTAGTCAACCTGTTAAATCTCCTTCTTGACTCTGTTAGAAAAGAACCAATGAGTAGCTGTTCTGCCTATCTTGACCAAAGCCACACAGCCACTTGCTATGACCTTCTTCTTGATCTATTGGCATTGTAATCACAGGGATTTGGGGAGGGTGGGATATCAGAGTTTCCCATCTCACAGACGTACTTGCTGCTGCACCTTACAGGATCTTGAGATTCCCTTCTTTATGTCAGAATTCATAGGCTGATTCCATCCACACAACACATAACGAGTAGTTGTTTCTGAACAACAGGTTACTATGAGATTATTCATGTGTATTTGTATATCTGTGTTTCTATAATATACTTTATATGATTATATGATTTATTTAAATTGCATCATCAACAAATATGTGTATATTCTACAATAACAACACAAGATTAGAAAAATTGGAAAAGGGGCTAGGGAAATAGTTCAGAAATTAAGAAAGTCACAGCTTTTGCAGGGGACTCAGGTTTGCTTCCTAGGATCTGCAATGACAGATCATAGCTACCTACAACTAAGATTCTGGAGTACCCAACATCCTGGTCTCTGCATGTTCCTACACACATATTCACATAATATAAGCTGCACTTACATTCCAGGCTCATACATTTACCCATACAATTCTAAACATTAACAAATTAAAAAAATATAAAGATATATTAAGAAATCAGAAAATAGAGCAAATAATCAGGCATGAGCCTAGAATTTTAACTTCCAGGAAGCTAAGACTTATCACTTTAGTTTTTACAATATTCAGTATGTAAAAATTTGCATCATATATTACATGTAGTTAGTATCTAATAAGCAAAAATAAATATGTAATGACTAGTTTTCTTATAATCTATAAATTACTTGTGTAAAACAAACAATAATCAAATCAGCCCCTCTTAATCATTTAAATTTTTAATTTTTAAATTTTCAATTTTAAATATAAAAAGTGAGAATGATAATCCAACCTCACAGAATTAGTGTGAATATCAGATGAAAGATTTACTCAAGAATCAAAAATGGTTTACAGTAAACACAATGGTAGTTTGTGTAAAACATAAAGAAAGGACCATGAGCATGATACCAACCTGACATGGGATTGGATTCTTGCTTCTCTATTCATAGAAGTGATCTTAAGGAAGTTGATTAACCTCACACTTTCCAAATAATAAAGACAAGGCTAATATCAAAAATAGCATGGAGTACACTAAATGCTATATCTTAGCATTGGAGTATTCCTACCATGGGGGAAGCGCACAGTAATTTTCAGGTGTCTACCCCTTTCCACTTTTCTTTCTGTTATCGAAAAGCACATTGTATAGCTGCATGAGGAAAAAGCTACTCAAGCTTCCTGCATTGTATTTTCAAATGAATTTGGCACACATCAAATCTTCTGTAATAGCTGTAATATCTCAAAGGTTTCTCTAGGTTTTCCACTATTGAAACAGTTTCCCATAGAGCTTTAGTGTTTGCGTACATCTTTAAGCAGAAGCACCGACAGCCTTTGGTGATTGTTCTCAGCCACATTACCCAGTACACCACTCACTGAATAGGAGAGCATGCTAAATGAAAAGCAGGGTAGAGACACCATCCCAGTTTCACAGATGGGGAATTTGAGGGTTGAAGTTATGCATGAGATTCTTAAGGTCAAAAGGTGAGAGGCAGCTATTGGCTTCATGTTCAGGTTTCCTAAGGGTTTCATCCCCCAAAGCTGCTCCTGTGCATTCATGACAGACTAAAATAATCAATGGAAGAATAGCAGTACGGAGAGTCTGCACTGTAGTCTATTCTAGGCAGAGTGATAGATCTAGATAAACACTGAGCAACAGATAGAAAAGAAAAAGCAAGAACCTTGGAACCTGAAGACGCACACAAATGAAGACAAGTGAGGTATAGGGAAGGCTTTCCTGGGAGATAAACTGGCATCGTTAGTAAAGTAGCCAGGTTGATTCAATGTAGAGTTTCAAAATGGAGGGGATTTAGAACCTGACCCCACATAAGCAGCCCCTGGAATCTAGTTTTCAGAACAGACATTTCCATCAGTCAATGGAAATGACTCCTAATACAACTGCTACATCTGTCACCAACTAGAAACCTCGTACATGCTCAGCATTGCTCTCGCAATCCACTTGGATGGTTCAATCAATCCTTAGAACAGCCCTGCCCCTTTCTCCTTCTGTCTGTTTCTAACATTCTTAAGAATGTTTCTTCACATTCTTAAGTATGTGAAGTTCTCTCACTTTGTTTTTTCCATTTCTTTTGCTTCTTTGACTCTTTGTCCTGCCCTATGATCATTTTCATACCCAGATGTCCAGGGCCTTATGACACTTCAATGATTAATCTTCCTTGACAATCTTTGACTAGGCTTAGGATCACCATGGAAATGTATCTTCAGGTGTGCCTAGGAAGGTGTTTCCAGAGAGGCTTAACTAGAAAAGAAAAGACCTACCAGGAATGTAGCTAGCATCTTCAATTGTGCCTGGACCCAATACAAAGGAAAAGGTGAGTGGAACACCTCTCTCTCTGCTTTCCTCTCTCTCTGCTGCTTTATCAAGGCTGCATTGTGTCCAGTCTCCTGGAACTTCCATTGCAAGCTTCCCCTTTCCACCACGATAGACTATAACCTTGACCTACAAGCACAAATAAGTATTTCATTCCTTAAGTTGCTTCTTATCAGGTATTTGTTCACAGCTATAAGATAGGTTACTATTGCAGAAGAAATCTTCCTTGCAACTCCCTGAGGATTTGACTTCCTTGACTGTCCTCACTCTCTTTCTATGAAGCTAACCATAACTAAGATATAATGACCATTAGACTTTTGCCTTTCCCAATGACTTCTGTATTAACATAGACTATACTAGGAGAAATGTTTAAGCTTTTTATTCAATGCTAGGTATCAAATCATGGAATGTGTGCTTGCTAGGCTAATGCTTACCACTGAACCAGATCCCCAGCTTCCCTTAAGCTATTCTTTTAAGTGAGTAAATGAATCTCTAATGATATTACTGTGGGTAGAGATGCAAGATATTTTTGAAGGGCAAATGGATTTGCTAGACATTTGAAATTATAACCACACCCAGGTCTCCACTAATTCAGCCTCGTGGAAGACTGATCCCTTCTACGTTCTTTAATCACCCCTCCCTACCTTCTGTGTCAAAATTCTATGACTACACATGGCCCATGGGCAGATGGGAACAATTTTCTTCACATACGTAGACAGTGATTCTCTTCACTGTCAATGACATTTCTTTTTCCCTGTGGGATCCCTAGGAAATGAGAAAGCTGAGCTGTCCCCAGGGTGTGTTGAATTAGGCCAGTTGCTTAGTTCTCTTTCCTACTGGGGAATGAGTGGGATAATTGAGAAGGAGATGGTTGCATGGTACTCAGTTTTTGAATATGTGTGTTACACGCACACCAGGAACTATTGAAGGTCTTCCAGCAGCAGTGGCTGGATGATGTACAGTTCATTGGAGGAACAGATGAACTTGACATGGGACAGGGGTAGAGACTCCTGTTTCCCCATCCATAGCTGACATTCCAGGAGCTCTATGAATAATTCAGAAACCTTCCTTAGGACTCATTGCATTTTTCCAGAGAAAATATCCTTGTTCTCACCCTCTCTGGATTACTGGTTTCTGACCTGTTGCTTCCTCCTTAGACCGTGCCTCCTGTCCTTTGCCCTGTATACCATCAGTTCTTTGGTTAGCCATACAGTTTTTGATTTTGATTTTACTTGTGAATATTATCACCTGAGTTCTGTGCTATATAGATCCCAATCAACCTATGTCTTCTGGCCATTTTAGTCTCCTGAGACTTCAGTGTTGAAGACTCCTATTGATGCTAGACAACTCTGGAATGGCTGTCAAAAGCCTTGTTTTCTCCTGCAGCAAGTAAGAATTAGTCAACCAATTAATCAAAAGCTATGACTAGGGTGCTGCTGAAGCCATTATTATATTTTTAAAAAATCAATCTTGTTTACTAGATAAATGAGAACACAGAAATCATGAACGGGATGTCATCATGAGCAAGATAAGGTGACCTAAGCCTTCTCAACTGCTATCATAAAGATGAGTCTTGTAAGATTCAGAATGAGAGAATATATAGTAGCAATCAAAACAAAAAGGAAGGCTTCTGGAACACAATGAAAGTATACATGTCTCAGCTGAATGGAAGAAGCCCAGAGAAAAGCAATAGATTGTGAAAATATCTCATCAGAGATTGAAGACCAGCACTGAGTTGTTGGAAGGAACCTCTAACCACATTTTATAGAGTGTCTGCATCCTTGATAACAGATACATAGATGCTTGAATGAGCCAATCGTGGATAAAGTGAGACATAGTTGGAATATTCATATGTTATAGGCTTTCAACTCTCAGCATTAGAGATGAATTATACTAGCTATTTGTGATAATTATCCTCAGATATGAACGTATCAATTAGCTACTGCTGTGTAACAAACCAGTCTAATGTTCAAGGGTTCAAACAACTGTACAAATTTATAATTAGCACTCTTACTGTTCATGCTTCTGAGGTTTCCTGAGGACTAGGTAGTATGGAATTGACTTGACTAGGTGGTTCTGTTTGTCCTGTCTGGGTTTACTCATACATTTATGGGTAGGCAGGCAGGGGACTCTTGGGAGCCTAGGCTCTAGGCAGGGGTAGCTTTGTTGAGTAAGTTCCACTACACGTGTTTCTTGTCCTTTGCTGAGACCAGCCAGTTTCCCCAGTATATGCTCACAATTTCGGCAGAAGCTCAGAAGCTCAGCATAAACATATGTGGTCTCTTGACCACATCCTCACCTGAGAATGAGTCCAGTGTCACATCTACCTTACTATAACAGACAAAGCACATCTCCTGGCTGAATCCAAGTCAAGAGATGAGTTATATCCTGTTTACAGGGTGGAGAAACATTGTAAAATTGAAGCAAGTATGATATTCATTAAGTATTTAATAAACATGAGCTAATAAGAGTTACCTTTCATGAATCCCATGAACTAAAATAAAGAAATCATAAAATACAGCTAAATATAGAAGCTACAGCAACTAGTAATTGTGATCGCTGTTATGACTAAGATGAGAGATGCCAGTAATTCAATTCAGTTTGTTTTAATGAAAATAAGATCTCTTTAATAACACTACCTAAAAGATACATGGCAAAGAGTCAGGATACAAGAAGGGGAAAGAACCACAGCTGATAATTCACAATACACATGAACCAGATACTCGTCCTGAGGCTTAGATGTGGGATGTGTGATAAGTAGCCATTAGCACCCTCTTTCCATAGACAGTGCAAGATGTTTCTGTTGGTCATTAGACTAACATCACAATTAGGTGACAAACAGATTCCAACCTGGGTCCATCTGGTTCTAAATGTAAGCTCTTTTGGTGTTAGAAATAGTGTTCAACCAAGTCCTTCACTTCAGCTCATTTTTATACACAGCATGGATGCAAACACACGCAGCATGCTTGATAAGCAGTTTAGATACTCAACAAATAAAATTGAAATTAAAACAACTCTAATTTCATTCCATATTTCATTCCTATTTCCATTTTCCAAAAATTTTCATGAGTCCATTTATATATATGTATATATGTACACACACACGCGCACACACACACACATAATCACCAGCAGCAGTAACAACAATATAAAACCACTTTGAGCCTTTATGCCTTTATTACTTTTCTTTATAAATTTTGGAGATTTTTGTTTGTTTGCTTGTTTTGCAATGCAGAGAAATCAAACTTGGTGCCTTTGGACTTTGAGAAAGTGCTCTACTACTGAATTATGGTGCCAGCACACCTTTAGAATAGTCTAGAAAATTCACTACCCTTCATTGATTTTTTTTTCCTCTCACTTTCATGCATACATATTAGTAGTGCTTGACACCCACACAGGTCTCCTTACCAGACAAGTCATTCACAGCATGAAAATATGCTCTTAAATAAAAAAAATTCCCAATACCTCAACATTGCATTTATCACTCAGCTATCAAGATACCCTTTGGAGACTTTTTCAGATGGTTCAAATCATTTGCTCTCATCAATCCTGTGAAATGGGGTACTATTGGAGTGAAGATCTGGTCTGAATGTGAGAAATCCTTTATAGGCTTCTGGGTTAAAACATTTGGTCCCAGCTGGTGGCACCACTGGAGAAAAGTTGTGGAGCCATTGGCTGAAGAAAGTGAATTCCTGGGGACAGACTGTAAGACTTAGAGCCTAGCTACACTTCCTGTTCTCTCTTTCTGAGAGCAGGTGCAGTGTGACCAACCAGCCAGACGTCTGCAGATGCCATTGTGCCTTCTCAGCCTGCTGCCTTGTCTTCCCTACTACTGTGGCTACATCTTTCTGAACTATAAACCACTGAGTGTCTTTGGTCAGGATATTTTATCACAGCAACAAGGAAAGAAGCCAAGACACATGACTTAATAAGCCTTAATGTGATTTGGGGTTCCATAGAATGTATTCAGGTAAGCAAATTTGCTTCTCCTTTATGCAAAGTCAAATGATGAAAGCTCTCATGGGTTGCTTCAATATAATTGTCAAAAAGGAGATTTGCAAAATGCTCAGAGAGTCAGTATACATTTGAGAAGCAGTAGGATGTACATGGATAAAGATGGAACAGAGATTGAGGGAATGAATAACCAATGACTGCCCAACTTAAGAGAGCCAACCCCCGACACGATTAATGATACTCTGCTATGCTTGCAGACAGGAGCCTAGCATAACTGTCTCTCTTGAGAGGCTTCATCCAGCAGCAGATGGAAACAGACACAGAGATGCATAGCGAAACATCAGGCAGAGCTTGGGGATTCTTATGGAAGAGTGAAGGATAGAAATGGGCAAGTTGGGAGGGTTCCAGGACACCACATGAAGATCTACAGAGTCAATTAGCCTGGGCCCATGTGAAAATCACAAAGACTGAACCACGAACCAAGGAGCGTTCAGGGCCTAGACCTAGGCACCCTACGCATTTGGAGCAGTTTGCAGTTTGGTCTTCATGTGGGTCCCCTCACAATTGGAATGGGGCTGTCTCTGACTCTGTTGCCTTCCACTGGATTCCCTTCCCATAATTGTACTGCCAGGTTGACCCTCAGTGGAGGAGGATGTGCTCAGGCCTGCTGTGACGTGATATCTCAGGGCAGGGCTGTACCCAAAGGTGCTTCCTCTTCCCTGAGGAGAAGGGGAGGGAGTAATGAGGGCAGGGATTTGCAAGAGTGTGCCTCGGAGGAGAGGGGAAAGGGGGGCTGTGATAAGGATGTAAAGTGAATAAATAAATTAGTGAAAGCAAAACAAAAACAACCAAAACACAAAAAAATATGAAAGAGAAGCAGTATGATGAGGGATCTTAGTCCCATCTTAGCAAGTCAAGAAAATATAAGGAATTTCTGGTTACCATTCTGTGAATTGTCCCCAACTGCACCCCAAACCACCTGTCAGTTATAGCTTTCGTTAGTTATGCTTTCTTTCTCTTTTTTTTTTTAATTTAATTTTATTTTATTTTTTTAATTTACATTCCAAATCACTTCCCCTTTCCCGTTTCCTCCCTCCCCGAAAGTCCCATAAGCCCCCTTCCCTCCCTCTTTTCTCCGTTCAACCCCCTCTCATTACTCTGTCCTGGCGTTCCCCTACATCCAGTCTTTCCAGGACCAGGGGTCTCTCCTTCCATCTTTTTAGAAATCTATTGATATGCTGATTGTGTCTAGGGTATTCTGAGATTCTGGGTCAATATCCCCTTATCAGTGACTTCATACCATGTGTGATCTTTTGTGATTGGGTTACCTCACTAAGGATGATATTTTCAAGTTCTGACCATTTGCCTAGGAATTTCGTGAATTCATTGTTTTTAATTGCAGAGTAGTATTCCATTGTGTAAATATACCACATCTTCTGAATCCATTCCTCCGTTGAGGGACATCTGGGTTCTTTCCAGCTTCTGGCTATTATAAATAAGGCTGCTATGAATATAGTGGAGCATGTGTCCTTATTGCATGCAGGTAAAGTCTCTGGGTATATGCCCAGGAGTGGTATAGCCGGATCCTCCGGAAGTGTCATGCCCAGTTTTCTGAGGAGCCGCCAGACTGCTTTCCAGAGTGGTTGTACCAGCCTGCAATTCCACCAGCAGTGGAGGAGTGTTCCTCTTTCTCCACATCCTCGCCAACAACTGCTGTCTCCTGTGTTTTTGATCTTAGCCATCCTGACTGGTGTGAGATGGAATCTCAGGGTTGTTTTGATTTGCATTTCCCTAATGACTAAGGATGATGAACATCTCTTTAGGTGCTTCTCAGCCATTAGATATTCTTCAGGTGAGAACTCTTTGTGTAGCTCTGTACTCCATTTTTTAATAGGGTTACTTGCCTCTCTGGAGTTTAACTTCTTGAGTTCTTTGTATATCTTGGATATTAGCCCTCTGTCGGATGTAAGGTTGGTAAAGATCATTTCCCAGTTAGTTGGTTGCCGCTTTGTCTTTTTGACGGTGTCTTTTGCCTTGCAAAAACTTTGTAATTTAATGAGGTCCCATTTGTCTATTCTTGATCTTAGAGTATAAGCTATTGGAGTTCTGTTCAGGAAATTCTCCCCTGTGCCCATATGTTCAAGGTTCTTCCCTAGTTTCCCTTCTATTAGTTTCAGTGTGTCTGGTTTTATGTGGAGATCTTTGATCCACTTAGAATTGAGCTTAGTGCAAGGAGATAAGGATGGGTCAATTTGCATTCTTCTGCATGTTGACCTCCAGCTGAGCCAGCACCATTTGTTGAAAAGGCTATCTTTTTTCCACTGGATGGTTTTAGCTCCTTTGTCAAAGATCAAGTGACCATAGGAGTGTGGATTCATTTCTGGGTCTTCAATTCTGTTCCATTGATCTACATGTCTGTTACTGTACCAATACCATGCAGTTTTTAACACTATTGCTCTGTAGTACAGCTTGAGGTCCGGGATACTGATTCCCCCAGAGGTTCTTTTACTCTTGAGAATAGTTTTAGCTATTCTGGGTTTTCTGTTATTCCAGATGAATTTTTGAATTGCTCTTTCTAACTCTATGAAGAATTGAGTTGGGATTTTGATGGGGATTGCATTGAATCTGTGTATTACTTTTGGTAAGATGCTCATTTTTACTATATTAATCCTGCCAATCCATGAGCATGGCAGATTTTTCCATCTTCCGAGGTCTTCTTCAATTTCTTTCTTCAGAGACTTGAAGTTCTTGTCATACAGATCTTTCACTTGTTTGGTTAGCGTCACGCCAAGATACTTAATATGGTTTGTGGCTATCGTAAAGGGTATTATTTCTCTTACTTCTTTCTCAGCCTGCTTATCCTTTGAGTATAGGAAGGCTTCTGACTTGCTTGAGTTGATTTTATATCCGGCCACTTTGCTGAAGTCGTTTATCAGCTGTAGGAGTTCTCTGGTGGAGTTCTTTGGGTCGCTTATGTATACTATCATATCGTCTGCAAATAGTGATAGTTTGACTTCTTCCTTTCCAATTTGTATCCCTTTGACCTCTTTTTCTTGTCTAATTGCTCTAGCTAGAACTTCAAGTACTATATTGAAAAGATATGGAGAGAGAGGGCAGCCTTGTCTAGTCCCTGATTTTAGTGGGATTGCTTCAAGTTTCTCTCCGTTTAGATTGATGCTGGCTACTGGTTTGCTGTAAATTGCTTTTACTATGTTTAGATATGGGCCTTGAATTCCTGATCTTTCCAAGACCTTTAGCATGAAAGGATGCTGAATTTTGTCAAATGCTTTCTCAGCATCTAATGAGATGACCATGTGGTTTTTTTCTTTGAGATTGTTTATGTAGTGGATTACATTGATGGATTTCCTTATATTGAACCATCCCTGCATCCCTGGGATGAAGCCTACTTGATCGTGGTGAATGATCGTTTTGATGTGTTCTTGGATTCAGTTGGCAAGAATTTTATTGAGTATTTTTGCATCGATATTCATAAGAGAGATTGGCCTGAGATTCTCTTTCTTTGTCAGATCTTTGTGTGCTTTTGGTATTAGTGTAATTGTGGCTTCATAGAACGAGTTGGGTAGTGTTCCTTCTGTTTCTATTTTGTGGAACAGTTTGAAGAGTATTGGTGTTAGGTCTTCTTTGAAGGTCTGATAGAATTCTGCACTAAAACCATCTGGACCTGTGCTTTTTTTGGTTGGAAGACTTCCAATGACAACTTCTATTTCTTCAGGGGTTATAGGACGGTTTAGATGGTCTATTTGATCCTGATTTAATTTTGGTACTTGGTATCTGTCAAGGAAATTGTCCATTTCCTCAAGATTTTCTAGTTGTGTTGAATACAGGTTTTTGTAGTAGGATCTGATGATTTTTTGAATTTCCTCAGTTTCTGTTGTTATCTCTCCCTTTTCGTTTCTGATTTTATTAATTTGGATACTATCTCTGTGCCCTCTGGTTAGTCTGGCTAAGGGCTTATCTATCTTGTTGATTTTCTCAAAGAACCAACTCCTCGTTTTGTTGATTCTTTGTATGGTTTTATTTGTTTCTACTTGATTGATTTCAGCCCTGAGTTTGATGATTTCCTGCCTTCTACTCCTCTTTGGTGTATTTGCTTCTTTTTGTTCCAGGGCTTTCAGGTGTGCCATTAAGCTGTTAGTGTATGCTGTCTCCCGTTTCTTTTTGGCGCACTCAGGGCTATGAATTTTCCTCTTAGCACTGCTTTCATTGTGTCCCATAAGTTAGGGTATGTTGTGCCTTCATTTTCATTAACTTTCAAAAAGTCTTTGATTTCTTTCTTTATTTCCACCTTGACCAAGTTATCATTGAGTAGAGCATTGTTCAGCCTCCATGTGTACGTGGGTTTTCTTTTGTTTTTGTTGCCATTGAAGACCACCCTTATTCCATAGTGATCTGATAGGAGGCATGGGATTATTTCTATCTTCTTGTATCTGTTGAGGTCTGATTTGTGACCAATTATATGGTCAATTTTGGAGAAGGTACCATGAGGAGCTGAGAAGAAGGTGTATTCTTTAGCTCTAGGATGAAATGTTCTATATATATCAGTTAGTTCCATTTGGTCCAAGGCTTCAATTAGATTCACTGTGTCCCTGTTTAGTTTCTGCTTTCCTGAACGATCCATTTCAGAGAGCGGGGTGTTGAAGTCACCCACTATTATTGTGTGCGGTGCGATGTGTGCTTTGAGTTTTAGTAAAGTTTCTTTTACGAATGAGGGTGCCCTTGCATTTGGAGCATAGATATTCAGGATTGAGAGTTCTTGATGGTGGATTTTTCCCTTGATCAGTATGTAGTGTCCTTCTGTGTCTTTTTTGATGACTTTGGGTTGAAAATCAATTTTATCCGATATTAGGATGGCTACTCCACCTCGTTTCTTGGGGCCATTTGCTTGTAAAATTGTTTTCCAGCCTTTTACTCTGAGGTAGTGTTTGTCTTTGACACTGAGGTGCGTTTCCTGCATGCAGCAAAATGCTGGGTCCTGTTTACGTATCCAGTCTGCTAGTCTATGTCTTTTAATTGGGGAATTGAGACCATTGATATTAAGAGAGATTAAGGCATAGTGATTATTGCCATCTGCCATTCTTGACGCTATCTTTATGTTTGAGTGGTTATCTACTTTTGGGTTTGATTCAAGAAGGTTATTATCTCATTTTTTCCAGGGTGTTGTTTCTCTCCCTGTATTGGAGGTTTCCACCTATTATCCGTTGCAGGGCTGGATTTGTGGAAAGATATTGTGAAAATTTGGTTTTATCATGGAATATCTTGGTCTCTCCATCTATGGTGATTGAGAGTTTTGCTGGGTATAGTAGTCTAGGCTGGCATTTGTGCTGTCTTAGTGTCTGCATGAGATCTGCCCAGGATCTTCTGGCTTTCATAGTCTCTGGTGAGAAGTCTGATGTGATTCGGATAGGTCTTCCTTTGTATGTTACTTGGCCCTTTTCTCTTACTGCATTTAGTATTCTTTCTTTGTTTAGAACATTCGGTGTTTTGATTATTATGTGACGGGAGGTATTTCTGTTCTGGTCCAGTCTGTTTGGAGTTCTGTAGGCTTCTTGTATGTTCATCGGCATCTCTCTCTTTAAGTTAGGGAAGTTTTCCTCCATAATTTTGTTGAAGATGTTTACTGGCCCTTTAAGTTGCAAATCTTCACTCTCATCTATACCTATAATCCTTAGGTTTGGTCTTCTCATTGTGTCCTGGATTTCCTGGATGTTTTGGGTTACGCGTTTTTTGCATTTTGCATTTTCTTTGACTGTTGAGTCGATGCTTTCTATGGAATCTTCAGCACCTGAGATTCTTTCTTCCATCTCTTGTATTCTATTGTTGATGTTTGCATCTATGACTCCTGATTTCTTCCCAAGGTTTTCTATCTCCAAAGTTGTCTCCCTTTGTGATTTCTTAGTTGTTTCTACTTCCTTTTTTAGTTCCTGGATGGATTTGCTGAGATCCTTCACTTGTTTGTTTGTATTTTCCTGTATTTCTTTAAGGTATTTTTGCATTACCTCTTTCAGGATTTCTTCCTGATGACCCACGTTCTCCTGCATTTCTCTGAGCGATTTTTGTGTTTCCTCCTCATGGGATTCCATCTGTTGATCCATCGTCTCCTGCATTTCTTTAAGCAGTTCTCGTGTTTCCTTTGTAAGGGCATCTAACCGTTGATTCATTTCTTTAAGCAATTTTTGTGTTGCCTCCTTATGGGCATCCGTCTGTTGACCCATATTCTTCTGCATTTCTTTATGCAAATTTTGTGATTCCTTTGTGAGTGCATCTACCCGTTGATTCATCTCGTTAAGCGATTTTTGTGTTGTCTCCTTGTGCGCCTCCATCTTTTGATCCATGTTCTCCCGCATTTCTCTAAGCGATTTTTGTGTTTCCTTTGTAAGGGCTTCTAACCGTTGATTCATGGTCTCCTGTAACTCTTTATGAGATTTATTTGTGTCCTTCTTGTGATCCTCTAATAGCATCATGAGAAGTGATTTTAAATCCAGATCTTGTCTTTCGGGTGTGGTGGGGTATCCAGGACTTGCTGCTGTTGGAGAGTTGGGTTCGGATGGTCCCACATTACTTTGATTACTGTTAGTAACATTCCTACGTTTGCCTTTTGCCATCTGGATACCTCTGGTGTTAGTTGGTCCTGCTGCCACTGGCTGTTGGTTGGACCTCCTGTGAGCCTGCAAAGCTATTTCTGCCCCCCCTGGATTACCAGGATTCCCCTGGCACCGATTTCTGGGGCCTGCCTGCTCCTGAGTGACTTTGGAGCCCTAATGTGCTTTGCCCCAAGTGATCTTATATTGGGGAGGCCTTGCACATCTAAAGGCTCAGCCTAGTGGATTCCTGGAGCAGAGGTCGCCAAAGGGAGGCTGGCAGGCTCCTGCCCTGTGCAGGGGTGTGTGATCTCTCCTGGGGGGGGGAGGGGGCGTCCCTCTGCCAGGCAGAAGTCCCACAGCAGATCTGGCGCGCTGGTCACTGCAGATCAGCCCAGCACCTGGGAGCAGGTTACACACAAGCTGCCTGAAACCGAAGCGATATTATGCCTGTCTGTCTCTGAGCCTGGTGGTCCCAACTACCTGGTCACTGGAGCAAAGATGGCGGAGGGCACTCTCCGTGGCGCTGCTCACCCTGTGGTCACGATGGCCCGCCGATCTGGCACCCAGACGACCACAGCGCCAACCCGCCCTCGGGCACAGACGGAAGCCCCAACAGGCCGTGTCCCAAGTGATGTTATATCGGGGGGAGAGCCTGGGTACCGGTCTCTCCAGCGCAGTCCGCGGGAACAGAGGTCGCGGAAGGGAAGCTGGCAGGCTCCCTCCCTGCGCGGGGTCCCTCCACCAGGCAGAAGGTCCCACCGCGGAACTGGCGCGCTGGTTACTGCAGATCAGCCCAGCACCTGGGAGCAGGTTACACACAAGCTGCCTGAAACCGAAGCGATATTATGCCTGTCTGTCTCTGAGCCTGGCGGTCCCAACTACCTCAGCTTTCTTTCTCTTTTCTCCACTGACCATCTGCAAATCTCAAGATTAGGACAGACTTAGTATCTTGAGTGAACACAGAGGAATTATCTATGCACTGATAATCCGAGTATGGCTTGTGAAAAAGGTAGTTACGGAGCAGAGGGCACTAAAGCAAAAGCCAAGACATGTAGGTTCTGGTTCTGCTGAAAGCAACCAATCAACAGGGAAGCCTGGAGCATATTCATTCCCACTTCTCAACCCTTTTCTTGACCAGTCAAGTTTTGGAATCAGAAGTTAACACTTCAATACAGGTTCCGGTCCATGTCAACAGTTGAGGATCTAGGTATATGATTAAAGCTATCTGAGCCTGTGTTATTCCATTTCTTGTGTGTATATGTGGGTGCACGGGGTGGGGGTAGGGAACAGCTACACATGCACAGGTTCTCTGGTTAATAATTCTAGGGTCCTTCTATCTTTGCCTCCTTCCTTACCTCACAGATTTCTCGACTACTTTATAAGAGATAATGATCCCCATTTGCCTTCCCTAGAAGGCTGAGATGTGAGAAATGTTGGCATTCATGAGCTCTTTTTCCATTTTGGTTCTAACTAAGGTCCTGTAATTTCAAACAGTGGATTATTGGGGCTTTGAATAATTTTTTTTCTGAGGCATGTACTACTGACAAGTCACTAATGTTAGCACCACTATACAGCCCTTTCAAAGATTTCCTATCATAACCCACTCTATTAACCTGGTAAATCAATGGCCTGCTTGTTGAACACTTTATTCATAGACAGTATCTCAAAGCAATGGGAAGACAGATGCTGGAATCCTTTTTAGCTCTTCCATCAAGCTATGGGTTCTTTATACACTTATACATCAGAAAGCTGCCCATGATCACAGCAGATTCCACAGTTGTCAAACTAAAACCTTGCTGAGCAATGATGCTTTGGCCAGTCTTTACTACTTGTAGCTTATCTCCCAAACCAGTGTAAATACCATGTTAAGAAGATAGTGCCTAATGGAATTTCCTCATAGTTATTAATTTTCCCACAAACATTAGAGGAAAGGACTATTCTTTTCCTTTTTAATTAAAAAAATCCAATAGCTTTAGTTCTAGAATGTATTTGGTTTGCCTGATTTTTGACACTTCTGTCAATTCTGAGTCCCAGGGATCTGGGGAGCTATGGCCAAGAGGAGTCAAACCCGTGGACAATACATCTATCTGATTGGCAGGTACATTAAGCAGCTGCCTTTAACATTATGTGGCTTCCTTTGGTTAACCAGTCCTAGAAGATATTGATTCATGGTCTTCAAAACCTGACAGACTGTAGATAATGTTTATCTAGAGATTTTATATGTGTTGTCTCATTCAGTTCTTTTTATCTACAGAGCCATGATAATGAGAAAGAGATGGATGTTTAATTCCTATAATTTTTACCTATCGATGTACAATACTATGGTTAATACTATAAGAATTAAGAATGATAACCTTTGGATATTTCATGACAGGTACCATGCTGAGAGTTTTACTGTCATTATCTCATAGTCATCTCCCAAGACATAGGCTGTTGTTATTCTCATTTAGAGATGAAGATTCTAAGCTACCCAATCAACAATTTTGAAAGGACTGCTCAAAAAGACAACTTTGTTTTGTTTTGTGTTTTTTTTTGTTTTGTTTTTTAATTTGTGTTGTTGTTCTTGTTTTTCAAATAAAAGCATTATATATTAGAAATCCCTTAATATTATACAGACAGGAAATTCTAGAGGTCAAACACAGTCTTTGAATGTCAATACATTGTTCATTCAATTATATCTAAGTTTTGATGATTCTCTTCTTGAGGGTACACTGAAATTTACTTTCTGGGAGAAGGAGCAATAGATATGAATATTGAGGCCATGGGCAGATGTTATGGAATCAGAGATGCCTTGACTCATATACTCTCTTGCGGGGCTTTGCTTAGGAATAAATACATCATGATTCCTCCCATATCGTAAAAAGAGATGTATAAAGTGACATTGAAAAAGAATCACATGGGGTCAAGCCAGATGAAATGGTCTATTCCAAACCAATCTGTAACCTACAAAAGGGGTGGCTATATAAGGCTCACCTATCAAAAATAAATACAGCTCAGACAGCTTTGAGCACTTTTAGGAGTCCCATTTTCTCATAAAAAATCTTAATAAATCATAGCAAACCTATCATGTAAAGAGACATAAACAGACAAGGAAGGCCAAAGATGATAGGCAACAACTCTATGGCTTTGAACACTTCTAGGAAGCCCATTTTCTCATAAAATCTCAATATATCAAAGCAAGCCTATGGTGTAAAGAGAAGGGCAAACATTATAGGCAACAACTCTAGAACTCTGGAGGCTGAAAAGCAGGGGATCTGTTGAAACTGAACAGGTAAGAGCAAACTGAATGGATGAAGGGGAAGATATCTCCTTCCTCATTTCTCTCTCTAGGTAACTTCTCTTCCCATAGCATCAGAAGTAGAGAGGGCTGTTCTAGAGACATAAAAATAAATGCCTGGACATGGTTTGTGCAGACACAATTGATTATATACCCAGGGTGGGTAATGGTCAGCTATCTTCTGGGGTTTTGCTAGGAGATGTCTCATAGCAAGACCTATGCTCTCCAGACAAAAGGTGAGAAGAGTCCTCCTATGAATGCATGTAAACTGCAGGTGGAAAATATCAAAATCCTATCACAAGAAGATCACTTAAATTGTTTACATGGAACTTGCTACAATGTAAAGCCAATCAGTGATCTTCACAATCATGAACACAGGAAGGATTACCTAACATCTGAGGACAGTCTCTAATAGAAGATAGTGCCAAAAATGTGAAGTACACAGAATATATATATATATAGTCAATCATCATTACCATCATTAGAATGGGCACTAGTGGGAAGAAAGAGGGGGGAAAAGAAAAAAAAAGAAAAGAAGGTCTGGTAAAGTGGATATGACCAAAACACATGATATAACTTTAACAGAAAGGACACTATGATATCCACCATTTTATACAATTAATTGGAATTAATAAAAGTAAAACCCCAATGAAACTGGAGGAGAAATATATGAAAGAGGAATAGTTAGGAAAGTGTAGTTTCCTGTACCCACCACTTATGGATATTAAATATGTGATATCAAGGGTGAAACATATCAATAAAGGTGTTTTAGGAAAGACCAAAGTTAAAGAATCAACTTCTACATTTCAAAAATTTATCAAATAGGTATAAAGAGATGAGAATAAATCCAGGACATGGAATAATCAATGAAATTATACAAGAAAACCTTCCTTTCTAAGAAATGATGCTTCTTGCTTGGCAGGAGAAATGGGCTCCCATCCATCACCAATGAGCTTCACTATCATGACATTTCAGAGAATTCACTCCAAGAGAAGATCTCCTGAACTTCCAGGGGAAATGAACAGGCTCACAAAAAGAAGAAAATACCTTTTTGAAAGGATTATTATTATTTATTATTTATTTATTTATCTATCTATTTATTTATTTTATTTTGTTTATATGTATAAGATATGTGCCTGTGAGTGTAAAGCCCAGAAGAGGACAGACAGAATCCCCTAGAGCCACCCAAGGTAGGTTCTAGAAATCAACTCAGAGCCTCAGGTGCTGGCTCAGCTGGAGGTCAACATGCAGAAGAATGCAAATTGACCCATCCTTATCTCCTTGCACTAAGCTCAATTCTAAGTGGATCAAAGATCTCCACATAAAACCAGACACACTGAAACTAATAGAAGGGAAACTAGGGAAGAACCTTGAACATATGGGCACAGGGGAGAATTTCCTGATCAGAAATCCAATAGCTTATGCTCTAAGATCAAGAATAGACAAATGAGACCTCATTAAATTACCAAGTTTTTGCAAGGCAAAAGACACTGTCAAAAAGACAAAGCGGCAACCAACTAACTGGGAAATGATCTTTACCAACCTTACATCCGACAGAGGGCTAATATCCAAGATATACAAAGAACTCAAGAAGTTAAACTCCAGAGAGGCAAGTAACCCTATTAAAAAATGGGGTACAGAGCTAAACAAAGAGTTCTCACCTGAAGAATATCTAATGGCTGAGAAGCACCTAAAGAGATGTTCATCATCCTTAGTCATTAGGGAAATGCAAATCAAAACAACCCTGAGATTCCATCTCACACCAGTCAGGATGGCTAAGATCAAAAACACAGGAGACAGCAGTTGTTGGCGAGGATGTGGAGAAAGAGGAACACTCCTCCACTGCTGGTGGAATTGCAGGCTTGTACAACCACTCTGGAAAGCAGTCTGGCGGTTCCTCAGAAAACTGGGCATGACACTCTCGGAGGATCCGGTTATACCACTCCTGGGTATATACCCAGAGACTTTACCTGCATGCAATAAGGACACATGCTCCACTATGTTCATAGCAGCCTTATTTATAATAGCCAGAAGCTGGAAAGAACCCAGATGTCCCTCAACGGAGGAATGGATTCAGAAGATGTGGTATATCTACACAATGGAATACTACTCTGCAATTAAAAACAATGAATTCACGAAATTCCTAGGCAAATGGTCAGATCTTGAAAATATCATCCTTAGTGAGGTAACCCAATCACAAAAGAACACACATGGTATGCAGTCACTGATAAGGGGATATTGACCCAGAATCTCGGAATACCCTAGACACAATCCGCATATCAATAGATTTCTAAAAAGATGGAAGGAGAGACCCCTGGTCCTGGAAAGACTGGATGTAGGGGAACGCCAGGAGAGAGTAACGAGAGGGGGTTGAATAGAGAAAAGAGGGAGGGAAGGGGGCTTATGGGACTTCCGGGGAGGGAGGAAACGGGAAAGGGGAAGTGATTTGGAATGTAAATTAAAAAAAAAAGCAGTATGTACTTTTAAGTGCTAAGCCATCTCTGCAGAACAGTTTCATTTATACATGTCACATAATAACTATACATATTTGTTGGATGTAGTGTGATACTGTGACCTAAGTATACTGTGTAATAATCAAATCGGGGGTTATATATCCATTGCCTCATGCAATTATCATCTCATTGTGCTGAGGACCTTTAAATATGTTCTTCTAGCCATTTTGAAAAACCTTGCTAACCATAATCATCCCATGATGCAAGAGCACACCAGAACTAACTGCTATTTAATATTCACTGACCAGTCACTCTCTACCCTCATGTCCTCTACCTCCCCATCCTGCCTCTGGTACACATTATTATACTTCCTACTTCTTACTTGAAAAATAAATACTTGCTATTTTTATCTGATTTTTAGTATATTCTTTGAGAATTTCATATATGTATACAATAAAATATAATTTTTACTCATATCCCCCTACAACTCCCATCAGATCTCAACATATCCCTCTTTCAACTTAATGTCCTCTTATTTTCATTTTAATAATTCATTATGTCCAATTTAGTTCTACTTATATGTGCGTGGCTGTGGGGTCACCCATTAGAGCAAGAGCAGCACACTGGTGGCCACACCCCCAGAGAAGAAGGGGTTCTGCTCTCCTAGCTTGCAGTGGCACCTCAGTTATGACTGGAGCTTCCTTAGCTCTTCCCCCACTCAGGCTACAATTTTGGCTGCCTTTATCTTGCAGAAGTCTTGAGCAGGCAAGCACAGGTGCTGTGAGTTCAGGAGTACCATCACCACTTTGTCCAGGAGGCAGCATTTCCCAGCATCTCTCCCCATCCTCTGGCTCTTACATTCTTTCTGCCTCCTCTTCTGTGACGTTTTCTCAGCCTTGGCCAGGGTTAGGGGTATACAATAAAAATGTCCCATTTAGGGCTGGATACCCAACAGTCTCTTATTTTTAGCACCGTGACCAGTTGTGACTCTGCATTGACTGCTGCCAACTCAGAAAGAAGCTTCTCTGGCCAAGACTGAAAGCAATCCAGGTGGAGATATTCAAGGATAAAAATAAAAATAGATACATTTCTTGATATGACTGGGGGAAATTGTATTGGAAAGTTTTTGTGCATTGGGGTAGTGGATAGCAATTGAAACAAAGAAGCGATAGCTAAAAAGAGAGAGAGAGAAAGAGAGAGAGAGAGAGAGAGAGAGAGAGAAACATGAAAAAGAAAGGCCACAAGCCAATCAATTTCCAAAATACAGAAGGCAAGGAAGAATAAAATAAAAATAGAACTATGAAGTCAGAAATAATATCCTTATGAGGAATATGGTGGAATCAGCTGAGTATTGATTTACTAAAAAATTATGGAGCCAGACAGAGCAGAAGGAGCTAAAACCTCATCTATCATAATGGGAAGTCAGAGATCTTACTTAATATTCATTAATCCAAAGAACACCACATATGCATGCTATTTAGAAAGATGTCTGCTTAAAAGTCAGAAGAAAATAGTGAACACACCCCAGACAAGAGGAAGACTAAGCAGCGAGTGGGGCAGGGAGCTGCTTGGATGTCATGAGTCTTTCAAACAGATTTGACTTTTGAACTATGTGCTCCCATTATTCCAATAAATCAAATATTCACTACCAAGTTCCAAGTGCAGCATGCAAGATGGTACAGTTGAAAACTAATACCCTATCCCTGTGTTGGGAGACCTTCACATTTCCCTCACACACCTCTAGAATGTACAGAGTTAGCAGAGGAGTGCACTAAGGTGCAGTTCCAAAGTTTCGTGATGTGTCATCTATCCAAATTCATATCTGGATGTTCAATACTCGGAGCTTAAGAGACTCATTGACAAGGGACAATCCATTACTGTGTGTCAACCAGGCCTGTAAACTGATGAAGCAGAGTGCAGTGTGGCTGAAATTACTACCAGATAACCCGAAGACAAATACAAACATTAAATATTCATTTCTTTCTCCTGAGCACCAAGTGATCACAGCTTTTGATCTTGGAGTCTCTGGGACTTAGTTGACAAATCATTTCATGTCCTCTGGGCAGATCTTGGGACATTTTTCTTCCCGCTTCCAAGGAAAGAAATCATCTTGGCAAGAAGTTTGCCTTGTTATATTTTCTTTCTCTTCACACTGGGTTGAAGTCCCTCCAAGGGCCCCCACTCTGATACAACATTGGATGGGTGAAGTGTGACATAATTCTTGCTTTTATATCTGGCCATTTAGCAGTTTGCATCCTGACAGGTCATTTTCTACCCATCAATCTGTAAGGGGTTGTGATTGAGAGAGTCTCTTTGCATAAATACTTTCTACTATGTCTGCCTTCGCTGTATCCATTCCTGTCTTCTTTACCACTGGTCTTGCTAATAGAGGTTGTTTTTAGCTAACTTGTTATAAATTCCTCATTAATTATCTATCTGGTACTCTTGTGTATTTTATCAATTGTTGGCATAATTTTACTGGATTTTGGTTTTATGTTCAGGAACTTCTACAATTTTGCTTTTTACCTTTATTTTGGAGGTGTTGGGGCCATGATATAGTGAGATTGTGAATGTCAAAAGACAGCATGTAGGAGTCAGTTCTCACCTTCCGCTATGTGGGTTCCAAGGATTTAACCCACGTCATCAGGCTTGGCAGCAAGCACTTTTACCTGCTGAGCCATCTTGCTGGCCCTGCAATGCTTCCATTGAGGTCTTTCTCTCTCAGTTATCACAGGTACAAGTTCAGCATTATCTTCTGCAAGCCTTCATGTGCAGTTAACTTTTCTCGTAACTTCCATCAAAGAACAAGATGATCTCTTCTATCTTTAGAGAGACCGTGCAGTTGTTGATGTCTTCTTTTGTTTTCCCCATTGGCTTCTTTTTTCTCTCTGTAATATGAGTTCCTGCTGAAGACTCATTTCACCTTTCTTCCAATTAACACATTAGTTTGGGAACCTACACTCTGTCTTTTGATGGGCATACTTCTACATTGCAAGTGTCTCTAACACTTGCTCTCAGTTTAGAATTCTGAGGCAAGTCTAGAACCTCAGAGAAGCCAAAGATGCAGAGAGCAGCAGCATCCTTGGAATCTAAGAGAGACCAGGAAGAGCTGAGGGACACTGGAGAGCCCATCTACACCCAGCCAAGACCCAGGCTGCCAAAAGCCATAATGATGCTGTTCATTCCAACCAGGCAGAGTCCTCCAAACAATTTAGGAAACTTCTGTGGTGGTTTGAATAGGTATTGTTCCCATAGACTCATGTGTTTGAATTCTTGGCCTACAGGGAGTGGTACTGATAAGGGGATGTGGCCTTGTTATAATAGGTGTAGCTTTGTAAGAGGAAGTGTGTCACTGTGAGGGTAGGCTTTCGGGTCTCCTATGAACAAGCTATACTCAGTGTGGAGCACAGTCTCCTTCTGCTGCCCACAGAGCGAGATATTGAACTCTCAGCTCCTCCAGTACCATGTCTGTCTGCAGGCCGCCATGCTTCCTACCATGATGATAATGGACTGAACCTCTGAAATTGTAAGCTATCTCCAATTAAATGTTTGCCTTTATAAGAGTTGCCATGATCATGGTGTCTCTATACAGCAATGAAGCCAAGACTAAGACAACTCCCTTCTTGGAAATTTGCTGTTTGTAAAACTAAAATAAAGGATAAAATATAACAGACTCTCAGAAGTCCTGTTTCAGCCACTGTGGACAGAGTACATGCCTTTAATAAAGCAAAGCCAAGTCTTCTTCTTTTAACCAGTTTACATATTCAAGGAAGATTTACATATGTTGCCTGTGGCATTTATTCACATAGCCATTAAACATTTATTAAGTATCTATTAAGGCCCACGTACTATATATGGGCCTATCCTTTCAGATTATAATTCAGCAACACGTATTTGGAATCGTTACTATTTCCATATATTTTGTACCAGTAATATGACCCTTGGGAATTTTTCCTAAGGTAATAATTCATACAGAAAAAGTAATATGCAAAATATATTTATAGCAGTTTAGTTTCTAATAACTGGAAGAGCTAACTGCCCTGTGGTGGGAGAATTAAGATAGCCATGGCGTACTCATTTCATGAAATGTAGATGAGACAAAGCACAGAAAATGGAAAAGAATGTATGAAATGTTAGGGGTGAGACTGAGGGCGAGTTCTATGAAACTATGACAGCACCTGTGTAAAAACACATATGTAATAGAAGTGTCAGAAGCCAGTGAATTATGTGAGCAGTGTTGGGCTGGGCGGAGAGATTATGCCCCTATTTTCTTTCTCAGGATATAATAGTTCCCTTGATACCTACTGCCCTGGTTTCATCTCAACTGCAGTGAAAAAAAAAATACCTGATAAAGAGCAACATAGGGGAAATAGGGCTTATTTTAGCTCGCAATCCCAAGTTACAGTCCATAACCTGCTCATATGAAATCCATGGTTAAGAGCAGAGAGGAATGAATCCATTCGTGCATAATGGTCAGCCAGTTTTCTCCACTCCTATATAGTCTAGCACCTAAGCCCATGGAACGGTGACAGCCACATTTAGGCTAGATCTTCCTAAATCAATGAACACAATTAGGACAATCTCCCACAGGCCGATCTCATCTTGATAGTTCCTTATTGAGACTCTCTCCTCAAGTGATGCTACATTTTGTCAACCTGACAAAGTGAACAAACACAGTGATGAAAAATACTGCAGTAGACATAACTGAAAGTAGGATTCCTGGCACCTTTCAAAACATCAATTTTGTTAAATATGAAAATATTTGGGCTTAAGATTTTAAAGGAATAGATTATCTCAGAAATTAGTGACAATCTCAGGGTCTGGAGAGATGATGGTTCAGCCATTAGAAGCTCTTACTGACCTTGTGGCAGACCAGTGTTTGGTTTCTAGCACCAAAGTCAGGTGGTTCACAATTGTCTGTAACTAGCTTCAAGGGATCCAATCCATCTTTTGGCTTCTGCTAGCATCTGAGAGCACACATATGCATACACATGTACATAAGTTTAAAAGTAGTGGTAGCCTGTTTTGTTTAATACTCAGGGCCACAGTCTCCCTCCCTGCATTGATAGTTTCTTTCTAGAGTCACATCTCACTGGCTTCTGTAATTGTCACTATTCTGTGGCGCTTTCCTCCTCATCTGGTGCTTTCAAGATCTTAAACTCCATGGAGGTCATTAGAGGTCATGGATAGTTCTGATCAGACTGGGTTTAAAACCTCCTGAGTTTTCAATTGAACAGGCCACTCAGTATTTCTGAGCCTCGCCCTCCTCCCCTGTAAAACAAGGTTGATCTCAAAGACCCTCTCACAGGTCCACAATGACAGCAACACTTTCAAAAGTTCCAGCAGTCTACCTGTTCCTGGAGGGAGGTCCAGGGAATGTGAACTACAGGTCTCAAGCCTCAGAAGCCATCTGGGGGCTGTGAGAGCCACGATGCAATGGGAGGAGGCAGTCAGGAGATGAGGTTTTGTCAGTTGCTACATCTAGCTTAGCAAATACCAAACTCAGCCCACCGTAGAGGGTAGCCTTAGATGGCAGTGGCTGAAGTCCTTATAGCAGGTCTCTGTTATGGTCACTGGTAGCTTATTTTATCATCATGAAGGCGATATGTGTTTATGAAATAAAACTCAGAATGGAGTGAAAAATTGAAACCAGATACCCACAAATACCTCCTCATGAAGAAGGGGCTGCTAACAGTTGGTGTTTCTCCTCCAGTTTTCCCAGCACAGAGGCTTTGGCAGGTTTTAAAGCCCAACTGTAATTACACTGCACATAAAATTTTGCATCCTGAATTTTTCATTTAAATGTAGCAAATAAGATGTTTTCATGCCATTTTGTAGTGTTCAGGGCCATTATTTTTAATGGCTGAACAATGTACTTGTTTGGAAACCATACAGGCAGTGTGCATGCGTGCACACTTCCCTTGTTCATTTTATTTTTAACTTAAAACATATTTGAGGTTATAATATAATTATGCCATTTCTCCATCCCCTCCCTTCAATCCTCCTATATAATCTCTCCCTCTTCTTCAAATTCATGACTTCATTTTTCACAAGTTGTTATTGCACACATTGCCAAGGAGCCCCTTCCTGTTCTAGATAGACCTCTGAGCTTTCTGGAGAGCTAAGGGTAACCTAGAGTCCAAAACTTACTGGAAAGTGGGAGAAAGAAGGAAATGGATAAAAGAAATAAATAGGAGGAAAAAGGAAAGACTGGCATAAGAGGTGGAAGATCCACAGAGGTAGGGTAGGAAGGTACAAGGGAAAGGGTGAAAGAGGAAGAGAAAAAGATAAAGGAGCAGAAAAAGGTAAGAGAATAGGAAGAGAAGGAGAGAAAGAGAAAGAAGGTAGTGATGAAGAGATAAAGGGCAGAGGTCTCAGATAAAACATGGTCCCTAACAGCTCAAATAGAAGCTTTCCAAGGAAGATGGTTCTCTGGAGTTCTTGTCTCATGGGCTGCTTGCAAATCTTCATGATCTATGCATTGGTTTTCTTTATTATTCATATTTAATGTTATGAACATTGAGTTTTTCAATATTTATTATTGTGATCACATTTATGCTATCTTTTCTTTTAAATTCTCTCTGACTCTTTCTGTGGAGTCTCTTTTTCTCTGCATGTGCACACACATACACACACACACATACACACACACATACACACACACACATACACACACATGTGTGTGTATGTGTGTGTGTGTATGTGTGTGTGATTAGTTCAGGTACCAGTAGAGGTCAGAAGAGGAGAAGAGGCCATCAGAGCCCCTGGAGCTGGATGTGCGTGTTGGGAGCCACAAGAGCAGAAAGAAGTCTTAACCACTGAGTCATCTCTCCATCCTCGGTCTTTCTAAAGATTCATTGCTCCACCAAACAGACAAAGCCTTTGACCAGTTCCTTGCGTTTTTTTTTTTTTTTTTTTTTTTGGTTTTTCGAGACAGGGTTTCTCTGTGTAGCCCTGGCTGTCCTGGAACTCGCTCTGTAGACCAGGCTGGCCTCGAACTCAGAAATCCGCCTGCCTCTGCCTCCCAAGTGCTAGGATTAAAGGCGTGCGCCACCACCGCCCGGCTTGCATCCTTGCATTTCTTAAGACAGTGTCGAATACAAGGCACCTCTTGGGTCCTTCCTCCAGGGATTTGATTTCCTTCCTATTTCATTTGCTGTCTTTGGCTGGGATCAACTGTCTCTTTCCAGTATTGTGCTTCGGCGGCCATAATCAAATTTCGAGTTACGTGGTCCATTAGACACAGGCTGGCATTTTTACAGCTCTTGATGGGGAGCTGGGCCCCTGTTTTCTCCTGTTTTGGGGGGGGAAGCATGTTTTTTGGAAGGTTTGAAAGGCTCTTCTCCAGCTGCCAGTTTATCGGCACTGCTGAGACGAGGGCCTTGAGCTTGGCTCTCCCCCAGTTTGCCCTGGGGACCATCTGTATTTTGTGAGCCTGGGACCTGCCATTGCCCACAGGACGGCTGTGAACATCAGAGGCCCTGGCAGCTAGTAAAGGCTGGAGCTGGATGTGAACAGCTTGCCTGAAAGCCGGCTCATTCCGTGATTGCATGAAGCCAAAAGCTATACCAGAGAGCCTTGGCAGGAAGGCCCTCCCAATCAATGGGGTTACAAAGCCCTCTCCCTGTAGGCAGGCTCTCTCTACTCACTTCACATGGATGGGACAGGGTGCCTTGGTCTCCTATGCAGGAGGTTTAGAGAATCGGGAAGTGGCATCTCTCTTCTCAGTGAGACTCCCTGTGGCTGGAGTTAGCAAGAGGATCTTCAGACTAAGCAGCCTCAACCATAAAATTGGCATGAGGTCTCCTGTCCAACTTACCTTGCAGATTTGCTTGGAGCAAGTAGGGGTTAAAGCAGAATACAAATGTAGTATCCTTCCTGGTTGCTGTGGGGCATGCAGTACTGGCAGAAAGGACATTGCTTAGGAATCAGGAGCTGCAGGTTCACTCACATAACACCTGTGCTACCGACCGCTTCCAATGCCTGCTTCTGCTTTCTGTAAAGAGAGTTAACAGAGCCTGCTTGCATAGATGCTTTGCAAGAACTAGATCCTGGAAAGGCTTTAAGTAAGATATTCTGATGCACAAGGAAGCCCTGCTGGGTCACCAGTCTCAGAGAGAGGCTCAGAGTGGTACTATAGGGTTTTTGGATCCTGACCACTGTATTATTTGTGGAATACTGGGAATGGGGCGTGGCCTCTAAGATTCATTAGGGTAGGATGAGAACATGAGTTGAGTTCTCAGGATGCCAATGATACCTACTCTGCAAGAAGAGACACCAAGAACCTTGCTTGTCTTCTCCTTCCTCTGTGAGAATACAGGGAGACTGTAGCCATCTACAAGCCCCACCTGGTGTGTGTGTGTGGGGGGGGTGTCATCAGAGTCCAAGCATATTGGCACCTTGATCTTGGGCTTGCAGCCTTCAAACTGTGAGAATATATCTTTGCCTGGAGTATTTGATTCATGGCAGCCCAAGTGATCTAAGAAACTCAGGGTTAGGTGCAGGCAAAATCCTTGCCTTGTCCTGGAGGGCGGCATGATTGTGTACTCCCCATGAGCAACAATCACCCAAGGTCCAGGCCTTGCCAGGGAGGTGATGTACTTATTTCTATGCAAAAGTTAATGTGATGGTCCAAACTCAGCGATTACATTTACTGCAGCATTAAAACCAATAACCTAGGGGCTAGAGAGACAGCTCAGCAGATAAGAACATGGACTTGCTCTTGCAGAAAACTGGAGTTCAATTCCCAGCATCCACATAAAGCAGCTCACAATGGCCTGTTACTCCAGCTCCAAGGTGTCTGGTACCTGCTTCTGCTCCACAGGGGTTCCTGCATTCACAGATATAGACATTCAGACAAACCACACATCATACATGTAAATAAATAATAAAATATCTTAAAAACTATAATGCAAAATAAAACCAGAAATCCAATAAATTATCAGAATTTTAAGTAAAGATGTGATCTGTCAAAAGTTGTACCAGTCCACACTAGTGACCAAGGGGGTAAAGTTAATAATAACAATCCTATTATCAAGAAAAATGTTATTTTTTACATGAATTTTGCCTTTGTAAACATTACATTAAGATGCTGTATATGTTGATCACCACATTTGGAGGCATCTGAAGTATACCTGAGACAAGACGTTCCTTGTTCAGCCCCAGCCACCACCCACAAGGCTTCATTTCCTGAAGCCCTCTCGGTTCCAAATCCTGTGACTGTCTCCTCATTCACAATGAAGGTGTGCTGTTTACTGCCTCAGTTCTCTGGGCTCTGGTCGGTTTGTCTGTATTGAATATTAATTATTAACAAGGATTGTTTCTCCCTTATGGGGTTGCAATTGAAAAGAAAAAAATTGACTGAGAAAAATCACAAGCCAAAAGATTAACTCTCTCTTGCGGTAGAATGCTAATTGTTTCATTTGGGAAATACTTATTAAATGTGCAATGGGTGTGTGTCAGGTAGGTAAGGAGAACCAGCAGATGAAAAGCCACTAGTCCTGTTCTGAAGAGCTCACAGCCCGCTGAGGATGCTGGGTAATGATGGTGCACAAAAAAGGGTGCTTCACGGAAGTGTGGGTGAGGGCAGGAAGGAGCCCTTCGTCCTTCCCTTGGGGTGAAGGCAGGGGAGAAGCCTGTAGGTGAAGGTGAAGGACTGCTTTATTTCTTGACAACACTCACAGCTTTCTTCTGAGTTGTCTTCCTAAAGGCTCACTGTAGAGGAAGCAGGAATTGTCTATCCCTACAGGCTAGGCTGACTTCTTTCTAACTCTTGTCCATGTCTCTATCTGTGGTGAGTCTACTCGGGACCCTCCCACCTAATATGAAGCTTCCTACCATGGTGTGCCCTGTGCTCTGGAGCTCTAGTTCCAGGAGACTGAGGGAAAGAGAAGAAAAGACAAAGAAAAGAAAAATTAGCATTTTCACTAAAATAATATTATGTCTTAAAATAGTCTCCTTTTTATAAGAAAGTCAATCAATTTAGGGTTCAAACTCCTCAGTTTCTCTCCTTTCAAGGTGGCTCACAATTGGGTGGGGTTAGCTGAGCCTGGTGTAGGAGTTAGCCAGGCCTTCCATGAGAAGTCACATGTCTTCCATGGTCACCGGGACCTCCCCCCTCTTTGTGTCCACTAAGCTGTGTCTGAGTCGATCTGGTCAGGGTGGGCAGATGGACTCTCTGCCCAGTGCCTTAAGCCTTCTCCAGTGGCCAATTGATGCTCTCCACCCTGTCCAGAAATTTCTTCAGGAAATTCTTTAACCTGTATTTCAAGAAACAACCCCATCACCAGCTAGCATTATGGTGGGACATGTTATATAGGATAAACAAAGGTCAGGTGTGTAGGGCGTAGATGAGAAGGAAGGGATTTGGACTTTCTCCAGATGGGATGGTGCAGGGCCATGGATCATGAGAGGAAGCCTGGTAAGGTGGAGCTAAATGCTTGTAGCCCCAGAGACCCTGAAGGGAACTTTGCCTGTTCCCAGCACCAGGCCCCTGTCACATAGCCCCCATAGAGAGGTTTGTGGCCATCAGTCACTGGAAGGGCAATCTCCCAAGCCCTTCCACAGGTAAATGAGGCATCCTTAACATCTCAGACAAAGACAATAGGAAAAGAGTAGTGATCACACGGTGAAGATGAGCAGGATGTGTCTAAGTGGGGCACTCCATCCAAGGCTCCAAAATGAAGAAGGATGGTTTGGATTAATGAAACACACACACACACACACACACACACACACACACACACACACAGAGGGGGGAGGGAGAGGAGGAGGATAAGGGAGGGAGGGAAGGGGAGAGAGAGAAAGAGAGTGTGTTTTTCAGGCACAGCAGAGTCAGTGCACATAGGTACTTACAGCAGGTCTAGTTCCTGGCATAAGAACTGCACAAGACCAATACCATCCCAACCCCAGCATGGGTCACTGGGAGAGCTGCATGAAGCTTCACCCCAGCTGAGGAACTATTAGCAGCTGTTGGCTGCCAAGGGAAGGAGACTCAGCTCTCTTCTAGGGTGTGGTCCTTGGTAGGCTGCCTATCCTGTGGCATTAATTAATCTCAGTGGTTTTACAAAACAGGACATGAAATTGGGAGAGGGCATGGTGGGCTGGTTCTTGTAGAAGTTAGGGGGCATGGATTTTATCAAAACATATTGTATATATTTTAAAATTCTCAAACAAAAAATAAAATATATTTAAATACTTAAAGATTATTAGTCTACTTTGAAAACCAAGGCATTATGGTTACCACTGTATCATACTTTGAATTTGAAACTCTATTTGTATTCACTAATTTATTTCTAAAATAGGATGCTGCTTAAAGCCCTCCATGCCCCACCCACCCTGCCACTACAAAGTTCACACAACAAAACAAAAGCAGAAAATCATCAAGTGGAAAAACACTTCCCAAAGTCACATAATACAAATTCATGGTCTCTGGCACCTAAGTTAGTTTTTCTGTTGAGACGTGGGGCATAAATTCTATAGGGATTTATTTCTCAGATGGCTGAGAAGAATGATTGAAAACTCATTACCTAATATTAAGGGATCACATTGGTTTCCTATTTTTTTTAATATAAGAGTGTTTCAGAAACTTAGCTTTAAAACAAGACAAACTCATTATCTTATAGTCATAAGGTTGGGGTCAGAAGTCCCAGATGGCTTTCAATATGTCAGAAGGACTGTATTTCTCTTAGAAGTTACAGGAAAGAATTTGTTTTGTTTTATTTTGTTTTGTTAATTTTTCCACCCTCTAGAGGTTACCTGCATGTGGCTCAAGGCACTTTGACACTTCAATGCCAAGCTGGTCAGATGTCTCAAGCTCAGTCTAACTTCCCGGTTATATTGTGCCATCTTCTTCCTCTTTTAATGCCCACATGTTTACATGAAGAACACCTGGGTAAGTGAGGTTAATCTCCCACAGCAAGACCATTCATTGCCCAAACCACAGGGACATAAAACCCTTTCGCCAGCTAAGGCATTGGTTCTCACCCTTCTTGATGCTGCAACAACTCTTTAATACAGTTCCTCATGTTGTGGAGACCCCCAAACATAAAATTAGTTTCGTTGCTACTTCATAACTATAATTTTTCTACTGTTATGAAGCATAATATAAATATCTGTGTTTCCCAATGGTCTTTTGGGGGTTGAGACTCACAGGTTGAGAACTTCTGATCTAAGGTAAGGTGCTCAGGGGTTAGGAGTTAGGAGTCTCTGTAAGGAACTCTTACTCCATATCCCACAGGAATTATTAGCAACTTTGGTTAATAGTATAGTGCCATAACAATTACATTTTTAATACAAATGCTTTTTCCTAACTCACTAAACTATTCCCATTTTCTGGAGTATTTTCCCTTTTGTAATAAACGGTCTCTATATCTCCTCCTCATGAAGGCTCAGAGAGCATCATGGGGGAAGGAGTAGGAGTAGAATAAAGGCTGGTGGTGACAAGGGCTAGGAGGAAAGGGTACCTTCTAGACATGTCAGGACCTCTGCTTTCCATAAGTGTCCTGTCTGAAAGAACTGCTGGGATGAAAATGGAGAGGAGTCTGGGGAAAAGAAGGTCCAGTGACAGGCCCAAAGTGGGATCCAGCTCAAGGGGAGGCCCCAAGACCTGACACTATAACAGAGGCTATGGAGAGCTCACATAAAGGAACCTATCATGAATGCCCTCCAAAAGATCCAACAAGCAGCTGAAAGAGTCAGATGCAGATATTTGTACCCAACCAATGGACAGAAGCTGCTGACTCCTGTGGTTGAATTAGGGGAAAGCTGGAAGACGCTGAGGACCCTCAGGAAGGAGGAGGCCAACCCTGTGGGAGGATCAGCAGTCTCAATTAACCTGGACTCCTATGATCTCTCAGATACTGGAACACCGACCAGGCAGTAAACACCAACTGATATGAGGCTGATATGAGTCCCCCAACACATATACAGCAGAGAATGCTGGGTCTGGATTAAGTCAGAGACGATGCACCTAACCCTCAAGAGACTGGAGGCCCCAGGGAGTTTAGAAGTCTGGTGGGGTGGGGGTGGGGACATCCTCATGGAACAGGAGGCAGGGAGGAATTATGGGATGTGGAACAGTCAGAGGGTGGACCAAGAGAGGAATAAAATCTGGAGTTTAAAATAATAATAATAATAATAATAATAATAATAATAATAATAATAATAAACTATACCAAAACAACAACAAAAAGAACAGCAGTTGTGGTTGTTTGCACATGTTCAAGCAAGGCAGTATTCTAGCAACAGCCATGAGCTGCACCCCTCAGTGAGGAGCTATGGACAGACGATGGCTTCAAGGGAAGGGAGAATCTATTTTATTTGAGGCTGTGGCCCCTGCTAAGTCCACCATGTTCCTTTGGCTGGTCCAGCACTTGCAAGGACAGACATTGCAAACTGGACTTGGTAGATTATATATTTTTACAAGGGACAAAAGGTTGGAAGTGGGTGGGAGTGGGTCTCATAGAAGTTGGAGGAGGAATGGGGGTGAATATGATTGAAATACATTGCATGCAGGTATGAAATTCTCCAAGAATAAATAAAATAGTGTAATCATAAAAATAATAAAAATCTAAAATCATGATAAAAGTAAAATAGAATTATCTCAGTTCTCACAGATAATTTCTAAAGTATTTATGGTGAAGTAGCTTAAGGTAGATGTCTGATATTTGCTTTAAAATTTCTGGAGACATATGTGAATGTGTGAAGAAGAAAGACCTATAAAATTAGATCAGCAAAATATTAATTACTGATACTTGGTATCAGACTCATAACTCATTTTACCTATTTTCCCCTTTCACACTTATTTACAACTTCCTGAGATGTTTTCTTTAAGCTGGAGATATTGCTATGTTTTTTTTTCTGACCCTTCTAATCTCACCCATCCTTCCCTTCCTGAAGTAACTGGTATTTTGAATTTGCTCTTTCTACCCCTCCCATAATTTTCATATTATTAGACATCTAATTATAGTGTTACTGCATTCACATGTCTTAAACAACATATAATTACCCTTCACACTTTCCTAAATGTATATAAATAACATATCACACGTTTTACACAGAATTTTTGAGACTTATTCATGTTGACACATGGATAATTATAGTTCATTATTTTTAAGTGATATTAAGTGTTCAAGACTAGCTGTATCGGTGAGCTCTAGATTTGGCTGAGAAATGTTAGCCCCACTGAATAAAGTAATAAAGTGATTGAGGATGATGCCAACATCAGTCATACATGCTTATACACATATGTGCCACACATGCAAAAGTGTGATTCAGTAGGTTAAATAAACAAACAAATAAATAAAAATAAAGAAGACATAAAGTTGGGAAAAGGATGAGTTTGGGTATCTCAGAGAAAGTTTGAGGTGGGAAGTGTATAATCAAGATGCATTGCACACATGGATGAATTTTTCAAAGAATAAAAAAATGCAAACAGCATACACACACACACACACACACACACACACACACACACACTGGAAAAAACAAGATTGGCTTTAAGTTTTACTTACTATTATGATGGTCCTTTTATATATCCCCATATAGCAAGTGTGAAATTCCCTCTGGGATACTGAGCAGTTGTCTAGCTGATCTGTAAATTATAAGCAACTTCCTGTGTACGGGTCTTGCTAAATATTTAATAACAAACTGGTGAAAACTTATATGCTTCTGCAGTATGTGGGATTTTATATTTATATCCATACCTATACACACTAATATTTTAAGACTTTAAAATTTTGGTTAAGGAAATGATTGTGAAGTGGTATCCTGTTGTTTTCATTTGCAAATCCCTGGTAAATGGGGCAGGGGGATGAAAACCTTTGCATCTTTCATTTTTTATTTGTATTAATGATTTCATAAATCATATATCATCTACAGTGTACATCACCCACAGCATTTTAAGTCTTGATGCATTTTACTTCCAAGATTATGTATTCTTATCTCTGCATTATCTTTGGACATTATAAATATTCCCATTTTATTATTCATTTTTGCCTGTATTCATGTGGTAGCCAGAAGTGAATCTTCTGTATCTTTCTCAGTTTCTCTGAATTTCATTCCTTATAAAACAGGGTTTCTTTCTGAACCTAGAACTCACCAATTTGGCCATCCCTAGGTATTTGCCTGTCTCTGTCCCTTTAACACTAAGATTGCAGGCATGAGCTACCAGGGTCAGTACATTACATGGGTGCTAGGGATATGAACTTGAGACTCAAGCTACATGGTAAGCATTTATCCACTGAGCCATCTCACCAGGCTCAAACATTCCTATTTGGGAATGATATGATTAATTTTGACCAAAGTTGTATTATACTTCAATGGTTGAATACTGATTTTCTGCCTATTTCTTATATTCACTTGATGATTTGGAATGTAAGCATGCAGGTTTAGTATGAATGGGAGACATCTGGTTCATAAAGCTTCTTCCCTTCTCTCATTTATATGCATATCCTCTTCCCTTTAGAGATTGCCAGTGGCCTTCTAGATTCCTGGGTCTCACTAAGGCATCTAGGGAGTCTTACCAAGGTGATGTGTGATCCTTGCAGATTCATCCTGAAACAAGGGAGGAGCTTCAGTGAGATCCTGTTGGTGAACAGTATCATACCTAGGAGTGGTACAGACAGTCACAGGGTAGATCTATTTTTAGTATTTTAAAGAGCCTCCATGCTGACTTTCATAGCCTCTGGGATAGTTTACAGTCCCATAGTCATGCATAATGACTCCTTTTAGTCTGCATCCTCACCAATATTTGTTGTTATGAAGAATTTCTAAAAGTTTGTTTTGATTCCCAAGATCTTATCTTTATCTTTTGCTGATTTGTGAATGCTGACCTTCTTGCTGCTGGGTTACATCATCTGTCTGGTGGTCCTTAGTGAATGTTTATAAATGGAGTGCTATGCCAAGCTTCTCACTCTAACTATGAGTCTATGTAGCCTAGAGAGCCATTCTCTCTCTGTGGATTTCTGTTGTCAATAGGAAGATTGATGGACTGTCTCCTGTCCGAGATCCACACAAGGGTTCTGCCAGCATCCATCTTCCCTACAGTCTCCCAGACATGGCTTCTCCTTTCCCCCCAGCTATCTATCAGTTAACTGGAGCTCATATACCTTATAATCAGAAATTTATCAAAATCTCTACTATAGGAGTTATAGAGGTGGTCAGGGGTTAGGGACACTTTCTACTCTTGCAGAGGACCCAGGGCAGTTCCCAGCACCCACATGGTAGCTCACAACTAGTTCCGGAAGATCAGACACCTTCTTCTGGCTTCTGTGGGTACACATATGGGGCTCTATGCAGGCAAGAATTAATATGCATACAACTCAATCCCTACATCTAAGACTTAGAGACTATTACATAAAAGAGGATAGAAAGGCTGTAAGAGTTGGAGGACTAGAGAGTGTGCAGTGAGATAGCAGGTACTGCTTCACTCCCTCGGTTCTGATTTCTCTGGGAGAATCTCTGTTGTAGACTAGGTAGGCTGAATTAATTCTGCCTGCTGCATGCCTTCCTTGCTTTATTTGTCTTAAAACTCCAAGTCTAAAGTTATTTATAGCCTCATAACTGCCCAATATCCATTTCTAAATCTGTCTGGTTAAAACCACAACTGGAAGCAACGGCACCTGTTATACTGCCATTTAATTAATACAAGTAGAATTCTCAGTTTTTCTGCATTATGTATTTTTGTTGGTTGTTGTTGTTCAGTTGCAATGAAGGTGCTAGCTTTGGAGCTGCTTTTAAACTTTAATAAGCTGCCTTTCAGTAAAGTGTGGATAATGTTGTAAGAGAGTACATAAAACGTATTTTAAAAAGAAAAATACAATCCTAAACCAGAAAACAAACAAACAAAAAGACCAACAACAACAACAAAAAATAAAAACGGCTCAAAGGAAAGGGTTAGTGGTTGAAAGCTATGAAGACATGTTCTTGAGATGTAACAAGCCCATGGTTTTGCAGGGGTGGGGATGGGGAGAGCAGGGATGGGTAACAGCATCACACCTTCTGAGAGTAGGGGAGATGAAAGAAAAGCAATAAAGAATGCAAGGACCATATAAAGAGACAAGGCCCCCCACATACCAACATCTCCAGTACAAAAACCTCCCACTCAGTCTCACCTCTTAATGGTTCTACTACCTCCTTCAGTGTCTTGCTGGTGAGCCAGTGTTCAGATTCCACACCATAGCAGCAAGCCACATGCAGACAACTGAGTCCCATGACCCGCAATGGCGTTTGCGGCTTGGGTAGCTCATCCATCTCACCTCCCATGCCTATTGGCTGCTACATCTATTCATACCACGGTGCAGGGGCAGTTTCAGAGAAGAGTAAAATCTCCCACTCCATCTTTTTTCCTGGATAAGTTAATTTACTCTATAGCTCCTGGGGGGAGGGGAGAGAGAGAGAGAGAGAGAGAGAGAGAGAGAGAGAGAGAGAGAGAGAGAGACAGAGAGAGAGAGAGACAGAGAGAACGCATATTGTATTATGAGGCCTGCTCTCGAACGTGGTCGATAAAACCAATGATACTCCACTGAAGAAAACTAGTTTTTCCTCTTCCAGCAGGAAACAATTGCAAGTTGCTTCTTGGTGAGGGTAGGACTTTGTGTCCACCTCTCCTCGGTGAGGGGACTTGGTCTGGTTTGGACTTGTGCAAGCTGTCATGGTCTTTGTGGTTCCTATGTCTATCAGTCCTGTTTTATCTGGATGAGGCTGTTTCCTCAGAATCACTTCCTGGCTCTGGCTCTTACAGTCTTAGGGGGGTGGGGAGGGGATTGGGAAGGAGTTAGGGGAGAGGAAAGATTATGATCAAATATATTGTATGAAAAAAAATTTAAATAAATTCTTTTAAATGATGGAAAATAGTTCTTTAAGAGTTTTAGGAAGGATGTAGACTCCCAGCCAAGTCTGTCTAATGAAGGGCATTTATTTTATCTCTCTTGCAAACAAATATAAAGAAATGAAACAGGAGTATGTCAACAGAGAGCCAGAGATCCCTCCAGAGCAGTTTAGAGGTGGAAGACTAGTGGGTGGAGAATCCTTGGAGCATTTGTCCCTACCCAGAGAGTTCTGAGAACAGCAGCCGAGTCATAGCCTCAGGGGAAAGATCTCAGGAACTAGATTCTCCAGGCCCTATACACAGGCAGCAGAAGAGTGGAGAACAGGTAAGCGCTGGAACCCCTCTCTAGGCAACATTGGTGTCATGCATAGATGGCCCTATGTTTTGGTTGTAGTCTATTCTGTAAGAAGCCAAGGGTTCTACTTACTGGATGCTAAAAGGTCTCCCAACATCACCAACGCCCTCCCAAGAGTACAATGCCTTCCAGTTGGAAACCAGTCATCTAGGGAACCCTAATCCCTCTGAGCCATGTAGCCTTTTCTCTAAACCTCCTACCCTGGTGATGAGCCAGGGGTTTGTTCTATGAATGCAATGGACACAGGGGGCACAGGCTGACCCTGGGAGATAGAAGCAGGCAGGGGTAAGAAACCAGCTTGAAAGCTGCAGTCAGGTAAAATGATAGTTCAGTGGTTAGCTCCCTCATCTCACTGAGTAGCTTCATGTCAGTCTTCAGATGACCACCTAAGAAGGGATCAAGGGACTTTCCTGAGAAACTTTCCAAGATCAGATGATATTTAAGAGTACTCCAAGGATATAGTCAGATGCTCCTCAACCTCTCTGTAGGAGGTTCCACAGTGACCAGGCCTGTACTGAACACCCAATGCATAAGTACATACACAGGGCCACCACATAAATAAACACACACAGGCGGTGTTTGAATGCTTCTCTCCCAAAATACAGATTGACAGCCAATGAGTATTTATCAGATTCTCGATCACAACAAACAACCCGCAAATCCCAGCAGCATATGGCAGTATTTATTTCCTCCTGACTAGTCTGCGAGTTGGCTCTGACTTCATATTAGTTGGGCTTCAATTCAGTTGTGTTCAGCTCCAGCTGAAGGGCCAGAGTGGCCAGGCTGAAAGCGCCCCTCAGTACCTAATGCAATTAATTTTTTAAACCCAGGCATGCATTGACCTGAATTTTCAGAAAGCTCGAAGTAGGAGAAAGTCCTGAAAGGTTTGAGGATGGGGTGGTGCGTGTGTGTGGGCAAAATGACAGGAATTGGAAGGCAAACAGGTAGTATGTGAACTGAGTAGGTAAGTGAATGGAACCTCAGAAGTGAGGAGGGAATTTACTCCTAAGTTACCATCCTCAGACCCGTATAACTGTTTTCACACATGGAAAGCCTCAAAAGCCCTCTCCACAGCCTGTCTCAGGAAAGTACTTGTGTGACATGGAAACTTTCAGTTCTTTGGAGAGTTAGCTATGCCAAATGATGTTTTGCTGGGGCACCCAGGTGAAAGGATGTCTCTCACTAAAGCAAGCACACGAAAGACTTTTTCTGAAGCAGTCACAGGGGAAGGCATGTTTGGATATAGCAGACATGTGAAAGGATGATTGATAGAGTATAAATACGACCCCACAGACAGTGGGAGACGAACACTGAGCTTTGGTTTGGTTTACTCTACTTCATTCTTTGCTAAAGACACGGATTAGCCTTGCATAGCATCGTTGAGCTCAACGTGTGATAACTCCAACATTGAGAGAAACTCACCCAAGAACTGCCGAGGTTCCTACAGCAGCTTGCCACTTCTGCATGGAGCCTTGCCTCAAGCTGGTTGGAGAGCCTGGTGATTTCTCCAAGACTGAACGACAGTTGCCTGGTGTCTGCTTGCTGAAAGGACTGGACTGAGCAGCTTGTTCATGCTTGGTGTCTGCCGACCTTAGAGGACTGGTCTGCAGCTGCTGAATTGTATTTGGTGTTTGCTACAGGACTGAGATGCTGCCCAAGAAGATCGAACTCACCCCCAAAGAACTATTGCGAAACAGGTCCACTTACTCCATATTCTAATAACTTTTCTCTTCCACTACCTCTGCTGGGTAATAGGATAGAGGAACCCTTATTAAAAGTAGGCTGCAAAAAATGAATGCTTCTACTTACAGATGAGCATCCTCCAAGAGGGGTGGGGAGTGAGCTTAGTCAGATGGCCCAGCAGGGAAAGGCTTCCAGCACTGAGGCTTACAACCCAAGTTCGATTCATGGTGGAAGGAGGGACCGGACTCTCAGGAATTGTCCTCTGACTGTCACATGTGTATTTGGCCCTCAACTGGCCACACTCATACACATAACCCCTATACACTAATCAAATCCATAAATACTGTTGAAAAATGAGAGTGAACTAAGAAGAAGATACTAAATCCAGAAGAGACATAAGAGGAAACTCATAATTGTAGCAAAGGTAATTATTGACTGACAGCTGGTACCCACAGGGTGGAGTTGAAGGGGAGATGCAGGGTCTACACAGGATGAGGGAAGATAAACATAGCATGTGGCTTCCCGGTATTTCAATGTGTGCTCCATGGCAATTTGCCCATGCTCTGGGTATATTTTCTCCCTCCTCCTTTCTCACAGATAGAAACATCTTTGGGGGCAAAGGGGATGATGACACATAGTCTCTGCCCATCTCTTTATAGACCACCCTCTCAGTACTGTATAAATAAACTCCAAATTTCATTCCAAGACAGATGCAACCATCTTCTTGCAGATCAATGCTCTTGATAGTAAACTGTCAAAGGGAAGCAAAGCGATGATATGCAAGGGGACTAGGTAGAAGCTGGAAGGGTAGATTAACGGGTTGAAGCCTTCACAGCAGGCAGAGCCATGAGCAAGAAGATAAGGAATGTCTCTTTGCTGAAGCCCACCGCTGGGCTGGTCTATTACAGTACTCTAGGGAATTGTGCTACCCACAGTGGGCTGAGCCCTCTTACACTGATTAACAATCAAGACAATCCTTCCTAGAGAGCACCACAGGCCAATCTGTTCTAAGCAATCTCCCAGTTGGGTTCTCCTCTTAGATGACTATAGGTTGTATCAAGTTGACAATGAACTCTGAACAGGACAACCTCCTTCTAGCAACTCTGCTTTTAGACAGGAAGGTAGCAGGCAGAGTCTTTTTGGGGGGGGTCCTATATATTATCTTATTTAATTTCAAAAATTGCCTGAAGGATAGGAGGCTAATCATTTATGTGTGACTCACATTTTCATGTGAAGAAAGTAAATCATATGATTGGAAACATGCCATTGCCTTGCCACAATTCAAAGACCTGTGGAAAGATGCTTAAATCTGGATCCAACTGATTGGAACTTTTCAAACCCGAGGCACAGGCTACTTTTGTGGTCCTTTCCAGGTCTCCCATGCCACATGGGGGTGGAATGAGCTAAGGGTTGTCACTGTGATGTGGTATCATCTCATAGGAATATTACAGAGAACTTATGGGGAAACGTGTGTGAGGAGTTCACACAGCGTATGTCATCATAACTTACTGCTGTAGAGACAGGAAACTTCATGGTTAGCTTTGACTGTCTACTGCATCAGGCTGGTGGGCTGGGTGTGTTCTATGAGAGCTTTCCCTGAGGTGTCTGAGAAAAGGCAGAAATCTTGCAATGAATGTGGGTGATATTAGTTGGAAGAGAAAACCAGCTAATATAGGCATATAGAATAGTCTCTCTCTCTCTCTCTCTCTCTCTCTCTCTCTCTCTCTCTCTCTCTCTCTCTCTCTCTCTCTCTCTCTCTCTCCTTTCCTCTTTCCTTCCATCCTTCTCTTCTATTCTCTCTTTCTCCCCCCTACTCATTCCTCCTCCTTTCCTTCCTGGCTACTATGGTGTGACTGTTCTCCTCCATGTTTTCCCCATCACAATGGCTAAATTAATGTAACCAAAACAAGCCTTTTCTCCAGTAAGTTATGTCTTTCAAGTATCTGGTCACAGCAATGAGAAAGCTGGCTAATACATTCAAACAATCAAGATTGGCTAGAAAGAATTCTTGAATTTTTTTCCCTGAAACTCAATTTTCTCCTTTCATTTGACCTCTCTGGTCATTTGGAACAACAATCTGCTTGTTCCTGGTCACAAAACTGTTCATTAGTGAAGCTGAACTTTGTACTTATGTCCACCCTTCTTCAAGGCTCCGGGTCTTTTCCTCACGGTCTGTTGGCTCTCATTAGGTGATGGAGTGTATGGTAGACAGGCAGTGCAGAGCAGAAGTGTCAACACCAGGATGCAGGAAGAGGAGAGGGACAGGTGGTAGGAGAAGTAGTTAATGTGGTGTTGTGTCAGATAGGAAGGGAAGCTCAGTCCATTAGCAGAGCAATCAGGGCAGCTCAGGTAGGAGAAGGAAGAAGGCAGCTGCTGAGAAAGAGATAATACTGAGCAAGATCCAGTAAGTAGGACATTATGATTGGCAGAAATGAATTTGAGTAGGGATGGTCTCAGGAGGGACACTTTCCTTAGTCTTTAATGTACTGCGCTTTAACTCCTGGACTGATCTCAGCTGAATGTTTAGAATTTTCCAGTTTGGGAAGCATCATTTTCTCTCTGCTGCACACAATCTCCCTTTCATACTCTTATCAATTCTTGTGCGCTCACACATGCATGCAATTGCACATGCATGATCATGTATGCAGAGGCTAAAGAACAATTCCAAATATCTTTCCTTGGGTGCCTCCACAGTGGTTTTTTGAGACAGGGTCACTTATGGGCCAAGGGACCAATGATTATGATAGGCCGGCTAACCTGGCCAATCCTAGGCATCTGCCTCTCTCCATCCCTTCCTCACTAAAATGACAAGTGCACACACATGTCTTAACATGGATCCTAGGGACTACACTCAGGTTCTCATGTTTTTGTGGCAGGCACTTCACCCACTGAGCCCCCTCCTTAGCCTCCTGTCGGCAGTTTTCTATCCAATTTCTAGATGCTAAGATCTATGAAGGCAGGATGTTGTCTCTATGGCTCAGACATGCTTAACCAGTGGCTGTGACCTACTATAGGGAGGAATATAGCGAAGAGGAGGGGCATGGCTATATTTTTAATAATTACACTATCACAATGTTCCCAAAGGCCAGAAGAACATGCTAGAATGATGAAAGAAGAGCCATTAAATTTCAAAAATTATTAGTCAATATTTTGGTCTAAGTCAGAATGTATAAGCTGGAAGGAAAGTCATCCCAGCACACACGCACACACACACACACACACACACACACACACACACACACACACACTTCATCTACTTGTTAAACACATACAGTCATAATCACCAACCACCTACAGAGGAATCAGATACAGTCCCTGCTTCTCAAAAGTAGAGAAAGAGAAGATGAATTGTCATGACTGGGGAGACTGAATTTGTAGTTGAGACAAAAACAATGAAAAAAATAATCCATTCTGTGACTATGGGGAAACATTTTATATTTGCCCACCAGGTTCCTAGAAAATGCTAATCCTGAAACAGGAGACTTTAGACCAATGGTTCTTAACCTGTGGGTTGTGTGACCCCTTTGGGGGATGCATATTGGATATCCTGCAAATCAGATATTTACATTACATTACTACTCATAACAGTAGTACAATTATAGCTATGAAGTAGCAACAAAATACTTCTATGGTTTGGGGTCACCATGGGATGAAGAACTGTATTAAAGCATGATAGCATTAGAAGGTGGAGAACAACTGCTCTAGACCTTCCTCATGAAGCATGACAAGATGAAGCCAGCGTGTCACCTCTTCCAGTGGGCTTGGGGAGGATGGGGGCTCCGCAACCAAGCAGCCCATCCTGAGCTACTCATACCAGCTCCATTTCTGATCCACGCTGTTGTTTTTCAAATTTTGGTTTAAAGATCTAGCTAGGCATGGCAGCACATATCTGTAACACCAGTACTCCAGAGTCAGAGGCAGGAGGATCAGGAGTTCAAGGATAACCTGGGCTACATGAGACTCTGTCTACACACACACACACACACACACACACACACACACACACACACACATACACAATGTATCTGTAGCAATAAAGAATTATTACTTTTAATTTATCCCCAAAATAACCAAGAGACAATAATTCTTAATAACTTACCAAATACTTTCACCATCCTTTTTTATGGTTTTAGAACTGAACAAAGAATGTTCACTATAAAACACTCATTAAGGAACCACATCTTAGTGATTTTCTCCTCATCCACCAGAGGAACCTGATTGTCAGGGGCTGAAATGACTCTATAGTGACAGTCCATCCTGCCACTGGATGTTGTAGTCAGAAATGGTGTGGGGTGAGAGAGGAGTGCAAGTCCCAAGTCTCCACTGGAAAATCTGCTTCTGGATGCTTAGTGCTCGGAATAAAACCCTGTCTGAGATATAGTGTTACCTTCTGTGAATGGTTCTGGAAGGCTTTCCTGCCAGTCCTCACTTTGTGTATTAAAAGACATCATAGACACCAGTACTCAGTGATGAAAAGACACACCAGGTCTTTCCTCATGAACAGTAAGAATAAAGTTCACTTTGGTTTTTGGCATCACTAAGAAGGAAATGGAAGACAGGCAAGGTGATTTAGCCAAAGCTACTAGATGGAGCCAGGAAGGATTTGAACTCTGTAGATATGGCTTTATTTCATGGATTTTTCTTGAAAAAGTTGTGAGTGTGTGTGTGTGTGTGTGTGTGTGTGTGTGCAAGCACACATGTGTGTTATGCTTATGTATGGGGTTGTGCACAATGTATGTGCAAGTATGTGGGTGTGATGCATATGGGGTGTGCACATGTGTACATGTGTGTGTGCACATATGTGTGTTATGCTTGTGTATGGGGTATGCACAATGTATGTGTATGTCTGATACATGTGTATGTGCATGATGTCTATGTGTATGTGTAAGTGAGATATGAATGGTTATCAGGTGTACATGGTATAGGTGTGTGCATGCACATGTGTATTATAATTGTGTATAGGGTATGCACAATGTGAGTATGTGTGTGATACATGTGAATGGAGTATGCAGGATGTTTGTGTGTATGTGTGTGTGTGAGATATGAATGGTTATAGGATGTGCATGGTGTAAGTGTGTGTGTGTGTGTGTGTGTGTGTGTGTGGTATGATACATACATATGGGGTACCCATAATGTGTATGTGATATGCACATGCATGGGGTATGCATGATGTGTATGTGTTTGCATGTGATGTATTTCATGAGGTGTGTGCATACCATGGTACACATGTGAAAGTCAGAGGTCAGCTTGCAGAAGTCCCCTCTCTCCTTCCACCTTTACTTGAGTTCCAGGACTGAACTCAGGCCACCAGGCTTGCACAGCAAATGCCTTCACATGCTGAAATCTCTGAGCCATCTCCCCTGTGCCTTCATGGCATTTTCTACAGTGTTACAATGTGTTCCTCTGCAGAGCATTATCAGACACGTACCAACACCCAGAAATATGATTGAGTTCTGTCAATCTAAAGAGAAGTGTCTCTCTCTCCTAATGACAGTAGTTAAAATCCATCAGAAGCACCGAGCTACCTACAAAGAATATTCTATGCTTATCCCTGTACCACGTATTCAGTTGAAGTCTCTAATGAGTTCTGAGTCCTCCCATTAGAAGTTAGAGCTCAGAGAAGTCAAAGGAGGTGAAGCCATCTGCAGCCAGTTCCTCTGCCTGGCCTTATCACCATGCTTTCACTGTGTGTGTGTGTGTGTGTGTGTGTGTGTGTGCACTGCATGTGCATAGTGTTCATGTGCATGGGTGTGCATGCGTGTGTTTGCTTATATGTGTGTGTTAGGTTTATTTTATTTTACTTGTGTGTATAGATGTATGTTGGGGCAGGGGGGAATGCACTGTGAGCGGAGATGCCTGTGAAATCCAGAAGGTGTTGGATCTCCTGCTACTGTAGTCACAGGCAGTTGTGAACTGCTTGATGTGTGCTGGGAACTGAACTCAGATCCTTAGCAAGAGCCGTGCTGCTTTAAACTGCTGACCCACCTCTGCAGCTCCAGATTTGCTATCTCAGTATTATTACCTCCCTGGCTTCATAGACCAAATCTGCAGGGATCTTGTCCAAGCACTCTCAGCTTTTGCTAAAATTCTGCAGCTGAGGTGGACTTAGGAACTATATATGACAAAATCAACATGAAATAAACATTAATTTATGAAGAAATGTTCAGCTAAATTAGAGCCTCCTTCTTTCCATAACACATGATGATGTTAATGATCTGTCTAGGAAAACAGCCGGGATTAATTTTAAAATCTCAGAATGTCAACAAAGACTCATTCAATTAGAGTCATGATTATTTAAGGTTATCATATAAACGAACAGAGCCTTGCTCAATTTGCACAGCTTCTTTGAAGTTACAGAGTGCTTTCATGTTCATTATCGCTTCTGACTCTCAAGAGAAGACAGCTATATTCAATTAGTACCTATCTCAGCCGACAGAAGTGGGTACTGATGTTAGGAGAGAGTGTAGCTTACTACAGTGGCTAGGGAAAGGTAGAACTGCAGCGAATCCAGATCACCTGGATCCTGATTTCAGACTTTCTCTAGGGGGTGAGGAAATGGCTCAGTTGATAAAGTGTTTAACTGAGTTCAGTACCCTAGGAGTAAGGTTAGAACCAAAAGTCCAGGAAATAGTAGTGGGAGCACCACTAATGCTGGGCTGGGGAGGCAGAGGATGGTGGAGCCCTGTTGCTCGCAAATCTTTTTCTAGTACCTCAACCATAGCTGCCCAACTGAACATAAATTATTTTTAATCTGAATGCTGACAGCACTCTCAGACTCAGTGTTTCTGCCTTCTTAACTGGCACTGGCTGACTTCTAGGAAGCCAAGTTCATGGAGCCTCCGACAAGCAGCCTGAAGATAAGATGATGTCACCCCATGCTGGTATTTCTGACCTGCTTGTGGATACATACGTAGGTAAACAAAGGACCCCAGGGCTTCAGAGGTAACCTGTAGAAGAGAAGGAGCCAAGAGACACGGAGGCATTAGTTGCTTACTGGAAGAGATCTGAGGAGCATGGACAACCATTTACAGATACAGCCTGGGGGGGGGGGTGACTCAGATGCAAGACTAGTGAAAACAGGTTTAGCATTAGAACAAAGCATGAAACCATCTAGAAGAATAGCAACCTTGACAAAAGCTAACACCAATATCTTATATCCGAAATATGGCTGTCAAGTTGGCCTCAATATATACCAGCAAGGATTCATTCCCTATCCTTGACCAGTCTCTTCCTCACATCTGTTAAACACAGCCATTGGTCTCGATACATTCTTCCATAGTGTCTGCTCTGCTCTTCTTGAGGACACCCTGCCCCTTTCCCAAAAAGCAGCCCAGTTTCCCCTACCTCTGGATTGGCAATGTCTGTGCACTTCTCCCCTGCCTTTTCCACTTTGCAGACCTGGATGGGCTGTAATTGGTCACATGGGTTTGTAGCTTGTGTGCACCTCAGCATCTACTACTAGACCACTCACTGAGGTCAGTGCCTTTTCCACCACGGCAATGAAGAAAACCATTCATAGCTCAAAGAAGCTGAATGCCTACATGCAAAAATCAGTAAAGAATAAAAATCGCGGACTAGGAGAGGGGCTGATAATATAGGCCACTGGTTATAACACTTACCTAGTACTCATGAAGCTCTGGGTTCTGTCTTAACCCTGCAGAAACTGGATGAGATGGTGCATACCTGTAATCCCAACATTGGGGCTGTGGAGGCAGGAGCATCAGATGGTGATAGTGAGTTCAAGACCAGCTGTGCCTTGTTAGAAAATAGAAGTTAATTTCCAGCTCAGCGATGCACCTGGTGAATACTGTTGATTTTTTTTCCCCCTTAGAAGTTGTTAGAACTTCAGAAAACTTTTTCTTTTAACTATAAATAAAGGCTTCAATTTTGTCTCTCTTCACTCCTACTTCTACAGAAGTGAATATAAGTCTGTCTGTCTGCTTGTTTGCTGGTCTGCATGCCTGCCTGCCTGCCTGCCTGCCTGCCTGCCTGTCTGCCTGCCTGCCTGCCTGCCTGCCTGTCTGTCTGTCTGTCTGTCTGTCTGTCTGAGAGCAGAGATGGAGTAGTTAACTCTACCCTGAGATCCCAGCAGCGTTGGAACCCAACATCCCCCTCTCAGCACAGCTTATACTGGGAGTGTGTGTTTGCTTCAGTCTCCTAGACTTACACAGCAGTTCCAGGGACCTCCGCACTGCTGACCGCTTGTCCTGAAGGCTTCTAATCACAGGCTACCACAGACTGCCAGGCAGAAAGCAGACTTCAGAGAGTTTTGTTTAATGAGCACATAGTGAATGAATCCCAGGAAAAGGTGGTGTCACTGAGCCGTCCGTCATTCACACTTAACACAAATGACTGGTGGACCTGGTGGGGAGTACCCTGTGCCTCCAGCTACTTGGGAGCCTAAGTGTTCAAAGCTAACCTGGCCCACAGAGCAAGCAGTATGAGGTCAAAAAAAAAACAGGGAAAGTTACAGAAATTGTGATGCTCTGGATGACACAAATTATGATGCTGAACATCTAAAAGTCTATCAAGTAAAAGCTCCAGCTTGCCGCTCTGCAACCGAGGAAATCAAGTCAGAGTCACGTCAATACCACTCCCAGGACTAATTCTGGCAGGACCATCACTCAAACTGAGGTCTAGCTCATAGAAGAGGCATGTGTGTAGCTTAAGGCGAAATGTAATTCTGGCTGAGGAAGCAGTGTGGACAAAGCTGTAGGTATCTGGGGGTGAGAACGGAGCTAAGCAGGACAGAAAAGAGTAGAAACGGAGGTTAGCCCAGAGCCTTGGAGCTCGGAACTTCCACTCTCCTGGATCTGCACTAACCCCGGGGTTTCTTCTGCAAGTGAATTTTATGAATAAGTTCTAGATAATACCATAATACAGCTTAAGGCAGCAGTATAGAGAAGTTTAAACCTCCAGTCAACTGGGGTCCAATTAATGAAATATTTTTTAAAAAAAAAAAAAAAAAGGAGAGAGAAAAGAGAAAAAAAAGAAAAACGTCCCAGGGCTGGGGAGATGGCTCAGGGGATAAGAGCACTTGCTGAGCAAGCCTGAGGACTTGAGTCTGAATCCCAGTATACATTAAAAAATAAATCTGAGTATGGTCACATACAGCTGTAACCCCAGCACGGCAGGGCGTGGCCACTTGTGGCATGGCGGGGCTGAGATGAGTGGGTTCTGAGGGCTCACAGGACAGACAGCCTAAAGGGAAAAGTGAGTTTCAATTCAGTGAGAAACCCTGTTTCAAGGGAATCAGATGGAGGCTGGTGGAGAAGGGAAACCCGATATCCTCATCTGCCCTCCACAGGCGCATGCACATGTGCACACATGCACACATGTACACACAAACACACTTGTGCACACATGCATGCACACAGCACTCAGAGAAAAGAAAATGCTGTAACTCAATATGCAGTTCAACTCTGAAAGGAATTTATATTTGCATTACATTTTCAGCTACCACAGGGGACATCCCATACACCCTTCGCAGAGCGGTGCTGTGACATCTTAGGGAAATGTACAATGATGAAAGCTCAGAACTTAACATTGGTGGGATACTGTTGGCTAAGCCCCGGCTTCGTCTGGATTTCAGCACTCCTTCCTCTAAAAGCACGTTCCTATTTCGGAATCCAGTGCAGGACTCCGCACTGCCCTGAGCTGCCATGCCTTCCTAACCTCTCTCAGGGGTGTGACAGCGCATCTAACTTTCCTTGCCTTGCAGGACCTCGGTTTTGTTTTTGTTTTTTTTAAACAAATGCCTGGCTGACCACTTCACTGCTCACTTAGGGCTTATTGGGTGTTTCATCATTAGACTGAGGTTACACGTTTTTGACAAGTTGTGCTCCAACTTGCTCTGCAGGCAAGTATACCAACATACTTTGCCCTAGGGATGACATGATGTCAGTTCACCTTGATCCATTTGTGAGGAGAGGACAGTGACCGCCAGATTGTGCCTCTGTGCAATTCCTCTTCTTCCCTTTATTATACTAAATAAAGAAATACCATGAGAGATACTTCTGTGCTAGTGTCCTGACTTTCCTTAAACTTATACTCACTGCTTTTAACATCTCTCCATGGATCTTGCCTGTATTCATTCATTCATTCATTCATTTTATCTATCGTGTGCACACACATGCATGTGGACATGGCAGGGCACAGGTATGGAGGTCAGAGGGTAACTTGTGGGAGTCAACTCACTCCTTTCACTGTGAGAGTTCCAGGGACTGAACTCAGATCATCAGGATTTGGTCACAAGTGCCTTTACCCACTGAGTCATGTCACCAGCCCACACCATTTTTCACTGTGGTCCTCTCTAGATGGCTTTTGTTTTTAACATTCCCTGTGTAGTGATTAACTGTAAAACTATAAGGAAAAGTCTGTCCTCCACAGACACATTTTCTCAAACTGTATTTATTTAATTCTGTGAACCATGAGCCAATGATCCTTTTCTATTTTGCTGCTCTGTTCTCCCGGGGCTGGCCACAGAGAATCCCTGTGCCCTTATGAGATGTCTCCATCCTTGGTTATTTGTTTTTTTTTTGTTGTTGGTTGGTTGTTTTTTGGTTTGTTTGCTTGTTTTGCTGTTTGAACATCTATTCTGTGGTTCTACAGATGTACTGTGTCCACCCTGTGCTCTTCTTCCTTCAGTCCTATAACCAATCACCCCCAACCTCCAAGAACTTCACTTTCATTTTACTAGTAAGTGTGATGGAGGACCCAAGATATGTACAAGATGTGTTTGGTACCTCTGGAGCATTCTCTCTCCTTGGTCCGCTCACTGGACACAGGTGTGAAATGCATACATCTCTATTTTCACATGCATATACATAGCCATCACTATTTCCTCACTGATTACTTTGTGGGTGCATTTCTCAGCCAGGATTTCGTGTTCATATCTCTAATTTGAGTACCACAGTATAAGGTTCTGGCAGGCTTTGTTCCTTTTCCTAATGAATGCTTGCTTTTGGGACAATGTTCTATCTCTCTCTATACCTGAGCAATGTAGGACATTTTCATAATTCAGCTGCTATATTTACTGAGCTGTAGGGGCAAATTTCCATGGGAGAGAAAAAGTAAAAGTATTCCTTTAAGTTCTCATTGGCCAGTTCTGTATCATCCATACTGAATACTAAGAGACACCAGCCCACACATGTAACCTTAAAGGCATGCAAAACTAAAACATTGGAGGCAAGAGAGACAGCTCAGCAGTTAAGAGTGTTCATTCTTTTTCCAAGGACCTAAGCTAAGTTGTCAACATACACGTGGGCAAACATTCGTGTACATAAAGTAAAAATAAATAGATGGTTTAAGTAAAGATTCCCAGCCACTTACACATCTTCATATTTTTTTTAAAGCCCATATCCTTAAAAGTCTCACAATGGGAAAGGCATTTATCAGGGACACTGCTGTTTTGCAAGCACCCTGATAGAGTCTTAGAAAAGAAAGCCAAGATTAAACATTTGTATCAATGAAAACTGTTTATAACTCAGAAGACTGTACCCTGCATTAGCTTCCCAACACATTTATCACCTCACTCCAGAGCTGGATGGGAAGGAACGACCTTTGCCTGCCAGCAGAAGTCTGGGAGAAAACATATCAGAAACACTATGAATCTTCTGCAGGCGGTTATAGTAGTGAAAATGATCTTGATTCTTTTCCCCTCCCCCACTCATAAATCTCCATCAGCGCTTAAAGATAACTGTCAATCCATTGTCGTCTTCCTACAGGCAGTGCCATTGTGGCAGCTTCCCTTGGAGCTCAAAAGTGGTACCCAAAATGGGAAGCCTTTCCTGCAAGGTACGTGCTGATAAGATACTAATGAGAGAAATGTGAAAAGAGACAGGCAGAGTGAGAAAGGGAATGGTTTCCTGCCTTCACTGAAGGTTAACGGACAAATCTTTTAAGGCCTCTTTGATCTACTTTCCTCTCTCAAATAAAAATAATAGTAAATGTTAGGGGCTGTTCTTGCAGGGGACCAGGATTCAGTTCCTAGAACCCATATGGTGGCTCACAACCATCCGATCCCAGTTTCAGAAGATCCAACGCCTTCTTCAGGCAACTTCTTTGGTGCTGCATGCATGTGGCAAACCTGCATACACATAAAATAGCAATAAATGATCAAAAGCAAAATAATCACTCATCAGAGAACCATTAAAAGAAAAGTCAAAACAATGGATCTAAAATAATACTTCGAAAAGGTGAAAGCGCCACGGTAACAGAAAATATTCCTAGTCACGTCATTGTGACTTTGTCATAGACAATATTCATAAGAGGAGTCTCCAAGTCGTTAGCAGTAAATGTGCAGCTTGGAAAAGATATTACGTGGGCGACATCAGGCTGGGAAGAGAGCTCACACTTGCATTGGCAAAGCTGAAACTTGACACAAGTTCAGTACTCTACAGCGCCAAGCTGACGGCACGTGCTCACTAAATATTTATTGACTGAGCTTTGCTTTTGGTGCACTGTGGAATATTTGTTTCTGTCTTTCCCTCACTATGGTAGTAGCTTAAGATAGGGAGTGTGCTTTACTTATTTGCCACTTTCTGCACCAACTTTAATGTTTGCCACAGGCCTGGCATTCACATTATCTCTTAAAAGAAGGAAAAAAACACATGAATGAATGAGATCCTGTGAAAATGGTGTTTCCATTATGATGAAGGAATAACTGGATGGATGGACCAGTTGCTTAAAAAGTGATTAATAAGAACCAAGGTGCAAGGCATATGTAACCTGACTTCAAAATTACCCCTAGCGCTGCCACAATTAGGACAGGGACATTGCCTTGGATAAGAAAGTGGGGGTATGGAACTAGGAGGAAACTCCATAGGTAGCTGAATACTATTTACTACAGAATAAAAAGAGGAAGGAAAATATTTTCAAAACTGGGGATATGGATGGGGTTTGGTGGCACAGGATTGAAATTATAGCTACCTGAGAGGCTGAGGCAGGAAGATCCCAGGACAAGTTCAAGGCCTATCTTGGCCATAAAAAGAGTTTCAAATAGCCTGGGTAACTTAGTGAGACTTGGTCTTAAAGTTCATTTTAAAGGATAGATTCACTTGGTATTCACAGGAAATAGGACTCACAGTATGCAGACTGAAGTTCAGTTGAGAAGGAAACAAGGAGCTGGTCTTGATTCCAGTTTTCTGCCCGTGACTGTGAGAAAGCATTATGGCCACAGGCAACTTAGGAGAAGAAAGGATTTATTTGACTTTTGTGTCTGGGTTACAGTTCATCATTGAGAAAAGTCAGGGCAGGAAGCGAAAGCTCTGAAGGAATGCTGCCTGCTGGCTCACACCCAAGATCATGCTTAGCTAGCTTTCTCATATAGTTCAGGACCACTGCGTACAGAATGGTACCACCCACAGTGGGCTGGGCCCTCTTACAGCAATTAATAATCAAGACAACCCCTCACAGACATGTTGAAAAACCACTCTGATAAAACAAATTATTGAATTGAAACTATTTCTTCAGCTGACTCTGGGCGATATTAAGTTGACAGTTGAAACGTTAACTTTGTCAGGTTATGAACTATTAAACTTTCTGCTTATCTGAAGACGTAGTTAAGAGATGAACTAGCAAACCACAGGCAGAGAGGAAATTTCGACACACATACTGATGCTTCTCCAGGTACCACCCTGGCCCTGCCTCAGTTCTTCCCACCACAGACAAACTTCTTGGCAGAAGGCTTCCAAACTTCTTCCTCAGAGGCCACTCCTGTCTCAGTTCTATGTCCTGCACTGTTTACAGCCAGCCAGAATGACCTGTTCTAAACCTAAGTTTCTCATCACTTTCTATTCAGAACTTTCCAACAGGGGCCAGACAGACAGACCAGCAGTTTAGAGCACCAGATCTTCTTCCACAGGACCCAGGTTCTATTCCCAACACCCACATGGCAGCTCTTACAATTTTCAATAACTCCCAAGCTCAATGTATCTGATACCTTATTATGGCCTCCACTGCCACAAGGCATGCACATGGTACACAGACATACATTCAGGCTAAACACTCATATAAAAATAAACACATTAATAATAATAATAACCCTTCCCATGGTTTTGTATCATATCCAGTGCAAAATTCAAGCCCCGAATCTCAATGCCCTTCCTTTTCTACCATCATTCCCAACATGACTTAAGTACTGGCCTTTCTGGCAGCTACCCCAGTAAACCAGTCTTCCATCTACTTACCTGCTCACTCCTATATGGAATTATTTCCAAATGCTCATCATATCCAGAGAGCTATGTTATTTTGATTTCCCATACCTGACCTATATTACAATCCCTATCACTAATACATGTTGATCTTTGGTTTGTTTTAGATATCATTCACTTTCTAACATTCAGAAGGATGTATTCAGAAAGCTTTCTGATTCTCAAGGCTCATTTTTATATTTTTCAATTGTCTCTCAACAATAGCATATTAGACTTGGTTCTTGCAAAGCCTTTACCACATAGCATTATGATTGTATATTGTTTATATGACTCCCCTGCTAAACATAGTCTTATATACCTGGAATGTAGCATTTAACATCTTAACCCACAGGAATAGGGTGGGTTAGAAGCAGGGAATTGTTGAATGAAGTCAATCTCAGTCTGAAAGGCCATTTTTCACTTAATGATTATCTTGGGAGAAATCATTTAACTTGGGAAATCTCTAAGAGTCTTGTTGGTAATGATAACAGCTTACATAATCTTGTTTTGCTAATATTAAGTGGCAAAATTGTGTCTTAGTTTCATTTTCTGTTGCTGTAACAAAGCAATTTAAGGGAGAAAGGTTTCATTTAGATCCCAATTCTAGGCTACAGTCCATCACTGCAGAGAAATCAAGGTAGAAGGAACTTAAAGTAGCTAGTCACATTACATGCACCACCAAAAGCAGAGAGGAATAAATTAATGACTGCACACTAATTATCATCTGGCTTTCTTCACTCTCATGCAGTCCTGAATCCCCTTTCTAGGAAATGGTATCACCAACAGTGAGCACATTTTTCCACCTCAAGTTACATAATCAAAATAATTCTTCTCAGACATGGCCACTGGCCAACCTGATCTAGACAATCCCTCACTGAAACTCTCTTTGTAGATGACTCTAGAGTGTGTCAAATTGTTAATTAAAACTAGCCATCACAAACAGTTATAAAGCTCCAGGCATGTGCTAGCATCCAGTATATAGCTTGCTTGAAAATGTTAGTTTTAGCAGTTCAAGCATAAAGACAATGGCAGAAGTCAACTATGGTTTTCTACAAGAGAGACTAGAAAGTAAAGTATCAAAAAAAGGGAAGAGGACTGTATTATGATACTCTTTCCATTCTAGAAAAGTCTAGAGAAGTTTGGAAAAATCAAGGCATAACAGATCAACCTATCATATGGAAAGCAGCTGGGAAGGGCCAGATAACATGGCCCTTTTCTTTGATGCAATGCATGTGCGTGCTCCCGTTAGTGTGTGTGTTGGTACACTTGTATTTGCCTGCAGCTCTTATTCCTCAGATGCTATTTGTCATTTTTTGGCAATGTGGTGGTTTGGATATGATTGGCCCAGGGAATGGCACTATTAAGGAGGTGTGACATATTTGGAGTAGGTGTAGCCTTGTTGGAGGAAGTATGGCAGTGTGGGAGTGAGCAATGAGACCCTCTCCTAACCACATGGGAGTCAGTCTTAGCAGCATTCAGATGAAGATATAGAACTTTCAGCTCTTCCAGTGCCATACCTGCCTGGACAATACCATGCTTCCTCTTTGATGATAATGGACTGAACCTCTGAACCTGGAAGCCAGCCCAAATTAAAAGTCCTTATAAGAGCTGCCTTGGTCATGGTGCCTGTTTCTGGCAGTAAAATCCTAACTAAGACAAAAGTTGGTACCAAGGACTGGGGTATTGCTGTGATAGGCCTGACCATGCTTTTTTTTGGAAGAATGTGGATTCAGGGTCCTTGGGTTTGGAAAGCAGTGGAATGCTTTAAGTGGGACTTAATAGGCAATCCTAGTAGGGATATAGAAGACTTTGTTGCTGAGAGTGATTTGAAATGTGCAGACCTGATTCAAGAGATTTCAGTGGAGAAAAATTTCAGTTTGTGGCTTAGAGACTGTTTTTGTGGTATTTTGGTGAAGAATGTGGCTCCTTTTTGCCCTTGTCTGAAAAGTCTACCTGAAGCAAAATTAAAGAGATTTATATTAATTGCACTGACAAAGGAATTCTCAAAAAAGCCCAACAGAGACTTTGTTCTTTGGTTTAATCTCATGAAGAACATTCTGATCAAGCACAGCAAGCTTAAAAAGAAAAAATACAAAATTTATGGTTCAAATAATAATAAAGGGGCACCAGGAAGTGAAATAGAGCTGAATCCTGTGTTCAAGGACATAAAGAAATTAAGAGAGTAGTGATCTCAGGGCAAGATCCCACCCAGATAAGCTTATTGTTTGTGTTTTCAGTTGAACAACAAAGAGTTTGGACTTTTAATCTGGAATGAACTACAAACCAGAAATGGAGGGCACACCTGTGATCCAGATGGTGAGGTTGGAAGACACAGATTTTTGATCTGAAACTTGAGGAATAGTGGCCTTGAAAAGCTTAGAGGCCTAAGCATGGTGGTACATGCCTTTAATTCCAGCATTCAGGAGACAGAGGCAAGAATATCTGTGAGTTCAAGGCCAGCCTGGTACTGAGCAAGTTCCAGGGAAAGAAAAGCTAAAGTCCAGACATAATGGTACACACCCTTATTCCTGGCATTCAGGAGACAGAGACATGCAGATCTCTGAGTTCAATGTCAATCTACAGAGCAAGTTCCAGGACAGCCAAGCTTAGGCAGTGAAGGAATTGGAAAACAGAAAGCTGGTGATAGGATGAAAGGAGTTGAAGATCTGAAGCGCTCTTTGACATCAGACATAGAGAGGCAGTGTTTGGAGTCTTACTTTGGTCCAGTATTTTCTTACTATATGTTTTGGATGTTGGAAGTATGTGATCTGCTTTCTGATTTTGATTTTATAGGTGATTACAGTTAAGTGATTGGATGAATCCCAGAAGAGACTTTGAACTTTGGACTTTTAACATTGTTGAGACTGCCTTTGACTATGGGGACTTTTGAAGGTGGACTAAATGCATTTTGCATTATGCTTTGGCTAGGTATAGCCCCAATAGACTCATTTGTTTGAACAAATCTATGGGGACCAGGGAGTGGAATGTGGTGGTTTGAATAACCTTGGTCCATGGAAAATGGCACTATTAGGAGATATGGCCTTGTTGAAATATGTGTGGCTTTATTGAATGAAATATATTACTGTGTAGGCAGGCTTTGAGGTCCTATGCTCAGGCTCTGCCCAGAGTAGAAGAGAACCTCCTCCTAGCTGCCTAAGAGACAGTCCCACTCCTGACTGGAGTCAGATCAAGATCCAGAACTCTCAGCTCCTTCTCCAGAACCATGTCTACATGGATGCTGCCATGCTTCCTGCCATGATGATAATAGACTCAACCTCTGAAACTGTAAGCAAGCCCCAATTAAATGTTGTCCCTTATAAGAGTTGCTTGGTCATGGTATTTCTTCATAGTAACGTAAACTCCAAGACATTAGATTGCCAGTGTAAAACCATAAGTGAAGCTCCATGGTTTCAGAATGTCCATTGTAACTGTATAGAAATATGAAGTACGGGATTAGGATAAGTGTTTGAGTGCTTTCATAAAACAGCTGTGTGATGTTCTTATTTATGAGATAATAAAGTAATATTATTTAAATTCTTAAAATTAAGAAGAAATTATTGAAGTGAAAACTTAAGGGTTCTTTGGAAAGTCAGTTTTGTTAGATGGTGTTTTGCTGGGGCAATCACATGAAGGAGTGTTTTTCTGAAGTTGACACAGGTGAAAGGCTAAAGTAGACTAGTGAAGGAATATTTCACTGAAGCAGACACAGGAGAAAGGATGCTCTGCTAAAGCAAGCACATGAAAGGACACGTGATGAAGGATTCTTTGCTAATAACACTCATGTATTGGTCTGCCTTTCATTGTGTAGTTGAGCTCCATTTGTCAGGACTCCATTGAGAAAAACACGAAAAACAACTTTTGGTGATGTGCTTGTGGCTTCTTGCCCCTTCCTTGGATTCAGGTTGATTGGCAGAATAATGTCAACTGAGACAGATGCACATGCTGAGGCAAGACATGTGGTGAGTCAAGACCTGTGGAAATACATGATGTTTGGAAGAGTATAAATAGACCCAATAGACAGTGACAGAGGCGGAGCTTGACTTGCTGTTAGAGATGGCTGTACTATGCTTGTTGGTCTCGAGGCTTTGCTGATCTTCACTTTGCTGAGCGAGGCACAGCCAAGAACTTTTCCTGGCAATCCTGTTGGCCCTGCTCCCTCCTGCTGACTAGTGCTAAGGCTGAGGCCTGACTGCCTCTGCTAGGTCATGCCACTGCTGCTGATTTGTGTCTGCTATCCTGACTATACTGAACAGAACTGCTGGTAATATTCATGATGCTGCTGTTGGCCTGTGAACTGAACTGCCAATTTCCAAACAGCACATGGGAGTTGCTTCAAAGAACTATTTTTAAACAGGTCCACTTCCCCCTGTATCCTTTCTTTTCCACTACTTCTGGGGGATGGTGAGCTAAAAGGGAGGTTAAAGCATTTAAAAACCATCATTAAAAATAGGATTTGAAAAAAATAAAGTTACAAATTATCTTCTCCTAGGATTATTCATTCCATTAGTTCACCAATAACTACTATAGGATAAGTTCTGCTGAATTAACACCCTTTATATTTTCAGTCCCAATGCAAGAGGTAGGACTTGAGTTGAAAGAACCAGACCTGAATGCATCGGTTATACAGTGGAGCTGGTGTTAACAAATGCCCCCCTTTAATCTGAACAATAAATGTGATAACATAAGAACCACATACAAGTTATGAAGTGCTATGGAAACATAGTAATTATTAACTGATGATCTACTCTCAAGAAATTTAGTATCTATTGGAGTCCCTCATTAATGACATGAGCTTCCTTTCATCCTTCTCACTGTGCATAACATAACTTATAATGCTGTGCTTTTTCTCATTTTATACTTTATAAAAAGATAATTTCTATCATACAAGATTAGTTTTCTCAATTAATATGCACTTTTGGTGCATTTTCTGCTTTGCTTAAGTTAATTTTGAATCTTAGGAAGAAACAGACAGTGTTCATGGAACCAGTCAATGAGATAGTGCAGCAGGTAAATGAGTTCTCAGACAAGTCTAACTGCCTGAGTTCAAACTCCAGGATCCTCATGGTGAAAGGGGAGAACTGACTCTCAAAAGTTGCCTTTTGACCTCCATACAAATCTTATATTAGCAAAAGCATGTCAAAAACCACATAAACAATTGCATGTGCACACATGTGCTTGTGCATACACACAAATGAATATATAAAATAAATGCAATACAAATTTAAAAATACCTCTGATACTACAACAAGAATAAAAGGGAGTATAAGAACTGGTCTACCTCAAATATTTCACAGAAGTTTCAGAAATCAAGCTAACCCTGTATTGAAATAAACTCCACAGGGCAAAGGCTAAGAAGGGATGGATCAGGAATGACAGAGTGTGATGAGATTCTGTATACTCTTGGAGTTTCTTCTGATCCCTGTGACCTAGTAGTATTCATTGGCTGCACGTGCACACAGGAGGAAACTTAGAGGCTATTCATGGTATAGAACAAAATCCAGACTACAGAATCTGTATTATTAAAAGGACTTGTGATGGTCAGTTTTGATTGTCAACTTAACACAATGTAGAATCACCTGGGCAGATAGTGTTAGTGAGGATTATCTACATTATGTTGGCTTACAGGCATATCTGAGGGGGGCTGTGTTAGTTAAGGTAACTGATGTGAAGAGACTCAAGTCACTATGGAGAGGACTTTTCCCTGTGCAAGGTACACTGGGCTATATGAGAGTGGGGAAAGGAAACTGAGCCCAAGCTTGCAAGTAAACAAGTGCACCCACCTGCACTCACTTCTCTCTGCTCTTGACTGTGGTTGTGATGTGAGCAGCTGTGACCTCCCCACCATTAGAGACTCTCCCCTGAAATTGTGAGATGAAATAAATTCTTTTCTCCCCTTAAATTGCTTTTTGTTATGATATTTTATCACAGCAACATAAATGAAACTAGTACATGCTTTTAACATAGATGAAAGTATGGATTAGAAATCATTAGCCTATGGGGAAAAATTAAGCTTATTAATCTGAGTATAATGTACTGTCAGATGCTCTCTATAGAATTTGTGACCACGGGTATGGACTTACAAGGATTCTAGGCTCTCTTGTACAAAATCCAGGAGATCCAGGAAACTGTACATCATAACTACTCACTGACTGTGGCTACAGCACAGACTCAGGGCAGAAACAAAACCCAGTTCTATAAAGAATTAACTTCAACTCAGACTTAGCCAAATTCTTTATAGCTGAAATGTGTAAGAGAGGAGGAGGCAACGTCACAACCTCAGAAATACTAACCAAAATGAATTAGATATTGCAAAGCCACAGAAAAATGATTTAAATGCCCACTGATTTCAATAACAACCACTTTGAGAAAACTATATAGTTAAGATATTTTAAGGGGGTAGAGATGAAAGGAATTTAAAATATAATCAAACAGCAATATAGTATGAAATACATACCAATCATGAAAAATCTAGCCTCTAATAACAACTCTCTTAAAATTAGTAACAGATTGATGAACAGACTAGACAGCAGTAAAGAGAGAATTGGTGAACTGGAATACAGATGTGAGTCAATTATTTATCATACAGTACATTCTGAAGCTATTAGTTACTGCTTATGGGGAAAGTTAGTGTACTATGGTAATTTTAAAAAACAGAAGTGAAAGTTTAGGATATGTGAAGTAAAAGTTACAGAAGGAAACAGTAGGAAAAAAGGTTGTATATGAATGGTAGTAAGAATTGATAAAAATTCCCAGATTCAGTAAAGACAACAAATACCAAACCAAAGAAAATCTATATCCATAAATATTAAACATCAAAAGCAGTTTTTAGAAAGATGGTATTGAATGGTTATATCAGCATGTATATTTTGCTGTTAAGGCTGCTACTTCAAAGTACAGACTGAGCATCTGTGATAGATTTAGTTATCAATGGACAAAAAATAGAATGACCTGGAAAAGGAGTATGAACAAGGGATTGTCTAGATTAGGCTGGTCCATGGGCAAGTCTGTGGGGGTGTATCTTCATTGTGTTATTTAGAGTAGGAAGACAATTCTCACTGTGGGTGGCACCATGCCCTAAGCAGGGAATGTGGAACACTACTAGAGTAAAGAACATGGTGAGCTGGGCACTATCATGTATGCATTAATTCCTTGCTCTCTGCTCTCAACTGTGGGTAGACTGTGACAAGTTTCTTCCTTCATGCTACCTTGACTTGCTCACAATCATGAACAATACTCGGAAATTGTGAGCCAAATTTCTCCCTTATAAAACAGAACACCTCCAATTCAACTACAAATGGAATCATAAAATTGCTAAGACAATATAGGTACCAAGATATAGTAAAATATATCTTTATGCCAAATGTCAATCCAAATTTCTACTCTCATGGGGTATTAGACAAGTATGGTTAGAACTATCTACTGCCATATTGTCTAGTCAGTCATGCCTGTGAATTCTTGGAAAATTCTAGAAATGTTAAATGATCTTTAAAATAACCTCAGAGCAATCAGCCTATAAATCTTGCTATTCTAGTTTGCTTTCTGTTGCTGTTGTGTTTAGTTTGCTTTCTGATCAGCACCAACTCAGGGTGCAGAGAGTTTATTCAGCTTATTCCATCATCAAAGGAAGCCAGGCAGGAACTCTGCTAATGTTCTCTACATAATGAAAGGTCTACCAGTGGAACTTCTTCCTATCCTGGGGCATCCACTGGACTACATTTCAAGGGAACACTGACATTTTTGTTCTTGGAATAGGTCACACCTGGTTTTTTTTGTTTTTGTTTTTGTTTTTTTTTTGCTTCTCTTTGATGTAGCTGGTGATTAAGTGGATTCGGGTCTTGTTCTGTTTTTATTATTTTTTCCAAATGTGATATCAATTTTCCTCTATTTTAAATAATGAGCCAGGATAGATAATGGCAATATCTGACATTTGAATGTGTGCCCTAGGGGATGGTAGATACCTGCTCAGACTTTGCATCAACATCATTTGCCTTTAAGAGCATCCTGAGAGGGTCCCACTGGGCTTCTTCTTCCTGTTCTTATGAACTAAAAAGAAATAGGTCCTCCCTTGGTTTTGTCATTGCTTCCTATTCCTATGTATTTTTCCTTCAGAGCTCATAATTGCTAACATTAAGTAACTGCTTGGTCTTTCTTTGCTAGGCATGATTGTTTTCTATAGTAAATGTGGATTCTTGCTGTTATAATGTTCATATACTATAGTACCAAAACATTCTCACTTTTTACAGATGACAAGAATGAGAAATGAGGTTTGAATAACTTCTTCATGGTTATAGAGGTGAAAGCTGAACCTAGGAAGTCTTCTTATAGCCAGTATGCTTGGTAGGTAGCAGAACTGGATTCCGCCATGCTTGGGACCCTGAGTGTCAGTGCAGTCAGTCTATGGTGAAGCTTCCCATTCCAGAGAAGAGTCTGCAGAACGCACATGTCCATTTCCCAGAACATCCCTCTTTGCTCTCGGGTTCGTGATGGGCGTCTGCTTTGACTTCCCTCTACTTCCTGTCACCTGCCATCTCCATAAGAGATCCTCTAACCTTCCCATGGCAACTCAGCAGCTATTGATAACGACGCCCAAGCATTCCAACTTCTGTGAAATTCTCTTAGGAACATTTACTTTACTTTCCTCTCTTCTCCTGTTTCCTGTTTTGGTGGTTCCTCAACCTGGGATTTCCTCCTCCTGCCTCTCCTTTTTCCTTTTATTTAGTTTATTAATTATTTGAATTATTTACATCACAAATGTTGCTTCCCTTTTCTGCCCCCCCTCCCAGAGTTCTTCACCCCATCTCCCTCTCTCTTCCCATTAACCTCTGAGAGGGTGCTTTCCCCTTGACCCCAGGAAGCAAGCATCAAGTCTCTACAGGATTAGGTACATCCTCTCCCACTGAGGCCAGACAAGGCAGCTTTCTGCTGGAGGCCTCAGACCAACCCATGTAGGCTCTTTGGTTGGTGAGCTATCTCTGGAAGCTCCCAGGGGTCTGGGTTAGTTGACACTATTGGTCTTCCTATGGGGTTGCCATACCCTTCAGCTCCTTTAGTCATTCCCCTAACCCAACTGAGATAGGGAGCTCCAACCTCCTCAGTTCAATGGTTAGCTGTAAGTATCTGCATCTGTCTCAGTCACCTACTAGTAGAACCTCTCAGAGTACAACCATGTTAGGCTCCTGTCTGAAAGCACAACATAGCATCAGTAATAGTGTCAGGACTTGGTGCCCATCCATGGGTGTATCCCAGGTTGGGCCAGTCACTGCATGCCTTTCCTGCAATCTTTGTTCCATTTTTGTCCCTGCATTTCTTTTAGACAAGAACATTTCTGGAGCACTTAAAGAAATGTTCAACATCATTAGTAATCAAGGAAATGCAAATCAAAATGACCCCAAGATTCCACCTTACACCAATCAGAATGGCTAAGATCAAAAACTCAAGTGACAACACATGCTGGTGAGGATGTGGAGAAAGAGGAACACTCCTCCTTTGCTGGTAGGACTACAAACTGGTACAACTACTCTGGAAATCAGTCTGGTGGTCCTCAGAAAATTGAAAATAGTTTTACCTGAAGACCCAGCTATATTGCTTCTGGGAATACGCCCAAAACATGCTCTACCATACCACAAGGATATGTGTTCTACTATGCTTATAGCAGCCTTATTCATAATAGCCAGAAACTGGAATCAACCCAGATGTTCCTTAACCAAAAATGGACACAGAAAATGTGGTTCATTTATGTAGTGGAATACTATTCAGATATTAAAAATAAGGACATCATGCATTTTGCAGGCAAATGGATGGAACTAGAAAATATCATCCTAAGTGAGGTAACCCAGACCCAAAATGATATGCATGGTATATATTCACTGATAAGTGGATATTAGCCAAGATATGCAGAATAACCATGATACAACCCACAGACTGTAAGAAGTTTAGCAAGAAGGAAGGCCCTCCTACTGCTTTTTATTTCTAACCCACATGAATTAATAAATTTTCAATAATGGGCCAGAGAAAAAGCTATGTTGAACTTTACCAAACCATAGTGTGGGGTATTGTAGATTGCATAGTATATATTTTCAACTCTCAGAGGGTTGAGTTCTTTACAGTTTTCCCCTCATCTCCAAAAGGTGAGAATATTGTGGCACTAACTTAGAGGAATATTATAAATGCCATCATCCATATTAACTACAGAAAATCATGCCTAGCAAAGACCAATCACTCACTTAATGCTAGCAATTATGATCTCTAAAGAGGAAAATACATCAGGTTTTCTTGGGTTCAATAGAATACGTATAGTGTGTGTGAGAATATGTGTGTGTGTGTGTGTGTGTGTGTGTTTCTCACTCAGTTATTCAGAACTACTGTCCCTTGTTCAGCCTGACATCTTCCCTACTCAACAGAGCAGCCCAAGTTGTTCCTTCTGTTCACAGCCAATGTGCTGACTCATTAGCTCAAACCACCAAAGCTCACACTCTTATCCAGCCAATTGCTCAGTCTCTCTATTCTAGGCTTGATCTTCCACTTTAAGCTTCAGTTCTTTCTCCCTTTCTGTAGCTGTGTATTCTTTAAAGCCCACAGTTATGGGGGGCTCTGGTCAAGGCACCTCTAGCTCTAGATGAATCTTGAGTCTCCCATAACTCTCTGGATGCCTTCCCCTCAGTGCTATCTAGGGATGATATCCGAGGAGGGTTGCTGTTATCATTCACACTTCCATAGCAACAGAGCCTGTTACATTTCTTTGTCCAGATCTTTATCTTGTGACATGATCAATGGAATTTTCTTTACAACCAGAATGACTACATCCATGATGTCTAAGCTCCTGGATCCTGTCTCTATCTTCCAACCCACAATTGTCTTAAGCTGAATGCGCAGACAGAGAGTTTCCTTTTTGGTTGTTTTAGCTGCTGCTCATTGCCTCTGGTTTTGTGGCTCTTCACAGGGGGAATCTAGCCTTCTTGTGTTTTGTACAATTGTCCTTTGGGCTCCTAACTGTTACAGAATTATTTTTCTTAAAATCTGTCATCAGTTGCCAAACATAGTTGTTTCTCCTGATGTTATTTCTTGTTGTTCTATTTCTAAAACAAACGGTGCTCAGCCTTTTGACACTGTGACATGGTACTGTGTTCTACAAATGTATCGGCCACATCCAAAACTATCTTGAGGCACATATGGCCCGTGGGCTACAGTCTGGACATGCTTGTTGCACAGCTTTCTTCTTCCTTTCCCTTCCTCTGACCCCTGGTGAAAAGTTCTCTTAGGAGCCATGTGAAAACTTACACTGCAGCCAAATAGGTCCAAGGACCTGAGAGGTCACTGCAGGGCTGTGATAATTTGGCAGGTGTCAACATGCCTGTCTCTAATGCTTAGTCATTTTTCACTAGGATGAGTGGTTCTTTACCTAACCACTCACAGTTTCCTAACACTATTGTCCCTTTAATACAGTTCCTCATGTTGTGGAGTTCACAACCATAACATTACATTCTTTGCTATTTCATAACTATAATTTTTATTACTGCTATGATTTCTAATGTAAATATTGTGTTTGTTCTGATGGTCTTAGGGGACTGACCCTTGTCAAAGTGTCCTTTGACCCCAAGAGGGTGGAGACTCACAGGTTGAGAACTGCTGATCTAGGATAAATGTCCTTTCAGTAAAGTCACTTTGAGTGAGCTTAACAGGAATTCAGTCAGAGTCTCTCTCCAGGGCTTCAGAGATGATTGCACTGATATGGAATCAGGTCTTTCCCGATACAGAGTGCACAGTGGCTAAGAGCTTGAAGCGGAGGTCTGTGAGATGGTTCAGCAGGTAAAGGTACTCGCCACTGAGTCTGAAAACCATCCAGGTGGATGATATTTGTTTTCTAGAATTGGGTCTCATTTCTGCTTCTTTGTTTGTCTAGTAATTATTCACTGAAAACTCATGGCAATCTATGTTAGATTCTGTTATCTTACAATAAAGAACATGAATTGAACCTGTCTGCCCTGCAGTATGAAAACACTAAGACCTCCTTAGTTCTTTATGCTCCCTTGACTGTTGACACAGAGCACTAGGGTTTGCCCATTAGCATGTACAGTTCAGTGATTACTCAATATTTAGAAGAGTTCAGATTTGCATGCTTTGACTCCAGCTCCCTCCTTTTGGATATTTTCTCTCCTTAATCTTCTAGATATTTTACTAGTTCCCAAACTCTGTCCTCTGATACTTCAATCTAGCAAATCTATGGCTTTATTCCATTCTACCTCATGTGGCAAACACACATGCACACACACACACACACACACACACACACACACATACACACACACACACCCGCACGCACACGCACACGCACATGCACACATGCGTGCGCGCGCGCAAGAGAGAGAGAGAGAGAGAGAGAGAGAGAGAGAGAGAGAGAGAGAGAGAGAGAGAGAGAACTTACTTATTTGGTTGGTCTCCAATGTGTTGGTTCAAACATGTTTTTAAAATATTATTTATAATTTTACCTTTTATTTGTGTGTGTCAGTATTTGTATAACACATGTGTGCAGGTGTGCAGGTACCCATGGAGGCCAGAAAAGGACATCAGATTCCCTGGAGCTGGAGTAAAAGTACTTGTGAGCCAAGTATCATGGGTGCTGGAAACTGAGCTCAGGTCCTTGGAAATATCAAGAAGCGCTCTTAACCACTGAACCATCTCTCCAGCTCATATTCCTGTTATTTAAATTGCTCTCTATGGAGAAGGCAGTTTAATATATTTTCTACTATGATCAGAAACAGAAATTAGTCTTGATAAATTGATTACATATTCTTGTAAAAATACTAGGTGGGTAGGTAGTTAAGTGTACATATGTGGAGATGTCAAATGTACATATGTGGAAATGTCAAATGTACATATGCGGAGATGTTGAATGTACATATGTGGAGATGTTGAATGTACATATGTAATATTGGAGATGAAATCCACAAGAGAACCTGCACCAGCATATAGATGCCTTTGAAAGCCAGAGATAAAGCAGAGCACCCTGGGAGTAAGTATAGGCAAAGAAAGACCTTGCAAGACCTGAGTCTTGAAGTTGGGTGGGCAGTCTCTATGTGACATATGGCTAAACAAATATCACAGGCTTCCTGGCAGCCTGGATTCTAAGTGGAGCAGGGGTGGGGGGGGTGGGGGGGAGGAATATAACTAAAATGAAGGATGTGATCAATTGTGTCAAATTCTGCTGATCCAGCAGGTAAGGTGAGAACTCAACTCACTTATTGGATTGTAGAATATAGAAGTCACCAATGACCTTGGTAAAAGCCATTGAGTTAAACGCTGGGGGAAAGTCTGTCGAAAGTGAATCATAAAAGCCGTTGTCTACTTCAGAGAATGACTGTGAGGATTTACACAGCAAACCATAAATTATCCTAATGTATAGAAAGCTCATAAAACTAATAAGGAAATGAAGAGTTGGTGTTTAATGGGTATAGAGTTTCCATTTGGAGGATAAGTTCTGGAAACGGTTGCTACTGCTGGTCCTCAGCCAAGAGAACACACCCAAGACTGGTGACTTATGCATTTAAAATTGGCTAAAACAGAAACTTTTATCTTAACATACATTACATCATAATTTTTAAAAGAAGCAAGTGGTATATATGACTCAGTGGTTAGGAGCACTTGCTGTTCTTGTAGAGGACCCTGGTTCAATCCCCAGTGCCCATATTAGGTTGCTGGAGATCTGACTTCCTCTCTTAGCCTCTGTAGGCAATGCATAAATGAGGTACACATACGCACAGGCAGGTACACACACATTTAAAAATAAACTAATTTTTTAAAATTTCAAAAAAATTAAACCCAAATAATAACATACATAAACACATGGAATGAGTTTTACCTAATAATTAAGTTAATAAAGTAGTTAATATAGATTAAATTAATAGGTGATAGTTTTTAAGATCATATCAGGTATACTGAAAAAGGCTAAGAATATATATCCTGCTCATAAAAGAAAAAAATCATAGAAGAACAGAACATTCATTCTACATTGGTAGGAAACAAAAAGACAAATTGTGTTAATACATGAATGTGTCATCACATGCCAAAATTAGTAACCAATTTAGCATTTGCTCAGGCCATTTCACAAGTTGATATAAGTATATATTGATACATGTATGACATTTATATACATTTATATATTGCATATATATTCACAATATATGCAATAACTTTACAGATACTCCTAACAAATTGCTTTGAGTAATTATGAGCTAGATAAATCAGTTATCATTTAAACATATCGCAGAATGCATTATTTCTTTGCCTTCTTAGAAAAATATGGAGAGCTGTAGCCAAGACTCAGTGGTTAAAAGCATTTCAAAGTCTTTCAGGGAATCCCAGTTTGGTTCCCAGCACCCACATTGGAAGAATCACAATTGCCAAGTTATTATACATTCGGGGAATTTTATGTCCTCTTCTTGCATCTGAGGGTTTCTGTACTGTACTCATGTGCACACACACTAACACACACATGCACACACACACAGAGGGGGAGAGAGGGAGAGAGATAGATACAAAGAGAGACAGAGAGAAGGAGTAAGGGGAAGAGGGAGAGGGAGGGAGGAGGGAGAGAAAGAGAGAAATAAGTATTTAGAAAATAAGAAAGGGGATACCATTTGAAATGTAAATAAAGCAAATATCTAATAAAATAAAAAAAAAGAATTTAGAAAATAGGTACCAAATGTCCTTAATCAGTTTTAAAATAAGAGTAAGAGGCATAGCACTGTACAAAATGTGCAAAGACACTGAAGACAGAAACAAGGGAACCATTCATACATGTGCACCTGCTATGGTGTGCATGAGGTATGTTCCCCTCTGCTCATTTGAGCCCTTGGTTCCCTGTAGGTGGTGCTATTTGGTGAAGTTCTGGAACTTTTAGGGACCTGGAGCCTTGCTGGAGAACCACGTTCCTGGGCACTGGCTTTGAGAGTTCACAGCCTCATCCGACTTCCAGTTCATGCTCTGCTTCCCATGTGCAGAGGAAATGCAGCCAGCTGCTGGCCACTATGGTGCCAGCCCCGCTACAGCAGACTTGAGACCACTGGAACTGTAAGCCAAGGCAAACTTTCTCCCAGCTTCTGGCTGTGGTGTTTATCACATATACACATATTAGTCTTTCACAAAATGTTAAAACCTTTAGATGGTCGTGTAAGATAGATTAGAAAAGCCCACACATTACAAACAGTTAACTTGGAGAGTTTTCACACACTGAGCACTGAGCTAGTGACTTCACTAGCACCAGGGACCACACTAGAATGTCTGAAGCCTTTCTTTTACCTGACTCTCACCTGTCTTTCCTTCCTTCCTTCCTTCCTTCCTTCCTTCCTTCCTTCCTTCCTTCCTTCCTTCCTTCCTTCCTTCCCTCCTTCCTTCCTTCCCTCCAAGTCTTCCCTCCTTCTTAACTTACTACATTCCTCCCTGTCACCCTCCTTCCTTCCCTCCCTCTCTCCCTCCCTCCCTCCCTTCCTTCTCATAAGTGATGTCATCTGTGACACTCCCTGGTACAGAACTGACATCTACTCCCTTAGGCGAGGCTGAAGCTCTAGGCTCATTTGCATCTGTGAGGGAAGAAGGGGAGAAGGTCTAGCAGCTGGATCTAGTACAGGTTGAGCTTGGGAAAGTGCTTCAGGCAACAGCAGGACCCTCTCCCCCTCCCAGTTCTGTACTAGGAATAACCTAAAACTGTACTTAGCCCAACATTCTGAGCCCTGAGGCACTTGGAGCAGAGAGTAATCCACGCGCTCTGACTCATTTCACTACCTCAAAGGCTCTTCAGAGGGGAGTTTGGCTGCTATGAAATCTGCAAACTTTAACTTTTCTCTACAATAAGAATTCATCCTCTAAACCTATTTCCCCAAAGAGAGCTCAGCACAGAACTCCTATTTGTGAGGGTTCTGGACACAGCAGCAGCACAAACTCCAGTCCCTACAAAGCTGCCCTCTGCTTGATAATGGGCCACTTTAACATCCTGATGGAAGCTGCAAAATGAAGAAAAATAATGCTCAGAAATGATTTTTTTTAAAAAGAAAAAATAAAGAAAAGGTTCTTTGGGTTAGGAGGAAATTAAAGTTCTATAATTTGGTTTGGTTCAATTTCTACTTATTTTACGATGAAATATAAAATACATTTTCTCATTTAATTTTATAAGTGGTGATTGTATGTTTTCTCTGATATGCAAAAATTGATTCCCTCTCTCCCTTTCTCACTCCTTCCCTTCTGTCTGTTTTTCCTCTTCCTATGACACAAAAACTTAAAATACACATTCCAGACCAAAAGTAATTTGGTGCATTGTTAGGCACATTGCAGTTATCTGATCCCCCCACCTCACATCATCAAACACTGTCCTTGGAGAAATAAACAAGTTGTCAGGACATATACAGAAGAGAGGGCATCTTAAACCAATCTTGGTTGCTCAAGGATATGGACAGAAATGACACAGGAGATCCCAGGAAGCCCTGGGATAGGCTTGGATTTGAACCAGAATCTGGTGTACACCAGGAACCTCTATGCTCTGAGAGAGGTGGATGCCTGACAATCCTGGGGCAAGAACTGTGGAACACACTGACCTTCAAAAAACTCTTCAGCTTCTCAGTCTGCTTGATAAAGAATAACCAGGCAGGGCCTCATGGGATGCCTCACTGGGTAGAGGAGCATCCAGCCAAGCCTGACAACCTGAGTTCCTGGAATCCACATTATGGAAGAAGAAACCAACCTTGCAGGTTATCCTTTGTTGTATACACAAACAAGTACATACATACATGCATGCATACATATATACATACATACATACATACATACATACACACACAAATGAATAAATAAATGGGAAAGAATAATAGTAAAGAGAGAATGTCTAAATGTCCACTGTTCAACCTACATGCACAACCACCTCAGACACTGATTCAACAGACTGGTCATTTCACACTGAGAGTTGATTTAAAATTTCTGTTAGAATTCCTTGGGTTTGTCCTCCCTCATTCCCTCACTCCTACTCTCCCTCTGCCCTTTCTCCTTCCTTCTTTTCTTTCCTAACAGCCCTGGCTATCCTGGAACTCACTATGTAGTCCAGGTTGGCCTTGAACTTAGAGATTGGCCTGCCTCCATAGTTCTGGGATTAAAGGCATGTGCCACCATGCCCAGGCCAGGATTTTTTTTTCTCTAGGGGACTGAATTCATACCTGACAAGTTAACCAAACTAGCTGTAGGTTAAGTAAAGTATTCTAATGGGCATTATTTTTGAATTTTGTTTTGTGAGTGCATATGTGTGGGTGAGTGTGTGCGCATACAGACAGTACACTCAACTACACAGGCATGCGTGAAGGCAAGAAGTCATCAGTGAGTGTCTTTTTCAAGTGCCCTCCACCTTATTTCTTGAGATAGGGTCTCTCATATACTCTGAAGGTCACATTTCTCAGCTAGACTGGCTGTCCAGTGAGACACAGCGATCCTTGTCTCTGCCTCCTTAGCCCTAGGACTCCAGGTGTGTTCTACCATGCCCGACTTTTGTATGTGAGTTCTGAGGTTCTGAATTCAGGACCTCCTGCTTGCATAGCAAGCACTCTAGCCCCCGGGTCATCTCCCAGCTGTTGTGGAGTCTTGGATTGATGAAGTTTATATCACCTGCCTGGATCTTCAAGTTACTTGGGTCTAATAGCTCCCTATTCTGTCGAGAGCCATTATGACATATGGTAAATGAAATGCAATTTTCCCAAGTAGCTTGTTTAAAAAGGAGAACTCAAAATAGCTTTGACTTCACTGTGAATCTTTGCTGCCTCTTTTCCCTTATGACCGGAACCAGGTCAATAAAGATGGGCAGAGAGGCTATGGAGAGGAAAGGTCAGAGAAATGCCTCTGGCAGTCTTTTTCTTTTCATTTTCTTATTTTTGGGAATGTGTATGTGGTGTGTATACACACACACACACACACACACACACACACACACACATTGTCTGAGGGTGCATATGTGGGAACATGTGTGCACATGGGTGGGAAGACCTGAGTCTGACATCAGGTGTCTTCCTCAATAACTATCTTAAAGGCAGTGTCTCTCACTCAAACTCAGAGATCCTGGATACAGTTAGTCTCTGTAGGCAGCTTTCTCCAGGGATCCCCCGTCACTGCCCTTTAAGAATCATAGGGGGGCTACACAGCCACACTATAGGTCTTGGAATTCATACTCCCATCTTCTTGATTACATTACTTGTCTTTAAACTCTGCTCCATCTCCTCAGTCCCACTGAATGTCTTAAATTATTCTCTGAACCACTTACTGCAGAGCATCCTGGAGAGCAGGTGCCACTGTCCCCAACAGCAGGGCTGCAGAAGAGGACAGGGCGCTTAGAGACTATTTCCAGTGGAGCAGAAGAAACTCTGTTGAGAGACAGTTTCCTACTACACATTGTCCAACTGTATAAAACACACTTATTTAGATACCAACTAACTAGAGAGGTTAAATAAAAATGCCGTCAATATTCTTGAATGAAGAAGGATCCCTCACATGGGCTGCTTCGTGTTGGTGATGGACTTTATAATGCCAACCTTAATTGACCAAGGAGAAGGCAAGAACTGACGTAGAAGTCAGCCTCTGACCTCTATATTTGCTGTGTTATGCACACACCTGTACTTACACATACCAAGAACACATGCACACACTTGCAGAGAGAGAGAGAGAGAGAGAGAGAGAGAGATTGAGAGAGAACAGAACAAAAGAAAATAGTACATAAGTATACATACGTGTCACTATACATATGTGACTGCACATATGCATTTGTACAGTGACTAGTGACTATATTACCAAAGCATTGACCAAATACATATATGAATTTGATGAATTATGTAATATAATTTAGCTATATTTGCCCTACACGAACCTTCATGTCCCTCCTCCTATTTCCTTTCTGCTTCCTAAATTGTCTATTGTATAGTCTACTTTCTATTTTCATGTTTGTGTGTGTGTGTGTGTGTGTGTGTATGTGTGTGTATGTGCGTGTGTTCTTGGTATTCGCACAGAACACACCTGTGAAATTTGCCCACTTCCCTCCTATGGTGCCTAGCACCCTCTGTATTCTACTTCGGCATCAGTACACTTAGCTTACTGAGAAATATTCTCATTAAGGAACTGAAGGCATTGGTTTACCTCCCCTCTCCTTTTTCTTACTACACGACCCTGTCCCAGCTATCAGGATAGGTCCTTTGGGTGCTAGCCTTTCAAGCTTAGCTTTTGTGTCTCACTGCTGAATGTTACTGTACATCCATCTCTTCCACTTTGTCCCTCCTTCCTTCACGTTTACTTGCATGGCTCTAATGTGTCTGTAAAATTCTTGTGTTTCTCTATAACAAAGGTAGAAGCCTTTTTGAATCCTTCAACCCACAAGCTTCTTTCTCCTCCAAAACAGCTTAGAGAATTCTGTTTGTGTCTTGTATGAGGTAATCTCATCCAGTGTGCTGTTGGCAGGTATGGCCCCATACGTTTTCACCCATTTCCTCCCATTACACTGCAAATATCCTAAGGAGAGAATCTACGTATCTGTTGGATACGTTCATGGCAAAAAAAGTCCAGTGTTTACCACCATCACCTATGCCATTAACTTATATTTGGGACTGGCACGATGATTCCGTCAGTAAAGCAATTGCCATGGAAGCATGAGGACCTAAGATCTGTCCCCAGAAGCCACATAAGAAGCCAAGCATCATAACATGTGTTTGTAATGCCAGTTTTAGAGAGGCAGAAATAGGAAGGACCAGAGAACTTAATGCCCAGCCACCCTAGCTGAACCAGTGTGCCATAAGCCAATGAGAGACACGGTCTCAGCAAACAAGGTGGATAATATTTCAAAGAACAATACCCAAGGTTGATCTCTGACCTCCAAGTGCACATGCACCTGCCTGTACATATGTACACAGCATGTAAACACACACACACATTTGAATAATGATTATCCTGCTGTATAGAACCATCTTGAAATATGAATTTTATTACCCTCTCAGGTACTCTTTGAAAGTTTTAACAAAACTATCTTCACTTCATTGAGGAAACTAAGGCTCAACAACCTATGGAATGCATTCATAGTTGCCAGAAGTCAGGATGGAAATCCTGACTCTTTTTTACTGTCGCTGTTATTGTTGTCTTGTTCTAATAAAGTGAGGCACGTTTTACCACCATCATAAATTATTCAAAATTTTACTTTTATTTTTATGTATGTATGCATGCACGCATGGATACAGGCGCCCATGAAAGCTATAAGAGAGTGATAGATCCCACAAAGGTAGAGTTGCAGGCAGTGTTGAGGGCCCAATGTAAGTGCTGGGAACCAAACTCAGATTCTCTTAACCATTGAGCCTTCCCTCCAGTCCATGCAAGATAAATTTGACAGAAAGAAGCTATCAAAAGGTTACCAAAGACAGATGAGAGAGGCTCTAAACAACTAAGCAGGCACTCTCTGTTGCTAGAATATTTACATATATGACTCAATTTAACCTCATAAAATGCCTTAGATGTAGACGGCGATACCCTCTCTTTATAGAAGGGGAAACTGAGGCTAGCAAATTCTAGGTTGCAACTGAAAGTAGCAACTCAGACCACCTGCAGTGGCCTTGTTCTGAAGCACAAGCTTTTCTGTTATGTGGGGGATTTCTCTAAGTCAGTGAAACAAATGGAAGATGAAGAAAAATAAATTATAAAAATTAATTATAATAAAATGTGCTGAGAATTGATGCAGAGACAGGTGCAGATATTTCCACAGGGAAAAGTAATCCATCGTAGCTAATAGCTTCCTTGTGTTTTTGTTGTGTCTTATCCACTAATTTAAATTGATGTATATACCTATTTGCTTTATGATGTCTAAACTCCAAAAGTAAACAAACACCAGACCTCTGTCACCAAGAACAATAACGAACAGAAGAGACCACAGTAAGGTGAAAATGTTTTTTGTAAATGCTAAAGTAACCATGAAAGATGAGAATAAGTAACAGAGGCTGATTAGTTAACAATGCAAATGACAAAATCATTAAACCATATATTCACCCTGAAAGGGAACAAAGAAAAGAACAGAGCTTGATGAGGTGGCTCTGAGCACAAAGAACTTGCCTGCAAACCTGAGAACTTGAGATCAAAACCAGAAGCCCACATGGCAAAAGGAGAAAATTAATTCCCCAAATTATTCTCTGACCACCACATATACACTTTAGAATATGACACACCCCTAAATTAAATGAATAATTGTAAACAAGAACAAATAAGACAAACAGGAAGCACACAGTAAGATGAACTTGAACATACTAATAATTGTATTAGATATAAATGCTATAAATATCCCAGCAGAAAAACAGAAATTGTCAGATCAGAGAGAATCAAAGCTCTCTGTGACAGTATAAGGACGCACGTTTTAAACATAGTAAAGCTAAAGCTTAAAAGTAAAAGATGCCAAAAATGATATTAAATAATTCTGTATACTTTCCTTTTTTCCTGATTTCATTTATTTTGTTCTGTTTTTCAGCTGTGCAACTTGTGAAAGGATAAAAAGCACTCTAAATGAAGTCCAGGCTCCATGTCTTATTATTAACTGATCTACTTATTAGCAAAGTGAATGAAGGACAGACTCAACATCTGTGTTTTTTTGAACCACTTCAGCAGATATAACTTTTCTTTTAGGGAAACAAGAAAACAAGTATTTATATAGGTTTGTTTGTTTTAATATTAAATAAAATATTTTAATGATAATAGGAAACACTTCTGAAGCTAGAGAATTGGTTCAGCAGTTAAGAACCTGTAGTTCTCATGTAGGGGACCCTTGTTTGGTCTCCAGCACCAATATCAAGTAGCTTACTGCTACCTGTAATTCCAGATCAGGAAATCTATTGTCCTCTTTTGGAATCTGAGGATACCAGCACTCATGTGCGCATGCACACACACACACACACACACACACACACACACACACACACACACAGAGAGAGAGAGAGAGAGAGAGAGATAGAGAGAGAGAGAGATAGAGACAGAAAGACAGAGACAGAGACAGAGACAGATAGGTCTAAGTTTGTTTATTTTTGTTTTGTTTTATTTTTTCAAGACAGGGTTTCTGTGTAGCCCTGGCTGTCCTGGAACTCACTCTGTAGGCCAGGCTGGCCTTGAACTCAGAAATTTGCCTGCCTCTGCCTCCCAAATGCTGGGATTAAAGGCATGCGCCACCACTGCCCAGAGAGACCTAAGTTTTTAAGGCAATAACTTAGCATGTCCTTATAAACACAACAACAACAACAACAAACCCCCTGGAATTCTCTAATATCAAGACATCTATAAACACTTGCTATTTTTCATATAACTTTTTATTACAAAACTGAGTTACATTTCCTTTTTAAAAATGGGATCATAATCTGTATTGACTCTACTTTTCACTACACTGTGTGTATCTTTTCAAATCAATGTAATATCTGCAAAGTCTAATGACCACAGTCCCCCTTACATTACACAGCAGATATTTGCAATGATAACTACAGCTCGGTGAACACTGTGTGTCAGAAATTGCTAAGAGCTTTTCATGTATCATCTGTTCCATTTTCAAATTACTTGCTGTGACCTTATACTTTGAATCACCCATAGGACAAATTGTAATTTTTAGCATAAAGTTGAATTTTTCTTTGGCATTGACTTAATATATACACTACTTCCCCTGTATATTTTGTATCTGTCTGCTCTTATTTCCAGAGTCCCATTCAATGCAATATTCTACCTGTTGAATGTGCCTAGGACAATATGTGATCACAAAAATATAGAGTTTGACATATTGATTCAAAGCTGACAATACTCTGTGGTGAATGTGAATCCTTTTACATTATGCAGTTATGGCTCCCAGTCCTTCACTGTAGGTCACTAAGTTGTTCCCATGTTTTTACATATTGAACAGTAATGAATATCCTTGTGTGCACATTAGTCTACTACATCATGAACATCCAATGACTTGCCTGATTGCAGAACTCTCTAGAAACTAAAATCCATCCTTGATGTAGAGTTTGAAGTCATTCAGTAGTAATGGGAGTAAGCATCTGTCATTTGTAAGTTGATATCCATGTCTCTCATTACAACTAGACATTAAATTACATTTTACTACTGAGGTAGCATGTATGACCCAAAAGTCAGTGGACACTATATATATAAATCTGGAACTTGCCCCATTCCCAAACTCCAGGGCCCTTTGTTCACATTTACCAACACATTCCTGTTCTCATTGATGAGTTAATACAGGTCTCTTTATGCAGTACCATGCAGTGACTCAGTTGGCATCATTACTCAGTTGGCATCTTTCCTAATCAATATAGACTTGTCTACCAGCCAAGTAGTCTGCAACAGAGCAACACTGAATATGTAGTGTGGCCCAAGGTCATACAGCCAGTAAGCAGAGTCAGGATTCTAACCCCGTGGGTTCTGTCTCCAAGGCCCACAGTCCTCTGTTCCATATTTACTGTGGCAGAAAAAGAAGACTCTGGAGACAGACAGTCTGGCATTGTTACTTGACTAACACTGAGTTAATTGTCACCTTCTCTGTCCAAACTTTCCTCACCTAAAAGGGACTTAGAACAGTTTCTACCTCACTGTGAGATCATAGAAGTCAAGTAAGGGGATGAATCCAAAGAACAAAGTATATTACTTGTCAGATAAAAAAGAATTCAATAAATTCATGAATTACTATGTCAGTCAAGTATACATTGTGGAGAAACGGCTCAGTGGTTAAGAAAGTTTGCTGCTCTTTCAGAGGATGTGAGTTCAGTTCCCAGTACCCACATTGGACAGCTTCAGAGTATGTGAGTTCAGTTCCCAGTACCCACATTGGACAGCTCATAACTACTCCAGCTCTAGGGGAGCCAACACCTTCTACCTCCCAGGTATGGCACATGAGCACAGATACACAGACACACACACACACACACACACACACGCATGCACACACACACACACACGCATGCACACACACACTCATAGATAAAAATAACCCCCTTTGAAGCATTGTAATAATATTTGATAAACCTGTATCATTTACATAGTTTCTGTTTCTCTTTTCTCCCACAGTTCTTTGTAAAGCTCAGAATGTTTGACAGTTTGACATCTTAAACAAAGTTTAAAATTAATTGAGCATGGAAATACCTTTTTGTTTAAAAAGAAGTTAATTTATTTTTCAATGTAAAATTGTTAGTCCCACTCATTAAAGAGTAAGGGGAAGGAAGGCAAGAAGGCAAGCAGACAGACATGGAGGGAGGGAGGAGAGAAAGAAGTAAGGAAGGAAAGAAGGAAGGAAGGAAGGAAGGAAGGGAGGAAGGGAGGGAGGGAGGGAGCATGGGAGGAAGGGAGGGAGGGAGGGAGGGAGGAAGGGAGGGAGGGAGGGAGGGAGGAAGGGAGGAAGTGACTTCACAGGCACTGATGGCTATCACACAGAATATCCTGAACACCTGAGTTTTGTCTATCACCAGAAATAAAATCCTTGCCACACAAATACATATAGTTAGTTCCCTTATATTTCTCTTTACAAGGAGGCCTGAGCTTTGGACATAATAGTCTTGTCATTTCACAGAACATCTTCTGATAAATGAAAACACTAATTCTCAGGAGAGAATCTACTTAAACAGTTTATTTAAAAAGAGCTTAGGGACTGAGAGACTGCTCAGTAATTAAGAGCATTGCTGTTTTTCTAGGGAACCAGCTTTTGATTCCAAGCACCCATTTCAAGTGACTCACAACCACGTGTTACTCCAGCTCCAACAGACAACACCCTCTTCTGGCCTCTGAAAGCATTGTGTGTGTGTGTGTGTGTGTGTGTGTGTGTGTGTTAAAGGAGCTTAATAGTCTTCCAAAACTCTCCTGCCAATTGGTGTTGGAGAAATTTTGAGGATCTTATTATTTATAAAACAAGAAATGACAGACTAGATAGGACAGAGTCTGTTATATAGTACTGCTAATATACATTTATAAAAGAATAAGGTTGTAGTCTAGACAATCTCAGACACACATACATACACACACGCACACACACACATCTGTAAACAAGTTGAGGTTATACATACAAACCCTCACAGAGATCTATACAACTGACACCAACCATCAATTTGAATCTAAAATACAAGTTGTAAGCTAGAAAAGTGGTTCTTAACTTGTGTGTTGTGATCCCTTTGGGGTCTCATATCAAATATCCTGCATATCAAATATTTATATTACAATTCAAAACAGTATTAAAATTATAGTTATAAAGTATCAATGAAATAGTTTATATGATTGGGGTCATCACACCGTGAAGGACTGTATTAAAGGGTCACAGCATTGGGAAGGTTGCAAACCACTGACTTAAGGTCTCACCTTGTTTCTGTCATCAGTGGTCAGAAAAGGAGTGGTGGCTTTATTCCACCTGTGTTGCCTTTGGTGTGCTTACAGCTATCCAAAAAATGAAAAAGTGTCTTGAAGATTCATATCATAATAAATTTGGCATTTAAACTTCCTTTTTTTATAGTATTTTTTTTATTTTTTAAGTTATTTTATTTACATTCAAAATCATTTCCCCTTTCCCATTTCCTCCCTCCCCGAAAGTCCCATAAGCCGCCTTCCCTCCCTCTTTTCCCCATTAAACCCCCTCTCGCTTTTCTGTCTTGGCATTCCCCTACATCCAGTCTTTCCAGGACCAAGGGTCTCTCTTTCCATCTTCTTGGAAATCTATTGATATGCGAATTGTGTCTAGGGTATTCCGAGATTCTGGGTTAATATCCCCTTATCAGTGACTGCATACTATGTGTGTTCTTTTGTGATTGGGTTACCTCACTAAGGATGATATTTTCAAGATCTGACCATTTGCCTAGGAATTTCATGAATTCATTGTTTTTAATCGCAGAGTAGTATTCCATTGTGTAAATATACCACATCTTCTGAATCCATTCCTCCGTTGAGGGACATCTGGGTTCTTTCTAGCTTCTGGCTATTATAAATAAAGCTGCTATGAACATAGTGGAGCATGTGTCCTTATTGCATGAAGGTAAAGCCTCTGGGTATATGCCCAGGAGTGGCATAGCCGGATCCTCCGGGAGTGTCATGCCCAGTTTTCGGAGGAACCGCCAGACTGCTTTCCAGAGTGGTTGTACCAGCTTGCAATCCCACCAGCAGTGGAGGAGTGTTCCTCTTTCTCCACATCCTCACCAACAACTGCTGTCTCCTGTGTTTAATCTTAGCCATCCTGACTGGTGTGAGATGGAATCTCAGGGTTGTTTTGATTTGCATTTCCCTAATGACTAAGGATGATGAACATCTCTTTAGGTGCTTCTCAGCCATTAGATATTCTTCAGGTGAGAACTCTTTGTTTAGCTCTGTACCCTATTTTTTAATAGGGTTACTTGCCTCTCTGGAGTTTAACTTCTTGAGTTCTTTGTATATATTGGATATTAGCCCTCTGTCGGATGTAGGGTTGGTAAAGATCATTTCCCTGTTAGTTGGTTGCCGCTTTGTCTTTTTGACAGTGTCTTTTGCCTTGCAAAAACTTTGTAATTTAATGAGGTCCCATTTGTCAATTCTTGATCTTAGAGCATAAGCTATTGGAGTTCTATTCAGGAAATTCTCCCCTGTGCCCATATGTTCAAGGTTCTTCCCTAGTTTCCTTTCTATTATTAGTTTCAGTGTGTCTGGTTTTATGTGGAGTTCCTTGATCCACTTGGAATTGAGCTTAGTGCAAGGAGATAAGAATGGGTCAATTTGCATTCTTCTGCATGTTGACCTCCAGTTGAGCCAGCACCATTTGTTGAAAAGGCTATCTTTTTTCCACTGGATGGTTTTAGCTCCTTTGTCAAAGATCAAGTGACCATAGGAGTGTGGATTCATTTCTGGGTCTTCAATTCTGTTCCATTGATCTACATGCCTGTCACTGTACCAATACCATGCAGTTTTTAACACTATTGCTCTGTAGTACAGCTTGAGGTCCAGGATACTGATTCCCCCAGAGGTTCTTTTACTCTTGAGAATAATTTTATCTATCCTGGGTTTTCTGTTTATTCCAGATGAATTTTTGAATTGCTCTTTCTAACTCTATGAAGAATTGAGTCCCTCTCTCTCCATATCTTTTCAATATAGTACTTGAAGTTCTAGCTAGAGCAATTAAACAACAAAAGGAGGTCAAAGAAAGAAGTCAAACTATCACTATTTGCAGACGATATGATAGTATACTTAAGCGACCCAAAGAACTCCACCAGAGAACTCCTACAGCTGATAAACAACTTCAGCAAAGTGGCCGGATATAAAATCAACTCAAGCAAGTCAGTAGCCTTCCTATACTCAGAGGATAAGCAGGATGAGAAAGAAGTAAGAGAAATGATACCCTTCACGATAGCCACAAACCATATAAAGTATCTTGGTGTGACTCTAACCAAACAAGTGAAAGATCTGTATGACAAGAACTTCAAGTCTCTGAAGAAAGAAATTGAAGAAGACCTCAGAAGATGGAAAAAATCTGCCATGCTCATGGATTGGCAGGATTAATATAGTAAAAATGACCATCTTGCCAAAAGCAATATACAGAATCAATGCATTTAAACTTCTTGTACTTAGTGAAGTGCTTGTCATTTAACCATGAAGACCCAAGTTCAATACCCAGAAGCCGTGTGTCTTAGTTACTTTTCTATTGTGGTAAAGAGAACCCATGACCAAAGCAATGTATAAAGGGAATCATTTAACTGGGGGTTTGCTTACAGTTTCAGAAGGTGAGTCCATGAATATCATAGAGAGAGCATAGCAGAAGGCAGGCAGACATGGTGCTGGAGCAGTAGCTGAGAGCTTGCTTACACATTAAGGCAACAACTACAAGTCAGATAACAGAATTAAGTGGGATTTTGAAACTTCAAAGTCCACCTCCAGTGAAACACCTCCTCTGACAAGGCCATGCCCCCCAATCCTTCCAAAACAGTTCCACCAACTGGGAACCAAGTATTCAAACATATGAGCCCATGAGACCTATTCCGTTGCAAACAACCAAACCTTCAGGTTTCCTGAGGTGGGTTTTGTTTTGTTTTAGTGCCCCATATATGTCTGTAATCCCAATGCTAGGAGGTAGAGTCAGGAGGAAGGACCCCTGGGGTTCAATCACTAGACAGTATAGCTGAATCAATGAGCTTCATGATCTGTAAGTGTCCCTATTTTAAAGACAATGAGGTAGAAAGTAATCTAGGAAGAAACTCAGTGCAGAACTCTAGGCTCCACATGCAGAGACATATATGTAAACCCGTATGCGTACATCCATGTACTTGTACTCATACAAATGAACATGCACATACATATACCCACAAGTCCTACAATATATGATGATATGTTTGCTATTTGCATGACAGTATCTCATTCTACTACAAACTGACCTATTGAGATTGTCTCTGTTTGATTTGTAAGAAAACTCAGATGAAGGTCAGAGAAGGGAGGCAGCATGGTCTCCCTTGTGTACCTCAATAAAGCAAGTATTTGAACTCTGTCTCAGCAGCATTTGATTCACACTTGAAGGAAGTCACATCCACCTCAGGAAACCTTCTGAAGACACCTCTAAATGTCCTTTCTATGACTTTCTCTGTTCCTGTTCATCAGCATTCCACACCCAGTCCTACAGGGTTGATGGCAAGCGTCCACACAACACAGAGAACACAGGGTTTCATCTGGACAGTGCATTGTGCAAGCAATGCTCTGTGGAGTCCAGGCGTCTGTGACTCACCCATCAGTTCTGGAATCTCTTTCAAAATTTACTGATCTCCTGACAGGAATGGGCAATGACTTCACAGAAAATATAAAGCTCTGAACCTTTGCCAGACTCTCAAACCCAAGCACAGCCCAACTGCTTACGCTGAGGATGGGCAATAACTTTGTTCTTCTGGCTCCTGCAAAGTCAAAGATGTCTCTCCTTCCATTCCTCCAGGCTTAATGAATGACAAATTAAAGTCAGCCAAACATGGGCCTACCAAAGGAAGGGCTGCTGGAGACAGATTTCAGATCTAATAGCCTTAGGATTTTTCTCTGACATGGTTAAGCCTGAGACAGTCCATTTAGTGAAGAGGCAGGATGAGAAATCTGATAAAACAAAAATATGTATCTTTCATTACTGCTAAGGCAGAGGTTTGAGGAGACAGAGTGATAGTAATGGAGGAGAGTTGTGTGCATTGGTTTCAGGGGGACCCTGGCAGCCCTCTCTATTCTTTCCCTTAGTAACTGTGTGACCAGAGGCAGGTTGCTTAGCTGCTCTGAGCCCTAGTTTCTTCATCCACAAATGAGGATAATATCACTTATTACCTAGTCTCATTGAGAGAACCAATTGAATTAATTGGGACTTTGTCTGAACACACATAACAAGGACCTCCTATATTGGTCATATCTCATATCCCCACATTCCAGAAGTTTGGAGAATTTATAGTTAAAGGAAACTTACAGAATTGAGTTCAGACATCTGATATTATAGCTTAAAGGTGAGACCCAGGAAATTGAAATCTAAAAATATATAATTAGATAATGAATGAATTTCATTCTAGTCCATTGTGTATGTAGCCACTTGGGCACTGTGTAAATCTTGTATTCAAAGATGCACATACATATCCACCAATCAGCACAAAGTTTAGATATGAGGCATCCTATATTCACATAGGTACCTGACAAGAACTATTAAGGACTGGGCTGGTAAGGCATTGAGTTGCTTGCCTAGTATACGTGAAGACCTGAGCTATTTCCCCAACATCCAGTAAAAAGCCAGGTGTGGAGGAGCACACCTGTAATCCCAGTGCTGGGAAGGTAGAGACAGGGGGATCATAAGGATCCTCAGGCCGACAGACTAACCCAGTTGGCAAACCACAAGGCAGTAAGAAGCTCTTCTCAAATAATCAAGTTCCATGGAACATCAGGTGAGGCTTCCATCAATATGTGCATGCACACCACACACACACACACACACACACACACACACACACACATACACACACACGCATGCATGCATGCACGCACGCACGCACACATAAAATCAGAGAATTAAGAAGGACTTTTTTAAAGCCTCAGGCATCAACATTAGGCATTAGGACCTTGATATGTATAATGTTTTTCTGGTTGGTTTTTATCAACATGGCTTAAGTGTCACCTGAGAACAGTCACAATTGGAAGATTTCCCAGATTGACTTTGGCCTATGAGCATGACCATGGGAAATTTCCTTGGTTGATAACTAATGGAAGAGGGTCCATCCCACTGGGAGCAGTATCCCTACATAGGTGGGCTCTACAAGAAAGCCGGCTGATAATGGACCTGGGAGCAAGCCAGCCAGCAAGAGGGGCTCCTCTTTCAAGTTCTTGCTCATGTTCTTGCCCAGACTTCTCTCAGTGATGGACTAAACTATACGATAGAGCAAATCCTTTCCTCACATTTGGTCAGACTGTTCTGTCACAACAACAGAGTGAGAGAGTGTCCTCAGCTATGGGTCCAGGATAGTAAATTCAGTGGAAGATAGCCACGGGCTGACCTGCCTTCAGGAGGTGACCCTCCAGTTAGCAACTTTAGTTTACACGAAACGGAAGTCCATGAATGGTAGCTCGTACAAATGTAGGTGGTGTGGTTTAGATATGAAAGGGACAGGTGAAAATGGTCAAGCACCAAGGGCTTAATAAAAGTTTCCTGGATCCACAAACTGAGGGAGTCTACTTTCAGGAGGAGACTAAAAAGGGAGAGGGGACATGGTCAGACACTCTTGGTAGGAAGTGAAGCCCTGGTGGCCTCATGTCTGTGAAGAAGAGATGACTTAGTTCTCCCATCACAGGCTGTTGGGAGAAGACAGGACTCAGTACATGGTGAGCACTGAGTGCAAGTTGGGGATAATTTTGTCCCTGAATTATGGGCTCTAGGAGAATACAGTGCTTGGTCTGTGATGAGTGCTAAGTACTGAATGTATCCTCAGCTACACTCTTGAGTTTTATGCTGAAAATCCCTGCCAGGCAGTGACAGTAGTTCTCTTCCCCTTACAGTGAGGGAGATAGTTAAATGTCATGCTTGACACAAAGCTAGACTATATCCAGGCAGGGACTTGATGCCAGATGTCTGCAGCTCCAATTCATTTGTCACTATCACCACATAATTAGCCATCTATCATAACCACTATTCCATATAATCCTTGACATGCACATCATTTCTTTACCCAACCATTATTTACTGAGCACTTGTTATAGGTGCAACACTCTGCTAGATACTGTGGGAGAGGAGAAAAACAAGAAATGTAGTCCTTGGAATTAAGAGTCAGGAAGACTTGTGGCTAGAGAGATAGCTCAGTGGTTAAATGACTGCTCTTTCCAGAGTACCGGGGTTTGATTCCTAGCATCCACGTGGTAGATACAACCATTTGTAGCTCCAGTTCAAGGGGACCTAGTGCCCTCTTCTAGCTTCTGTAGGCACCAGGCATACACAAGGGATACAGACCTTAATGCAGGGCAAAACACCCATACACATAAAATATAAAGAATTTTTTTTAAAGAGAGAGAGTCCAGCTTCTACTTCATCCATCTTCCCCTCACTCACCTTCTATTGCTCCTGCAATCCAGCAGCTTGTCTAACAAACCATCATCTAGTAGAATGAAGTTTTAAACTAAGCTGTTCGTCTTCCTCCTAAGGGGCAACAGCAAAGACACTAGACTATAGAGCACCATGCCTCCTGCCTTAGAATTCTCAGGGTCCTCTTCAGCTGGGAATCTTGGTTACAAAGGCTTATTTAACGTCTACTCTGTGGACCCAAGTCTGTCATGAAAAGAGTTCTCAGATGCATCTTTAAATGGCCTGTCCACTTTAGTGCTGATGTCTGGTCCTCTTCTCCCAGAGACTTCTACTAGAAGTTGGTCTTTCTTTACTATCCATAAATTTCTTGGTATTCAGGTGGTATGAGGGTATACTCTTGCTTCCTCCAGCTACCACACTGCTAAACACAACATTATCAGTTTCATTCTGGCCCAAACATAGAAATTTATTGCCTCCAAATTATTTTACAAATCAATTAGTTGGCTAGGCATGCTGTCATACACCTTGAATAACAGCACTTGGGAGGAAAAGGCAGGTGGAACTCTGGGAATTAGAGTCCAGAATGGTCCAATTATTTCAAAGCTATCAAGGGCTACATAGTGAGACCATTCTCAAGACAGTAGTAATTAATTAATTCAAGTGATAAAATAATTCCACTGATCTATCTTATAAAATTTTGAAATATGTATATATAATGGAGTAGCTGAAGCAAGCTAATTAACATGTATTAATCTTATTTTTAATATTTTTTTACAGTGAGCATAATTAAAACCCACTGTCAGCAATTTTCCAGAACATAACACATCACCATTAACTATAATCATCATGTTGCAGAATGGTTCTCTTCAACTTACTAAATGTTGTGTCCTTTGGTCAACATCATCTATCCATTCCCCATTCATTCCAGATCCTGTCTACACAGTCCTTCTCATTACTTCTTTAAATATGAGTTCATCCTTTAGATTCCATGTACAGATGAGACCATGTGGTGTCGTAAAAAGTATACTGTATGGGGCTAGAGAGATGGCTCAGTGGTTTAGAGAATATTACTCTTCCAAAGTACCTCAGTTTGGTTCCCAGCACTCACTGCCTGTTAATTTCAGCTCCATGGGATATGACACTCTATTCTAGCCTCTGTGGTACCAGCAAACACACACATACACACACACACACACAAATAAAAATACAACCTTTAAAAAATACTCTAAGTTCATGCCATCAGATGGAAACTCACTATAACTCAATTGCAGTGACTTCCTTCCTGAGCTCCAGGCTTATCAGCTTTCTACCATTCTGTAATCACCATTAAATACTGGTGATCTCAATTCCTGTTATCTGATCCATCTCTTCTCAGAAACCACTTCCTGTGTTCAAATCCTAGACTGAACATTGCCAATAGCCTCCCGGCCTCATACCCCTTCCTCTGTCTTCCAGCTCAGTTCATCCTACACACCCACTCCAGATGCTGTGCAGGGCCCTGATTCTCTGGCCTTCTGATCTATTTTCATCATTCATTATTTCTTGTATAACCTCACCATCTTGATGCGATGAGCTGTCACACTTGCAAAATCCCCACCTCCTTCTTGACCATCTCTCTTGTCATTTGTTCACTTAGAAAATCCTTAACTGGTTTTTCAGCTTTGGCTTCTAGGAGGCTGCAATGTAACTTTCTTCTGTAGTCCAGAATCGGGGTCTGTCTGCCACCAGGCACCTCCACCATTCCATCCAAGTTCACTGCCAATGAGATCAAAGTTGTATACTTGAGGTGAACCAGAGGCAATGTGGGCACCACATCCGCCTTAGGCCCCAAAATCAGTCCCCTAGGTCTTTCTCAAAAATGTCATTAGTGATGACATTGCCAAGACACCCTGTGACCAGAAAGGTCTGAGGATTTCAGTGAAACTGACCATCCAGAAGAGGCAGGCCCAGGTTGAGGTAGTACCCTCTGCCTCTGCCTGACTACCAAGGCCCTTAAGGAGCTGCTAAGAGACAGAAAGAAACAGAACATTAAACGCAATGGAAATGTCACTTTTAATGAGATTGTTGACATTGCCAGCAGATGTGGCACCAATCATTATCCAGAGAACTTTCTAGAACTGTTAAGGAGATCCTGGATACTACACAGTCCTGGACTGCAATGTGGATGGCCACCACCCTCATGACATCATAGATGACAGCAACTGTGGTACAGTGGAGTTCTCAGCTAGTCAAGAAGCAACAAGAGAAAATATTTCAATAATAGACCATCTGAGAAAGAAAGAAAGAAAGAAAGAAAGAAAGAAATGAATGAAGGAAGAAAGAATGTCTTTATCTATTTAACAGCACCCACCAGTCTCAACATCTGCACTTGAGAAACTGAGCAGGGATAGGGCAAAGACCAGCTGACTAATTGCACTTGAAATGTAGGTTTGCAAATCTTGCACATTTCCTTAATCCGTCTTCTTGATCTTTATAAGTGACCTTATACCTATTTGCCCCAGCCCTTCTTTAGCATGTCAAAGATACCCTCCTCCACATACCCACACTACAAGTACTCAGTCCAGACACATGTCTACTCATTAACTTAAAGATACTGCTTTAGTGCCTGCCTCCTAAATATTTAAATTGGTGTATATTTGGAATTTGACAAGAAAATGAAAGTTATTTCACATTTATAATCGTAAAACAAAAGTCCCTTTCAGCACAAAGTCTCTCTCTTTGCAACATATATTTGTGAAAAAACTCTGTAAGCATGAACTACAATTATCATCTCTTCTTCATCAACTCTTTTTCTTTGTGAGCTAGAAACCTCTTCTCTTCTGACCTCTTCTCAATGTCTTGCTACTGCTCAAACCTGGTGACTAATTCTCAAAGCTTTCATTGTTTTCTTCAAAGGTTCTCAGGACCTTTTTTTTATTGAAGTATTGGGAATGCTCTCCTACCTCATCAGCTATCTCCCAACATTGCTATCTTAATTCTCTCCCCCTTCCTTACTTTTATATAAAACTGCATCTTTTATCAGCTGATGGCGTAACAGACACTACAACTCAATCTACACAAATAATTCTCTTCCTCTGTCCTCCCAAGTTCTAGTCTCCTCCCTGAGTCTTTCTCAACTCAGACATTGGTACCACCAGTTACCCAGTTGCTCAGGACAAAAGCTGATAAAATGTCCTTCTTATTTCTATCATGTTTTGTCTCTTCTCCATAGCACACAAATCCAGATCATCTTCTAAATCTTGCATGCTCTCTCGAAAACATTTTTCAAATCCACATTATGCTTTTGTTGATATAGGATCTAGATGTATATACTAGATCTACCCTTACAAAGCAATAAAAATTGTGACTTAAGCACTTGTTTTTAAAACTCTTCTGAAGAGCAGAGGGTAAAGTCTAAAACAGGGTATGAAGCCATACAGACAATCATCACACCAAGGATTCTCTAACCTGGGAATACGTAAAACCTAGAGAGCCCAACTTTAAGTTTTAAAGTTTTAATAACCCATTCTCTGTGTGGAGGAATTAATGATATGCCTATGTAAATCCAAGATCATCAGGAGTTACATCTTTAATGGGGGATATGCGAAAGTAAACCTAGCCCACCCACAAACATCGGCAAGAAGAGATGTAGAACAGTGAAGGAGCCCTCAGTGATGTGTATTTACAGTCCAACTGAACACTGTAAAGATGGCTAAAACCTGTTAAGCTGTGGATTTTATTTAAAAGGTACTTAGGCTCTTGGCAGCTGAGAGTAGACTCCCTGTGACATAGGATTTTTGTACTTAGCCTTAAAGGCATCACACAATATTTTTTTTCCTGAAAAAGTGATCAAACCCCCGATTAACAGAATCACAAGAAAAAGAAGCACTGCTCCTGGATGAGCAGAAACAACAGGCAGCAAAAGCAGGCCCACAGAGACCGAATGCGGGAACTGTCACATGGGAACATGTTGGAATTTGTATGTAACTTAGAAACACCTAAATAGGCATAACTTTTAGCAAATGCAAAAAAAAATAAGACTCAATAAAAATAAAGAAATTTTAACCAATCAAAATTTGGTCAATAATTAAAATAATGATGCAAAAAGTTGACCTTAATGACAAATATTGCATAAGGCATATAACAACTGCATGATATGTACCTTTAAATACAGCTAGAACATTAGCTACTTACTCAATATTAAGATAACAAACATGAATAATTGCAATAAATTTTACTTTAAAATAATTCAGAGTTAGTCAAAGAAAAGAAATAATAAGCTATGGGTGAAATGAAATAAATTAAATAAAACTGAAATAAGGTACAGATTATCACAAGAAACCCAAGTGTGATTATTTAAGAAATTGTTAAAGTTGTAAGCACTTTAAAATATATAAGACTGTTAAAATCTATACAAAGAAAGATTTTTTTCAAGACTTGTTTTTGAAATGTTTAATTATGCAACTACATATATGTGAGTGTGCCTACGTTTGGGTACATGCACTCACATACCATTCATGTGCACAAACATGAAGTTCCGAAGAGGATACAAGATCCATTGGAGCTGGAGTTATGGGTGGTTGTGAACCACCTGATCCTGGTGCTGGGAACTTAACTTGGGTCCTTTCTAAGAGCATCAAGTACTTTTAACTGTTGAGCTATTTCTTCAGGTTCCCAGTAAGCCTGAAGATTTATATTTATAAATTATTTATAAAAATAGAAAATTAGTACTGTCTTAGTCAGTGTTCTATTGCTGTGAAAAGACACCCTAACCACAGCCATCTTCTAAAATAAGCCATGCTTCAGTCTTAAACATGGCTTGCTTACAATTTCAGAGGTTAAGCTCATTATCAGCATTGTAGGAAGCATGGCAGCATGCAGACAGACATAGTGATGGAGAAGGAGCTGAGAGTTCTACATCTGGATATGTAAGCAGCAGGAAGAAAGAGATACTGGGCCTGTGTGGAGCATTTGAAATCCCAAAGCCCACACCCAGTGACATACTTTCTCCAACAAGGCCACACCTCCTAATCCCTATCAAATAGCTCAACTCCTCAATGAACAAGCATTCAAATGTATGAGCCTATGGGGGCTATTTCTATTCAAACCACCAAAAGTAGCAAAATTTATACAAAACCACACATGTAGAAAATCTTGAATATAGTAGCAATAATAATTTTAAAATATAATGTTAGGAGTTTCACATTTTCTGAATTAAAGTTGCATGATACTTTCATAAAATTTAAAAATAGAAACAGATGCGCAGAATAGAAGAGAGAGCCTAAAACCAGTTCTGAACCCACATGGTAAACTACTGTTTATAAAGGGCCCCAAAGAGAGTTCATGGAGAATAGCAAGGCCAACATGTGGAGCTGGAAAACTGGATGCTCACAGAAAGTCACAAGAAGAATATGACTGTGTTCTATGGGAGGGGGTACGGTGGGGGCACAAAATAAATTAAAAGTCAGAAGTGTAAGGCCTAAGCCCATCAAATCTCAATCAACAAAAGGGAAAATAAGTAAATGGGACCATAGCGGATCTAGACACTTCTGTGCAACAAAAACAACAACAACAAACACAGCACAATGAAAAGACAATACACAGACTTATGGAAAGTACTTATGAAGTTCATATGTCATAAGGGATTAATTTCCCACATTTTATAAAGAAATCTTATAATTCAACAGCAAAATATAATTAAAAACCAAAAAATACTTGATCCAAAAGCAGTACACATGGAGGGACCCAAGGCTCCAGCTACATATGTAGCAGCAGATGACCATTTCAAACATCAATGAGAGGAGAGGACATTAGACCTGTGAAGGCTCAATTCCCCAGAATAGGGGAATGCAAGTCAGGAAATTAGGGAGGGGGATGAACAGGGGGATGGAGGATGGGATAAAGGGTAACAAGGAAAGGGGATACCATTTGAAATGTAAATAAAGAAAATATCTAATAAAAAATTTAAGGTTAAAAAAAAGAAAAAAAAAAGCAGTCAAAACCTCCGAATAGAAAATAGGTGAGTGTTCATCAGGACTAATCATCAGGCAGAAAGAGTCCATCCTGAGATGACTTAACACCCCCTAGAATGGCTGTTATAACAAATAAAAGCATATAGATGCATTGATGGATAGTTAAAGAAGAGAGCAGAAATAGAGATGTGTCACAGCAGCCATTCTGGGAAACAGTACCAGTGTTTCTAAAGAAAATAGAGCTAACCAACCAACATGATATCCTCTTCTTTGCTGATGACCCAACACTCAACTCCTCTGCACCATAATTTTCAGTAGCCAAGATGTAGACAGAGCCTTAACATTTATCCAGAGATGACTGGGTGAGGGAAATGTGGTACAGGTTTATAATGCATTATTATTCAACCTTAAACATGAAAGATATCTTGCTAGCTTGCCACAATCTAGAAGCCAGTTTGCTGTGTAAAAGAACCCAGGCCCAGAAAGAAAAGTATTGCATGAACTTATTCACAGGTGAAGTCTAAAGAAGAAATAAAAGTGGAACACATATTTAGAGAGGAGTTAGGGATGTTGCACAGTCAGAGTGTTTATCCTAAAGAGGACTTTTATACCACCACCTTCAAGGATCGGGGAATATTTCAGAAGATGGGGGTGGGGAAATGTAAGGGTTAGAACATCAGGAGAAGCACTATGACATGTTCTTCTGGACGTGGCACAGCCAGGGCACTCAAAATCAACCTGTGGCAGCAGTTCTTGCCTCCTACAGACCTATTCCAAGACTGGTCCTGCCTATTGTCAATAATGGATTGGCCCTATTTCTCCCCGATTAAGTACTGGCTCTCAGTGAATTCTTGGGCCCGGGGAAGATACTGTCTTTAGTTGTATACCCGCTGATGAACCCACCATACTCCAACAGAGAGTTCTAAGTCACTGGTTACTCAGATGACCCTAGTTAAACTCAGTGGGTCACAAAACAAAAAACAGACAAGAATGTGGGAGCAGGGTTTGTAAAGATGACAGAAAATGAAATGAATAGGAGGGAGATAAGAGGCTTGGTTGACAGTAATCAGAATACTTTGTGTAGACGTATGAAATTGTCAAAGAACAAATTTAATAAAGGGTGTAAAAAACCAAAAACAACTGCTTAACCTTGCTACCAATCTCAACAAGGGCAACTCCAGAGAAGTAAATCCCATGACATCTCATTCATAAACATTGACGCATTGAGCAGAATTTCCAAAGAAAATCAGCCAACCAAATCAAGAAATCCATCGAAACCAGAACACATCGTGACTGAATAAAATTCCTTTCATGAAGGCAAACCTGATTTACATTAAAGAAAGCATCAACTTTATGTAATCACAGATTAAGGGACATAAACATATGCTCATTCCCATAGTGGAAGAAGAGAGAACATTCCATATGACTCAATATTTATTCACAAACAAAGACATTATCTATACATTAGGAGCCCTGGTGAATTATTAATACCATAATTTAAATAGCAAAATTGTAAGTCTGGTAGAGACTGACTGGGTTATATTTGTTCACCTAGGCTTGGTTTCCACTTCTAGGTCAGATTTAAGGCTTTTCATATTGGGATTTCTGGGCTTTTCTGGGCATATTCTCTTGGAGGCAGTAGAAGCAACAGAAAGGATAGTAGAAACTTGAGATAGTGCCCAAAGCCAACACTTAAACCTGCTATGCAATTGTTCCAGGGGCATAACATATCATAGAGTGTAGTCATCATAGAGCGGAGTCATCATAGAGCGTAGTCATCATAGAGCGTAGTCATCATAGAGCGTAGTCTCCAACCGAATTCAGTGTTGTTGAAGCAGGTGAAGTTTAGCGTGTCAAGAGGGAAGAATTGCAATGTTATGGGCAAAAGTCATAGATACAGAATGAGTGAGACATTAGGAGTAGGGTGCAAGTTATCCGTGAGGAACTGAAGGGGATCAGCCATAACTGATTGGAAGAGAATGAAAAACCTGAAAATAACATGACAAGTTTGACCTGATATTAGAATGTCTAATGCTTGTGGTTCAGGAGAAAACAAGGGTGTTTCCACTGCCACTCTTGAGCTTTAAACTCATTTGAAATGTACATTTAAATATCTAAAAATAGAACATTCCCAAATTGTGGTTTTTAAGTCATTAAATTTCTTAGAATGCAAAGTGTTTTGATATTTCTTTGTTCATTACCTCTCCACATTCCTCCCCTGCCTCCCCTACTTCTCTCTTCCTCTTCTCTCCTTTCCTCTTCTCTCCTCCCTCCTCTACCTCGCTACACTTCTCCCTGCCTCCTCTAATTCTCTTCTTTCCTCCCTTCTCTCCTCTACCTTTTGACTGCCCTCCTCTGTCTCTCTTTTCCTTTTCTTGTTAGTCTATTTTCTCTTCACACATAATCTTGCTTTTCAATTTCATGCCACATATATCCCATAACCTCATTATTAGCACTTTTGTTTAATTTTATCGGACATCAGAGATCTTAATTAATCCTGTAAGAAAACAGAAACGAAAGCACAATAGTGGGTAAAGAAGAAATAAGATTACAGGATTCTATATTTGAAAGCCCCAGAGAATAAACAGAGGTGCTATTTGAATAAATAGGAAATTATATTAAGTTTACTGACAAGAATCAATATATCAAAATCATATATTAAGAGTGTGTGAACTAGGAACAACAAATTCTTAAGGGATACATTGAATGTATATATTGAGAAACAGTAAAGTCCTTTCAGAGAAAAGTCTAAAACTTTATTGAATAATTTCAAAGACCTAAGTAGGAGAGTATATGGTCTTTGTGGGATACTTTGTATGTCATATAATCCCCCTACCTGTATTTGTCTATACAATCCATGGACCCCCCCAAAAAATCAAACAGGATTTGGGGTTAAATTTGAAACTTAAAGAACACTGACTCTATCCCAGCTGGTAAAGCACTTGTCTTGCAAGCATGAGTTTGGTCACCAAATCCATATGTGGTGGGGCCCACTTATAATTTTAATGCTGGGGAGGTGGAAATTGAAGGATTCCTGGGGCTCACTGAACTACTTTACTTGATGAGCTACATACAGTTCAGGGAGAGAACATGTTTGTTTGTTTGTTTGCTTGCTTGCTTGCTTGTTTAAGGTAGGTGGCATCTGAGGAATCACAGAGGCTATCCTCCTGTCTACATACCCAACAGGTCAGTATCAACATGTATGTAGCTGGGAGCTGGCCTGGTTACCTGGAAGAAGAGGGCCCTGAGGAGTCAGATCAGCTGATCTTTCCAACTGATGTTCACCTAGAGATCAGTTAATAGCTCTATAATCAGCTCTATAACAGCTCTAAATAGGTCCATAATCCATATCGAATTGAGGCAGTAGGTTAAGGAAAAATGGGGGTGCTGTAGAGAAAGGAGTTGAGAATACATTTTTGAGAGACTGTTAACAATAAACTGTACAGACTCATGAGTCACTGCAGTTGGAGTCTGATGGTTTAAGGTAAGAAAGAATCAATTCACCTAGTCTAAGGTTATAGGTGGGACTGGGGTGTCAGTAATAGGTCAGGGTGTCTGAGTTCTCAGAGGCAGTTTTTATAATTATTCTTGAAGAGACTTGGCAATAAACACAGTGGGAGTAACATTAGATATCTTTCCATTTGAACTTGACTATTATCCAGGGCTTGGGCTTTTGTGAGGGAAGATGCAGGTGCTAAGTCACTGGTTCTCAACTTTGGCTGACATTAAAAATACATAGTAAGATTAAAAGATGCTTGTCCCAGAGATTTCACTCAACACTGGTTTCCCTTCTCTCTCCCAGTCCTCTCCCCAACCCCCACTCTCCCCAATCTGGTTCCCACCTTTGTTCTCCACCACCCTCCCTCTCCCCACTCCACCCCTCCTCCACCCAGTTCCCTCTTTACTTCTGCTTCTGATGATGCTATTTTTCCCTTCTGAGTGAGACTCAAGCATCCTCTCTGAGGTCCTCCTTGTTACTTAGCTTCTTTATGTCTGTGAATTATAGCATGGCTACTCTGTACTTTATGACTAATTTATTTTAAGGGCATCTCTGAAGCAAGTTGGAGACCTGGGACAAGGGAGCCTCCTGGAAGGGGATGGGGATGACCCTAGCTGAGACTCCTAGAAGGGAGGATTTGGAGGTTGAAGTAGCCACCTCCTGTAGCCAGGCAGGACTTCCAGTAGAGAGAGGGTGCTATCAACTTACCCACAAAGACTTTGACCCAAAATTCACCCTGCCTATAAGATGTACAGAGATAAAAATGGAACAGAGATTGAGGGTATGGCCAACCAATAACTGGTCCACCTTGAGACACCTCCCATGGGAGAGAGTCAACCCATGACCCTATTAATGATAATATGCTATGCTTGCAAACAGGAGCCTAGCACAACTGTCATCTGAGAGACTTCATTTGGCAGCTGATGGAGACAGATGCAAAAATCCACAGCCAAACATTAGGCAGGGCTCAGAGAGTCTTGAGGAAGAGTCAGGGGAAGAATTGAGGATGCTGCAAGGGTCAAGGACATCACGGGAAGTTTTAAAGAGCCAACTAACTTAGGACCATGAGGGCTCGTAGATACTATACTACCAACCAAGGCCACTTAATCTTCATGTAGGTCCCCCAATAATTGGAGCAGGGACTATCTCTGACTTGGATTCTGTTCTATGCCTTTGGATCTCTTTCCCCTAACTTGGTTGCCTTGCCTGGCCTCAGTGGGAGAGGATCACACTTAGTCCTGATGAGACTTGATATGCCAGGGTAGCCTGGTACCCAGGGAGGAAGGGGGTTCCCCTTCTCCTTAGAGAAGGAGAGTGGGATGTGGCAGAAAGGGGGTGGGAGCATGGGACTAGGGGGGAGGAAGGAGGACTATTTCTATCAGAATTTAAAGTGAATAATTAAATTAATTAATAAAAAGATTAAAATATGCTAATGGCCTATGTTCGCTGCACCTACCAGCCTAGACACCCACCAGTTAGTGATTAGATTGTGAAAACCTGGTGTGGACACACAGTGCAACTTTATTCAGCTGTAAAGAGAGGCAAAATTATAAAATCTGCATAAAAGTGGGTGGATCTGGAACTTACTGTATTAATCAAGATCACCAGACTTGGAAAGACAAATACCACATATTCTCTCTCAATGTGTGGATACCAGTATATATGCATATATATTTATATACATATATGTGTGGGTATAGATCAGGAAACTCAAGAGAGAGAAAGGAATGCTAAGGAAAGCAGCAGTGTGTGTGTGTGTGTGTGTGTGTGTGTGTGTGTGTGTGTGTGTGTGTGTTGGGGCAAATAGAACAATTAGGCATAAGAATCGAAGGTTCCTTGGGGTAGAAGGATAAAATATTATATGGACTAATGGGAGAGAAGAAAGGAGGAGGGGTCAACAAAACCAGGTTTACTTGTAAATGGCATTGTGAAACTACTCTGTAAGATAATTGCAAATAAAATAAAAGATCTCCATCCCCAAGCCATGCTAGGTCAATGGATCAGAAGCCTCGGGGTTGAGGCTGGGAGCACTGGAAGAGTGTAACATTTCCCAGGTGACTATAAAATGGCAGGTGGAGAAGTGCCATTCCAGAATCCTGCTTGCAGCATCAGGAGATTGTGACATGCCCATTTTCTGAGTCCTCTCTAGGTTATTAAACCTGAATATGTGAGGGAGGAGCCTGCATAGTCTTCATCGCTCCAGGCTATCCACAGAACAAACTGTAAGGCCTGGGAACCTCTGGCTTCAGGCACTTCTACCTGACACCAGCCAACATCATTCATGCCTGCTGGAGTTTTCCTATAATAGGGATTCAATTCCAAGATAGCTAAATGGTTCTTTGATTGGTGGGTGACAAATAGTATCCAATACAATACTGGAAAAAGCAATCCAGTATTATTGAATATCTATGGAAGACAAAGATAATACTGTCTTTAGATGAAAAAAACTCCACTAACAAATACATATTCCACTTCTTGGTTAATGGTGGGTGGTCCTGTACCACCAAACTCTTCAGAAGTCTTTTCCCACAGAAAGGAAGGTTGATGAAGATACAAGGCATGTCTCTATCTTTTCTGCAGACCCCTAAATACAGCCCAGTCATATGAACCATATAACACCTCTCCTGTTCTCACAGCTTGGGAAAGAGGAGAGGGCAAGGTGGTGATAGCAGGAGGCAACATCACACCAAATATTATAATAGTCCTGCCAGCCCCGCCGTACCTGAGAAGTGTAGTTCACACTCACAAGAGCGTGTAGCGAGTTCTGCGCCTCTGGCACCTCCTTGGCAGGCATGTAACTCCTAAATGACTTAGCAAAATTTGGATCTCAGGAGGCCAGGACACTCTTCTGTAGCTGGAAATGAGTAAGAGTCCTCTGGGGACCCCATGAATACAGTGGTTTTAAGTTGTCTTTCCCTATCTGTCCTTTCACCAGGTAGATGCCAATCACTGTACAAGGAAAGAAAACTCAAGCCCTGACTGCACACATACTGAGGACCTTAGTGAACAAAGCCTTTGTCTGAAATGCATCCTCATGTCCCTATTTCCAAAATCAATATTATAGATCATCTCTCATGCTACATAGTTAGGCCCATTCTTGTTCCAGAAAGGTAAAGAAATGGTTCAGGTTCACATGCCCCCAAGGCCAGACCTGAGATATGCATTTGGAATCTTTCCTCCAACCCATGCTTTCCCCTCTAGGAGTCTTTGACATTGTCATGGTGCCTTGTGATCTGAAAAAGATACTCTATTACTAATGGAGAAAGAGTAAGGAAAATAAAAACACCATGCCAAGCACACAGTAGGCACGTACTATGGCAACCCACTTCTACCTCTTTTATCTGTAGATTGCTTCCTAACCATGGAGCAAGCCAAAAACTTTAACAGGACCTGATGGCATCATGACTGGCCAACACATTGGAGCCCCCACCACAGTTCCTTTGATCAAAATGGCAGACCATAAGACTGTGTAGTATATTACCCTGAGCTTCAAGGTCAAAGAAAGCACAATGAATAGTTGTGTCTATGGGAACGGGCCTGAGCCTCTAATCAGTAAGGGAAGTCAGAGAGCATTGACCAGTCGACTCTGGTCAAGTTCCTACAGTGGTGTTCATATTTCCTATCTATAGCTATCACAGACTTATGTAGGGGTTAGGCTAGTTTGATGTTAGTGTCACCAGAGACTCAGAAACAGTTGCAATCTTCCTGGGAATAACTGAATCAGTTACTTTTCATATTGCTGTGACAACATCTGAAAAATAGGAAAATAAGGAAAGAAGTGTCAATTCTGGCTTATAATTCAGTGAGATACAATCTATCATGCTGGGGAAGTCAGGGGGCAAGAATGGGAGGCCATCTAGTTGTCTCTACTGTAGTTCAGAGTCGGAGAAAGAGCCCCCCTCCCCACTTCCCCAGTGACCTACTTATTCTGACAAGGTACTACCTCCTACAGGCTCCACAGCCTTCCCAAAGAGTGCCACCAGCTGGAGACCCAAGTGTTCAAACACATGACCCTAAGAAAGACATTTTATATTCCAACCACAGCATCCCTTCTCCCCATTCTCTATTCTCCCCCCTCCCCTGAGCGTGTTGTTCACACATGTAACAGTAAGAGGCAATGGAATAGCCATGTAAGAATCTAACTCGTGAACCAAAATGTTGATTTTTAAAAGCCTTACATGGCTATTCCCTAAGTTGCTTCTTGTAAGTTATTTGCTCACAGGAATGAGAAAAGTGACTAATGAGTCTGTGAACAGGATCATGGTCCTATAACTGATACATTGAGAGGTGATTGGCCATAGAGCAATTTTTCTTTTCCTTTGTCATTTGTAGCAAGAATTTACCCTTGTGTTTCTGGGTATCCACATGGAGAAGGCTACTCTTATTCCCTCAGGTATGCTGAGCTCAAGGGTTGCTGTTGACAGGGGCTAAGGGAAAGCTTTCTTGTACTTTCTCAGAAGAGAGCCTTCTTTGGACATTTCAACTCTCAAGACTAGTCCCTTGTCAATCTGGCATTCTCTGGTTGATCCCCTAAGTAGCTGTTAGGTCAGGCCCCCCTTGCCCACCACACAGCATAGCTTCCTCAAACTCATTTTTCTCCTGCTCCCTGTTCTTTCCAGCCCCAGGTTCTATTAAACTGCATTTTGATCATGCCATCTCCAGCCAGCATCCTTTGGTGGCTGCCCATTGCCTATGGTTGAAATTAGTATCTAACCTAAAAATGTGGGGCCTTTTAAAAAAATAACCAATTCCTTTTTAACTTCATATTTCTCTTTAACATTTTTAAACAGAATGTTTTGGTGGTTCCTGGCACACACATGCATCCTCTGTTCTTTCTTCCCTGTATCCTGCTATGTCAACATACTTCTATAATATAGGACAAGACAAGAGAAGGATGGGAGGGAGGAAAGGTAGAGGAAGGAACAGAGGAGAAGGAAGGGGGAGCTGGGGGAAGGAGAAAACAAGGAGAAGGGTGCATAGGGAAGGGAAGAGGACAGGAGAGGAGGAGAGGGAGAGGAGAGGAAGTGAGAGGAGAGGAAAAGAGAGAAGAGGAGAAGAGAGGGGAGGGGAGGGAAGACATGGAGGAAAAAATGGTGAAGGTGACTGAATTATTGGAAACTAGGAATTGTGAAGTGCGTGTGGACAAGGTGACTGAGAACTCTTGTAGCATGTCTGGGTGACAGCAAGACAAAGAGTACACGTGAATGGTCCTTAAAACAAAAACCCATACCCCACCCAGATAGGCTGCCCTTTCCTGCTTCCACCAAGGATACCTGATGGGATTATCCACCTTCTCTTCCCTGATGCTTGTCCCAAGGACTCCCCATTCCCAACTTCCAAATGCATGACACCAAGCAAGCTAAGCACAGCCATCTATCTACTCGGACCCAGTCCTCCATGCTCATTAAAGCCTGAATGCCTCAAGAAATAGAGGAACACACACAAGTACAGTGAGGAGAAAGAACAGAGTGAGCTGTGATCCTCCACCATAAAGATAAGACAAGAGACAGCTATTAAGAGGGGGGGGAGCATTCTAGGCTAGGAAGATGGCTCAGTTGGAAAGGGATAATCTTACAAGTATGAGGATCTGAGTTCAATCCCAGCATCTGCATTAAAACAAAACAACAAAACAAAACTCTGACAGGTAGCATTCACTTATAATTCCAGCAGAAGGATCCTTGGTTTTGTTGAGGTCCAGATTTAGCAAGAGACTCTCATCTCAAAAATTCAGGTGAAGATAAACTGATGCCGGGATCTAGTATCAACCTCTTGTCTCTATATGCGTGCACAGAGATACATGCTCACACAAACACATCGGACACTCACACAAATACAGTTTTTAAGAAACCGATACCCCTCTAATACTGAGTCCATCATTCTCTTGGTGTGTTTGAATGCCATATTTGACACTGGACTTTAAACAACCTTTTGCAAAGGTTGATCAATCACAACTAATCACTTATTGTCTTTTGTTCTGCATATTTCTGTGTCTCACATTTGTCTGTTTGTTTCTTCTGATCTATTTTCAGACAAAGAGGGCTTAAATAACTTTAAAAAAAAAAGAAAAAATGCTTTCGAATATATCCATGAATATTTTAGCATGTATTTTGTGTACACATTTAATATTCTCTCCAGGGCATGTAGAGCAAAGAAGTAAGAAGAGAAATATAGACCATAGTTCAGTGCCTGCTGCCCAACAGCTGATCTCAGGTGTAAAGGGCAGAGTCCCCAGCAAAGCCTGACTTGGTCCAGTGTGGCCAGAGAAGAACATGGAAGCATTCCTGATCAGGTTCAGAGGGGGCAGGATACATGTGCGGACACAGGGGAGGGAAGAAGCAGGGAGACGGAAGTTATTGCAGCTGCTGAGCATTCACCCTTTCCAAAACAGCTACCCACTTCTCTACGTCCCATAGTCCTGACTCAGTGTTATTTGGGGAAGTTTAGTAAAGCTCAGCTGCTACCTTCCTCCATTACAGGAGATGCTAGTACAGAAGTAGGGAGCTCCGGTGCTGTCTCTGGGATGCTACTGGAGAAGCCACGGAAGGGATGGGAGTGTCTAGAAAGACTTTTAGATAGTGCTAGATCTGAGTGGGGAGAAAGAGCTAGCTTTATACATAGGCCCTCCACCCTGGAAACTGTATGCATGAAAAGTTCTTAGGCATAAAAGAATAGCTCATCCACCAACCAAGGAGTGCACATGGCTCTGGCTGCAAATGTAGCAGAGGACGGCCTTGTCAGGCATCAATGGGAGGAGAGATCCTTGGTCCTATGAAGGTTTGATAGATCCCCCTGTGTAGGGGAATCAAGGGCAGGAAGGCAGGAGTGAGTGGGTGGGTGGAAGAATACCCTCATAGATGCAGGGGGATGGGAGATAGGATAGGGAGTTTCTGGGGGGGGGACCAAGTAAGGGGATAACACTTGAAATGTAAATAAATTAAAATAAATAAATATTTTTTTAAAAGGATAGCTCATAGTCAACAGCCAGAATAGTTCTGCATGACTGCCTAGCATGGAAAGAGAGGAGAGCAGAAGGATGACTGATGCTGGCTAAGCAGAGCTCTTTTGCAGAATAACTAGTATATCGCATTCAGGGTACAAACTTTCACTGGGAGGTGATGGAGTCTGAGCCACTAAAAGATTGGAAATGTCTCAGCTCTGAGGTTTAGAAGGTTTACCAAGGTGGAAGTGTGGGCACTGCATGAGAATGGAGAAGTGAGGGGTTTGCTGTGGGACAGGGGAGAGATGGCAAGGGCCTTCATGGAGGCAGAGAAATGGAAGAGGCCAAAGAGATGGGGAGGGAACAGTGTGATCAAGTACATTTAGGAACCCAAGGGAGAAGACAGAAGGACTGGAGTGTGGGGGAGTCTCCTGCTTTTACTACAAGTACTTGTGGGAGGGGCAGCAAGATTAGGGCCAAGAACTCGATGATCTGAGGATAAAGCCTGCTGCCTCTAAGACCTACACTATGACTTTGGGTAAGTTACTTAACTATTTAGTGTAGCTGATTGAGTTCCCATAAAAGGGGGTAATGAAAAATGTATCATAATAGTGCTATTAGGGAACCTTTTAAAGGACTGAGAACAGCACCTTTCTGAAAATATGTGTTGTAAGTATGTGTCCAATAGTCTCCAGAAACCTTGACCTGAAGGATGCTGGTGTACATGGGGTTAAGTATTGTTGGTGTTTCAACTGGGGTGGAGGATTGTCCATACTGAGTTCAAAGTATACTCCAATGGCCACTATAGGTCTTCAGACTCTCTGTAAAGAATTTGTGACAAGTTAAAAAAATGTTAGGTAAGCATTTCCTAGTGTTTGTACCCATTTGACATTGTTACTACATCCATGGCACATGACCCTTTTATATTTTGTAAACAGATGGATGGGAACTGGAGAAGGAGACAAGCCATGCGCCAGAGATTTGAGAAACATTGAGGAGGACTATAGTCTTTTGGATTTGTCTCACATTAAAGTTTTGAGAAACACAAATAACCTGGCTGATGCCATATCAATGTCACGAGGATACCTACAAGAGGAGCAGTCAATCTTTTGTAATTTTTAGATTTCCTACATGATGCTACTATGTAGTCACATGAGGCAAGTAGTGAGTGGAGTTTTCTAAATTTTAATGTGCAAGAAAATCACTTGTGACCTGATTGAAATACAGATTCATTAATTCTAGAGTGGGGGGGGCTGCAAGCCAGTAACCTTGTGAGCTCCCAGGGAAGGCCGCCCTGATCATGTCCATAAACCACGCTTCACAAGTTAGATTCACATGAACCATATGTGTGTATCTAATCAGACTATAAATACAGAGCAGGGGTTAAGATCTGTTCTGTAGAAGCAAACATGAAGGAAGGGTAGACAGCACTGCAGAGATGAGCACTCAGACAGAGATGCCAACTAGGAAGTAGCCAGATAAGACCTTAGCCCAGGACAGCCAATGCTCAAAATCACCACGTCCCTGCTGCATCGTATCTTTGTGGAGGCTATTTCTGGTGTTGATTTGGGCTTCCATCTGCTCTGTTTCCTCTCTTACCCACCACTCCCACCCCCACCCAGTCGCTGGTTTTCCAACAAAGTAACTTGTGGAAAATTATATAATTTTCTTGGCTCAATTAAAGAGAAAAGCAAATGTGCCCATATAGAAGTTTAACCCTAGGTAAACCTTGATGCCCATCTCTGGATTCTAGTCAACTTGGGTAGGAGTTTCTTCTAGGAGTTAGGAACAGTCAGAGAGAAACAGACAAAGGGAAACAGGCTAAACTAATCCTAAAATATAGCACCTCATAGAGTTCATGAACTTCTTCTTTAGGGAATCCTGGTCTTCTAAGTGATAACAAGTCAGTAAAACCCTGCGTTGACATCCCAGACCAGGCTAGGCTATAGAGGAAATGCCTCAGAAGGTTCTTTCTGAGCCCCTTTAACATTCAACTCTATGATTTTGCAGCCATAGCCAAGAAAATGTGACCATCAGAAGACCTTGGCTGGAAGTGCTGTACTCAGGGTCCTTGGGTCTCTTGATATCCCACGTCATTCCTGCCTGGAAGGAGAGCCAGTCCTGTCTCTGCTTCCAGAGGACTTTGAATGTGTCCCGACATCACACTAAAGTAAAGTCAGTATATGAGACTCTCTTTAAACATAAGACTTCCCAGTCATATGGTAGCCACATCTTACATAGACCAATGTGTCCTTAGCTGCTAAGGGTACTGCATGGGCTTAGTCTGCAGAGCAGTTAAATAAACATACTTCTGTTTTCTGTGTAGGATCAGCCAACATTGGGATAATTCAGACAACTGGCAGGTACATGAGACCTCCTGACAGGAAGTCCTCTCAAAGAGGCATCGGGTCAAGGAAAGTGGGAGAGTAGACGCTAGAGAATGGGGACTCTATGTAGGAAAAAGAGAACAGACAGATATAAGCAAGGAAAGATGATTAGAGCAATATTCATGGTTCTGGGTTGGGCCTACACATTGCAGAGATTGTTTGACACACAGCCATAAAGACCCGGTGTCAGCCAAGGAAACAATGGGCCTTTGCCATAAACACAAGGATGCGATGTTCAAGTCCTGTCCTCAAGCTCCACCCCAAAGGGTCTGCCAGAGGATGTTGGTGGGGGTTGGCTTCCGAGGTGACAGATCTGGAACGGGAAAGGACATGCACGTCTCCAAACATCCAGACAAGTTGAAGGACATACCTGTGTCTGGAGATTTGGCTGCATGTAGCTGGGGAATTGCCAGCTTCCCAATCTAGCTCCTGTCTTAATAGTGTTTTATAGTGTTTTATGTTAATTAAATGTCGACTGTAGGCATGTGCCAAGAGGCCCTGCAAAATCTGGTGCGTGGGGACAAGGGGACAATTGTACTTACTGCAGCAGATGTCCCCAGATGCCCACAGACCAAGGCGTGAGAAGGAGAATGGTCTTCGTCTGGGCCCTCTACAAAGCTCATTGGAAATAGACAATAGCGACAGAGGGGGCTGAGTACCAGGGGCTTCTGCTTAAATAGATAACAACAGGAGTGGACTGATACCTCATCCCTGGGCCTATGCCTTGTACCTTATCCTGCACATCCTTGCTTCCAGTAGAAACTGCCTCTGCTGGTAAATTGAAATTGGAGCACATAGGAGGAAGAAGAGACTACTGGTGCATAGCAGAGGCAAATCTGCCAAGAGTTTGGATCATGGAGGCACAGACCAGTTTGCTTGTTTTATAGCCTCAGGCTGCACAAGTCACATCTCACATATTAGAAGCATTTATTGTAGGCCAGACCCTATGCTGAGGCTGCACATGGCTCCACAAAACTGTCCACGGAGGAAGAGTCCACTGTCAAGAGGAAATAGGAGAGGAAAGATGTTAGGTGGCCCTTGGAAATGATGCTCTCTAGGCGGAGGATAACTCAGTCGGAGGACTACTAACTTTTCCATGTCAAGATCTGAGTTCACCCAGTACCAGTGTAAAAGATTTGGGTGTGGTGGTGCATCCTTCTAACCAAGCAGAGAGGAGACAGACTCAGGCAGCTCCCCAGGGCTTGACAACAATCTTCAGGTAAAAGTGAGAGATTCTCTCTCTCTCTCTCTCTCTCTCTCTCTCTCTCTCTCTCTCTCTCTCTCTCTCTCTCTCTCTCTCTCTCTCTCTCAAAATAAATCAAGATGAACGGAGTCCTAAGGGACAACACCTGAGGCTGACTTCTGACCTCCACATACATATGCTCACACCTTTGTACACACACATCTACATACATACATGCACACAAGAAGTTGTGCTCCAATTAGAAGCAGGGCAGGAATTTGAGGCAGCTTTGCACAGGACTTCCTGTGTGCTTACCCATTACCCTAGTTGCCTTCCAGCCTGTGAGTTTGGGGCTCTTCAAACTCTTCAGCAAGAAAGTTACAGGCCTTCCTGAAGAAAATGAGCATCAGTCTCCTCCCTCCACCCGCCCCTGCTGCTCCTTCTCCTCCCTGCCTTCTGTGAATCTTCAGAATCCATGTCTACTCCCTGGGAGAGAGGGGAGGGTTATCTAGTGGCTTCTTGAAGCATCTTTTCAAGGCTCCGCCTCAGCGGCCCAAAGTTGCAGCCTTGTCCAAACTGTCAGAGCCATCTGCCTGCAGTCCGTGTGGCAGAAAGACCATCTGTCAGCCTCTGACCCATGCCTGCTCATCTCACAGACCTCTTGGGCCAGCTCCATGCTTTCTGAGAGCCTCTGAGGTTTCGGCCTCCACAGTCCATCTCCCCAACCTGACTGACAACTCCCAGGCAGCTAGAAGAGGGAGACAGAGGGCAAGATGAGCTGAGAAACCATGTTCTCCCTGGGAACACAAGCACGAAAACACACACACACACACACACACACACTCACTCACACGTAAATAGTGGGGGAGAGGTGGAGAGAACATACTTTCTAGTTTGCAACATTTTCCATCATTCTTTATTGTAAGCAGTGACTCATCACAATTTCTCTTTATGGTATAGGGGACATTGGGCAGGAATGAACACCACCCTAATTCCTCCCCCTCAAGAGACGCTGTATACAGACAATGAAAATGTTAGCATTAAAAGATTATCTTAAATTATTGTTCAAGGCCTGTTGCCTTTAACCATGAAGGCTAGGAGCTCTCGGTGTGAGCGGCATAGTAGAAGGCTTGCAATATAATGCCAATGCTTGGGGACTGTCCCAGGCCAATCAGGTCTGACTCCACGAAACAACGGCTGGAGGTGGTATTTTGGAAAAGCTTCCTAGATCACTCAAATAGGAATGGCAAAGTGAGATTGAGTTACCACAGAGCTGTGGGAAATAGGAACGGTTAGGAAGGAGGGAATCAGAGGGCAGGAGGCCCTGTTGGACAAGGATGATTTACATCAGAGGATAAGGCAGACATGATGGGTCTAGAGTGAGGATAAGCTTGGTGTTTGTGGGGGGCTGTGTAATAGAACATAAGGAGAGGCGGTGAGTGCTAGAGAGGGCAGATGCTGGGGAGACAGGGGCTGCTTCTGCGGACACATGAAACAGGTGAGGACAGTCTAGATTTCCTCCTAACTCCTACTAGAGGGCCACTGCAGACTTTTAAGCAATAGAAACAGAATATCTGGCTTTGTGTTTTAGAAAAGATTACCTTGGTTCTATAGGGAAGGTGGATTACAATGATGTTGTCGAGGAATTAGAGTAGAGGGCTAGGTATAGATCAGTTTAAGTCCCACACAAGCGTAAGGACCCAAGTTCTATCCACACATAAAGAAAGCAGTCAGGCTGGTACACACTTGCAATCCAATTGCCAGAGAAACAGATACAGGCAGAGCTCCGAGGTGTGCTGATCAGCCTGACTCACCAAATTGAAGAGCTCTAGGCCAATGGAAGATGTTGTCTTCACAAAGAAGGTGGAGGATGGTCCTTAGGAGCAAGCCTGACCTTTGGCTTCTGTGTGTATACACAGATGCTGCACAGACGTGTCCCCAAAATAAAAGACCTGGAACAGAAGGATCATTTGAGCTCTGCGGGGTGTCAGGAGGGGTACAAGGGTGGAACTGAATTAGCAGTATGCTTTGTGATGCCAGGAATTATGATAGACAGAATCGTGAAGAGAAAAAGCTAACATGCTATAGGGAGAAAACAAATCCTGATCTCCCAAGGACAGGGCAGCAGCTGAACCAACACTGACAGATGCTGAACTCTGGACTGCTCAACAGAGAAAAAAATACCCATATTTGTGATAGCAATTGTAGTCTAGTTTCCATTACAAGAAGCATGGAGCTATAGGCTGTTAGAACTGTTACTGTGTGTCAGGGCTTATTCCCCAGGATATACAAAATCAGTGATGTTGGGGTAGGCTGTGGTTCAGTTGGCAGAGGACTTGCCTAGCATGCATGACATCCTGGGTTTGATCCTCAGCACTGCAAAAGGCGGGTGCTGTCCCTGCCAGTAATCTTAGCATTTGAGAAGTGGAGGTAGGACGACCAAAAGTTCAAGGTTTTCCTCCGCTACAAAGGAAGTTCAAATTTAGCCTGGGATACATGAGATTATTTCGTGTGTGTGCACCGTGTTTGTGTGTGTGTGTGTGTGTGTGCACCGTGTGTGTGTGTGTGTGTGTGTGTGTGTGTGTGTGTGTGTGCACCGTGTGTGTGTGTGTGTGTGTGTGTGTGTGTGTGTCCCTTATTCACACCTAGTTTTGAAATAGTTTGGAGAATTTGCTTCCAAAAGTTGAGAAAACCAAAAATATCTCAGTACTCCATTGGAAGCACTAGCTGGCTACTACTTTCTGGACAGGACCCATCATCAAGAGCATCAGATTTGGAAGCATCAGATTTTAACTCTTCTATCCTTGGATTAAGTAGATCATTTGATCTAGCCTAAGGTCTCAGTCTTCCTTAAATACCACATGAGAAGCACCATGTTTGAAAAACTGACTTATATAATAAACTTATTAATATTTAAGAGATGTCTATATAAAAGTTTGAGGGGGTTGGGATGTAGCCCAGCAGAAGGGCACTTGCCTATCATATCCATGGCCCTGAGTTCTGCCCTCTAAAACTGAGAGATAGGTAAGCTAAATGAAGAAAGGGATGATGGACAGAAAATGGGTCATATTTACAGGATTTCAGTAAATGCATACATCATGTGGTGATAAAATCAGGACAGTTAGAATGGCAGCCATTCTCAACATTCATCAATTTTTATGAGAACATTCAAAATCCTCTTTTAGGCAGTTTGGAGTTTGCAAGACCCCACTGCTAACTTCAGTGACCCTACTGTGCTACAGACCACTGGAGCCTATTTTTGTGTCTAGGAACTAAGGCTTGCCTGCAACATCTGCACATTGTAATAAAGAACATGCATATTTAAGTGAACATATTTTGGGTCACTAGGTACTGTGACATGTCTTGACATTTAATGCTTTGGACATCTCATTTTGACTCACTGGATGAATAAAAAAATATTTTTTTAATTGAAGGCAATGTATTTTGGGGTTAAAAAAATTCTCATTTCACCATGAAACTATCACCCAGAAATATGTATATTTTTCATGCAGAAGACTACTTTAAAAGTCTGGAAACTATATCTAAATGGAGACGGCCAAACCTTTTCATTTTTGACTCCTCAGTTTTATGGAGTAGAAGAAATGATATTTATAAGAAATATTCTGAGCAGTAACCAAGAACATCTTAGATATTCAGAACACACTATACAAAATTATTAAGGGATTTATTTTGTTTGAATTATGTTTGTTGTGTGTGTATGTATGCAATGTGTGTGAGAATATGTTCCATGGTCCACATGTCAAGGTCAGAGGACAACTTGCAAAGACCATTTACACTACTTGTGGTCAAGGTCTAGGTCAGGTGTTTCCATGCTCTGAGACTTTTCTCTAAAGAATTAGAAATAAGGGCTCACAGTGTTTTGCAAAGAAACAAGATTATTTTATTTGAAGCTAAATGATGGTAAAAATTAAAGAGGTATACACTATCAAGAATGACAGCTGGCAACACGAGCCAGTATACTCTAGCAGCCTAGGCCACAACCTGGAGTCTCTTTTTATGGAATTGAAAGGTTTCTATGTGGTATAGTTTGGTTGGTTCTCTGCTTTAATAGATTATGTAACCATCTCTTTGCAGTAAATGTCCCTTACCACAACGTATCTGATTTTAATTATAAGCATACCTAATTATGCACAGGCATAAGATGGTTATTAGAGAATACTCCCTAAATGTTATTAGAAGACAGTCTTTCTTTACTATGCATGCACCCAAAACTAGTTCAGGCCTGATCAGTCCTTCTAACTTTCATTCCTGGATACATTTGGGACTATACTTAACATGGAAACCATGCAAATTTGATTGTTACCAGGGAGCAGAAAAGCTCATACTATTGTTTAGAGATGGAAGTACATTAGCTAGAGGTAGATGAGAAGTGTCCGATTCTGTGTTGTTAGGTGCATGGGTTAAACCCACTAAAAACAAACTCAGAAGCACCAAAATGTGTCACATTTAAAGACTGAAACCTCAGCACTTCTGGAACTCAGTTAACCAAGAGAGAGTCCAAGTTTGAATTCTCTTTTTTTCTCTGTGTCTCTCATATGTCTATAGTTTGTGGCTACTGGCCTTTCTGTGGTCTATCTTACGTATGTATAATCTGTTTCTATTGCCCATGTATGTCAGTCATGTCCCTAACAAGGCAATTTGCCCCATATTGCTTGAGCATCACCAAAATCATCATGTGGGAAAGAAATGATGGATTATTTATAGAAATCTTTAACAGAGATTTACAAGGAATTATTTATTCCAACAAGCCCAAAGCACATGGTACTATAAACCATACTATTGTCAAGCAATATATGCTATGTTCAATTCTTATGGTGGATGTCTGTGTCAGGGACATGGAAGACTATATAGCCTGAGATTAAAGCTGAGCGTTAGTTTAGGTTGTAAATGATGAGTGCACAAGAAATCCAAGGCAGGTAGGTTGGTCGCTATAAAAAAGAAGCTAAGTCAAACAAACAGGCTTGAGGATACATCAAACTAGGTCTAAGTAACCTCAAGGTATATTATTAACTTGGTTGTAAAGTCCAGCAAAAATTCTAGTTTCTTAGAATATAAGAGGTGTGTTGATAATAAAATGCATCACTACAGATAGCTGCATTGTTTGAAGAGGCAAGTATGTGAATAGTGCATGCAAGTGAAGGATCTAGGCTGCAAGGGGCATTATCACCAGGGATGTGCATAACCAAAACCAAATAGTGTCCACCATAACTAAACCATTCCCCTGTTCTTGCCTGCCTCAGTTCTTAGAACACCGAACTCAGTCTTGGCAAGCATCTGTATGTATTGAGCCATCTCACTGGACTTCAAAGACTGTCAACCTTTGAAGGGCTGCATTACAACATTTATATCAACAGCCTGACAAACAACATCCAATTATTATTTAATACTCGTTCAAGCTGCATGTTTTTATTAAAGGATGAAGCAAAGCCCAATGCCCATGGTGTTAAGAAGGATGATGATGATGGTCAGGAGGAGGAGGAGGAGAAGTAGAGAAGGAGGAGGAGGAGGAGGAGGAGGAGGAAGAGGAGGTTAAGAGATAAGAAGGAGTGATCTGAGGGTCTGAATATGGTGTGATGCAAAAGGGGAATATGTCACAGTTCTGTGAGAACAAAGTCATAAACTACCAGTTTTATAATACAACAGCAGACATGGTGTGCATGTGTGGAGGATTGTTTTTGTTGTTGTTTTGTTTTGTTTTTTCAAGACAGAGTTTCTCTGTGTAGCCCTGGATGTCCTTGAACTCCCTCTGCAGGCCAGGTTGGCCTCAAACTCACAGAGATCCACCTGCCTCTGCCCCCTGAATGCTGGAATTAAAGGTTTGAGCCACCACAGCCTTATATTTATTTAAAAAAAATACAACTACATCCTACCAGACCACAAGGTGCATCTCAGCACATCTCAGTGAATTAATTAATACAAGGAACCTATCTTTGCACCAAAGTGCAATCAAATTATAAACCAATCACAAAATGATCTCTGTTCTTTAAAAATTTTAAAAATAACCTACATATTGCTAACTTATTCATGAACAAGAGAAAAAACTCATGAAGAAAATAAACCAAATAGCATCAGAAGTGAGAAGTAACAGCCCACGCCCCCAAATTCAAACTCCCAGGCTCACACACCAGGGGAGCACCACAACATTCCTTTTCCTCAATACTTATATTGAAAAATAGATTATTTTTTTAATTAATGATTTGAGGATTTCACTCAAGAAATTGGAATTAAAACAACAAATAGAAAAGCACACTGAAACACTAAGGGAACAAGGAGACTTATGAACAATGGGACAGGAAACAGCTATGACAGTGGCTGACACTCTCAGTATGCATTCTTTCAACAAACACTACTGATTGATAGGAGCCTGGGAGAGTCAGCAGGGATCCTGTTGGATAAAAAGCTCTGCTCTTAGGGGAATTTTATGCCACTGGGGAGATAAATAATAAACAAGAGAAACAAGTAAATAAAATACACAGTATGCTGTGTGATGATCTGTTATCATAAAAAACTAAACCAGGAATTTTGGATACAAAAATTTCACAGGCATAGGAAAGTATGATCTCAGAGGAGCCAATGACAAGTGGTGGCCTCAAAATGTGATTTTCTGCTCTTTTAAAAATGTTTAGGCTGTTATGTTGATGAAACTTTATGGGTGCAGTATCTGATGCTCCTATGAGACACAATCTCACAGCAAACTCTGTATTCCTCTGGGTCTTTCAGTATTTTTGCCCCCCCTTCCACAATGTACCAATCCCCAGGGGCTGGAATTGTTTTGTATATGTATCCACTGAGACTGGGCTCCACAACCCAGTCTTTTGATTGAAACAACAATAACAACAACAACAACAACCAAAAAAACCCAAAACTAGAGTTTCAGCCAGTAAGCAACATTCCTTCATAGTTTTTGCCTCAGTTTCTGCCCTGACTTCTCTCCATAATGGACTGCGATCCAGAAATATAAACTGAAATAAACCCTTCCCTCTCCTAAGGTACTCTTGATCATGATGTCTATCATAGCAATACTATACAAACTAGAACCATGATATACACACTTGTATATCATCATCACACAGATGAACAATGTCAAGAGTGTTCTAGATCACATGAGTATTTCTACAACATATTCTGATTCAGAATTCAAACAACTTCAAATCAACACAGTGTAAAATGCCCACATAGTAGCACATTTTAATTGAGTCTGTGTTCAAAATTTAACTGCCACCCTACCTCCAGGAGCAAACAAATTCTACCAAACATGAAAGAAAGAGGTTAGTGAGTTGAACATGCCCACAGCTATGACTGTTGCCCTGTCTGGACCAAGAATGTTTGTGGGTGTGATGGTGTTAAGACTCTTTAGACCATGGGCTAGAGAGATGGCACCATGGTTAAGATCTCTTATCGCTCTTGAAGAAAACCTAAGTTCAGTTCCTAGAACCCACGTGGTGTTTGCAGCCACCTGTAATTACAGCTCCAGGTACCCAGTGCCTTACCCCATGAAGCTTCTTAGAATTCATAGCAACAGTTTTAGGAAACAAATATATAGATGATCTCAATACTATTTTTTAAATTTCCAGATAAGGGCAAAGATGGAGAAAACTAGCAAGCCATTTTATGACCTTAATAGAATCTTAATTCCAAAGTAGGCTAAATTCACATACAAAAAAGATATATGCATATAAAACAAAATGTAAAGACTCTAATTACAACAGTATGTGCACGCATACATAATGTGCTATGCTTTAAAAGGTATGTAGTGTCTTTGAAATGGAAGGATCTATTAATGGAAGAGCTGTTAATTTCCTTGGCATTTTAAAGAGCAAAAAGGACATACTTTTCATTAATTTATTTATTGATTCACATTTATTTATTGATTCACATTTATTTATTTATTCACATTTATTTATTTATTCATATTTATTTATTTATTTATTTATTTATGGTATTATGACCTCCTCTCCCTTCTCTCTTGCCAGTCACACTCTCACAAATTCATCCCCCATTACCCTATCTCCTTGAAAACCACCCTACCCTGGGACATCAAGTTGAAGCAGGACTAACCTCATTCTCTACTACTGAGGCCTGACCAGCTAGGAGAAGGGGATCCAATGGCAGGCAACAGAGTCAGAGAGAGACTACTCCAATTATTAGGGGCCCACATGAAGATCAAGCTGTGCATCTGCTGAAAATGTGTAGGAGGTCTAGGTCCAACTCATGCATGCTCTTTGGTTGGTGGTTCAATCTCTGTGAGCCCCCATGAACCCAGGTTACTTTACTCTGTAGGTCTTCTTGTGATGTCCTTGACCTCTCCAGATCTCTCAATCCTATCCCCAACTCTTCCACATGACTCCTTGAGCTCTGCCTGATGTTTGCCTGAAGGTCTCTGCATCTGTTTCCATTCACCGCTGGATGAAGCCTCTCAGAAGATAGATTATAGCACATATAGAAAATGTATTATAAAATTCAGAATGTGTACATGATAAAAGTCAAGCTCATTGAAAATGAGCGATAATCTGGGGGCATTGTTCCATTGGTAGAGTGTTTATTTAGCATGCATGAGGCCCCATACTCAATCTAAGACTGCATATATATTGGGCATTCCTCTAACCCTGTCATCCAAAAAGAGGCAGGAGAACCACAAGTTCAAAGTCATCTTTGGCTATATTTTGAGTTTAGGAGTATTCTGGGGTGAGGTGGTTCACTCTTTTAATCCCAGCACTCATGAGGCAGAGGAAGGTAGATCTCTTTCAGTTCCAGGCCAGCCTGAACTACATAGGAAGAACCTTTTAAAAACAAAACAAACAAAACCAACCAGCCTGAGCTACATGAGCCTCTATCTATCTTAAAATACAAATAATCAAACAAAAACTTCAAATAGCACATCGATTAAGAAAACTAGGAACAAAAAGAAAATACCATGAGTTCTTTGTAACAATATTAAAATTCCAGGGATAACATATTCAGTGATGAGACAGACTATCGGGAACTGGAGGACAGGTAGAAGGGCCTCTGGAGTTGCTGAAGGAAAAGAGGATGAAGGCCACCCAATGCTGCTGCACAGTGACAGTGAGCTTCCAGAGCTCTTGGTGGGTCTTCTTGGGCAATACTTCAGTTCTTTCTGTTCCATATCTCTGTTTAGCTCCAGTTCCTGCCCTCTTCTGGTCATCTCCCAGCCTTGAGACTCTCAGTTGAGACCCCATCAACAGATTATACAATAAAACACCTCTGTAGTCTGATTTTAGGCAGGTCAGCCCAAGAGGCTGAGTATATTTACATGTCTGATTTCCAGACAAGACTATTCTAAGAGAATTTCCTGTCATTGCAACATGACAGCAGAGAAGCCATTTCCAGTGGCATAGTCACCATTTGCTCTGATCCAATAGGTGGAATCTTTTGAAAAAAAGATGTGTGTGCAGAAACATAATGATGTTTTCCAGGGTCAGCAAGATTTTTTTCAGTTTGTCTATGCTAAACCATCTTCTGGGACATTACCTGACAATCTGACCTTTAAGCTGTCTTCTAGATGTTAAATTCGCTAATTCTGGAAGACTATGCTACACAAAACCTTTGAACTTCAAAGCTTGAATAGATTTGTGCTGCTGGTGGTGGTGGTGCTACTGCTGCTGGTGGCGGTGGTATTGTTGTTGATGGTGGTATGTGTGTATGTGTGTGTGTTCTATGTACTTGTTAGTGTGTGTGTGTTTTTGAGGAGTGTCATGTATGTACATGTGGTAGGTTCAGCACTGAAAGTGGGTCTCTTCTTTGACAGCTCTCCACCTTTAGTGTTTGAGACAGAGTCTCCCGTCAATTTGAAGCTCATCAATTTGGCTAGGCTGAATGGCCAATGAGCTTCAGGAATTTGCCTTTCTCTACCCCTAAGCCACCCATCCCCAACTCTCTCAAGGCTTCAAGGGAGTTATAGGTACTGATACCCCTGATGTTTTAGGTTGGTTTCAGGAATCCAAACATAGGTCCTCCTGGTTGCATGACAAGAATTTTAAGGACTGTGCTATTTATCTCTCCAGCCCTGTGATGACTGATCTTGATTATCAATTCGATTGGATCTGGAATCTGCTAAGAGATGTCTATGAGGGAGTTTTCGGGATGAGTTAACTGAGGGGGAAGATGCTGATTTCCTGTCTGCTTTCCCTCATTTCTTGGGCGTATATTCATCCAATGCTACATCCCCTCCTACCACTGCCACCAGCCCAAATCATGCAAAGCTATCTTAATAAATTCTCTCTTGAGATATATGCATATATATATATAATGTGATATGTGTGTATATATAATGTATCTATGTAATATATTTACAGCATATATAATATACATAGACACAGACATTTTATTAATTCCTTTTCTTTAGAGAACTCTGACTAGTGCATGACTCATGATCCTATATTTCCTCTTATTTTCAGATGAGGGAAAAGAAAGAACAAAAGGGAAGTGACCAGTCCAAGCCAGTATTGTCTCCATTCTCTCAGTTCTAGACCCACAAAAGGGAAGTAAAGGCTTGTCAATGTGACAGAGGAGCGTCTGCTCCACTGCAGCAGCAGACAGCAGGCAGATAAAAGAAAGGCAGCAGACAACAGACACACAACAGACAGACAGCACACGGAGACTGACGACGGAGAGCAGACAGTCAGCAGAAACCTGCTTCCACATTTCATCACACCATGACACCAGCACAAAAACCTACTCCTGAAGAAGGAAGGCTCACAGCCAAAGAGTTTTGCAAGTTCTCATGGTGATTGATAGGATGTAGGCTACACACAACACTGTTCTTTTCCAATTTATAAAATGGCTAATGGAGAGGTTAGGAAGACGGCTCAGTTTTTAAGTGTGCTTGCTGAGTAAACATGAGGTCCTGACTTTGAGTCCCTAAAGCCCCAAGAAAAAGTTGGGCATGTGCTGCATCTGCTACTAATCTTGGCATTTGGGGGCAGAAACAAGAAGATGTCAGGAGCTCACGAACCAACCTCACCCACAGCTTAAAACCCAGCAAGGTTTCTGTTCAGTGAGAGGCTCTGTCTCAGAGCAATCATGGGGAGAGCAATGGAGAAAGACACCTGGTATTCTCCTCGGGCCTCTGTGCATTAGCACACACTCCTGCACATTCAAATGTATGTAACACACACACACACACACACACACACACACAACACAGAGTATAACCACAGTATATCCACATGAAAAAATAAAATGAGCCAGGCAGTGGTGGTGCACACCTTTAATCCCAACACTTGGGAGGCAGAGTCAGGTGGATTTCTGAGTTTGAGGACAGCCTGGTCTACAGAGTGAGCTCCAGGACAGCAAGGGCTACACAGAGAAACCCTGCCTCGAAAAACAAAAAGAAAAAAAAAAGAAAAAAAGAAAAGAAAAAATAAAATAAAATAAAATGGAATATGCACTGAGTCACACATTTTAACAATTCAAACAAAATGCCTATGGCCTTAACAATTACCATGTACTCAGTATTAAAGTACTGATTTTGTCTCAGGTAGGTGATGCCTCTTAACCCTATGATGGAGATTTCATTTATTCTTAGGCTTATGCTGAGTCCAGATGATCCAAAGGCTCTTAACCACACAACTTATGCACCCTAGCTCTTCCCAACAGACCTGATGACTCTCCAAACTTGAGTTTGCCCAAAAACATAACCTGAAGCTTTCTTTGGCTTAAAATGCAAAATCCTGGGGCCTGCTCTTAGTATTATAGGCTTATTGATCTACAATGGGATGCAGAAATGATCTGGGGTTGAAGTGTGATCTGTATGTCTGTGGTCCTGCTGGAGCACTATGTAGAGGGCAAACTATTGCTCCCCTGCCTTAGTTATCTGAGATCTAAGTACCTTCACCAATGAGGAACAGAGAAAGCAATGATGTAATCCCCCATAAAACCCAATAAAACCTATTCTTCTTGCTATCCAGCATCATCTTGTAGGAATGTCTATATTCATTATGAACATGTTTATGCTGGTACTATATGTGTGTGTATGTATGACTGTGTTTATGCATGTGTGTGTGTGTGTGTGTGTGTGTGTGTGTGTGTGAGTGTGTGTGTGTGTGTGTGTGTGTGCATGTGGAGGCCAGAAGTCAACCTCAGATGTCATTCTGCGAGCGCTATCCACTTTTTCTTTTGAGACATGGTCTTTCCTTGAGACCTAAGGCTCACTTACCAGGCTAGGCTTGCTGGTCAGTGAGTAGCAGGAGTCTGTTTTTCTAGCAAAAAGCACACACCAACATATATGTCTTTTTCTATGGACTCTAGAGATCAGACTCAGGTTTTCATCCTTGCAAGGTGAACACTTCATGGCCTAAGGTATCCATCCTCTCAGACCCTGGAATCTAACTTTGAATTAATCAATTAAGTTTCATTTTAAATGTCTTAAGCCAAACATTCAGGCTTAATGGTGACTTAAGGATGCTTCCAATGTTTTAGAGTTATTATAATTAAACACAAAAAGAAATAAAACTCTTCCAAACTTGGTTGGGATAGTAACCTCACTGTCTTGCAAATATGAAAGTGCTTGGCTGTAGTGCACCATTTTGGGTGAACCAAAATGTATTCCTCTTAGCTTCTAATTCTTTTTTTTTTTTAATAAGTGGTTCTTCAAAATTGTTTTGTACATGGCCATATGTACTTTCGCAGGAGTCAAGACAAGCTAGTGTAGAACATGGACCTGGACCACTGGGATGCTCACTGTCACTGGGTGACCTTCAAAAGGCAAAGAATTCCTGAGTTTAAGAACCCCTCAAGAGAACTTAGCACAGGAGAATTCAGGTGTTCGAGCCAGCAGGAAGTCATAACAAAGATACAAGAAATGTCTTCCAGAAATGAATCCACACTCCTATGGTCACTTGATCTTTGACAAAGGAGCTAAAACCATCCAGTGGAAAAAAGATAGCCTTTTCAACAAATGGTGCTGGCTCAGCTGGAGGTCAACATACAGAAGAATGCAAATTGACCCATCCTTATCTCCTTGCACTAAGCTCAATTCTAAGTGGATCAAAGATCTCCACATAAAACCAGACACACTGAAACTAATAGAAGGGAAACTAGGGAAGAACCTTGAACATATGGGCACAGGGGAGAATTTCCTGAACAGAACTCCAATAGCTTATGCTCTAAGATCAAGAATAGACAAATGGGACCTCATTAAATTACAAAGTTTTTGCAAGGCAAAAGACACTGTCAAAAAGACAAAGCGGCAACCAACTAACTGGGAAATGATCTTTACCAACCTTACATCCGACAGAGGGCTAATATCCAAGATATACAAAGAACTCAAGAAGTTAAACTCCAGAGAGGCAAGTAACCCTATTAAAAAATGGGGTACAGAGCTACACAAAGAGTTCTCACCTGAAGAATATCTAATGGCTGAGAAGCACCTAAAGAGATGTTCATCATCCTTAGTCATTAGGGAAATGCAAATCAAAACAACCCTGAGATTCCATCTCACACCAGTCAGGATGGCTAAGATCAAAAACACAGGAGACAGCAGTTGTTGGCGAGGATGTGGAGAAAGAGGAACACTCCTCCACTGCTGGTGGAATTGCAAGCTGGTACAACCACTCTGGAAAGCAGTCTGGCGGTTCCTCAGAAAACTGGGCATGACACTCCCGGAGGATCCGGCTATACCACTCCTGGGCATATACCCAGAGACTTTACCTGCATGCAATAAGGACACATGCTCCACTATGTTCATAGCAGCCTTATTTATAATAGCCAGAAGCTGGAAAGAACCCAGATGTCCCTCAATGGAGGAATGGATTCAGAAGATGTGGTATATCTACACAATGGAATACTACTCTGCAATTAAAAACAATGAATTCACGAAATTCCTAGGCAAATGGTCAGATCTGTTCATCCTTAGTGAGGTAACCAAATCACAAAAGAACACACATGGTATGCAGTCACTGATAAGGGGATATTGACCCAGAATCTCGGAATACCCTAGACACAATCCGCATATCAATAGATTTCTAAAAAGATGGAAGGAGAGACCCCTGGTCCTGGAAAGACTGGATGTAGGGGAATGCCAGGACAGAGTAACGAGAGGGGGTTGAATAGAGAAAAGAGGGAGGGAAGGGGGCTTATGAGACTTTCGGGGAGGGAGGAAACGGGAAAGGGGAAGTGATTTGGAATGTAAATTAAAAAAATAAAATAAAATAAAAAGAAATGTCTTCCAGGGGGCTTTACCAAGCAACCACGCTTTAAAAGCAATGACCAGGCAAAGTTGAACTCCACTCCTTTCAGATGCTGTTTTGAGGACTTTCTAAGTTGGTCTATGCACCAGACTGTATCCGAGCGTCAATGGCGGATGAACAGATCTGTCTCCAAGAGCTGACTGCTGTCTGTGGCAGAGGTGGAGCTGAGGAAGTGAGGGTAAATCACAGGACTTACACAGAGTGACAGGCCAGCTACCTGGGGACAGATTACTAAGAAATTTATGATATGGAAAATTTAATTCCGCGTCATGCCTGTGATTTATTTTTTAAGTTTAGGTGTACTCCAGACATCTCAAATGTAAAATATTTCAGAACACTTAACATCTATGAAAAGACTGTAAGATAAGAGTGTCAATGAGAACAAAATAAGGAAATTTTTCTTTTTCATGCCATCTTTTAATTCTATCAGTTCCCAGGTCTTCTCAGAGAACAGGACTGTTCACTGTGGGGGCTCAGCTGGGGGACTGGCTTCATCCTAAGGTTTTAGAATTGACCTGGTCTGATTCCAATGTGTAGAATTTCTGACCTGAGGGGTCAGTTTTGGAATGAACTCTGAAACCTGAACCCAGGTAGTTCCTATCTTAGATGCAGACATTGTGGATTGACGTTTAGGTTCTGTCTTCAAGATGATGAGGCGATGGAACAACATATCCAATCCTGTCTGTGTGCTGTCGAGATTTGTGTGTGTGTGTGTGTGTGTGTGTGTGTGTGTTGAGGTGGTCACCTGAGCAAAACCAGCTCAGCTTTCCTCTACCACTCTGCCCTAATGCCTGTCCATCTTGTTCTGAAGCCATTTAAAACATTGGCCATTGTTCCCCCTCCCTCCCCTCCACCTATCAGAGCTCAGATGGTTATTCTAATATTCATCTCCACTTTCATTTTGCCTCTATAACCACACAGCGGTATAGTTCCTAGAACACAAGCTTACTGTGCCATGCTTAAAGACTCCCTTGAGTTAGAACCTTAACATTAATGACTTGCCATATTCTAGACAAGGTGTTGGCAAACTATACAATGTGGGCCAGATCTGGCCCACTTACTTCTTTTGTCAGTAAAATTTTATTGGAACACAAGCACATCCATTAATTTGTGTATTGTCTCTGACTGTTTTCAGAATCTCCCGAGGTCAGAAATACTATCTGTACAGAGAAAATTGACCAATTCTGATATATGCTCCCATCTACTTTTTCAGTCTGATTTTTCTTTTAGTTCTAAATATGAACTCACTATTTTCTTAAATCAGATAAATCATTCCTCAAATTTATTATTGTGTTTTAAGATTAATTGCTTCTTGGGGTTAGGGAGATAGCCTGTAAGCATGAGGAGCTAAGTTTGAGCCCCAGCAACCATGTAAAAGCTGGGTCTGACGGTGCATACCTATAAGCCCATTGCTGTGAAGGCAGAGAAAAGAGACTCATGGGAATTGCTAGTCAGCCAGTCTAACCAAATTAGAAAACTCCGATCTCAGACAGAGATGCTTCTGGTTCTGAAAAAAAATAAGTTGGGGAGTGATTGAGAAAGATAATTGGATACCTGATATCAATGTTAAGCCTCCATGAGCAGAGAGAGATAGAGACAAAGAGGCAGAGACAGAGAGAAAAAGAGATTAGTTGATTTTAAACACTGTTCTCTTCCTTGAACACCATATTATAACGCTAAAACTAGTCTTTTCTCTTTCCTTCTTTTAGACTCGACAGACAGAAAGATAATCTCTGGGAACAGCTCCCCTACTCCCACAGGCAGACCGGCCTCCCTCTGGTCTGTTCTTTACACATGCTCTGTGATAGATAGCATTTACCACCACGTCATAGCTCATTCACTGAGGTCCCTCATTAGTCTGTAAGCTTCGGAGGCCAGTTGTCTGCATATTTGAATTCCAAATGTCTTGTAGAACATCGGACTTACCTAAGAATTCACTATGCATTTGATAAACAAATTAGCGGTATGCAGACAGAGCATAGGAAATTATAGTGCTTTCCAGGGGTGTTCAATTTACATCTTACTAGTTTAGTTAAGCTTAGCCAGCTCACAGAAAACTGTGTGGTACTCATGGGGAAGTGTCTATAAGGTAATGTGTAAAACAATTTTCAATTTACCTCTATAAATAAAAAAAAAGTGATCATAGTAAGGGTAAGTAGTCTATGTTAGTATGTTAAGAACAGCATTATTACAAACGAGCTATTGAAAGCATAGAAAGTTGATTAAATAAAAGTATAAAGTCTATAAAATGGAATCTCCCTGTTTAATTATTCCTCTTCTTATTAAGATTTTGTTTGTTGGAGCACTGACTGCTCTTCCAGAGGTCCTGAGTTCAACTCCCAGCAACCACATGGTGGCTCACAACCATCTGTAATGGAATCCGATGCCCTCTTCTGGTGTGTCTGAAGATAGCTACAGTGTACTTATATGAATAAATAAAATAAATAACTAAAAAAAAAGATTTAGTTTGTTATTTTTGATCTTTAATATTTATTTAAATATCAACTGCATAAATATTAATGGGGAAACTATTAACTGGGTTAATATGCATACCTGAGTTTGGGTATGAGCATGATCACAGGCACCCATGATAGAAGAAGAGGGTGTGGGATCCCTCAGAGCTATGGTAATAAGTGGTTGTGAGGCGCTTGACTTAGGAAGCAAATTGGAAAAGCAGTGCATCTTATCCACTGAGTCATCTTTCTAGCTCTCCAGCCCCAATTTTTATTATTTTTAAAATTTGTGTGTGTGTGTGTGTGTGTGTGTGTGTGTGTGTGTGTGTGTTTGTGTGTGGTGTATGTGCATGTGTAGGTGGGTAGGTAGGTAGGTAGGCAGGTAGGTAGGAAGGTGGGTGGATAGGTGGGTAGGTGGGTGAGTTGGTAGGAAGGTGGGTGGGAGGGTGGGTATGTAGGTAGCTGGGTAGATAGGTACATAGGTGGATAGGCGGGTAGGTAGGTGGGTGGGTGGGTAGGTAGGTAGATGGGGTGGGTATGGGTAAGTAGGTAGGTAGGTGGGTAAGTGGGTAGGTAGGTAGGTGGGTGGGTGGGTAGGTGGGTGTGTAGGTAGGTGGGTGGGTGGATATGTAGGTAGGTAGGTGGGTGGGTGGGTAGGTGGGTAGGTAGGTAGGTGGATGGTTGTATAGGTAGGTAAGTAGGTAGGTATGTGGGTGGGTGGGTAGACAGGTAGGTGGGTAAGTAGGTATGTAGGTAGGTGGGTAGGTAGGTAGGTAGGTGGGTGGGTAGGTAGGTGGATAGGTAGGTAAGTGGATGGTTGTGTAGGTAGGTAGGTATATGGGTGGGTGGGTAGACAGGTAGGTGGGTAAGTAAGTAGGTAGGTAGGTGAGTGGGTGGATGAGTAGGTAGGTGGGTAGGTAGGTGGGTGGGTGGGTGAGTAGATAGGTAGGTGGGTAAGTAGGTAGGTGGGTAAGTAGGTAGGTGTGTAGGTAGGTGGGTAGGTAGGTGTGTAGGTAGGTAAGTGGGTAGTTACATACATATGTGCACTTGAAAGCAGGTATTCATTCCCACAGACCAGAAGAGAATATTGAATTCTCTGGAACTATAGTTACAAGTGTCTGTGAGCATCTGATATGGGTGCTGGAAACCAAACTTAGGCCCTCTGCAAGAGCAGTATGTGCTTTTATCCAATGAGTCATCTCTCCAGCCCCCACTTCTTTTCTGTTGTAAAAGAAGGAAAAACTGCCAGGGCCACGTTTTAATTAAGGTTGTTCTCAAGCATCACTTTCCATCCGCTTGATGAAAATCCAATATATCAAAGAAGGATTTATTGACTTGAACTTTAAATTCCACTTTGTACACAATATACATAAATCCCTCCTCGGTCCCTTTGCAAACATTTCTATTGACAAATCAACACATTTAATTCTGAATCAATCTTAGGCCAAAGGCACCTGTGAGCACACACACCTCAGCGTTACAGAGTCAGACTGGAAAAGACAGAAGCAAGTGTGTGATACTGCCCTATCTACCTTTTTACTCAAAATTTAGTTCCCGACAGTTCCCAACCTTAAAACAAGCACATTACTGAAAGCTCAAAATAATTATTTTTATTTAATAGGCTGCAATAAACACTGATTCAAGATGTTCACTTCATATACCAGAGACTGAATCACTCCTTCTGTACTCTCGCACATGGAAATGGTTCTTCATGAAAGACTAGTTCCATCATTAATAAATAGCTAAGGTATATAGAAAATAGAAGTGAAATATTAGACGATTCCACAGCAATGCATCTGTTGAAGTTTGAACACAGAAGTGGTGACCTCACTGGGTCCTTTGGGAACATCACAGCTTGCTGCCCTGGCTTGTCTAGGTGGGAGGTGACAAGTCCAACACAATTCCTAATTGCTTCTTTGGCTCATGTCATCCCAAACCCTGGTTCTTATAACGGCAAGATTTGCATGAAGCGACCATTATTAAAAATCAAATTCACATTTTGCAAGTTAACTTGACTGGTAGATTCAGGAAACTCAATATTGTGCCAAGTCTTAAAATCATTCCTCAAGGGGTTGGAGAGATGGCTCAGTGCTTAAGTGTATTTGCTGCTCTTGCAAAGGACCAGGGTTCAGGTCTTACTAACCACACCACAGCTACCAACAATCTTTAACTTCAATTCTAGGGGAATCTGACGCCCTCTTCTGGCCCCTACAGGTACTGCATGAACATGCTGCACATACATATGGGCAGGCAAAATGCTTATATAAATGAAATAAAAACAATAAAAATAAAACTAAAAACAGTAAGATAAATCATCCCAAGCATATATGTAAATTTCCTGAAAGGGAAAAGTTGAACACAAACCATTTCAAAGATGGAGTCCTGGGCGAAAGGTAAAAAATTACCCTGGGAAGCTACAGAAGTAGAGATCAATTTTGAAAATGATCTTTTGCTGGAATGGCTTTGGTAAACACAAAAACATAGGACACATCAAATGGGAAAGGATCACAATTGCCCTCTGAGAACCCAAAAGGAATGTTCTCAAAATTGCCTAAGCAATGTGTAACAACCATGGTCTAGCAGGGATTCCTATATCCTCTTCTATGTTTGACGGGAATTCAATGCTTTCTGAACATGGAATGGTTGGAAAAAGCCATGTGTGCTTGTTGATTTTTTTCTAATCACTTTAGAATGTTTGCAAGTACTTGCTCTTTCCCTATGGGTGCTGCTTATCTTCCTTTATGTATGAATGCCAGGTACTAGCAAAAATGTGAAATTATTTTATAATGATGAGCTCAGAGAACCCAGAATGATTAAAAAGCCCAGTTACAAAGGGGAGGGGAAGACATTTGAGCCTGTGCAAAAGTAAATCTATTGTGCCCCACTTCTGCAACTCTGATGATCACTACTATTTAGATTCTTAGGAGCAATGCAAATTTTCCAAGTAGGAAAAAACCCATTGTTACAGTCTTAAATAGACATGTTATGAAAATCACGAAGAGATAACTTACAAAAAAGACCAAAAAAGAATAGCCAAAAAGCACACAAATTTCACCTTCTCATTTACCCAAGAGGCAAATTTTAAGTAAAGTTATTGTTGGGTTGGGAGATGTCTCACAGTGGGAAAAGCATGAGGACCTGAGTTTAGACCCCAAGACAACCTGTAAAGTTGGCTGCTACAGCATGTATCTGTAATCCCAGCTTTCCTACAGCAGAGTCCAGAGAATCCCTAAAGTGGGGTGTCCTGTTCTGTCCCTCTCTCCCTTGTCCCCTTGAGAAGGCTCTCTGAACCTGGAGTTAAGGCTGGTGATCAGTAGACACTCCAGTGATTCTCTTGCCTGCCCTAGCTTTGGGGTTCCAGGCACATGCACTATACACCCAGCTCCTTATGTGGGTGCTAGGGATTTAAGCTTGGATCCACATACTGGTACAGCAAGAGGGGTTACCCACTGAGCCATCTCCTTTGCTGCCTGTGGATCTATTTGTTGTGTCTTCTTGTTTTCCTTAATGGCAACCCGCTCTTGTTTCCTAGAGGTCTTGAGTTTCTTCTTGAGGAAAACAGGGAACACCGCATTGTAAGATTAGTATTTAAATTTCAGAAAATTATCTTTAAGGCTAACCTCTTCATTTAAGGGAACAGACAATGTATTCCTTTAGTACATGGCCCAAGACTATTCTTTTTTTATTCAACATGGCCCACAGAAATCAGAAAGGTTAGGCACCCCTGTTTCATGTTTTACTCTCTCTGTTAAACATATATGAGTACACACATATAGAGCTCTTTGCATATTCACACTATGGTATCTATGCACTGCCTTCCAGACTCTCTCCCTCTCTTCCTTTCTTTGTTGTTTATTCATCCTTAAAGCCTGGAAAAGTTCCCCCAGAGCTAGTGTCTCAGCAACAGAAGAAGCAGGGCACCCTTCGACCTCCGGCCATCCCGCTGGGTGCCAGCATCTCCCACTTCTTACATCATTTTGATGGGCAGTTCCTGCGCTCGGTTCCCCACTGACAGCCTTTCTCTATCCGAGGGTGTTTGGTTGAACCTCAGTCTGGTCTGATATTTGCTTTTTTGACACGACTTGAAGAATCAGTCACAGTTCGAAACAATACCCGCCGTTCATAAATCTGTTTTTCCCCCCTGTCTGTGAGATTTTTCCCATGGACAAGTATAAGGCTATTGCTTGTGGCATAATGAGAGTTCTGAAATACAGTGTCTAAATGCATGGTTTATTTTTTGTTTGTTTGTTTTTTAAATTACTGGGGGATAGGGTAGAGCTGAATGGTGCTTGGATGTCAGGGTTTAATTGGGATGCACCTTCCTATTTTCCTAGGCACGGCAGTACTCAAAACACCAGAACATCGCACATAAATATAGATAGCCTTCTTCCCGGGATGGGTGCAGCTGGGATTCCAAGCATGCAGTGCAGGTTGGAGATAGGTAATACTGCAATCAGTGATTCAGTTAATGTCAATTTTCCAGCCATGGCAAATTTTGGTGATAATCCTGTCACAGGTTTCTATCATATACATAAAATAAATGTGTATTTTGAGAGTATTTCACTGGGACACCCAGAGCCAACATACTGTGCGCATCCCAATTCACCACTATGATGGTTCAGAAATACAGAGTCCTAAGTACATTTTCAAAATCTTTCTACTCAAATATCCATAGATCAGAGTGGAAAAGTCTGTAATGAATATAGACAGAAAATGGGCTAATTGAAGGTGGTACGAGGGAATTAAAAACCCTAATTTTACAAAAAATGTAGGCACTTTATTTCATTGTACCCCCTGAAGGTAAGCAGAATGTAATTGGGGAATAACTTCTGTTAACAAATGGTGAGAGCCGAGGTACTTGAAATTGGGTTAGAAATCAGGAAATGCACTACAAAATGGATTGTGTAAACATGAGATCCTCAGTTTAGTTACAGAGTGTAGGACCCACTCTTGCCCTATTTACATCTACACCATGTTAATGCAGGTATAATGTACTCACTTTGTGGTATACACTAGACTCTGGAAGGACATGTGGCTACAGATACTATCAGCAAGGAAGAAACTTAAGCCTCCCTGCATCGTCTCCTCCAGGGCAGAGCTGGCCACTGTCCTGAGGAAAACATAAATACTTTGACAAAGGTTGGAAAGGACACCTGAAGTGACCGGGATAGTGCCAACAAGGCACGGGCTCAGGGGACTGGAGGCCTGGAGAGGATCCCATGCAAGAGGGAACTAAACTTAAAGAAAACATAGTGATACATTTTTATAAAGACTCCATGTGTGTACAGGGCCTGAGGAGGCCAGAAGATGGGGGTCAGAGCCTCTGGAGCTGGAATGACAAGCGGCAGTATGCCCCCAGTGTGTGCTCTGGAAACAGAACTGGGAACTTGGGAATTACAACAGATCCTCTTTCTCTGTATTCTCTCTCCCCCACTTTTTCCTCCCTTCCCACACACACTCTGCCTGGAAGTTTGCTTGTTGTTTATATTTGTTTCTTTTGAGACAGAGACTCACATAGCTCAGGCTAGCCATGAACTCACTATATGGCCAACAATGACCCTGAACTCTTAATCACCCTGTGTCCACCTCCCAAATGCTAAGATTAAAGGTATTTGGAAACACTGCTACTTAAGTGTGAACAGAGCCCCTGAGCTCAGTACAAAATGGAGGACTCCCTTTCCCAGCAGGGCTTCCTCTTCTCTGCCTTATCTTGGTAGCTCGACCCCCACCCTCTACCAGAGGAATACCAAGCAATCTTTGGTGAAATTATAGGTTCAATTTTGTGGACTACATTTTCATGCAAATAAGCTATCCCAAAACTTTAAACTTCAGCCAATGAAACTTCACCCTAAGAAGAACCTCTTCCCACTTTCCAAGATTCTTTTTTTTCCCTTAGATATATTCTTTATTTACATTTCAAATGATTTCTCCTTTCCATAAGCCCTCTCCCCTCCTCCTGTTCCCCAACCAACCCCCTCCCACTTCCCTGTCCTGGTATTCCCCGACACTGCTGCATCCAGTCTTTCCAGGACCAGGGACCTCTCTTTCCTCCTTCTTGGGCATCATTTGATATGTGAATTGTGTCTTAGGTATTCTGAACTTCTGAGCTAATATCCACTTCTCACTGAGTGCATACCATGTGTGTTCTTTTGTAATTGGGTTACCTCACTTAGGATGAATTCTCCAGTTGTACCCATTTGCCTAAGAATTTCATGAATTCATTGTTTTTAGTAGCTGAGTAGTATTCCATTGTGTAAATATACCACATTTTCTGTATCCATTCCTCCATTGAGGGACATCTGGGTTCTTTCCAGCTTCTGGCTATTATAAATAGGGCTGCTATGAACATAGTGGAGCATATGTCTTTATTACATGCTGGAGAATCCTCTGGGTATATGCCCAGGAGTGGTATAACAGGGTCCTCCGGTAGTGTCATGCCCAGTTTTCTGAGGAACCGCCAGACTGCTTTCCAGAGTAGTTGTATTAGCTTGCAATCCCACCAGTGGTGGAGGAGTGTTCCTCTTTTTCCACATTCTCACCAGCACCTGCTGTCTCCTGAGTTTTTGATCTTAGCCATTCTGACTGGTGTGAGGTGGAATCTCAGGGTTGTTTTGAATTGCATTTCCCTAATGACTAAGGATGTTGAACATTTCTTTAGGTATTTTGCAGACATTCGATATTCCTCAAGTGAAAATTCTTTGTTTAGCTTTGTACCCCATTTTTTAATAGGGTTATTTGGCTCTCTGGAGTCTAACTTCTTGAGTTCTTTGTATACATTGGATATTAGCCCTCTGTCGGATGTATGGTTGGTAAAGATCTTTTCCCAATTTGTTAGTTGTCATTTTGTCCTAGTGACAGTGTCCTTTGCCTTACAGAAACTTTGTAATTTTATGAGGTCCTATTTGTCAATTCTTGATCTTAGAGCATAAGCTATTGGTATTCTGTTCAGGAAAATTTCCCCTGTACTCATGTGTTCTAGGTTCTTCCCCAGTTTCTTCTCTATTAGTTTCAGTGTGTCTGGTTTTATGTGGAGGACCTTGATCCACTTGGACTTGAGCTTAGTACAAGGAGATAAGAATGGATTGATTTGCATTCTTCTGCATGCTAGCCACCAGTTGAACCAGCACCATTTGTTGTAAAGGCTATCTTTTTTTCCAATGGATGGTTTTACCTCCTTTGTCAAAGATCAAGTGACCATAGGAGTGTGCATTCATTTCCAGGTCTTCAATTCTATTCCACTGATCTACCTGCCTGTAACTGTACCAATACCATGAAGTTTTTAACACTATTGCTCTGTAGTACTGCTTGAGTCCTGGGATACTGATTCCCCCAGAAGTTCTTTTACTGTTGAGAATAGTTTTAGCTATCCTGGGTCTTTTGTTATTCCAGATAAATTTTTGAATTGCTCTTTCGAACTCTATGAAGAATTGAGTTGGGATTTTGATGGGGATTGCATTGAATCTGTAGATTGTTTTTGGCAAGATGGCCATTTTTACTATATTAATCCTGCCAATCCACGAGCATGGAAGATTTTTCCATCTTCTGAGGTCGTCTTCGATTTCTTTCTTCAGAGACTTGAAGTTCTTGTCATACAGATCTTTTACTTGCTTGGTTAGAGGCACACCAAGATACTTTATATTGTTTGTGGCTATTGTGAAGGGTGTCATTTTTCTAATTTCTTTCTCAGCCTGTTTATCCTTTGAGTATAGGAAGGCTACTGATTTGTTTGAGTTAATTTTATATCCGGCCACTTGGCTGAAGTTGTTTATCAGCTATAGTTCTCTTACGGAGTTTTTTGTGTCGCTTAAGTATACTATCATATCGCCTGCAAATAGTGATAATTTGACTTCTTCCTTTCCAATTTGTATCCCTTTGACCTCCTTTTGTTGTCTAATTGCTCTAGCTAGAACTTCAAGTACTATATTGAATAGATATAAATAGAGAGGTCAGCCTTGCTACTCCCTGATTTTAGTGGGATTGCTTCAAGTTTCTCTCAATATACTGGTATACTATATATTGCTTTTACTATGCTTAGATATGGGCCTTGAATTCCTGTTCTTTCCAAGACTTTTAACATGAAAGGATGCTGAATTTTGTCAAATGCTTTCTCAGCATCTAATGAAATGACCATGTGGTTTTTTTCTTTGAGTTTGTTTATGTAGTGGATTACATTGATGGATTTCCTTATATTGAACCATCCCTGCATCCCTGGGATGAAGCCTACTTGATTATAGTGAATGATCTTTTTGATGTGTTCTTGGATTCAGTTGGCAAGAATTTGATTGAGTATTTTTGCATCAATATTCATAAGGGAAATTGGTTCAAAGTTCTTTTTCTTTGTCAGATCTTTGTGTGGTTTTGGTATCAGCGAAATTGTGGCTTCATAGAACAAGTTGGATAGTGTTCCTTGTGTTTCTATTTTATAGAATAGTTTGAAGAGTATTGCTGTTAGGTCTTCTTTAAAGGTCTGATAGAATTCTGCACTAAAACCATCTGGTCCTGTGCTTTTTTTGGTTGGGAGACTGTCAATGACCACTTCTATTTCTTTAGCGGTTATGGAACCATTTAGATGGTCTATCTGATCCTGATTTAACTTTGGTATTTGGTATCTGTCTAGGAAATTGTGTATTTGATCTAGATTTTCTAGTTGTGTTGAGTATAGGCTTTTGTAGTAGGATCTGATGATTTTTTTGAATTTGCTCAGTTTCTGTTATTATATCTCCCTTTTCATTTCTGATTTTCTTAATTTGGATACTGTCTCTGTGCCCTCTGTTTAGTCTGGCTAAAGGTTTATCTATCTTGTTGATTGTCTCAAAGAACCAGCTCCTGGTTTTATTAATTCTTTGTATCATTCTTTTTGATTCTACTTGGTTGATTTCAACCCTGAGTTTGACAATTTCCTGCCTTCCTCTTGGGTGTATTAGCTTCTTTTTGTTCTAAAACATTCAGGTGTGCTATTAAGCTGCTAGTGTATGCTCTCTCCACCTTCTTTTTGGAGGCACTCAGGGCTATGAGTTTTCCTCTTAGCACTGTTTTCATTGTGTCCCATAAATTTGGGTATGTTGTGCCTTCATTTTCATTAAATTCTAAAAAATCTTTGATTTCTTTCCTTATTTCTTCCTTGACCAAAGTATCTTTGAGTAGAGCATTGTTCAGCTTCCATGTGTATGTGTGCTTTCTGTTGTTTTTGTTGCTATTGAAGACCACCCTTAATCCATAGTAATCTGATAGGAGGCATGGGATTATTTCAATCTTCTTATATCTGTTTGTGACCAATTATATGGTCAATTTTGGAGAAGGTACCATGAGGTGCTGAGAAGAAGGTATATTCTTTTGATTTAGGATGAAATGTTCTATAGATATCTGTTAAATCCATTTGGTCCATAACTTCTGTTAGTTTCACTGTGTCTCTGTTTAGTTTGTGTTTCCCTGATCTATCCATTGAGGAGAGTGGGGTATTGAAGTCACCCACAATTATTGTGTGATGTGCAATGTGTGCCTTAAGCTTTAGTAAAGTTTATTTTATGAATGAGGGTGCCCTTGTATTTGGAGCGTAGATGTTCAGAATTGAGAGTTCTTCTTGGTAGATTTTTCCTTTAATGAGTATAAAGTATCCTTCCATGTCTTTTTTGATGACTTTTGGTTGAAAGTCAATTTTATTAGATATTAGAATGGCTACTCCAGCTTGTTTCCTGGTGCCATTTTTTTTTTAAAACTGTTTTCCAGCCTTTCACTCTGAGGTACTGTTTGTCTTTGAAACTGAGATGCCTTTCCTGTATGCAGCAAAATGTTGGGTCTTGTTTACATATCCAGTCTGTTAGTTTATGTCTTTTTATTGGGGAATTGAGTCCATTGATGTTAAGAGATAATAAGAAATAGTGATTGTTGCTTCCTGCAATTTTTGATGTAATTTTTATGCTTGTGTGGTTATCTTCTCTTGGGTTTGTTGAAAGAAGATTAATTTCTTGCTTTTTCTAGTGTGTGGTTTCCCTCCTTTTGTTGGTGTTTTGCATTCATGTTCCTTTGAAGGGCTGGATTTGTGGAAATATTCTGTGTAAACTTGTTTTTGTCACAGAATACCTTGGTTTCTCCATCTATGGTAATTGAGAGATTTGCTGGATATAGCAGTCTGGGTTGGCATTTGCGTTCCCTTAGGGTCTGTATGGCATCTGCCCAGGCTCTTCTGGCTTTCATAGTCTCTGGTGAGAAGTCTGATGTAATTCTAATAGGTCTACCTTTATATGTTACTTGACCTTTTTCCCTTACTGCTTTTAATATTCTTTCTTTGTTTAGTACATTTGGCATTTTAATTATTATATGACAGGAGGAATTTCTTTTCTGGTCAAATCTATTTGGAGTTCTGTAGGCTTTTCGTATGTTCATGGGCATCTCTTTCTTTAGGTTAGGGAAGTTTTCTTCTATAATTTTGTTGAAGCCATTTACTGGCCCTTTAAGTTGGAAATCTTCCACTGTCTTCTATAACTATAATCCTTAGATTTGGTCTTCTCATTTTGTCCTGGATTTCTTGGATGTTTTGGGTTAGGAGCTTTTTGCATTTTCTTTGACTGTTATGTCAATGCTTTCTATGGTATCATTTGCATCTGAGATTCTCTCTCCTAGCTCTTGTATTCTGTTGTTGATGCTTGGATCCATGACTCCTGACTTCTTTCCTAGGTTTTCTATGTCCAGAATTGTTTCCCTTTGTGATTTCTTTATTGTTTTTACCTCCATTTTTAAATCCTGGATGGTTTTGTTCAATTCCTTCACTTGTTTTGTTGTGTTTTCCTGTAGTTCTTTAAGGCCTTTCCCTGTTTACTTGTGTTCTCCTGTATTTCTTTAAGGGAGTGATTTATGTCCTTCTTGAAGCCTTCTATCAGCATCATGAGGTGTGATTTTAAATCCAAATCTTGCTTTTTTGGTGTGTTGGGATATCCAGGACTTGCTGTTGTGGGAGAATTTGGTTCGGATGGTGCCATATTGCCTTGATTTCTGTTAGTAACATTCCTACGCTTACCTTCTGCCATCTGGTTATCTCTGGTGTTAGTTGGTCTTGCTGTAACTGGCTGGTGTTTGTCCCTCCTGTGTGCCTGCAAGCCTATCTTAGCACCCCTGTGTGACCAACTTTCCCCTGGCACAGAGTGCTGTGGGGCTTCCCAGCTCCTGGGTGCAGGTGAGGCCCTGTTGGGCCGTGTCCCAAGCAATTTTACACTCAGTTGTTTCCTGCGTATCTGGCTGCACCTGTCTGCTCAGTCACAGGAGCAAAAATCTCCAAGATTCTTATAGTCTTTGTTCACCCTGAGTAAAGAGCACAAACTGTTTCATTGACTACCGTCTAAAAGAACTATTTTCTAAAAGACCTCCCCCACAGGTCATTCACTGCCAGACGAGGATCCTGCTGACCCACCCTTTCCAGACTGTGCACCAGCCATTCACTCTTACCTGGTGTGCATCCAGGTCCCGACACCCCAAGGGAAGAAACAGACAGCAGAACTTGGCTCTGCTCCACCCTTCCTGCCTGGTGTACAGCAGGGCCTGGACACCCCAAGGGGAAGAAGCGAAAAGCAGAACCACATAAAGGTATGTGCCACCATATTTGTTTTATACAGTCTTAATATCTGGTAGATCCTGGGACTTTGTGTGTCCTAGGCAAGTTCCCTGTCAACTGAACCCAGCCCCAGGCCCTCAGTGTCTTTTCTTGTAATCAAAGTCTTCCTCTATATTTTATAGGGCACTAGTGAACCTATGAGGATGTTAAAGAACACCAAGTTGTCTGAGGCAGATCTAAGCCATTCAAAGTGACTTGGGCATGGACAGCCTTGGGTGCTGGGGACAAATTCCCAAGGCACTTACACAGCTGAGCCAGCTTTGTAGCAGTGAGTCTGATACTTTATGACTGCAGAGGGCAATGGTGAGTGATCGCCTCCCTTCTCATTTCTTGTGCTTTTACACATTTATGTGGAATTGGCTCTGGAATTCCTCATCTTCTTTGCCAAGATCTCCTAAGGTGGTGATTCTCTACATTGACTTCAATAGGAGAGGGAGAGGGGGAGGGGGAGAGGAAGAAAAAAATTCAATAAGGAAATACAACAAGGAGCCAGGACAGGGGTAGAAAAAAACACAACAGAGCCCTCTTCTGAATCATACAGATGACTCTTCAAAGAGATTCTGTGGCAAAATCTCAATAATAGATCTTTGCAAGAGCCTAACAGAGTCCTGAGAAGCAGAGCGGGCACCCTTGGGGTGTGTGTTGTCTCCTTTCTTATTTGCCCTTTTGGTTTTGTTGGAGGAAAACATGTAAGTACCATTGGTAAGGGTAGATCCAGTGGAAGATACTCTATACTGTTGCATTTGTTCTTTATAACAGCAGGAAGGCACTCAGTATATAAGCACAAGGACTTGAGTAGCCCCAGAGCCCATGTTAAAACAACAACAACATCAGCAAAAACCACCACCAACAATAATAGTAATAAAGACAGGCAAGGTGGTGTGTGCTTGTAATCCCAGAACTGGGGAAGCAGAGGCAGGAGGATCCCTGGAGTTCATCAACCTGTCTAGCCAAATTGGAGAGCTTCAAGTCAGTAAAAGACCCTGCCTCAGAAAGAAAGAAAGAAAGAAAGAAAGAAAGAAAGAAAGAAAGAAAGAAAGAAAGAAAGAAAGAAAGAAAGAAAGAAAGAAAGGAAGGAAGGAAGGGAGAGAGAGAGAGAGAGAGAGAGAGAGAGAGAGAGAGAGAGAGAGAGAGAGAGAGAGAGAGAGAGAGAGAGAGAAAGAAAGAAAGAGAAGGGGCTGGGGAAATGGCTCAGAGTGTAAGAGTTTGTCCCGGGAAAAGATCTCAATGTAATGTTGGGAAGAGCTTCCAGGTACAGCCAGTAAAAGATGGGGTGTTCTGCCTCAGGCAGTAGTAATACTTTTAGTCACTGAAGGAATTCAAATATAATTGTGCAATGATAGAGTGGAGACAGTTCCACGTCTAAGCAATGAAACAGCACCAGAAGCTGCCAAAAACTCAGTGGCTTGCAGCATTTGTGGTTTATCTGTTACCCAAGTTACACATCTGTAATGGTTTGGTTATAACTCCCTTCCTCTTCCTCAGTGTCTTCCCAAGAGGCCCAGGTAGACAGAAGCAGCCCTCAGACAGGGAATAAACTTAAGTCTCACATCTAAGCAAAACGAGGGGCCTAAAAATTTAGCATTAGGTAGATTCATGTGCACATGTGTGTATTCATGGGCATTTGTGTCTGTAAGTACATGTGTGTATACAGGTACACATACAGTATAGGTACACATGAATGTTTGAGCATATACATACAGATGGCAGATGTCAACTTTGCTGTTATTTTTCAGGTAATGTCCACCTCGGTCTTTTGTTCTTTTGTGTGTTGTGTTGTTGTGTTGTGTTGTGTTTTGTTTTGTGTTGAAACAATCTCCCACTTGGCCTGGAACTTTCCATCTATGCTAAGCTGGTTGTCCAGTGAGACCCAGTGAGACACCTGCTTCTGCCTCTCTGGAACTACATGTGTACCACCACATTCAGATTCCTTCTGTGGGTTCTGGTGACCAAACTCATGTCCTCATGCTTAGTGGACAGATGCTTTATCATCTACGCTGTGTTCCCCACTCCAGGAGTGGATTTGTAGAGTGTTCAGAATGATATTTCTGCACATATTCCATTGACCAAAGCTAACCTCATGGCCTGTTCTGAGTTAAAATGTGTAGGACACAGAGTTTGTTCCCAGGAATGGCCATTAACCATGTGTCCACTTCACATGTCCAGGGCAAGGAAGCCTGTGACCTAAGCTACTACAATGACCAGGTGATGACAAGGGTCATGATAAGCTAGTTGGGATTCCAGGATGTTTGTGACTCTCTCTGTGTTTTTTGTGGGAGACAATTAACTGGTGGTATATCTGTGGAGAGCATGATAGTGTAGAACAGAAAGAGTAAGTTTCCCAGAGCTGATTGCCAGCTTCTCACCACATCCTTCCCTGCGGATGCCAGAAGACTTGATGCTCAACAGAAATGAGTCACATGAAAAAGGCCAAAAAAAGGCAATAGTCATTCTAACAATGGATGTGGACCAATATAATTAAAATGTTACCATTTTCAACATAAAAACAATGAAAAAATTATAATTTTATATTTTTATATTTACTGTCTTTGTGGGAGACTAAACCTCTTGAGTACAATCTTACTCTTTTGAGTAATTATTACTTGGAGTGGCCATCATATAATTCTGGAATCAGATAGATACAAATTTGTGGTCTCAAGATGGATGTGAGGAAGGTATTTGGTTGCTGCTACTAGAATGTCTCACATATGCTATTGTTGTAGCTGGGATATGTTTTTGTGGTCCTGGGGAAGATACTTTCCTTTATACACTTTCTTCTCAGGATAAAGAGGAGAGCTTTATCTTTCTTGAATGAGGTGTGTAAGCATTACTGATAGCTCATATATGTTGCCTGGCATATGATACTCATGATCAATAAGTACTTATAATGATAAAATTGTGTTATTTTATAAGGGAAGAAGGAAACAAGACAGACATGGGAGATAGCTCAGTGCACGTGCTTACCACACAATCATGAAGGCTGCGGTTCAGATCCCTTGAACTCACTCAAGTGCTAGTGGACATACTAGACCATCTGAAGTTTCAGTATTAGAAGTTAGAGACGGAGAATCCCCAAGACAACCTGGTCAGTGCGATTAGTAATATTGTGAGCTCTGGGTTTGATTAAGAGAGTCTGTCTCTGTGAATAAGGGGGAAGAATATTAGAGGATAATTCTGAACTTCAACCTGGGGCCTCCTCATGCACAGGTGCACATATACTCCCATACATGTGTAGCCACATACATGCAAGCAGCCATATATATGTACACATGAAAGACAAAAAAGAGAGGTAAAGGAGGTAAGGAGAGGAAAAGTGCTAGTGGCAATGTACAAAAAGGTTAGAGTCAGTAAACAGGGAGTGTGTGCCTGTTACCCAGGTAGCAGATCCCAGTCCCGAGTGCTTTCCTCTGCCATTTGCCTATGAGTTGGTCTAAGTGATTATCTTGCTAGAACCATTCAGCTTAATTCCTTTTATGCATCATACTCTCTGCTTCAATAATCATAATTGGAAAGGTGTTATACTTTATATTCCAAAGGGTTTGGAAAAACAGTTCACAAATGTCAGGTGGGGTTTTGTGGATTCAACATGGCTGAAGTAGTTGAGACTTACTTCCAACAGCTTACCATGGAGTGCCACTGAGATGAATGGCCAGTTTGCTCCCATCTAAATCCAGGATACCGACAACATTGAAGTTAAGGAGAGCCTATCAAAAAGTCACTTTTCAGTGCCATCCTCAGGGATGCTGTACACAGCCCAGGACATTTCCTATGGCAGGGAAAGTCTTTTCATATGGAAGGTAAAGAAAACTGGTGTTAAAAACATCACTAGAAGGCTTGGGAGTGTAGCTCAGTTATTGAGTGCTTTACTAGCCTGTGCAAAACCCTAGTTCATTTCCAAATACCACATAAATTGAGGTGTGGGGGCCTATTCCTATACTCACAGAATTTAGAAGATGGAAGCAGGAGGACTGGAAAATCAAGCTTGGTTATACAGCAGGTACAAGGCCAGCATAGCTAGACACACACACACACACACACACACACACACACACACACACACACACACACACACATACACACTCGTGCATATACATACACAAAAATGCATACTCACACACACAAACTACATACACACAGATACTGTGCACACATTCACATACACATAAAAACTTCACTTGCATATGTACACTCACATACACACATACCCACTCATTCACACACACACACACACACACACCATAATCACATGCATACACATACCTCACACAGACATACATACTCATACACACAGACATACATACTGCATATATACACAAACATACATTAACACACACAAACCACACACACATACACACAAAAATAACCACATACTTATACACACTACACACACACACACACACACACACACACACACACACACACAAGCCACAGCCAGTGCTTCTTTAAAAATTCTTCACCTAACCTTCCTTACAAGCAGCCAGATTTCACATTCTTTTAAGTATGTGCGTCTTGACAGTAAGCACTCCCTCACTTTATGGTTCCAGCACCTTCCCTGGGACCAAAACAAACAAACAAACAAACAAAATAAACACCCAAGCAATATGGATTCTACTTTCTGTCCACCAAGTTGGAGGAAGCTTGCAAACACTCCTTTTTCAGGATAATGAGCATCTCAAAGTTGATCCTTGATCCCATAGCAAAGTAGAGAATGAGTTGCATCCTCTGGCTGGCCGAATAGCCCTGTTAACAACTGGCATCGTGGCCTACAAAGGGGAGAGGCGACCTTTGGAATTTTCAGTAGCTAATTTCCAAGAACTGCCCTCTTCTCTGCTGAGACCAGCAAAGACCAGTTGGCTCACATGAGGTACCTGGGGTATTTGATCTCACAGCACTTGAAAAGACAGCAGAAAATATAGCCTAGATATTTCATAGTAAAAATCATTTATAACTTCAATTTTTCATATATCCTTAGCAACTTTTACATTGGGAAGAAAAAAATGTAGTTTTCCTCACAGCAAACATTATGGGTAGCTCTCTTAGAATCAGTTAGGAGCGTGCACAATTGAGACAAATCACAAAAAAAAAATTGGTCTCACTCTATTTGATCTTATTATTTTACATGAATAAGAAAACAAATGAATCTTTTATGAACTTCACTTTCATCATGAATAATGTTATATTTGACATTTAAACATACTCTTAATTATTTACTGCATCTCTTTCTGTTAATTTGTGGGCACTTAAAAATAGGTTTTAAAAAATAATTTGGAAAGGGGTCAATTTTGCATAAACATACCTTTCAGCACTTCTATACAATCTACTCATTTCAAGGACATTTTCCATATAGGGCCCAACTTCTGCATTTCCTTTGTGCTGCAGCTTAATGAAAGCCCAGCATTTTTCTTGCTCCAAAAATGCCAAATGTAGTTAAGAATGCCTTGATAATATGCTGTTGCTAAAAACTATTTATATTCATGGATTCCTGACAGGTTGCTGCTTTGTAACATGGTATCTTTCATTGTAGGGCTTTGGCCAACATATGGTATACATATATAGGTCTGTATATAGAGCAGGTAAATATGTATATGTATGTTAATTTACAAAATTAGCATGTATGTCATAAGGATTTTACTGTACTTCCAACTGCATCTCATATTCTGAGAAATACAAATGCATAAAGCATTCATTGTCAGGATAGAGTTCTATACATCTATAAATCACCTTTAAATGGTTATGAATATTTTAGGAGCTAGGAATAATGTATAGGGAAGCGAGATGCCCTAAATTTCAACCAATGTCAGCTTCATGTTTTACTGCTTCTATTTGAAATATCTCGTTTGCATCAAGGATGAGATTAAAAGACAATACTAGTGACTTCCGTAAAGTCATGTGTGTGTGGTGTGTGTGTGTGTGTGTGTGTGTGTGTGTGTGTGTGTGTGTGTGTGGTTGTATGTGAAAAGATATGGGATGGGTTGAAACCATTTCAGTGAAAGAGTTTGATACATTCTAGCTTATGCATGAACATGCAGTATCATTTGAACCTTGTGTGTTCCTGTCTGTCTGTCTGTCTGTCTGTCTGTGTGTACACTCATATGCATGTGTGGGATATACCTGCATGAAAATCAGAAACCAATATCAAGTGTCTTCCTCAACCATTCTCCACTTTGATCTTGAGACAGAGTCTCTCACTGAAGCTGACACTCAGGGATTTGGCTAGACTCGTCCACTAGCAAAGCTCTTGTGTCTTCTGATTCTTCCTTCCCTGCACTGGGATTATGCAAGTTTACAACCACATCTGCCTTCTTATGGGAGTGCTGGAAATTTGAACTTGGGTCCTTACGGTTGCATAATGAGCCATTTACCACCTGAATCATTTCTCCCCATTTCAGGGAACATTCTTTTTTTTTTTTCTGCATGATTAGAAACTGCTCCAAAGTTGCTAGACACATGCATAAGCCATTAGGAGTCCAAGCTATTCCTCCAGAGGTCCATGGTTTGATTCCTACCACCCATATTGTGACACAACCTCCTGTAAATCCAGCTACAGGGAATCTGACACCCTTTTCTGGTCTCTGTGGGTACTGTACACACATGTTGTACAGATATGTGTGTAGGCGTACACACATGCAAATGACTATATTTTGTAAATATATAAATAATAAGTTAATTATAAAACTGCTCCAGAGAGGCTGAGCATGGATGTCACAGAAGTTAATGAGAGTTAAGATGTGCCTGTAGTGAAGAGCGGGTTACAGTGGAAGAGGACGGGCCTACTACACTCCTGCCTTCACCATGTCCCCTGGGTAACTGTAGATCTTTATCAGTGGGTGGTTTATTGTTGGAAGCTTTCCCTGCTGGCCAGATAATGAGCGGGCAATTCTCTGGATAAACATAGCTAAATACTATTTGTATGCCATTTGGGAGCACAGGCTCATCTTGGACCTGCTGCACTTCACCAGGACCTCAGGATGCCCCCCTGGACCTGGGTTTCCACTGAGCGTCAGGTTCCACACAGGGATGGCCAGAGCCAAGCATCTTTGTCCTCATTTTGTAAAGGTAATAGGTCAGAGCACTGTACTCATTCTTCTTGCAAATGCAAGAATGCGAACAGCCTCAAAAGAGAGAATGAATTAAAATGCTGTTAATTATGCTTGAGGCTATAACATTGCTTCCCAAGTAATTATGGCAGGAATCAGCATCCCCAGTGCTTCTGGCTCCTAGGGGTTTGCAGAGGAAGTGAGAAGAGTGATTTGTGCTCTTCTCTCGAATGTTCTTGATCTTCCCAGACCACCTTCAAGCTAGGAAAGCTATTTGTAGGTCATTAGGACCACTATCAAAATGGGGTTGAGCAAAAAGGGTGCCTGCTGTGTTGATAAAAAAATAACCTATTTTCCCCTCATTTGTGGATTAAAATAGTGGCATTTAGAGAGGACATATTTGTTTTACAGAGGGAAATACTGGGGCTCCAGGTCTCACAGCTGATTAAAGAATTTTCAGTTTCGCTACCATCCCCAGATAAGCCTTTCCTCTCTTAGCCACAATGCAGGCAAAGAAAATGAAGGGAAAACAAGAAAAGGTGGATAAGACAAGAATCAGCTCTGGAACCTGGAGCTCAAGGGACTGAGCAGATCTGTCGCCCTCGACCTATGACCACTGGTTACCGGAAGGAAAGTAATTCCAGCTACTGCTGAGGTAGGAAATGCAGTGTCTGGTACAAAGTCTCTGGCAAATGGATTACAGGAAAGGGCGATGGCCTCTGATGCTGTCTCAGTGGCATTTGGGGACAGTCTGGAGTTGAGGAGTGGACCTCTGATGATTCCATATGTATCAGAAGTCAGGGGTTTATTTGTTCTTGTGGAGATTCCAAATACTCTTGAATGCAGCCCAGAGAATGAATTAAGAGGGAACAGGGCCACCACAGGTACTTTGAGACGTGAGGAGACTTGATAAGGGCTCAGCCGAGACGAGAAGTCTTTCAACTCCTTTAACTGTATCCTTGGGGGAAAACACACATACAGAGACATTTCTGAAAAGAGTGTCGATGGCACCACCCATTCCAAAGACATATCACTTAAATGAAATTAATGAAGTCTCAGGCAGACAAGGCTGAGTCCTGAGGAGCTCCAACCCTTGAGAGCACCATGGGAAAGCCTCAGCGAGGAGCCTGGAAGTTTAGTTTCCTAAAGGTTTTGGATGGTGAGAGGAACTGGGTTCAAGAGGACACTGACACAGATTACTGGGGAATACGTAAATAATTTATTAGAAAAGTTATTAGTGCCATTAAGAGAAAGAGTCCATATGGCAGAAATGGGGTTTCTATACCTTTCTGAGGATGGGGGTGTTTTCTCAGCACAAGCTTACAGCCAGACTCTGATTACCATGCAGGAGGTAGGGAGCAGGATGTGTAGCTACCCAAAGCCACTTTGCTATTTCTCTCTTCCTCGGTGAACAATGGATCCTGGCACTGGAGTCTGCTAGCTGGAGACTCACAGCAGGAGTCTGGCAGTGTCTAGAGGGAGGAGAGGGGCTGCTGCTGCTGGTGTTGAGTTAGCAGAGCCTGGATTCTACCATTGTAGTCTTAAGAGTTTCCACCTGAATTCTGAAACTCTGAGTCTCTGCTTCCCCATGTTAGAGCAAATTATTTCTAAAAAGGTTTGTATGCTCCTAGATAGGGATCAGCCCAAAGGAGAATTGTGACAAACCTCAAGGCCACCATTCTAGGTACTATATTTTCTGAATCAAAGATTTTTTTCAGGATATATGATTATAATAATATACATGATACATACATATCATTCATATATATATATATATATATATATATATATATATATATATATATATATATTTTAAACTTCTAGACACAAGACACTGTCTGGACAGTGCACCTTTTTCTTCCTGTACAGCAAGCAGATATTTATTTAATCATAGAAACTCAGGGTTCACGGAGCTTTGAAATAAGTCTTCACTGAGGCTGAAATCCTGCTTTGTCTTTTTTGAGTTTTGGTTTGTACAAACAAATCTCACTCTTCTAGAAACTGATTCTCAAATTGACAGCACACTGAAACCAGCTAGAATTAAAAATACCACAGGAACCCAGTTTAATTGACTGGAGAACCTCCTACCTAGGAGTCGTTAAATATACACATACACACAATTAATTGCATTATTAAGAGGTTATCTTAAAGCAACACTCATGCAACCACCCACACAATATTGGACAAAAGAGATTTGTTCTTATGCTAAAATGGTTTTATGGAAACAAAATTAAACACTCCAAGGACTGGAAGCACCCAAGGACTGGAGAGATAGTTTAGTTGGGAAAAGCACTTGCCTCAAAAGGACCTGAGTTTGTATCCCAAGGATCTATATAAAAAGCCTGGTGTAGTAGCATACACCTCTAATCCTAGCAACTGTGAGAGAAGAGACAGAGACAGAGGATCTTTGGAAGCTCCAGGTAGCTAGCCTGCCTACATCATGAGGTTTCCAGCCAGGGAGTCCCCATCTTAAAGAAAACAGTGGAAGTTCCCTGACAACCACCACTCAGTGTTTTCTTCTCATCTCTACACACATTCTGAGTAGGAGAGTACACACACCAGCAAGTGTGTACATATGGGTGCACATGAAAATTACTTATAAAACAAGATAAAGCTTGATTTCTGCTCAGTGATGGGAATATTTGCATATTGGCATCATCCAAAGAAGGACATCCTAGGATAGAAGATAAACAACAGAGTATGTTGGGGGACTTGTTTCTGGTTGAGGAGTGAAAATGATCAGACAGCCTGCCCGGGCTTTTCTGCCAGTTTTATAGTCTAGGCTGATCAGTCAGAGCCCCTCCATTGAGGAGATTCCCCTTAACCATCAAAGCATTGCCTAGAAAGAGTAGATAGCAGAATTTCTGCATCATTCCTCCTTATACACAAAGGCGCATGCTTGTCCCGAGGCCAGTTCTGAACATGTTAGCTGACAGTGGCCTTGAATCTGGCTTCATACAAGATTACATTTCAAAGCCAGAGAGAAATGAGTATGGGGCCACAACTAGTTTGCTCTTTGGAGGCAAATGGGGACGACAGATGACATGTGCAAGCAGAAAGTGATCCATGGTATATATCTTCCCCCAGTCTACCACTTAACAACCTCATCCAAAGCCTGACACTTCATTTATAAAAGCTATGGGTTCCGGGGAGCCATACCTTCTATGAGCCTCAGTGGCTTGTGGTTGTGGGATAAGAATCCTGAAGTCTGGTGGATGCTTTGCCAGATTAAACCACCCTAATCCTACAGGGAGCTTTGGTTATAGGGTGTGAAGGATGGTGTTACTAATGGGGAGTATTATATATTTCATACACATGGTGTGAGGATATATTAAACAGAAGACGATTGATTTAAATTAAGAATGATTAACATTTTGGCACAAATTAGCTGATCAGATGCTAGCAAAAGCCTTAGGGACAAGGACATAGGAGAGGAGAGATGGGATGGGGAAGTGGGACAGTGAAATCCAAGGCTTTGGGAAGGGGTGCCAGGGGAGACATTGCCCCAAGTGTCTTTGGCTAAGAGGGGGATCAGGGGAATGGGAGTTTTCATGACAGGGGTGAAGGCAGGACACAAAAGAAAGGCTGAAGGACAAACTATGCTTCTGTTGGAAGGCACAAGGGAGGGAGGAAGATAGCCTTGTTTCTCCTCCCACATCATCCTCAATCTAAATATATTGGGAACAGCATTTTCTCTCTTTACAACATTAACCATAGTAGTTAGCACTGGCAAGTGTTTCCTGGGTCCCAGTCTTCACTCCAATCCTTTACACCATCTCTGTGACATGGTGCTATCATAGAGACCAGAGAGACTAGTTTGGCAAAAGTGACACAGTCATAGTCTCTAAGCTAGAATTATAAATGCAATAAATGAGTAACTCTCTGTGCCTCTGTCTCTTTCTGTCCCTGTCTCTCTCTGTGTGTCTCTGTCTATCTCTGACTCCTCTGACTGTCTCTGTCTCTGTCTCAGTGGCATAAAAGTCTGAGTTGAACCTCTGTACTTGAAACCTTGTAGATGTCTCTGTCTCAGTGGCATAAAAGTCTGAGTTGAACCTCTGTACTTGAAACCTTGTAGACTGTTCTGCCTGGCTATCCTTCCTCTTTCTACAAAGATGGTTCTTCGATGGACAGATGGGTGATAGATAGAGAACCTAGTATATGTTATCTCTCTTAAACAGAGACAGAAAAGCAGAGAGATGGTGGGACAGAAAGAGGGAGGGAGAGAGAGGGAGAGGGAAGGGGAGGGGAAGGGGAGGGGGAGGGAGGGAGAGGGGAAGAGGGGGAGGGAGAGAGAGAGAAAGAGAGAGGGAGAGGGAGAGAGAGGGAAGGAGGAAGTGAGAGAGGGACAGAGGAAGGGAGGGAGGGAGGGAGGGAGGGAGGGAGGGAGAGAGAGGGGAAGAGGGGAAGGGAGAGAGAGAGAGAAAGAGAGAGGGAGAGGGAGAGAGAGGGAAGGAGGAAGGGAGAGAGGGACAGAGGAAGGGAGGGAGGGAGGGGGGAAGGAGGGAGGGAGGGAAGGAGGGAGAGAGAACTGTGGAGTTTTATTAAAAACAAGAGCTAATGGGGTTGAGGCCAGAGGTATTTGGGTTTTCCCTAGTAGGCAGAGAGGATAGGTGATTTAGTGATTAGAAAATTATCTTACCCAAACTCACCACAAAACCACCCATCAACCCCCAGAAAGGCTATATGTGTACATGTGTGTGTGCACATGTGTGTGCATGTGAGTGTGTATGTCCAAGCATGCACATGCTCCTTAAGGCTACATATGTGTATATGAAAAGAGAGAGAAGACAGATAATCAATGAATGTATTTAAATTGGCATGTTATTATCTTTACTGAATCCACTGTGTAACATTTCAATACATGCATAAATGTTCAATGACCCAGGGGCGGGTCATGGCATATCCATCACTCAACATTACCCTTGTCATATCTGCTGCCAGGAGTGGCCAGGAGCCATGTATCCTTGAGGCCCGTACTTGCTTCTGGATGGTAGTACCCAAGTTGGAACACTTGCCTTTTTGGTTGTGAGTTTTGCCTTTCAGAGCTGAGCCAACTATGCAGTCCATAGGATGGAGTTCTTAAAGACTCTCCCTGCTTCCACATGACCATGAATGTGAACGAAGGAGACAAGAGAAAGATGGAGCTTCTATGGGTGTGCACTAAGGTAGAACTCATAGGGAAGGTGGTGCCTAGAGGAGGTGGGGAATGAAAAGCTACATGGGATTTAAGGGACCCAGAGGCAGAGATGCTGAAACTTACTCCAAACAGTGGTCTCAGCCTGCCAGACTGATGTGAAGGAAGAAGGCCATCATAACAGTACCTGTTTTATGCCCCAGAGCTAGTACTGTCCCCATCACTGCAGAGTTATCAACGTTTCTCTCTCAAAAACACAGAAGGGCTTCCATGGAGCTAGGCAGCAGCAGCTTGTGCCTTGGTTGCAGATGTCTTTCCAGGTCAGAGGCTCATTTCACAGAAGGAGCACTGCATTTGCCTTGATTTTAAAAGCAGAGTCATTTAAAAAGTAAAACCAAAAGGCTAAGTGCATCTGCTTGTGTTGAAAGTCCCCCTCAGTCTGATCTGATTTCCCTTTGCTAAAAGCTTCTAGGACGGCTCTGGGTTTTGTCTCTCCCTAGTGCTTTAACTGACCCCTTAAAAGAAAGGCCTAGACTCTCTCTTAAGTTCCCTGTACAGCCAGAAGGCTGATGGTAATACCACACATGCACTGACCTGACTCTGGACAAGAGGCACCCTGAGGGCAGGAAGCTGCCTTTCTGTCTCCCTTGCTCACTATTCTGGACATTGTTCTTACTCCAGGGAGCAGCACAAAGAAGGTCCTTGGCCAGGGGACTACTGTTCAGAGGGCAAGTTGCCCTCCTGAGGGTGCTCAGAGAGTCTGTTTGTCATCTTTGGGCACAACAACTCGCTATCCACACATTGCAAATCCCAGCTATCAGCCTAGCATCATGGTTATTATCCCAGTTTCTGAGGGTCAGATGTACAGATACAGGACTGGAGCTGTAGCCCAATGGTAGAATGTGTGCTTAGCATGTGCAGGGCTCTGGGTTCAAATCATACTATCATAGAAGGAAGAAAGGAAGGAAGGAAGGAAGGAGGAAGGAAGGAGGGAAGGAAGGAAGGAGGGAAGGAAGGAAGGAAGGTAGGTAGAGAGAGAAGGGAGGAAGGAAGGGAGGGAGGGATGGAGGGAGAGAGGTTGATGAAAGTAAGAGAAGAAATAAGAAGAGAGGGAAGATGGAGGAAGGAGGAGTAATGGAGAGGGGTTTGAATGGAGAGAAAGGAAAGGGAAGAGAGAGGGAAAGGGGAAAAGAGGGAAGGGAATAAGAGGAGGAGAAAGGAAGAGGAGAAAGGGAAGGCAAAGCAACGAGAGGAGATAAGGGGATGATGGGAGAGGGTGAGGAAAGGAGGAAAGGCAGAAAGGGGAAAGGTAGAAGGGAATAGTAGAGAAGGGAAGAGAGGGAGTGAAAGAAAGGGGGGAGAGGGGGCAGGGTGGGGTATGCATCCCTCTGTCCCAAAGTCCTCTCAAGGCTGCAGAGATGGTGTCAGCCAAGACCATGCCTTCTCTAAGGCCAGATGGGGACAAGTCCTCACCCTCAATCTTGCTTGACCATCCACAGGATCTAGTCTTTTGCTAACTGACCCAGCAGCCACAGTCCTATCCAGTCCATGGCCACCTTCCTTAGTCAAAGTCACAGTCTGTCAGCAAGACACTCACATTCACACCCTGACCATGAATACAGCCTCACCCGCTTTGTACTCTATACCAAGGAAACATAAAGTCTCAGGTCCTATCTGTACCAAAGACAGAGACCTGATCAGGCTGTGAGTTACCCAGAGAGCCAATGACCAGAGATGTCTCAGCATCTGGCCCCATAGGTAATGATTGCCATGAGCCTGTAGCAAGCAGCACCTTAGCTTTCCTTCATCTATTTTCTTTATGGTCACCAAGATGGCATAAAGATATAATAAAGATGGCAAGATATTCATGCTGGCAATATTCAAAGCAACATGAAGCCAGTCTGGGTGACAGTGGGAAGGAGTCACAGTCTACTGGGAGAGAGGTATGCACACAAAAGATTCCACAAGAAATACTGACCCACAAAGCACAGACTGGAGTAAGAGGATTCAAGTTCAGAATTCTAAAATCCAGTGAGGCTGATCAGCTTGGGGCTAGAGCTGTCCAGGATGTTCACAATGTAGGTTATTCAAGGGAGATCTTGAGTGCACAACTACCAGAGAACACTGACTTTTATCCACATGCTATTTAGTGTCTTACAAGAAATATTTCACTTAATTTTCAAAGCAATCCCCAAAGGGAACAGAACCTCAGAGAGGTGGGATAAGTCCCTGAGGAGTACCCAGCTTCCAGGTGGTGAAGATGATGCTAAACACATGCCTGTACACTCTATACTTGTTACCACTGGAGCGGGGCGGGGGGGTTCCTCCTACTAGACTGGCTTCTGGTGGCTTGAAGAACAGGACACATGTACCTCCTGGGAGGAAATGACATTTACAGACACATGTAGGCAAGCAAAAACCAACTATCTCTCTACCAGGGAACTTCTGTTCCTGGTATGTAGAAATCTTTATCTCTTTCTGGGTCTGGCTCATTGATAGTTTCCGATCTCATCGCTTCTAGCGAAAGTGGTTAGCAACCTATTGCTTCCAGCAGTCATCTTCTGTCGGAGGATCTTGTTGGCTCACAGCTCTGGTATCACCAATATGTTCATGGTATGCAGAATAAAGCATGTGCCTAATTCAGGCTGGGGTGGCCACAACTGAGGAATGTGGTCGAAAGGGAGACTGAGCATGCAGCCCTTAGGGAGTTTGACTTACTCCGCAAATGATGGTAGGGCCACGGAGTCTGCACAGGATGGGAATTAGAAGAGCAGCGCTAAGGACTGTCACTGTGTAAGGGCAGGGGCATGGGTAATATTTCAGGTTTCTAGAAGTAGTTTTCTGTGTCTTCTGTCTCCCACCACCCCCACAATCTTACCTCCCACCTTCCCCTTCCAGAAGGAGACATTGGAGACTTCTTTCTGATTCTTCAAGAAAATACCAGCATTAAACAAACAAACAAGCAAAATAAAACAAAAACCCAATGTCTGACATCTCCAGATCCCAACTTCTAGACCTGGTTTTGGCTCTGAAGTGCTTTGTGATCTCAGATGAGTCTCTTCATATCTCTAAGACTGACTTTCCACTTCTAGAAAATGAGGGGTTGGGCCCGAAGCCAATCGTATGATCTCATTTATACTTGTTTCTAATTTGTAGCTTGAAAAATTAATATATAATTCAGGGCAAACTGGGCTTTATTCTAAAGCCAGGGAGTTGCTGATGTACCTAATTTCATTGTTTCTTGCTCTGTTAATAAGGAATTTCAATATTTCTAGTTATTAGTCCTTGCTCCCTATTCTCAAGATCTCCTGTTGTCAAGAAAACAGTCCTTATGTTGCAAAGGACAAATGTGTTGACTTATGCATCTCAATTGTTTTGTTTTGTTTTTTCTATTTTACACAGGGTCTCATAAGGCACTGACTGGCTTTTATCTCTGTAGCCAAGGATAACCTTGAATTTATGATCCTCAGGTTTCTACCTTCCTAATGCTGAGATTACAAGCCTGCACCATCATGCCTGGATTATGCTGTGCTGGAGATGGAACCCAGGGCTTCATATATGCTAGGCAAGAACTCCACACAAGGAGCTACATTCCCTCACCATGCTTCCTTGAAATCTGTGTCCTCCTCCACAAAAGGTCTAGAAATACATATCTGGTCTCCTAAAAGACAAAGTTCTGAAGGTAGGTGAGCAATATATTATAACACATTATCAACTAGATATGACCAAAGGATAGGGTCATTCCTGGAGTTTCAAAGACAAGAAGAAATAGTGAACAACAAGTCTCAGAACTTCCTCACGATGCACAAGTTAATAAAAGGCTCACAAACACCACCATTCTATAACTATAGTCACTGCCTGTCTGCCCTCTGTCTCTTGCACCCTACTTCTACATTCAGGGATCTGCCAGTCGTGGGTCTCTACAGCCTCCAGTAAATATGTACTTAGTAGTTCTCAGAACTATTTCCATATAGGGCTTAACCATGGAACACAAATGGGGCATCTAACTGGGCCTGAGTGATATAGCATCTGTAATCATGCCCCAACCCCCCTCTCCTGGCTGGACATGTCCCCTCTTCTTCCTATCACCCTTCTCTCCTCCTCCTCCTCCTCCTCCTCCTCCTCTTCTTCTTCTTCTTCTTCCTCTCCTTCTCATCCTCTCTCTGTCGCTCCCTCTGCCATATCCTTCACCTTTCCTTTCCTCATGCACATAACCAAGGGTCCTCTTTCACTTCTGCAAGGATAGGTGGTTACCCTCTAAGACTTCAGACTTGGGTTCTATTAAGGCGCAATGCTGTAGAGTTTGAGACAGACAGTTAGGGAAAAAGCCATGACATCTCAGAGTATGTCATGGTAATGAGTTTCTCTCCAGACTGGCAGGCACCAAGTGTGGCCATATTCAAGGGCTCCAGTCTGACTTACCTGGCCCTTCAGAGACCATGTGTCACATCTTAACAATGGAAACAGTGAAATTGATGGTTTACTCTGCACATCCCTATAAACTTGACCATGTATGGGTGTGACCCTGAGTGGGACAGAGTCATCTGGCTGGCTTCCTTTGCCTTTTGGTTTTTAAAGTCCCTCCTTGATCCCAAACCTCCCGATCTTCTCTCTTCACAAATCCAGAATTTAAAATTCAATTCTAGATTCAAAACACAAAATCTATATTTAAATTTTTACTAATATTATTTCAGAACAAGGCAGAATTCATTAAAAAGAAATTCAATTTCCCCTTCAAACCTGAAGTCATAATAAAAACTAAGTGGGCTTAGTCTAAGTGCTCTCATCAAGAAAGGTATTACTTTCCCTAGGAATGGGCAACAGAAGGGGCACAGAGCACCTGTCACCCCAATCTTGTTGTCTTGACATCTATACAACAAAGAAGCAATCATGGAAGGGAGAATGTATAGATGTGAGGTCCCACTTTTTTTTATAACAGGGGTATATGAACATGTACCTAATCCATATAGGACACAGTTAACTCCAATGCAAAACAGAGCAAAGGAGCTCACGTGTAGTATGAGACAAAAAAGACATCATTTTAAGGAAGTGGGGTAACAGGTCATTCTAAACACTCAATGAATTCCAGAAGACCATTCCTTGTAAGCATGTAGAATTGAGAGCAGGGACATCCAAAAGTATTCCAAGGTCACCCATTGGGAGTAGGAAGAGATGACCACATAATTTCTTTGCAGAGAAATTAGCCTCATCAGGGGTGGAGATGCAGCTCCATTGGAAGACAATTTGCCTAGCACACAGGAAGCCTTGGGCTCAACCCTCAGCATCACATACATTAGGCATAGAGGTGGATGCCTGTAATTTCAGCATTGGATAGGTGGAAGAAGGAGGTCCAGAAGTTCAAGTTTGTCCTTGGCTACATAATGATTTCAAAGAGATCAGCCTGAGGTCTCACATAAAACCCAAGTCGTTGCCTGGGTTATGTCAGTGTGTTGAGACAAGTTAGTGAGTATTTACACTTAGACAAATGGGACAGTGTCATACTCTTCAAATCAAACTAAACAAAGTACCCACTTGCCTAGGAGAGTGTTATAGTCTACTCCAAAACATGTGTAAATGATACTGTCCAAATCATGCAGGGCCTCATATTGTTTCGTTGTGACAAAACTAACTTGACAAACCACATGGACACTGGCAAAGGACAAAAGACTCCTGGGTCAGAGACAAAAGTCTAACAACATGTAGCAAACATCAAGAACCTCATGTGTGTCCAGCTACCTGTCCCCGAATTCACATACTGTGGGAACACAGGGAGACTCTGGCCTTGCAGTGCTTGTGTTGTGGCTGAGAAACCCAGAATGAGTGAACGCCAAATCTTTTATAATGGTCTTATGAGAAAGCCCAGCCAACTGGAGCTTTAGGGGATGACATCATCCTTATCATAGTGGATGGCAAATGACACTGTTCTCTGTTCTAGACCCTGTGTTTCAAGTAAAATATAGTCCAGAATGGAAGCTGTCAGAGGCTCTCCTCCTACTCCTACTCCTGCTCCTCTTCCTCCTTCTCTTCTCTTTCTCTTTCTCCTTCTCCTTCCTCCTCCTCTTCCTCTTCTTCCTTCTTTCCTTCCCTCTCCTCCTTTTTTCTTTTTTTTTACTCCTTCTTTATTCTTCCTCCTCCTCTTCCTCCTCCTTCCACCACCAAATAGGCAGGAAAACAAGAGAACTGTGAGCAATTGTTTCACTAAAGATAAAGTATACTAGTGATAGAATATACAAATGAAATTAAGAAAAATGTTGGGACCCTGCTACTTGAAGACAAGGAAAAGCTTTTGATAAGACCAGAGTAAAAAATTTATCAACATAGAGTTATATCTAATATATAAAACAAGGAGTAGGAATATAGCTAGTTGATGAGATGTTTATCTGAAGTGCCTGAAGCCCTGGGTCCAATCCCCAGCACTCCATAAATTGTGGATGGTGGTTCAAGTCTGGAATCCCAGCACTCAGGAGTAAGAGGTAGGAAGGTCACAAGTTCAAGATCATCTTTGAATACACAGCCAGTTTGAGACTGGGCTGGGATATGGGAATGAACCCATTTCAAGGAGGAGAAAAATGAAAACATGATGTAAATACATAAATGCTTTTAAATATTATCAAATGGTAAGTACTCATTTATGTAAATTATAAATAAATATTCTCAGAAGATATAAAACCAGGGTCTTAATTTGTTTCCTATTGCGGAATACTCAGTCAAAGCATATGAAGCTACACTTTCAAAATGGATTTCATATAAGTGGTGGAGACTTGGAAGAAACAAAGAGGGCAAAGACATAGGCATAATGTTCTGTGATAGCAGAAGATATAGAAACTTTTCAAGAGCCTCTACATACTGATTGCTCCTTTTGGTATCAAATAGCTTTTGTATCCAATGTCAGGTTAAAGCCTCTTTAGGACTTGGATTAGATTCAGTTGACTGACAACATCCCTATCTCTTACAGCCTCTTTCTCTAGAAAACTCTAGAAAACTGCACTTCACTCTGGCATACTATCCACAAGTTTACCTACTCCAAATCCATCTGGTCACACTCATATCTGTCTGTTGATGACATTGGGACCGAGTAAATCACACAAGGGGAGGACATGGGGGATTGTGAAAGGACGTTCCAGTGACTAGAAAGTACATAGTTATGACTTCCAGATGAAGTCTGTTTCTTGGTCTTGTTCTCATAGATTCATGAACCAACTTCTGAACTGCCAGGCCCTCCTGCTATAAATGGCATTGCTGTCTGTCCTGGAAATCTTTCTACAGGTAGACCAAGCCACTCCTTTTGTTAGAGACCCTAGAAACAATCTTCATAGTTGTCTGATGCTGAGCTGTTCACAAGGGCAGAAGTGGTTCACCCCTGACTGATTGTCACAAGGGAATGACCCTAGGTTTGCCTCCTCATCCCTTGGTCAAAAGGTGGATGTAGCATTCCTTACTTCATTTCCCAGTGTACAGGGTATGGATTTCGAGTTCTTCAAAACCTATCTTTGTGCACTGACTCATCTCTAGATCACAGTGTAACTTTGCATTAATGATATTCCTTTTTCATACCTCAGATGCCCCACCTGTCAATGTGTGGTGATGCTCTTGCGGAAGTTATTTGCAGCAAACACATGGCATATACTAGGTTCTCCTCATACACTAGTTTGTTCTCTTCTTAGCTCCCATCTTACAGAACAGGAAGGAAAACTGACAAGAAAGAGGAATGTTCTGTCTAATATTTAATCTATTAGACTTACCATTTAATTGCTATTATCTTGCATTTTCCCTTTTTTAAAAAAATTAGTTTTGTGTGTATATGCATATGTGTGCTTAGAGGTTCTTGTGGGTGTAATTATTTATGGAGTTGCATAGTTGCATGTGAATGTGTGTGTGTGTGTGTGTGTGTGTGTGTGTGTGTGTTTACATGTGAAGGTTAGAGGTCAACCTTGAGTACTGTTCCTCATGCACCATCCACTCTGATTTTAAGACATCATTTTTTCTCTTACAATCCACTAATGAAGCTAGGTTAGCTAGCCAGTGAGTCCCAGGGATCTTCTTGTCTCTGCCTACCCAGCACTGGGATTATAAGAGCATTCTAATATGCCCAGAATTTTTACATGGGTGTTGGGAATTAAACTCAGGTCTTCATACTTGTAGGGCAAACATTGTATAGATTGAGCCATCTCCCTGAGAATGAGAGCACCATTTCTAACTCATCTGAGATGGGAATCAGTGATAGAAGGAATTAGCAAACAGAAAATGCTGGCAGCTAAGATGATTTGAAAAATGAGCTTTTAGGGGCATTTCCCATTCAAATGATAAAACCCCCATCCTTGCACAGTCTATGTCTGGGTTCTGAAAAGCAGAAGCCAAGAAGAGATTTGATGTTCTAGGATTTGTCAAGGGAACTTCCTGTGAGGGCAAAAATGGGGCAGAACAGGGAGAAGTTGGACAGCAGTCACAGTGCCCTGGGAGCTGGATCTCCATGGGCAGAGGAGGGAGAGAGAAAGAGTCAGATGGAAGCCCTCAGGTTGCCATACGGGACACAAAAGGTTAGGCAAGGACACCGCAGAATTCTCTAGCCAAGTCAGCTGTCACTGGAGTCCTGTGTCTCCTGGGAATGGGCCTGTCTTGGCACTAATGCAACACTCAGTCAGTGGCTGGGGATGCCTGACTCCGAATGCCTGCCCTAGACACAAAGGCAGCAAAAGATATCAGAGCAATGCAGCTTGGTCCTGGCTTAACTGCCAGTGTAGTGACTGCCTGCTGGCTGATCATGTGGCCAGAATGACTTAGGTTCCTCTATACTCACTTGCCCTCTTTGGGGCAGCTTCAGAGTTGGACTTTAAGAGGCCGTATCTTTTTTCTGTGATATTGGAAGAGATGGAAAGTCATAGTGCATTCAAAGGCATGTCCTCCTGTAGTGACAGAAACATCATTACTAACATTTTGACCTCAAATGGATTACATGACTCTGGGAAATAATTCATTCAAGTTTTTTTTTTCAGATGAACATGACGTCAAGAGATGGTGTTGGGTGGTAATAGAGGGTAGAACTGTTATGATTTGGGTGAGAAATGTTCCCTAAAGGTTCGTGGTTTTGAACACATGGTTCCCAGCTGGTTGCATGTTTGGGAATGTTGTGGAATCTTTAGGAGGTGGAGCCTCCTTGGAGGAAGTAGGTCACTGGGGACAGGCCTTGAGGTTCTATAATACAACTCTACTTCCATTCATTCTCTGATTCCTGGATCCAGTTGTCTGACGAAGTGCCTATAGCTGTGACTTCTTCACCATGACAGACTGTGCCCTTTAACTATAAGCTGAAATAAACCCCTTGTTCTATAAGTTAACTTTGTCAGGCTATTTTATCACAGCAAAAGTAAAGTAATTATGATAGGGTGCTCTCCGGTTGAGAATGTTCTATACCAGATGACAAATAAGTCCTGAAAGACACCACATCAGTAGCATTTCCAAAAATAAGATGTGAGCATTTGACACAGCTGATCATCTTACTGACCTTTACCAAAATGATAAGCCCAAATTAGGAGAAATGTGCCATTAAAACCTAGTACCCTGTCCAGCTGACTTCCAGGGGCATCTTGATATGGAGTCTGGGAAAGACCTCAGTGTAAGAGTTTATATACAGATGCTTTATCAGTGACAAAACTGGACCCACAGCTTTGAGCTCTGTGACCTCAGTAGAGGCTGAAGGACTCAGCTTGTCCTCCATATCCAGAACAGAGTTGTGACTGTTAGAACATTCAGGTCTAGAGCACATATACTCTTTGGCTGGACCTGTGGATCTGCCAGAGGACAGAACTAACAACACCCTGGAACCATTCCCAGAGACACATTTCTCTAGGAGCCAAGAAGAAATACAAGTGGATCCTTTTGAACTTATTAATAATTGTCACATTCCTGTCATGGCCATGGGGGAGTCAGTTTGAGGGAGGGTTGAAGTTCCAGGCTCTCTGTAGTGAGTCGGTATGTCAAGATAGTTCAGGGCTCTGAATTTCCTGTAGATCTGCCCTTCAGAAGACTGGGACATGGGGATGTCAAACAAATGTGGGTTCTAGGGCTTCAAAATTCTATAGAAGAGGGCCTGGAACCTTTATGGGAAAATCTTTCTCTATCATTCGTATGATAGAAAAAGTCACATAGGTATGAGTCAAATGCCCTGTTCTCAGAGTGGTATCTGAAGACACTAAGGTGTTGATTTTGACTTCATCCTTATTTCGTTGGGGAAGGGAGAAGGCTGAGTAGAACTATAATCAATACAATAACATAAAGTCAAGATGACCTACTTGCTCCAAAGTATAGTTTCCCCAGGCAGTTGGCTAAGTGACTCTGAGATGGAGGTTAGTATGCAGGTTTTGTATTTTCATGTATGTAAAGTGTCTTAGTTAGGGTTACTATGGCTGTGATGAAACACCATGTCTCAAAGCAAATTTGGGATGGAAGAGTTTCTTTGGAATACAGGACAGTAACTGTATTCCTCCAAACAGAGCAGGAACCTGGAGACAGGAGCTGATGCTGAGACCATAAAGGAAAGCTGCTTATTCCTCATGGCCTGCTCAGCCTGCTTTTATATAGACCTCAGGACCACTAGCCCAGGGGTGGAATTACCCAGAAGGGGCTGGACCTTCCCACAGCAATCACTAATTAAGAAAACATCCTACATGCTTACCCACAGCCCAATCTTGTGGAAGCATTTTCTAAATTGAAATTCTGTCCTCTCGGATAGCCATAGCTTGTGTTAACATAAAATTCACTAACACATAAGGATATTTATGTACTTATATGCACACACATATGGAAGCCAGAAGACAGCTTTACATGTGTGTACATGTGTGTTACCATAGAGGCTAGAGACATTGGATCCCCTGAATCTGGAGCTACAGTGGGTAATGGCTGTCCAATGTGGGTACTTAAAACCAAGCCTGGGACCTCAGGGAAGAGCAGCAAGTGCTCTTAGCCACGGAGCTATCTATATCTTCAACCCGACCCCAGTGGGTTCTTTGAATGGGATTCATATCCTTGTGCTTACACAGCAAACACTTCTCTTACTGAGTCATCTTCCTGAACCTAGCATACAGGTTTGGGTCATAGATAATTCTTGCAGCTGACAGCTACAGGAGAGGAAAGAACCAGAATTGCAAAGAGGGAGATGGTTGAACTGTGATGGAGTCCCAGGAAAAGTCCTCCAGGACCTCAGAAGAGCTTGGGTGCTAGGCTGGCCTTCTAGTCTTATCTTGAGTTCAGCAGGAACCCATAGCATTTCAAATCATTGGCTCAGCCAGTCACTCACTGAAGGCTTTCTGTGCAAAGAGGCATCATCTTGAGCAGCTTTAGTCAACCCTAAGAAGGCTGACAGCCAAGGGCACCTGTTAGGAGCACTCACAGAATCAGGGGAGGTATCCTTTATTTTTGTAGAGAGATTTAGGGACATAACCACTGCCAAAGTAGTTCTCAACTTCAGACGTGATTCATATATATTTAGCATCTCATCGGCACCTGCTGCACTGGGAAGCAATCCAGCTTCCTCCTCCACCCTCCGTAACACACTGTCTAGAATGAGCCCCTGATGCCAAAGGGGGAATCAGGATATATCACTTCTTACCATCTGAGAGACACTGACTGAGCAATCTATGTGTGGGAGTTCAATGAGACAACAGATCAGGCATTTGATTTTTAATGTTTGATAGAAGAAAGCCATCAACTATTTGCTGTGATAATCAGGTCAAAAGCTGTCCTAGAACATCAGTGTTAGCAATTGAGGGTCATTTTCCTCAAGTCATCATGAACTATAGGAGAGAATGTACGACTAGTATTCTTAAGGCAAAAATTATATCAAGACCCTAAGTCAGATCTTAAGACAAAATAGGGACTATACTATCCCAGCAGGACAAATCCACTCCTGATCTAACCTCCTTGGGATGAAACTTGAAGAGAATTTATATGGTAGGAATTAATGACTTCATGCCCAGATATTTGTACTCAGTTTTGGATGTCTCAAATATCAAGACTCCTAATACCTCAGTAATTATTTGAGTCATCTAGGAAAAAGACCCCACCCTATTCTTTTGATAGACAGGATTATTTGGTTTCTCTGTTTATTTATTCACTTGTAATGAGGAGGAGACACTTGGTGAGTCTGTTCTGTTCCTCCATCGGATTCCTTTATGCATAAGTTATTTGAGGATGGGATTTATACTCAAAGAATAATGAGGGAAAACATGAGTGGGAGAAATAATTTAAAAGCGGGTCATATTACAGAAAAGATCAGATACACACCCAAAGTCTCCAGAACCCAGACTTACTCAGCTCAGTTTGAAAGCCGTGTCAAGGGATAACTCAATCCCAGGATTGACTTCTCCAGTGAAACCTACCCTGCACTATCATATTTTTTTATGTTTAATTATATGTGCATATACATGTGGGGACCTGAGGAAGATATGTGTACTCGAGTGTGATTCCTTGCCTGAGGAAGCCAGGGGAGGAGGGAGTCAGATACCCTGCAGCTGAAGTTACAGGCGGTTGTGGGAGTCCCAGTGTGGGTGCTGGAAAGTGAATGTCCCTCCTCTGAAGGAGCAGTATGTGTGCTTAACTGTTGAGCCATCACCCCAGCTCATCATTTTTAAAAACAAAAATTATATTTGCTTTATGTGTGTAAGTGCTTATAAACCTACATGCATTTATAAGCACTGTATGCACCTATGATTTTTCCCATGAAGGTCAGAAGAGGATACTGCATTCCCTGGAACTAGAATTCCAGACATTTGTGTGCCACTGCGTGGGTGCTGAGAACTAAATTCTCATCCTCTGTAAGATCAGTAAGTGCTCTTCATGACTGAGTAACTTTCCCACCCAGTGAGCCCCTTACTTTTATTTTCTGAATTAAAGAACTCTGCATGCATGTGTGTTCCCTAAAAGGTTCTACCTGGAGGTAGATTAGCCTAAACTACCATGATTCATCCATATCTTCAAAAAATTCACAAAAATTAATGGAAGCCAAGCTTGAGGTATATATATGTATGTCACAGGCAAAGCTTCTGATGGAACCAAATGGCACTAAACCGACCAAATAATTTGATGACTAGAATTATAAACAGAAATATAATTTGCTCACAGTTTGTTTCTGAGACTAGAACTTACTCCTTTTACTTAGTCATTAATCTATGACATCAGGGAAACAAGACTGAAGCAACATATCTGAACTTCATTTTGAAATCTGTCAGGAGTATCTGAATGGATGTATATACTGAGAACAGTCTCTGGGTAACCTGGAGAGCCAGTCTTCAGAGCTAAGCACAGTTTACATTGTGCTTGTTGTTTTCCCAAATGACTGTCCTGTAACTACAACACACTGATAGAATCTATGAATAATAACCTGACCTAGGAAAAACAGCTCTACGGTTTTTAACTAGAAGCCACTGGACTCCAACCCTATGCCTCTAGTGTGCTTTCTGAGCTCCACGCTTGCCTGCTAAACAGATCTGCCCACTGTCTCCAAAGGCAAAACTGAAGCTATCACCTTACTGAACGCCTGACTTCTCTACCTTCTGTGGTTCTTTGTGTGTGTGTGTTGTGTATGGAAGGGGTGTAAATGTCCACAGAGCTCCTGTGAAGGTTAGCAAACAACCGGGCAATGGTTCTCACCTTCCTTACCTCGTTTGAGACAAGGTCTTATCTTTTGATATAAGCCAGGCCTTCAAGCTTCTTAGAACTCTTATGTGTCTGTCACCCACCTCAACAAAAGAATATAGTAATTAAAAGCAGGAACTCCCCAGGGTCTGGTGTTGTACACCTTTATCCCCAGTGGTAAACGGTGTATCTCTGTGAGCTACAGGCCTAACCTGGTCTTAAGTTCCAGACCTACATAATAGAAAGACTTTGTCACTAAGTAGTAAACAACCAACCACTTCTACCACCAACAAAACCTATGTAGGTCACTCCCACACCTAGCTTTGCATGGGTTTCAGGGATTTGAACTTTGGTCTTCTAGCTTGTGCTTTGGCCACTGAGCTATCTCCCTAGGTGCACTCTTATTATTTTTAATAGACCATGAGCTTCACAATACTTTAAAAGCTACATTAACTTGCATGTTAATCATAGCAATTTATCTAATTTTATCAACTTTAACCCTCTAAATATTTGTCCTATGATAGATGTTGGGGTGACCATACAGACTAATGAGGAAACTGGTAAAAGATGTAGTACAGTCCTTACTTCAGTGACTAGATAAAGTAGAAATCCAACTTCCAAAATAAAGACAGGGAGATTTGGAGCTACTGTCACTGCTTAGTTCATTAGGAATCCAACTGGCCTCACACCGGTCACATGACCTGACATCGGACTAACTAAATTACAGCATTTGGAAAGTAAGAGCAGATCGCTTTCCTGTGCTCCACACTCTCAGATCATAATTCAGTTTGGTTCTTGGTGCTACATTTCCAAGTGAAAATAGACGCACCTATATTTAGAAGAGAGAAGGGAATGCTGAAGGGACCCAGATCCACTATTTGGCGGTGTTTGTGGGGACTGGGAAGCTTGCCCATGGAGAGGAGGGCTCTGGGAATAGGGGATTCACAGAAGGGATGTCATGGCTGCCTACATTTGGCTTTGGCTAAAGGATGTCATACAGACCACTGGTCCCAAACTACTCCACAGACCCAAGCTGGACCAGTCAGATAAGAAAACCCTGAGATGACTTCCCAGTCTTGACTCTCATCCCAAGCAGGCCCTGGTATATTACTTATAAAGGTCCCTTCGGTAATTCTGACACACATATTGGAAACCCATGTAGAGGAGAATTCAGGAGCTGTAAGCAGGCAGTCAAGAACCGATGAATAGGAGCAAACAAATACATTTTAAATCAGCTATGCAGAGAAGCAATTGGTGTTCTTAGAAGAAAGGAGGAAAAGGCAAGTCACTAGATGTTAAAAGAAGGCTGGGGTGACATTTGTAAGCATGAGATCGAGAGCCTTGACCAAGATAGGCAGTCATAATTTATGGTCTTAACATTCTACAGACTTGTGAAATACAATGAAGATTTATATGGGCAAAGCCTTTGCAGGTACTGTAAGATTGTCTAGGGTACAAATATCAGTCAATAGCAGAGGCTGCTGGTACCCTAGTCCTTTTTTAGTGCCTGTTGGACTAAAAGTGCTTGTTGGACTACAGACTTCCATCTGCACCTCTTCTGTGGAAGTGTGTGTATAAAAATGTGTGAGAGTTGTGTACAGAAGTAAGTGTGTGTGTGTGTGTGTGTGTGCGTGCGTGTGTGTGTGTGTGCGTGCGTGCGTGTGGAGGGTGTAGAGGCCAGAGGACAACATTGAGTACTATTCCTCAGACATTGTCTGCTTTGTTTTCTTTTTAAGAAAAGGTCTCTCTTGACTTAGAACTCACCAAGTAGAATAGGCTGGCTAGTCAAAGAACATCAGAGATCTGCCTGTCCCCATGTCCCAAGAACTGGGATTGCAAGGACTCCACTGCACCAAGAATATTTATTTTATTTTTTGACTGGATATTATCTTTATTTACATTTCAAATGTTTTCCCCTTTCCAGGTCTCTGCTTTAGAAACCCCCTATCCCCTCCCCCTCCCCCTGCTTCTATGAGAGTACTCCCCCACTCACCCACTCCTGTCCTCCCTCCCTGGCATTCCCCTACAGTGGGACCTTGAACACCCTCTGGCCCAAGGGCCTTTCCTCCCACTGATGACCAACAAGGTCATCCTCTGCCACATACGTGGCCAGTGCCATGGGTCTCTCTATGAGTATTCTTTGGTTGGCGGTCCAGTCCCGGGAGCTCTGGGGTAGGGGTCTGGCCTGTTGACACTGTTGCTCCCTCCATGGGGCTACAACCCCCCTCAGCTCCTTCAGTCCCTTCTACAACTCCTTTATCTGGGATCCCCCCTCCCCCAGCTCAGTTCAATGGTTGGCTGAGAGCATGCATCTCTGTATTTGTCAGGCTCTCGCAGAACCTCTCAGGAGACAGCCATATCAGGCTTTAATCAGCAAGCCCTTCCTGGCATCCACAATAACATCCAGGTTTGGTGGCTGTGTATGGATGAATCCCCAGGTGGGGCAGTCTCTGGATGGTCTTTCCTTTAGTCTCTGCTCCACACTTTGTCTCCATATTTCCTCCAGTGAGTATTTTGTTTGCCCTTCTAAAGAGCACTGAAGCATCCACATTTGGATCTTTCTTCTTCTTAGGCTTAATAAGGTCTTTGCATTGAATCTTGGGTATTCCAAACTTTTGAACTAATATCCACTTATCAGTGAGTACATACCATTTTTGTTCCTTTGTGACTGAGTCACCTCACTCAGGATGATGTTCTCAAGTTCGATCCATTTGCTTGCAAATTTCATGAAGTCATTGTTTTTAATAGCTGAGTAGAATTCCATTGTGTAAATATACCACATTTTCTGTATCCATTCCTCTGTTGAGGGACATCTGGGTTGTTTCCAGATTTTGGCTATTATAAATATGGCTGCTATGAACATAGTGGAACATGTGTATTTATTATATGTTGGAGCATCTTCTGGGTTTATGCCCAGGAGTGATGTAGCTGAGTCCTCAGGTAGTACTATGTCCAATTTTCTAAGAAACCGCCAGATTGATTTACGGAGTGGTTGTACCAGCTCGCAATCCCACCAGCAGTGGAGGAGTGTTCCTCTTTCTCCCTATCCTCACCAGCATCTGCTGTCCCCTGAATTTTTCATCTTAGCCATTCTGACTGGTGTAAGGTGGAATCTCAGGGTTGTTTTGATTTGCATTTCCCTGATGACTAACGATGTTGAACATTTCTTTAGGTGTTTCTCAGACATTCAATATTCCTCAGGTGAGAATTCTCTGTTTAGCTCTGTTCCCCATTTTTTTTTTTTAAATTTCGTGCACTCTTTTTTTTTTTAAATTTAATTTTATTTTATTTTTTTTAATTTACATTCCAAATCACTTCCCCTTTCCCGTTTCCTCCCTCCCCGAAAGTCCCATAAGCCCCCTTCCCTCCCTCTTTTCTCCGTTCAACCCCCTCTCATTACTCTGTCCTGGCGTTCCCCTACATCCAGTCTTTCCAGGACCAGGGGTCTCTCCTTCCATCTTTTTAGAAATCTATTGATATGCTGATTGTGTCTAGGGTATTCTGAGATTCTGGGTCAATATCCCCTTATCAGTGACTTCATACCATGTGTGATCTTTTGTGATTGGGTTACCTCACTAAGGATGATATTTTCAAGTTCTGACCATTTGCCTAGGAATTTCGTGAATTCATTGTTTTTAATTGCAGAGTAGTATTCCATTGTGTAAATATACCACATCTTCTGAATCCATTCCTCCGTTGAGGAACATCTGGGTTGTTTCCAGCTTCTGGCTATTATAAATAAGGCTGCTATGAATATAGTGGAGCATGTGTCCTTATTGCATGCAGGTAAAGTCTCTGGGTATATGCCCAGGAGTGGTATAGCCGGATCCTCCGGAAGTGTCATGCCCAGTTTTCTGAGGAGCCGCCAGACTGCTTTCCAGAGTGGTTGTACCAGCCTGCAATTCCACCAGCAGTGGAGGAGTGTTCCTCTTTCTCCACATCCTCGCCAACAACTGCTGTCTCCTGTGTTTTTGATCTTAGCCATCCTGACTGGTGTGAGATGGAATCTCAGGGTTGTTTTGATTTGCATTTCCCTAATGACTAAGGATGATGAACATCTCTTTAGGTACTTCTCAGCCATTAGATATTCTTCAGGTGAGAACTCTTTGTGGAGCTCTGTACCCCATTTTTTAATAGGGTTACTTGCCTCTCTGGAGTTTAACTTCTTGAGTTCTTTGTATATCTTGGATATTAGCCCTCTGTCGGATGTAAGGTTGGTAAAGATCATTTCCCAGTTAGTTGGTTGCCGCTTTGTCTTTTTGACGGTGTCTTTTGCCTTGCAAAAACTTTGTAATTTAATGAGGTCCCATTTGTCTATTCTTGATCTTAGAGTATAAGCTATTGGAGTTCTGTTCAGGAAATTCTCCCCTGTGCCCATATGTTCAAGGTTCTTCCCTAGTTTCCCTTCTATTAGTTTCAGTGTGTCTGGTTTTATGTGGAGATCTTTGATCCACTTAGAATTGAGCTTAGTGCAAGGAGATAAGGATGGGTCAATTTGCATTCTTCTGCATGTTGACCTCCAGCTGAGCCAGCACCATTTGTTGAAAAGGCTATCTTTTTTCCACTGGATGGTTTTAGCTCCTTTGTCAAAGATCAAGTGACCATAGGAGTGTGGATTCATTTCTGGGTCTTCAATTCTGTTCCATTGATCTACATGTCTGTTACTGTACCAATACCATGCAGTTTTTAACACTATTGCTCTGTAGTACAGCTTGAGGTCCGGGATACTGATTCCCCCAGAGGTTCTTTTACTCTTGAGAATAGTTTTAGCTATTCTGGGTTTTCTGTTATTCCAGATGAATTTTTGAATTGCTCTTTCTAACTCTATGAAGAATTGAGTTGGGATTTTGATGGGGATTGCATTGAATCTGTGTATTACTTTTGGTAAGATGCTCATTTTTACTATATTAATCCTGCCAATCCATGAGCATGGCAGATTTTTCCATCTTCCGAGGTCTTCTTCAATTTCTTTCTTCAGAGACTTGAAGTTCTTGTCATACAGATCTTTCACTTGTTTGGTTAGCGTCACGCCAAGATACTTAATATGGTTTGTGGCTATCGTAAAGGGTATTATTTCTCTTACTTCTTTCTCAGCCTGCTTATCCTTTGAGTATAGGAAGGCTTCTGACTTGCTTGAGTTGATTTTATATCCGGCCACTTTGCTGAAGTCGTTTATCAGCTGTAGGAGTTCTCTGGTGGAGTTCTTTGGGTCGCTTATGTATACTATCATATCGTCTGCAAATAGTGATAGTTTGACTTCTTCCTTTCCAATTTGTATCCCTTTGACCTCTTTTTCTTGTCTAATTGCTCTAGCTAGAACTTCAAGTACTATATTGAAAAGATATGGAGAGAGAGGGCAGCCTTGTCTAGTCCCTGATTTTAGTGGGATTGCTTCAAGTTTCTCTCCGTTTAGATTGATGCTGGCTACTGGTTTGCTGTAAATTGCTTTTACTATGTTTAGATATGGGCCTTGAATTCCTGATCTTTCCAAGACCTTTAGCATGAAAGGATGCTGAATTTTGTCAAATGCTTTCTCAGCATCTAATGAGATGACCATGTGGTTTTTTTCTTTGAGATTGTTTATGTAGTGGATTACATTGATGGATTTCCTTATATTGAACCATCCCTGCATCCCTGGGATGAAGCCTACTTGATCGTGGTGAATGATCGTTTTGATGTGTTCTTGGATTCGGTTGGCAAGAATTTTATTGAGTATTTTTGCATCGATATTCATAAGAGAGATTGGCCTGAGATTCTCTTTCTTTGTCGGATCTTTGTGTGCTTTTGGTATTAGTGTAATTGTGGCTTCATAGAACGAGTTGGGTAGTGTTCCTTCTGTTTCTATTTTGTGGAACAGTTTGAAGAGTATTGGTGTTAGGTCTTCTTTGAAGGTCTGATAGAATTCTGCACTAAAACCATCTGGACCTGTGCTTTTTTTGGTTGGAAGACTTCCAATGACAACTTCTATTTCTTCAGGGGTTATAGGACGGTTTAGATGGTCTATTTGATCCTGATTTAATTTTGGTACTTGGTATCTGTCAAGGAAATTGTCCATTTCCTCAAGATTTTCTAGTTGTGTTGAATACAGGTTTTTGTAGAAGGATCTGATGATTTTTTGAATTTCCTCAGTTTCTGTTGTTATCTCTCCCTTTTCGTTTCTGATTTTATTAATTTGGATACTATCTCTGTGCCCTCTGGTTAGTCTGGCTAAGGGCTTATCTATCTTGTTGATTTTCTCAAAGAACCAACTCCTCGTTTTGTTGATTCTTTGTATGGTTTTATTTGTTTCTACTTGATTGATTTCAGCCCTGAGTTTGATGATTTCCTGCCTTCTACTCCTCTTTGGTGTATTTGCTTCTTTTTGTTCCAGGGCTTTCAGGTGTGCCATTAAGCTGTTAGTGTATGCTGTCTCCCGTTTCTTTTTGGCGGCACTCAGGGCTATGAATTTTCCTCTTAGCACTGCTTTCATTGTGTCCCATAAGTTAGGGTATGTTGTGCCTTCATTTTCATTAACTTTCAAAAAGTCTTTGATTTCTTTCTTTATTTCCACCTTGACCAAGTTATCATTGAGTAGAGCATTGTTCAGCCTCCATGTGTACGTGGGTTTTCTTTTGTTTTTGTTGCCATTGAAGACCACCCTTATTCCATAGTGATCTGATAGGAGGCATGGGATTATTTCTATCTTCTTGTATCTGTTGAGGTCTGATTTGTGACCAATTATATGGTCAATTTTGGAGAAGGTACCATGAGGAGCTGAGAAGAAGGTGTATTCTTTAGCTCTAGGATGAAATGTTCTATATATATCAGTTAGTTCCATTTGGTCCAAGGCTTCAATTAGATTCACTGTGTCCCTGTTTAGTTTCTGCTTTCCTGAACGATCCATTTCAGAGAGCGGGGTGTTGAAGTCACCCACTATTATTGTGTGCGGTGCGATGTGTGCTTTGAGTTTTAGTAAAGTTTCTTTTACGAATGAGGGTGCCCTTGCATTTGGAGCATAGATATTCAGGATTGAGAGTTCTTGATGGTGGATTTTTCCCTTGATCAGTATGTAGTGTCCTTCTGTGTCTTTTTTGATGACTTTGGGTTGAAAATCAATTTTATCCGATATTAGGATGGCTACTCCACCTCGTTTCTTGGGGCCATTTGCTTGTAAAATTGTTTTCCAGCCTTTTACTCTGAGGTAGTGTTTGTCTTTGACACTGAGGTGCGTTTCCTGCATGCAGCAAAATGCTGGGTCCTGTTTACGTATCCAGTCTGCTAGTCTATGTCTTTTAATTGGGGAATTGAGACCATTGATATTAAGAGAGATTAAGGCATAGTGATTATTGCCATCTGCCATTCTTGACGCTATCTTTATGTTTGAGTGGTTATCTACTTTTGGGTTTGATTCAAGAAGGTTATTATCTCATTTTTTCCAGGGTGTTGTTTCTCTCCCTGTATTGGAGGTTTCCACCTATTATCCGTTGTAGGGCTGGATTTGTGGAAAGATATTGTGAAAATTTGGTTTTATCATGGAATATCTTGGTCTCTCCATCTATGGTGATTGAGAGTTTTGCTGGGTATAGTAGTCTAGGCTGGCATTTGTGCTGTCTTAGTGTCTGCATGAGATCTGCCCAGGATCTTCTGGCTTTCATAGTCTCTGGTGAGAAGTCTGATGTGATTCGGATAGGTCTTCCTTTGTATGTTACTTGGCCCTTTTCTCTTACTGCATTTAGTATTCTTTCTTTGTTTAGAACATTCGGTGTTTTGATTATTATGTGACGGGAGGTATTTCTGTTCTGGTCCAGTCTGTTTGGAGTTCTGTAGGCTTCTTGTATGTTCATCGGCATCTCTCTCTTTAAGTTAGGGAAGTTTTCCTCCATAATTTTGTTGAAGATGTTTACTGGCCCTTTAAGTTGCAAATCTTCACTCTCATCTATACCTATAATCCTTAGGTTTGGTCTTCTCATTGTGTCCTGGATTTCCTGGATGTTTTGGGTTACGCGTTTTTTGCATTTTGCATTTTCTTTGACTGTTGAGTCGATGCTTTCTATGGAATCTTCAGCACCTGAGATTCTTTCTTCCATCTCTTGTATTCTATTGTTGATGTTTGCATCTATGACTCCTGATTTCTTCCCAAGGTTTTCTATCTCCAAAGTTGTCTCCCTTTGTGATTTCTTAGTTGTTTCTACTTCCTTTTTTAGTTCCTGGATGGATTTGCTGAGATCCTTCACTTGTTTGTTTGTATTTTCCTGTATTTCTTTAAGGTATTTTTGCATTACCTCTTTCAGGATTTCTTCCTGATGACCCACGTTCTCCTGCATTTCTCTGAGCGATTTTTGTGTTTCCTCCTCATGGGATTCCATCTGTTGATCCATCGTCTCCTGCATTTCTTTAAGCAGTTCTCGTGTTTCCTTTGTAAGGGCATCTAACCGTTGATTCATTTCTTTAAGCAATTTTTGTGTTGCCTCCTTATGGGCATCCGTCTGTTGACCCATATTCTTCTGCATTTCTTTATGCAAATTTTGTGATTCCTTTGTGAGTGCATCTACCCGTTGATTCATCTCGTTAAGCGATTTTTGTGTTGTCTCCTTGTGCGCCTCCATCTTTTGATCCATGTTCTCCCGCATTTCTCTAAGCGATTTTTGTGTTTCCTTTGTAAGGGCTTCTAACCGTTGATTCATGGTCTCCTGTAACTCTTTATGAGATTTATTTGTGTCCTTCTTGTGATCCTCTAATAGCATCATGAGAAGTGATTTTAAATCCAGATCTTGTCTTTCGGGTGTGGTGGGGTATCCAGGATTTGCTGCTGTTGGAGAGTTGGGTTCGGATGGTCCCACATTACTTTGATTACTGTTAGTAACATTCCTACGTTTGCCTTTTGCCATCTGGATACCTCTGGTGTTAGTTGGTCCTGCTGCCACTGGCTGTTGGTTGGACCTCCTGTGAGCCTGCAAAGCTATTTCTGCCCCCCCCTGGATTACCAGGATTCCCCTGGCACCGATTTCTGGGGCCTGCCTGCTCCTGAGTGACTTTGGAGCCCTAATGTGCTTTGCCCCAAGTGATCTTATATTGGGGAGGCCTTGCACATCTAAAGGCTCAGCCTAGTGGATTCCTGGAGCAGAGGTCGCCAAAGGGAAACTGGCAGGCTCCTGCCCTGTGCAGGGGTGTGTGATCTCTCCTGGGGGGGGGAGGGGGCGTCCCTCTGCCAGGCAGAAGTCCCACAGCAGATCTGGCGCGCTGGTCACTGCAGATCAGCCCAGCACCTGGGAGCAGGTTACACACAAGCTGCCTGAGACCGAAGCGATATTATGCCTGTCTGTCTCTGAGCCTGGCGGTCCCAACTACCTGGTCACTGGAGCAAAGATGGCGGAGGGCAGTCTCCGTGGCGCCGCTCACCCTGTGGTCACGATGGCCCGCCGATCTGGCACCCAGACGACCACAGCGCCAACCCGCCCTCGGGCACAGACGGAAGCCCCAACAGGCCGTGTCCCAAGTGATGTTATATCGGGGGGAGAGCCTGGGTACCGGTCTCTCCAGCGCAGTCCGCGGGAACAGAGGTCGCGGAAGGGAAGCTGGCAGGCTCCCTCCCTGCGCGGGGTCCCTCCACCAGGCAGAAGGTCCCACCGCGGAACTGGCGCGCTGGTTACTGCAGATCAGCCCAGCACCTGGGAGCAGGTTACACACAAGCTGCCTGAAACCGAAGCGATATTATGCCTGTCTGTCTCTGAGCCTGGCGGTCCCAACTACCTCTCCCCATTTTTTAATAGGGTTATTTGGTTCTCTGGAATCTAACTTCTTGAGTTCTTTGTATATATTGGATATTATCCCTCTATCAGATAAAGGATTTGTAAAGATATTTTCCCAATCTGTTCATTGTCATTTTGTCCTATTGACAGTGTCCTTCACCTTACAATTTTATGAAGTCCCATTTGTCAATTCTTGATCTTAGAGCATAAGCCATTGGTGTTCTGTTCAGGAACTTTTCTCCTGTGCCCATGTGTTTGAGACTTTTCCTCATTTTCTTTTCTATTAGGTTCACTGTATCTGCTTTTTTTTGTGGCGGTCCTTGATCCACTTGGACTTGAGCTTTGTACAGGGAGATAAGAATGGATTGATTTTCATTCTTCTGTATGTTGACTGCCAGTTAAACAAACACCAGTTGTTGAAAATGCTGTTTTTCCACTGGATGGTTTTAGTTCTTTTGTCAACAATCAATTGACCATAGGTGTGTAGCTTCATTTCTGGCTCTTTAATTCTGTTCCATTGATCTACCTGCCTGTAACTGTACCAATACCATGCACTTTTTATCACTATTGCTCTGTAATACAGCTTGAGGTCAGGGATAGTGACTCCTCCAGAAGTTCTTTTATTGTTGAGGAGAGTTTTCATTATCCTGGGTTTTTTGTTATTCCAGGTGAATTTGAGAATTGCTCTTTCTAACTCTATGAAGAATTAAGTTGGAATATTGATTGGGATTGCATTGAATCTATAGATTGCTTTTGGCAAAATGACCATTTTTACTATATTAATCCTGCCAATCCATGAGCATAGGAGATATTCCCATCTTCTGAGGTCTTCTTCGATTTCTTTCTTCAGAGACTTGAAGTTCTTGTCATACAGATCTTTCACTTGTTTGGTTAGAGGCACACCAAGATACTTTATATTGTTTGTGGCTATTGTGAAGGGTGTCATTTCTCTAATTTCTTTCTCAGCCTGTTTATCCTTTGAGTATAAGAAGGCTACTGATTTGCTTGAGTTAATTTTGTATCTGGCCACTTCACTGAAGTTGTTTAAAAGCTGTAGGAGTTCTCTGGTGGAGTTTTTGGGGTCACAGAAGTATACTATCATATCGTCTGCAAATAGTGATATTTTGACTTCTTCCTTTCCATTTTGTATCCCTTTGACCTCCTTTTGTTGTCTAATTGCTCTAGATAAAACTTCAAGTACTATATTGAATAGATAGGGAGAGAAAGGGAAGCCTTGCCTAGTCCCTGATTTTAGTGGGATTGCTTCATGTTTCTCTCCATTTAGTTTGATATTGTCTACTAGTTTGCTGTATATTGCTTTTACTGTGTTTAGGTATGGGCCTTGAATTCCTGTTCTTTCCAAGACTTTTATCATGAAAGGGTGTTGGATTTTGTCAAATGCTTTCTCAGCATCTAATGAAATGAGCATGTCATTTTTTTCTTTGAGTTTATTTATGTAGTGGAATACATTGATGGATTTCCATATATAGAACCATCCCTGCATTCCTGGGATGAAGTCTATTTGTTCTTGGAGAATGATCATTTTGATATGTTCTTGGATTCAATTTGTGAGAATTTTATTGAGTATTTTTGCATCGATATTCATAAGGAAAATTGGTCTGAAGTCCTCTTTCTTTGTTGGGTCTTTGTGAGGTTTTGGTATCAGGGTAACTATGGCTTCATGGAGTGAACTGGGTAGTGGTCCTTCTGTTTCTATTTTGTGGAATAGTTGGAAGAGTATTGGTACTAGGTCTTCTTTGAAGGTCTCATAGATTTCTACAATAAAACCATCTGGTCCTGGGCTTTTTTTGGTTGGGAGACTTTTAATGACTGCTTCTATTTCTTTAGGGCTTATGGGATTATTTAGATGGTTTCTCTGATCATGATACCACTTTGGTATCTGATATCTGTCTAAAATATATTCACTTTGTCTAGATTTTCAAGTTTTGTTGAGTAAAGACTTTTGTAGTAGGATCTGATGGTTTTTTGAATTTCCTCAGTTTCTGTTGTTATGTCTCCCTTTTCATTTCTGATTTTGTTATTTTGGATACTGTTTCTGTGCCCTCTGGTTAATCTGGATAAGGGTTTATCTATCTTATCTATCTATCTTGTTGATTTTCTTAAAGATCCAGTTCCTGGTTTTGTTGATTCTTTGTATAGTTCCTTTTGTTTCTATTTGGTTAATTTCAGTCCTGAGTTTGATTATTTCCTGCCATCTTCTCCTCTTTGGTGTATTTGCTTCTTTTTGTTCTAGAGATTTCAGGTGTGATTTCAAGCTGCTAGTGTATGCTCTCTCCAGTTTCTTTTTGGAGGCACTCAGAGCTATGAATTTTCCTCATAGCACTGCTTTCATTGTGTCCCATAAATTTGGGTATGTTGTGCCTTCATTTTCATTAAATTCTAAAAAGTCTTTGATTTCTTTCCTTATTTCTTCCTTGACCAAGTTATCTTTGAGTAGAGCATTGTTCAGCTTCCATGTTGTGTGGGCTTTCTGTTGTTTTTGTTGCTATTGAAGACCACCCTTAATCCATAGTGATCTGATAGGAGGCATGGGATTATTTCAGTCTTCTTATATCTGTTGAGGTCTGTTTTGTGACCAATTATATGGTCAATTTTGGAGAAGGTACCATGAGGTGCTGAGAAGAAGGTATATTCATTTGATTTAGGATGGAATGTTCTATAGATATCTCTTAAATCCATTTGGTCCATAACTTCTGTTAGTTTCACTGTGTCTCTGTTTAGTTTGTGTTTCCACAATCTGTCCATTGAGGAGAGTGGGGTATTGAAGTCTCATACTATTATTGTGTGAGGTGCAATGTGTGCTTTTAGGTTTAGTAAAATTTCTTTTTTGAATGTGGGTGCCCTTGCATTTGGAGCATAGATGTTCAGAATTGAGAGTTCTTGGTACATTTTTCCTTTGATGAGTATGAAGTGTCCTTCCTTATCTTTTTTGATGACTTTTGGTTGAAATTTGATTTTATCCTATATTAGAATGGCTACTCCAGCTTGAGGAAACAAGACCATTTGCTTGGAAAACTGTTTTTCAACCTTTTACTCTGAGGTAGTGTTTGTCTTTGTCACTGAGATGTGTTCCCTGTATGCAGCAAAATGCTGGGTCCTGTTTATGTATCCACTCTGTTCGTCTATGTCATTTTATTGGGGAATTGAGTCCATTGATGTTAAGAAATATTAAGGAATAGCGATTGGTGCTTCCTGTTATTTTTGATGTTATTTTTATGTTTGTATGTCTATCTGCATTTGGGTTTGTTGAAAGAAGATTACTTTCTTGCTTGTTCTAGGGTATAGTTTCCCTCCTTGTGTTGGCATTTCCCATCTAACATCCTTTGTAGGGCTGGATTTGTGGAAAGATATTGTATATATTTGGTTTTGTCATAGAATATCTTGGTTTCTCCATCTATGGTAATTGAGAGTTTTGCTGGGTATAGTAGCCTGTGTTCTCTTAGGGTCTGTATGAGATCTTCCCAGGATCTTCTAGCTTTTATAGTCTCTGGTGAGAAGTTTGGTATAATTCTGATAGGTCTACCTTTATATGTTACTTGGCCTTTTCCCCTTACTGCTTTTAATATTCTTTGTTTTGTGCATTTGGTGTTTTGACTATTATGTGACAGGAGGAATTCTCTTTCTGGTCCAGTCTATTTGGAATTCTGTAGGCTTCTAGTATGTTTATGTGCATCTCTTTCTTTAGGTTAGGGAAGTATTCTTCTATAATTTTGTTGAAGATATTTACTGACCCTTTAAGTTGGGAATCTTCACTCTCTTCTATACCTATTATCCTTGGGTTTGGTCTTCTGGATTTCTTGTATGTTTTGGATTAGTAGCTTTTTGAATTTTGCATTTTCTTTGTTGTGTCAATGTTTTCTATGGTATCTTCTGCACCTGAGATTCTCTCTTCTATCTCTTGTATTCTGTTGGTAATGCTTGATCTATGACTCCTGATCTTTTTTCTAGGTTTTCTATCTCCAGGGTTGTCTCCCTTTGTGATTTCTTTATTGTTTCTAGTTACATTTTTAGGTCCTGGACGGTTTTATTCAGTTCCTCCACCTGTTTGGTTGTGTTTTCCATTAATTCAAGGGATTTTTGTGTTTCCTTCTTAAGTGCTTCTAACTGTTTACCTTGTATTTCTTTAAGGGAGTTATTTATGTCCTTCTTAAAGTCCTCTATCATCATCATGAGATGTTATTTTAAATCAGATTCTTGCTTTTCTGGTGTGTTGGGGTAACCAGGACACACTGTGGTGAGAGAACTGGGTTCTGATGTTGCCAAGTATCCTTGGTTTCTGTTGCTTGTGTTCTTGCCTTTGCCTTTCAGCATCTGGCAATCTTTGATGTTAGCTGGTCTTGCTGTCTCTGACTGTGACTTGTCCCTTCTGGAAGCCTCTTTGTCAGCACTTCTGGGAGACCAGTTCTCTCCAGGAGGAATTTAGGTATGGAGAGCTGTAGTACAGGGTCAGCTCTGGGGTGTAGACAAAAACCAGAATGATCCTGTCCCCAGCTGTTCCTTGGTTCCTGTGTCCTGATAACTCTGGAAGGGTTCCTCTTGGGCCAGGAATTTGAAGAGAAGTGGTGGTCTTACCTGTGCTCGCAGGTGTGTCAGCACTCCTGAGAGACCAGCTTTCTTCTGGAGGTATTTGTGTTTGTAGTGCTGTGGCTCAGGATCAGCTCTGAGTGCAAAGAGAAACCAGAAGGCTCTGGTCCTAGGCTACTCGTTGGTAACTGTGTCTTAAAGGTTCCAAGTGGTTCCTTCTGAGCAACAGTGGTGATCTTATCTACCCTCACAGGCTTGTCTGCACTCCTGGGAGGCTAGCTCACTCCTGGCACTATTTGGGTATACCAAGAATATTTTTAAGATGAGTTCTGGGGATTGAAATCAGGTGCTCCCACTTACATGGCAGGCACTCTATGGACTGCACTACCTCCCAAGCTTCTACATGTATCTCTTTATATAAGAACTCTGAACTTCAGAGTCTCCTCTGCCTATACACAGATCAGGTCACACATGCAAGGGACTGGCCAGCTTCTGGATCCCAGCACTCTGTCACAAATGGCCAGCAGGTGTTGATGTATAAGCCACCTCCCCAGCCCTGTTCAATTGTCTCAAGCTGAGTCTAAGACTCTAGTTACTACAGCAGCAATGCCACTGGCTGCTTTGCCTTCTCTCTTTTCTCTACTCACCTTCTCCTAGGATTACCTCACAATTAAATTACTTGTGCTCAAATCCTTGTCTTTGGGTTTGTGTCTACGGGAATCCAAAATAACTCGCCAACCAATTATTGCCAGCTAGGCAGCAAATAATTCCCCACTAACTCAAAGTTTGTGGAAATCAGAATTGAAAAGATATCTAATTAAAAAAATTTGAGAAGACTTGGCAATTTGACGGCTCTTAGAGGCTGGGTGATACTGGTAGCTATGGCTGCATTAGAGCATCTGGCTGCCCTCAGCATCCACCCAGTTGCTGAGGGTTGTTGTCTGTTGATCTCAGTTGCTCCAGCTTCTTTCATCGGCTACACTTATCCCCCTTGTTATGCATTGCACTCACTTCTAATTCTTTCGGAACACCTTGTTTCAGACCTCTGACCCTCTGAGTTATTTCCTATCTTTCTAGAATTTTCTATTCATCATTTGAAACACATGAAAACTGGCTCTTCTTCCAGAAACCTTTATGTTTCATTACATTGAACTGGTGGAGTCAAATAGTTCTTTGATTATATCTGCATCCTAGTGTCAAATGGCACACTGCTGGTTCTATATCAACATAGAAGTGAGTGAAACTGGAAGGCACAATAGACTTCCACCATGGTTATCTAATACCCATTGCAGAGGGCATCTCAGATCAGGGTGGGCTTTAACAATATAGTATTCCACAGCTAGTTGGGTTAGGATGCAATCAGTAAGCCAATAGGCAACACCCAAAGACAGACATAGTCCCCTGAGAATGAAGATATAATATTCTTCAACAATTCAGAACAATGTTTGAGGAGCTGGAGAAATAGCTTCATAGTTAAGTTACTGATCTACAAGAGTACCATAGTTCAGATCACAGCACCCATATCAGGAGGCACCCAAATATGTGTAACTCTATGAGATTTGATACTCCCTTCTTGCCTTTGTAGGTTAACACATATGCACATGAGATTGCACATGCAAGAACACACACGCGCACACACACACACACACACACACATGAAAAAAAAGCAAAACGCTTATGTTGCCTTCTGCATGGAGAAAAGCTGGATACATCAAAAGAACAAAAACAGTTCAGGAGAGGAATTAGATACAAGACTGATATACAAACAGCTTTTAACTACCACCCACTTGGAAAATTTTTTCATCTTTAATAGCTGTGAACATATAACATATCTGCAAGCAGCCATTTGAGAGCTGTGACACACGTGGAGGAAAGCAATATGCTTTGGCAGGTGGTATGAAAGATGAGCTAAGTGAGCAGAAAGATGGATGGGCTGATAATGTCATCTGAGGAACACATACTCCAGGCCTTAATGCAATCTCAATAAACATATTAGGAACCCCTATTCAGTGTAAAGATTCGGAGTCTATTGAAGCATGAGATAGGAGAGAATAAGCAGCTTAGAGATTGGCATAGAGGAGACGTTACATATGCAGCCCACTCAGATCAGTTAAGCCCCCTTTTTAGTGTCTATAATTAAGCACAGTTAATAATCACTGTGCTACTTGGGGGATTTCTTTTTAAGTTGACCTCTGTGTGTATATGTGTCTCTCTGTGTCTTTCTCTTTCTCTTTGTGTTTGTTTATATGTGAATGATGGTGTGACTATTTGGGTGTATGTGTACACACAAGCATGTAGAGGTCAGAAGACCCCAGGTATCATCTACCTTTTTTTCTCACTAGCCTGAAGCTCACCAAGCAGGTCAGACTAACTAGGATGCCCCTGACTCCCCATGCCTAGCATGGGAACCCAAGCATGTGTTAAAACACTTGACTTTAAAAGAATAAAACATGGGCTTTTGAGATTGAATTCATGTCCTTGTGATTACAAGGTAAACAGTTTACTAACTGAGCTATTTCCACAACCCTCTTTATAACACAAAATCTGATTTTTTTAACATGTTTTGTTGGATCTTTCATTGTTTCCTCCCAAGTAGGTTGCAAAGTGAAGGATTAGGTTTTTGTGTCTTTCAGTATAAGATCGAATGTGCACTAGTCATCCACCGAGGCATCAGACTACAAAGCTATCAGTAAGCCATTACTACAGGGGAAAAAATGGCATTACTCACCACTAGGGAAGTTGAATTTGGGTGTTACCAAAACAGAGTGACATTTGCATGCCACACAGTCACAGATGTGAGCGCCTGTCAATTAAAGCAGCCATGACTGCATTGGTTGACTGAGACACTCCTACCCCAGCCTAAAACATCCAAGATTGGTTGATGGAGAACCTAGGCCATCAGCCCAGTCACTCATTCAGGTGAGGCTTTTCACAAAATAGGGGTGACTAGTTTGAAGAAATACATGACAGCTTTGTTCAGTCCATGACCTACAAACCCAAAAGGCTAAATGAATTCCCTCAAATCTGCAAGCACAAAATATTTTAGAAGGCTGCTGTGAGTGGGCCTGGCAGATCCTCAAAGTAAAGAGACTGCAAATTACTCACTTGATATTTTGAGCATATTTTATGTGCTTACATTTGTTTAAAAAAGAAAAAGAAAAAAAACCCTGTCGAAGTTGAGGAGAAGAGACTGTTAGTTGGAAAGTCTATGAAGAAGCATAAGTATGAAGTCAGTGTATACAGCTTCCAAGAACAGTGAGTAAGCAAACCACATCTTGACTTCAACTGGGTGTCAGTTCCACGGAAATATATGCAGGGTATTAATGCTATACTTGTGTTTACTTTCACAACCGCCAGGCCTGTGTGAAAATCAGCTTCGCAGCCAAACAGAGTGATAAAAATGACAACTCCAGGAACACAGAAGCCACTTTGCAAGTTCTGCCTTCATTTTTCTGTGTAATCTCCGGAAAGGTGGGGGGGAACTCTTCTATTCATCCACACCATCTCCCCATTTCTGAAGACCCTGCATTCAACAGAGAAGAGTTCTACACAATTCAAGCCACAAAAAAGTATCACTTGTGCTCCAGGTACTGCTAAGAGGTAGGTGGATGCTGTTCTTAGTTAGAACCCCTGTGTGTCAGAGCAGAGTCAATCCAGTGCTAGAGAGAGAGAGAGAGAGAGAGAGAGAGACAGAGAGACAGACAGAGAGACAGACAGACAGAGAGAGAGAAAGAGAGACAGAGAGAGGGGGTGAGGGGAGGGAGGGCAGAGAGAGCCAGAAGGAGACAGGAGACTCAGAAGGAGTTCAGTTCCTCTGTGTCACCTCTCCTCATGAATTTCCAGTAGGCTGCAAACTGTTCAAGGCCTGTACTTTTAACCAAGCTAAAATATATTTGAGAAGAAAATTCACAAATCACATGAATTAAATGGGAATTCAAGATAATAAAAGGAAATCTGTTAAAAGTCCATGATGTAGGCTTGGGATGCAGCTCAGTTCATAGGATGCTTGCCTAGCCCACACAAAGCTCTGGGTTTGATACCCAGCACCAAGGAAACCAGGCATGGTTGTGTATGCTGCTAATCCCAGCACCTAGATGGGAAGCAGGGGGTCTCAGAAGTTTAGTGCCATCAGTGGATACATGGCAAGTCAGAAGAGACTATGCTGTGATGGGCCATTCAAAGAGGCTTTAGGAGACAATGTCCAGTTAACTGTGGGACGCTTGCATGTATGGCCTGCTTCATTCATGTATGGAGAGCTGTGTGTTCCTGAGACTGTCATGTGATCCTCTGAAGTTTTGGTTTTCTTGCCTGAAAAATGGGTCTAACACTATCTATCTTGAGGACTGAGTCAGATAATAAAAGTAGAACAGTAGCTGGTATATAATAAAGACTGGGTAGGATGTTAGTTCCAGACAGGCTGTCTGGCCATAGACAAAGGAGGGATAGGGAACAGTTCTGAGTATGCATGGTAGAGAAATGCTAAAGTCTGAAGCTACTTCCCTATATCACTTGCTGCTCTGGTTTGAATGCAAGATGCCCCCCGCCACACACACACCCAAAGGCTCCTGTGTTTGAACACCTGATCACCAGCTGGTTGTACTATTTGGGAAAACTGTGGAACCTTTAAGAGGTGGAGCCTTGCTGGAGAAAGGAGCTCACTGAAGGTTGGCCTTGTGTTTGTATAACCTGTTTATTCTCTGATCTTTGAATATGAACTTAATACAACCTTCCACTTCTGCCACCAGGCTTTCCAGGTAAGATAGACGAGATGGTTGAACAATAACCCAAAATAAACCCTTCTTTCTTTAAGTTGTTACTTGTTGAATCATAACAATAAGAAAAAGTACCTAATACTCTTGGCAACATCCATTTGACCTTCCTTTTGGAATCTAACTAAAAATAAGATATGTCTTTTTTTTTTCTTATTGGTCAATGAATACATTTTGTGGCCAATACAGTACCATCAGAAACCTATCCCAAATAGTCAGATACCCCTAGCTGAAAAAGCTTAATACCGACTCTACTTAGAAAGGGCTGAATGTTCATGAAAATGGATTTAAGAGACGATTTGACATTCAAAAGAGTTGTCTCCCTAACCAACTGTAAGAAGTTTTCAGTACATGAAAACTGGAGCCAATGGAAATGTTCAGGATAGTGTAGACAGCCCTCTCCAGCCCTTCCCAAACTTATTTCAGAATATTATACCCCCAGATTCATTTTCTTTTATTTTACATTTCTATTTCTTCAGCACAAACAATAAAATGTTGAGGTGTGTTCCCATTAATTGATCACCTTGGCATTGTACAGCCATAGCCAATGAGTTGTAAATGACTCTACCCAAGGAACACTCTACCAAAATAAAGGGCAAAAAAGGGGCCATTTCACGACCATCCACAATGACTCCCAAATTTCACATTTCTACCTCTGATCTGGCAATTACAGCTATAGACTAAAGATTTTCAAGCAATTTCTGCAGTTCCAGGTGCAGGCAGAACTGTTTAATGGGTGTTTGCAGGTTAGGAGGGAGTTTATGGACTCCTTCTCTATGGCCTCCCAAAACCCAGCTGCAAAATCTAGAGGCCCTCGCAAAACAGTTTCTCACTTAACAGTATAGAATCAGAGAGCCACTTAGAGGAGCTAAAATTGAACTGTTGAGTAGCAGGTTTTAGAGGAGGGAGGAAAGAGCCAGCCCCAATATCCTTCAGTCAATGTTTCCAGAGGACATCTTTAGCCAGAGCACCAGATTGCCAGCGAATGATGAGTCTTTGCCTTCCAGGCAAGACTTGCCACACTTTCTCTTTTCATACACCATGGGCTGGGAGGCACGTTATAGAATTTACCTGCAACTTAAAAGTCAATTTTTATAATCGCTTCTGCACGGAATGGCCCACTTTCCCCCTAGAGCTTGGGGATTTCATCATATTAAGGAGAGACTCTGAAAGAGGCACATTCTATCCAGCAACCAGATGCATCTTCAGGCAATGTCTGCAAGAGAAGAGGGGCTCTCAGACCAGCATGCAACTCCCCAGCACTCACTAATAAGACCTTGCAGGTCACCTTCAAGGAATGTATAAAAACTGTCTGACTTGTTAATCAGGGGGTACAATTCTTAATACACAGAAAACATATTGATGCCAACGTCCCTCACTCATAACTGTTCCTGTGTTGATTTTTATAAAGCATCAGTGGTACCAGGGCAAATCTGCCTCTGACTTATCCAACCAGCCAGCCCAGTCCAGCCTCATACTTATTGGGATGGTGGTAACTAACCTCTTCAGCCCGTCCCGCTACATAGGAGACTCTTATTACTTAGTTAACTCTTCACATCAAGACCAGAATTACTTGAGAGGCAGCTGGAGCATTTGAATCCTTGGAGTAAAGGTTATTCCATCCACATGTGGTAAAAACCAGAAGGATTTAGTGAGACCGCAGACTAACAGGTGTCAAACTCCTCCCTCTCCTCCACTTCAACAGTCTTGCACCAGCCATTTGGAACTTCTGCTTTTGGGAGGTTCTGGATTCTTTAACACTTACAGTCCTCAAGGGTTGCACTGTTCTGATTTCTGCACAGAAAAATGTTATTCATTTTGGAACAATCACCTCCTCTCTGAAGCTTCTCCTATAACCTTTAGACCTAGATCAGTTCCTTCTTCCCAGGCATTCTCATACCCATTTCTCTGAAGGCAGTCATAAGATGGATAAGTTCTATAAAGACAAGAGATAGGGGGGGTTCCCAATTAAGAGTAATCACTTTGCTTTCCCCTGACACACACCAAACATTCAACAAATGACCAGTAAGAGGGCACGTGAGAGCAGGGGCCCTCCCTGGGTGTGGATGGCTGTTTGTTTCACTTTCCACATCCTTTGACCCTACTCAATCCCCATTGTGTTTGCACACGCATGTGCCACCAATGGAAACATGATAACTGACAGCCTGGCTCAAAGTGCCGATTATCAGTGAATACCAGGACTTAGATGCAAACCTACCTCTCCCATCACTGAGTCCTCTAGAACAGAACTCCACAAGTACAGAAATTTGTGTACAAACCACTGATAAATTTTGCAGCAAGTGCACAACAAGTGTGACTGTGGGAGGACTGGGTGAGGGTCAGCAGCCACCTGTGAGGTATCAATTCCATCCTGGCTGGGGCAGAGCTTCTCAAGTCAGGTAGAGTTAAGTCAATGATCCCTTCATCTCTGCAAAGGTGTTGACTGCTCCTTAGGCTCAAAGAATTCCTTTCTCTAGAAATATTTACCTTGTGCAGGCAGCCTATTTGTGAGGGGCCTCACTCTGGTACCCTCTCCCTGTAGCAGTTTGGTTTCTCGTGATTAAACCTTGCTTGCCCATCTGGGCAGGCGTCAATTTGGATCCATCATTTTTTGTTAGACTACATAGTGGGCAGTTACGTGCCAATCACAGCAGGTGTCCAAGAGTTCTTGTTAAACTTAGATATTGAGGACTCCAAACATGGGGGGATTAAGTGTGTGTGTGTGTGTGTGTGTGTGTGTGTGTGTGTGTGTGTGTGTGTGTATGCATACATGTATGGCATGTTAACAGCATCTGAATTACTCTTAAGCTAGTCACACTGAGGAGAATACATATTGGGATCATCTAAGTGTGAAAATATAAAGCCTCTAGAGTAAGGTTTCAAAGGAAAACAGAATTGGAACACAGGGGCACAGGGAGAAGCTGATGGATAGGAATAGGAAGAATGGAGTGTATGCTTGAGAGCAATGAAGGGACCCATATCAGTACAGTTCAGGATCCCCCAAGACCAAATTCTTAGCAAAAAATAGATTTTTTTTGCCCCAGAGGGACAGAGGTCAGGGAATAAGAGATAAAGGCAGGAGATAGAGGAAGAGGGAGAAATCAGAAAGGAAGAAGGGAGGAAGGGGTTATTTGTGCCAGGGCACAAAGGACTGCCCCTGGAGAGAGGGAGATAGACTCGGCACCTAGGCAAATGGCACTTTATGATGGTAAAAGGGAAACCGAGTTAGGGTGAGGTATTTAATTTTAATTGGACATGTTAATTAGGTGAGACAAGGGAGCTTTTGATTGTTAGACTTAAATTCTTTGATAGTTGGACCTCGGTATTCAGCCTTAAGTGGAAGTGGCCAAAAAAGGGAATAGACTTTGGAGGCTAGCTTTAGGAATGTGATCTAAGGGTGTTGTTGTTGTTGTTGTTGTTGTTGTTGTTGTTGTTGTTTTGCAAGACAAAGAGAATTGGGGAGAAGGCCAAGGCCTTCCAGAGCCATGTTTGCCATACTCAGGCCAGCTAGAGTCCCTTCAAGCAACGCTGAGGGAGGGGAAAAGACTGGGAGCCTAGGTTGGTAGATATGGTGTTCAAGTGCAGGGATGTCCAGTATACTACCTTTAGGCATCCTTCAACTGCTTCTGAAGTATTTGAAGTTTGCCTTCTTGTAGGAGGAATCTGTGTATGTGGTTGCTCACTGGTGGAAATGGATTAAACAGTAAAGGAGTCTCATCAGCCCTAACCTGTGAGTGAGGAACTCGAGAGAGTGGCCAGAAGCAGAACTCTGAAGTAGAGGAAGGCCATGAATGACATCTCACTCCCAAGAACCCCAGAAATTTGGAGAATGGTGTCTCATGGTCATAGAAGAAAGTCCAAGCAAACTTCTGCCAGCCTCAAGGGACAGGAAAATGAAAATGGTCATGGGCATAGGCCTTTAAAAAGCATCATGGTCAGCATAGATGAGGACACAGAGGCTCAGAGAGGGGTCGTACTGGGGCCAAGGTCACTCTAGTGTTAGTGAGAGGAGGTGGAGACAGAGCCCCAGCTTTCTGGACACCTTAGTCCATCTTCTACTTCATGGGGCACCACTGCCTTAGCTTGGCCATGGGACCTGAAATCAGGGTCTGTCTAAGACCGTGGCATTCGTTGGATTTATAATTGGAGAAATTTAGGTTATGATGAGTGCCAGCAAGGACTACTGTTTATCTAGAGGCTGTGATCACATCTGTGCCAATTGGCCATCCAGGAGAGCCATCTGCCGTTTGGGGGAATCTTAAGGGAGTCTGGCATGGGACATGAAGTCCTGGAGTGGATGGGATTGAGGCTGCCTCTATAGCTTCCAAGCTTCCATCCTCAAATCCCATCCACCTTTCCCCTTCACTGTCAAAGAACATTTCAGCCTTTATTCAGCTGTGCTGAAGAACCCAAGAAAGAGGCTGCTGGGTTTGGCTATTGTTTCCAGTTCATGCTTACTGCATGCAAACAGTGACCTCCACCAGACTTAGGACTCAAGGAGGCAGAGGGATACAAGGTCTGGGAAACTGCCTCTTTTCATCGTGCTTTCTTATTTCAGGGTAACAAGGGTAGCTAGCTAAGGTTGAGAATTAAACATATTTAGTTCTCTCTGCCCATCAAGTTTCTCTCCAGTCACAGACCTTGTGAATTGAGATAGATGTATGGAAGCCAAAGTTCACAAACAAACAACAAAACAAATAGATGTTATAAATCAAGGCAGTTGTAGCTACTTACCCCTGAGCTTGGGGCTAGGAGGGTCAAATAGTGGCTGTCCCTGAGCAGTGAGGGAATCAGAGGACTGGGGTGACTCATCACAGGTCCAGGAGAGCTGTGGAGAGATGTGTCTATCCTTAGCTGATTCTGAGAGCCTGGGTAAGTGAGAGGCAGAGGAAAGAAGAGCCTGTGCAAATGCAGTAGCTTGTTGCCTCTCCTGCTTGTGGGCTCCAACATCTGTTATGATCAAAACAGTTTTGCTATTGTGTGAGGGAAGAGTGGCTATGGAGACTGAGTAGTGGTCAGCACCAAATCAGAAACTCCCTAATAAGGGAATTTTGTCTCTGCTCTTTCTCCATTGCTTCTGGTTCTGTTTCTATTGCTGCTGAAACAGGAAGCTACTTGAGCAAATGAAAGACCCTTAGGTCCTTGCTATTCTGAATATAATCAGAATAAATGTCTCTTCCTGTTTTGACTGACCTATTAAGAGAGGTAATAGAGGGTTGTCCTGGTCATACTTCAAAAGGGGGTGTTTCTGAACCAGAAACTCTGCCCTAAGACCTGTCAGTTCTTTAAATGTGTCTAGAGGAAGGTGGAATTCTGACAGACCTGTGTATCTATCTCTTAGCTGGTTAGAATTTCTCCAAAGAGATTTAGCCTAAGGAGATCATAAAAGTACATGTTTGGTAGCTTTTAGAAAACTAGAGAGCTAGGAAAATGTCTCAGGCTATGGTAATACTTTATATACAAGATTGAGGACTTAAGTTTGATCTTCAGCACTCACAGAAAGGGCATGGTTGTATATGTTTGTAATCCCAGTGCTGGGAGTATAGAAAGTGGAGGATTCTTGTGGCTGGCAGACACCCTTATCTAACTAGAGACCCCCAGGTCTGAATAAGATAAGGTGTGTCACAAAACAAAAGGTCTGAAACGATAGCTCCAGGAGATCTATCGCCCTCTTCTGGCCTCCACAAGGACTGCACTCAGATGCACACACATAATAAATTACAAATATATTTAACTTTTGAAAAGTAAATTATGGAGAAAGATCATAATTCAGAAGTAGCCTCTACTAAAAAGAATGAAAACCATTAGAAAACTAAGGTAAGTTAAAACTACATCCTCAGGTATGGAAACAGGTATTATCAGACTGAAATAATGCACTGGATAAAATAAACACAAGGCATATTTCCAAGACAGAGGATGATGAAGTGGGACAGTAGGGCAGATTTATAGATGGTGCCTCTCTTTAGACCTTTGTCCTGAGCCATGTCTTTGTTTGTTTGTTTGTTTGTTTGTTTGTTTAATTTGGAAAATAGAAATGACACGGCAGTTCTATTATTAGTTTGTAAACCCCCCCCCTCGCTCCATAGTGATTCCAATGTGACTATGCTAGTTCACACTCCCAGCAGCAGTGAACAGGGTTTCCTCTTTCTCTACATCCTCACCAGTACTTGACATCATCTGCTTTTCATGGCAGCCCATCTAGAGGGGAGATGGAACCTCAATGCAGCTTTGTGTACTTGCCCATGCTCTTGACTCTGCTCACAGTTGCTGGGATTGCTGCCTGACTCCATGTTAGACTCCAGCACTAGGTAACACTAGGGAGTCTGGGGACAGGGAGGATGGAGGAAGGACTCCCGTGGGCCTCCTGTCTGTTTGATGTCTGGAAGCTCATCCTACAGTGCCTTCATATCGGCAGCAGTTACTTTAAGTACCAGTCTTTCCTTTTCCTAACATTTGTGAAAAGTTCCCTAGGGAGAGCTATCTGCAGTAGCAGACAGGCATCCCCTCTTCAAAGGTCTGGCCTTGGCATACCTTTCTTTCTTGAGCTCTAAGTCCAGCATCCAACAAACAATAGCCCTCCTGCGAGCAAACTTTCAGACCCTTGGCACTCCCACCACTAGCTTTCAGAACTGGTTAGAACCTTCCCTAGAGGAACCAGCTGCTGTTGTAACCTGAGCATGGGAATGCCTCTCTGTACTTGTTCCCTTGAGAAGTTAGGGTTTGTCTGCGTTTTGAATGACTTTATCGACAGACAATCTTATGTCTTTATATTTTAATACATTTTGTCAAATATCTAACTGGTGGGTCACCATCTCCTTCTCAATCTCCATCTGGTACAAGTTACCCTGTAGTCTTATCTGTCTATGAAGCCTTCATGGAACAACTGGAATTCATGGACCAGAATTCTGCCAAACATGAGAAAGGCCTCTCTGACCATCACCATTAAGTTAGAGAAAGAGAAGAAAGAAAGACAGACAGACAAACAGACAGACAGGAAGAAAGAGAGAAAGAAAGAAAGAGAAAGAGGGGGGGGAAGATAGGAAGAAAAAAGAGACAGGAGAAGGAAAGAGAAAGAAATCAATAAGAAAAACTCAAACAAGTTCCATGCACCTCCTCATACAAACAAGAGAAAGTTTAGCAACGGCTTCATGCCCTGTAGAATTAATACATAGCCATCATTTTTCAGCAGCTAGGTCCATGAAGGAAAGACTTTGAGAAGCAGGAAGAAGCACACTGAAAAGTTAACCCTCGGGGGTTGTGTTTCAGCCAAGACTTTCAGATCTTGTGCATTTAATCTTCATTTGCGTTTCATTTTATCATCTTAAAGTCTTTTAGTGGTTGTGGCTTAATCATTTATCATGCTTCCTTTCTTTTAGATTTGTGGATTGGGACACCTTTTCTTTAAAATATAGTGCTCAACCAACAAGCCATGAATATTCCCTCTCCACTTTACAAAGCTAATTAAATTCTCTTTCCTACTAGAAGACAGGCTCCTCCTGCCAACCGCCCTTTAAAATATCCTTCACACTCATCTTCTCCCGTTCATTCCAGCAGGCACGAGTTTTCATTTCTGGTTTTCCTCGCTGGCCTGCCTGGCTACAAGAATATTCACACCATTTCCTACTTCTGAGCTCTCCCCACTCCTGCTCACCCTCTGGGTCACCCACACATTGCTGTGCTGTATTCGGCCACTCCTCTAATCAGAAACTTGAAAGTCTTCTAACAGCCTGTGGGACCTGTTTCTGTTATGACACACCATCTCTGTTCTTGTCTTCTGGAAGGAAAGAATTCAGTCCAATTAAGCAGAAGTGGATTGAGTAAAGCCAGTTGAAGCAAATACTCCTCAAGGAATTTGAAGTGGACTGTTCCAAGGCAGGGAGCAACTTGGTTTCTGAGTTACAGCTTTTAAAAGAAGTTTTATGGGTAATTATGGAGTAAGGTGGTTCCCACCTCTGAAATCATGGTGGATCAGATTTCCAGATCTCCCTTTTCAAGTATTTTGTCCCATGATCCTCTAGAAAAACACATAAAGGGGAGGGTTCAAAACCATGAAGCAAGTAATACTATGATGTCAGGTCTTCTGAAAATGCAGACCCCTCGTTAGTACACATGTGTGTCTCAGTTCCTGACATAATGGCAGCAACCTTATCACAGCCTCAAAGCTGCTAAGCTCAAAGGACCAGTCTGCATTCTGGGCACTGGGCGGGAGGGCACAGCTACCATTGCACTGCCCTGGATCTCCTCAGTCCCCTCTCTTTTTACTCCTCAGCTACCCAGTATTATTTCCTTAGCTTAACACTCAAGTTGCTTTCCATCTGACCACCACAGCCTGATCTCCAGTAAACTCCATTTTCCTATTATTCCAGGCCAGCAAGTTGTCCCATCATCAGTTAAACTGGTTCTTTTTTGCCAGGAAGCTCTCACTTCACTCTCCTAATCAAATACACCCTCTGGTTCTCACTCTCCATCTGAATGTCATAAGGTCAAGACCTAACTCATTGCCCTTCTCTGATCGAGTCTCCTTACTGCCTCAGCAAGTTTATCCCTTCCTCGAACTGCTGCAGCTCTTGGTGTGTCTCCCCCTCAGGAGTAACAGCCTCCATTTGCTAAGCATTTACTCCCTACAGGGTGTTTAGCTGGATCTTTAATGATCAGAAATCTTCTCAAGAGCACTTTACCTGGTTCAGATGAAGAAACAAACTTGAGAGGTTCAGTGTAGCCTGAGATCAGGTAGGATTTGTTAGGAGACAAAGTCAAGATGTATGCCTCATTGGGTCCACTATGCTACTACACAGTGACCTTCCAGTTTAATGACCCAGTGTTGGTAACTAGCAGTTCAGCCTTGCATAGATCTCTTCAACACCATAACCCTGGGTTTGCCCTTTTGAAGCTGCTTCCATCATTAGCATTCTGAGAGCCATTCCACAGAGGACATGAATCCCCTTCTGTCCTTTTAGATAAAAGACAAGACCTCTAGCAGTCCAGACTGGTGTTTCCATTGGGTCTTTAATTTCCAGGGAGCAGGCTGCCCTGTGAGGGTCGGGACACTGAAGTGATTTCTTTGCAAGATGCTTAGAGGCATCTTGTCATATTGAATTAAGCATTTGTCTTTATTTAGACACTCCAGAAATGTTTCAGGAAGGGGTTGCCAGAAGAGACTTTAAATTGTCAACCTGCCATAGAAACACAGAAGAACAAAAGCTGTGGTGAGTTCTCTGTCCCTTGTGGGGAACAAAGAGGTTTGCCTTTGCATCATATGGGCCCTATACAAAGAGAAGATTCATGTCTCACTGAAGAGAGGGCATTATGTTCAACAACTGCAGAAGCAACCTGGATCCAGCCTCATAGACAGCATGCAGTAGCTAGATATGCACAGAAAAATATATTTTGCCAGAAAAAAACATATTTTGACCCTTGGACATAACTGGAGAAGTTAAGGGTACTGAGAGAGAACAATGTGCATTGGAAAAGAAAGCCAAAAGACTAGGGATGTGGCATGGCTGGTAAAGCACTTGCCTAATATGCCCAGAGCACTGGATTTAATCCCCAGTATAACACAAATCAGAGGTAGTGGTACATAACTGCAATCCCAGCACCAGGGAAATAGAGACAGGAGAATCAGAAGTTCAAAGTCATCCTTACCTACATATAGAGTTCACAGCTAGATTAAGACCCTGGCTCATAAAAAGGAAAAAGAAGCCAAGACCAAGGCAGGCAAGTTTTGATCTCAAAGATCTGGTTAAATCCAATTCCTCCCTGTGTCTACCCTGATCTTAAATAGAGGACAAATCCAGACTTAGGAGTCAAGGAGAGCTGAATTCCCACCTGACCCCTTGGATAGGGAGTGGTGTCTTTCTGATGATGCAACTCCAAAGTGGACCCCTGGCAAAGGTCAGCTTCACCTCCAGGCCTGGTCCAAACTCAGGCAGTCAAGCAAATGCCTAAACAGTATTTCCGACTTCTAATTGAAGTGTGTGTGTGTGTGTGTGTGTGTGTGTGTGTGTGTGTGTGTGTGTGAATAAGGGGTGATGGTGTGCCAAAGAGAAAGGTTAGGCTAACATTATCTACCCCATTTTGTATATTTTCTCTCATTTGAATATCCCATTTGTCCATCTTGCAAGACAGCAAAGAAACAACTCGTTGTTGAGGGGATTTCATGCTCTCCCTCCATCCTGCTGCTGGAGGTGAATCCTGGAAGAGTCAGCACAGCAGCTTACACTGTCGCTACCCCAAGTCTTGGGAAGCCACTCTCCTAGCTCGTTTTTAAGTGCTTGCATGACTAATAAAGTGTGACATGGCAGAGATTTGCTAGCCTTCTCTTCAGGGCGTACATTCTAGCTGACAAAATATGGCTAAATTTAGCTACTTTAGACAACAAGCGTCTTCCAAACAAAATGGGCCTCAAAGGCGAAAATGAACCATGGCATGACTCCGTCCTGACATGGATTTGACCAGTCTTTCCTGAGTGGGTACCCATCCCACAAAAACACGAGTACTAGTGGGCAGTGTGTGAGCTGTTTGTGGCAGTGAAACTACCTGCAGATGAGGCAGGCTCTGAAGCAAGGGTCCTTTCCACTGTGGGAGGATGGCGACTGAGGCAGCAACAGACCCAATGGAGATGATACTATAATGCCAAAGGCTCCCCGGGCACTAGTTATAGACAATATCTAAGTACTGCATTTTCCTACCTCAGGAAATCACAGTGTTGAGCCAGAGAACCATCAGACATAACAGCCAGTTCTGTGCTTGGGACAGCAAAGGTCAAGAAAGGTGAAGCAATATGTTTGGGCTTCCATAGCCAATGGGGACACAACACTCCTGGCTCTTGATTGATCTAAGCTACTTCACAGGAAAGATAAGTGTGGGGAATCTGTTGGGACATATGGGAGACACTCTGTGGAGGAGAATCATATGTTGCTGAAGCAGTCTGAGAGCTAAAACTGTCTCCCTTTCAGCCCAAAGTTTGTGTAGTTGGATCCAAAACATTGTGAATGCATTTGGCACACAGTATTGGAAGCAACTGACCTCACTGAGCTAGGAATGGGCTCTGAGTGTGAGGGGTGACATGGTCTCCACCAGAAATGAAGAATAGCGAGGTGGGGGACCATGAAACCATCTCAGGCACACATTAATGTTCCACACAAACTCAAAGTAAAGATGTCCTTATTCCCTAAGGGTTCAACTAGGGAGGCCATTGTTGGAAGCTCAGATCCAAGTATAACCTCTGTGTGCTAAGAGTTGTTGGATCCCTTTAATCCCGTTCCAGGTCTCAAGGAGATGAGGGTGGGTTGCTGTGCCTGCCAGGTTCATATTTCACCAGGGTTTTCCCCCATCGGATTGCAGTTCTGCCTGTGGGGGGGGGGCAGGCACTTGTGTATGAGTGTTGGAAGAGAAGCAGAAACCTGGAAGAGCTACTGCCATATGGCTTTGGCTAAAAGTTATCAGTTGCCTTTGTCTTGATTGTGGGACTAATTGAGAATGCTGGCCATGATGAATTTTCTGAATTTCTCAACTACCAAGAGAAGGTTGAAATGTTCCAATTCTCAGAATCACAGTTACAGTGGTAAGGCTAGAGATAGCAGCTATCTGCTGGTTAACAAGTCTACTTTATCCCAGATTGAGAAAATAAAAGGAGTAGGGAGTTGAGGTGACCTTCCTGTTTTCACCCTCTATGATGGTTAATTTTGACTGTAAAGTTGATGGGATTTAGACTTTTGGTGGAAACAAATTTTGGGACTTGCCTATGGGAAATTTTCTAGACTAATTGAGGTGAGAAGACTTACCCTGAATGTGGGCAAAATCATTCCATGGACCAGGGTCATGATTTAACTAAGAATGAGAAAGGAAACAAAGCACCAGGATTCATTGTTCTCTGCTTTCTGGTTGTAGATTCAAGAATAGCCACCTCCAGCTCCCGCTCCCATCCCTTCCCCTCTATGCCAGACTGTGTCCCTTGGAATGATAAGCCAGTATAAATCCTTCCCTCCTGGAGTTCCTTTCATCAAGTCTTTGGTCACAGCAATTCATCTTCTTATTGAATAGTGAATTAAGGCATAACAAGCTATCTGACTCTAGGGTCTCATACTCATCTGCTTTGCGAAGTCCCTTGATTTTTAGATTGTCACCTACCTCAGAAAACTTGTGCTCAGGTTCACCATCTTAGAAAAAAAAGTGGATCTCTAAGGAAAGGTAGAAATCCAGATATTTCAAGAGGAAAACTGTGGGACTCATCTTTAGCCTCTGACCATGCCTTTCTCCCATGGCCAATGAAATTCCACAAACACATGTAGAAAGGCTTTATACACCTATTCCTCCATCTTGGATCCCTTCCCCACAACTCCAGACCATTATCTCCATGGTAGGGATTATGGCTCTCATTGGAGTCCATTTCAATGTCTCATGAAGCCTTCTCCTTTTATCATCCCATAGCTATTCCAATTAGAAAGACTGCTTTCCTATATCTACTGTCAAGACAAACTGATTCAATCTGCTTCCTTTCCAAGACATTAGCAGTTGTCTCAGTTCATTCTCAACTGGGATGAGGTATATGAATATTTGTGTTTGATTTCTAGGCATCTGTTGTCAAGGAATGCCTTTGATCCAGACTTTAGTAACTCCAAAAAATGATCCACTACTCCCCAGAGTGAGTTCCAGGAGAACCTTAACTAACACAATTAGGTAACATCATCCTTCCACCCCTTTCTTAAAGTCTCACTTCCCAACACCCCACCTGCCACTACTAGTCCTTGCTCATAACTCTGATTCATATATGTGCCTACTTAGTTCTGAGTGTTCTTTGAATTAGCATCTGGAAATTGCTCAATTAATACTACCTGGAGCTAGACCCTACCTGGCAGATTTTTTGAGAAACTCTTAAGAGTCAAGTTTGTCCCTTCTCATAAACATCTGTAGCATTTTCATGGTTTGTAACTCTTCAGCCCTATACATCTCTACCAGATAGCTTTGGGGCTTCTCATTCATGGTACTGTGACCTACTCATGGTATGAATTCTGAAAATAACCAATGAACTATAAGGCAATGTCAACAATATGGATTTTTTTCCAATTTCACTGGAATTGAAAGACACCCCTCCCCCTGGAAGAAGGTGCTATCAGTTGCATCAGGGGCATTGGGTAAGTCAATGAGGATGAGGTGGCCCACAACATATTTGAGACAGTATTGGCATTCTGGTTAGGGAATTCAGACAAAGTAGATTAAGGGGGATCCAGAAGAAAGAAGAAAGATGCATGAAAAAGGTTGGAAGTGGAGATCACGTGGGGCTTTATGAAGCTGAAAGGCAGACCCAGGGAAGCCATCTTCAGGGGGTAAGTGTCAAGAAAATGCTTTGTAAGAAAAGGAGAGACAGGGGAGGGGTTTGGAGAGAGGAGAGCCAGCTCTCAGAAGATGGAATATAAAATAGGGAAATAGGTCAAGAGTGTAGGAAACAGATTAAAGGGGAACAGAGAAGAATAAAAGAAAGAAAGATGAGAGAAAAGATGGGAAGAAAGACAAGGGAAAAATCCCACTAAGAATTAAAAATGGCTCTGGAGATCACTGAAGAAGCCTTCAAACATTCACACTGAGCCCTGTGGATGCTGGGAGATTGCTATCCTGGCTCTGTAGTTTTGTATTCTCAAGAGATACATCTAATATATTCATGATGCTTTGGATAATCTTAGTCATGTGAGCATCAACAAATGTCTATCATATATAACTGGTTTAAGAAATTAAGGTCTGTTTCTTATTTTCACTATGAATCCAACTGAGTTCCATGATATCCTTGCTTAAGGACTCAGACCAAGGAAGACTCCAAAAAAGAGAGCACATGAGATCATGTAAGGGCATACTTATTTTCTATTCATGTTCAATTCCATTTTACAGACTCTCAGCAAGTCTCGTGACTATAGGTAAGTCCCACGAAGAAGGTCCTTAAGATCCTACCATGTACTTAAAAGAGCTGGGGATACTTAGTTGGCAGAAACAATGATTATCACATGGTAAACACCCAGGCTCTATTTCTGGAATATCCTTTTAATAGTTATATTTTTATTAATAACCCTTTTAGTATATGCGTGTTCTCATATTATGCATCTATGATAGTTTGTGTGTATATGTATGTGTGACCACGTGTGTGCAGAGATCAGAGCATGACATAGGTGTCTTTACACTCTCTACCTTATTCCCTTGAGACAGGGTCTCTCACTCATGTGGAAGTTCATTGTTTCAATGAGACTTGTTATCCCCAGAGCTTATAGGACTCAGCTCTCCCTACTCTGGAGTTTCAGGTATGCATGGTCATGCCTGGCTTTTATGTGGCTGCTGGGTTCACACTCAGGTGGGTCTTCATGCTTACACAGCAAGCACCCTGATACACTGAACCATGTCCCAGATGCTACCCTTGTGTATTTTCAAACAGAATACATGCAGCTGTAAAATAGTAAAAATTAAGGAATCTGGCAAAAAACAACTTGCCTGGTTTTCTCAGCTTTCTCTCAGAGAGGTGAAGTGACCTATCCAGACCCACACCGGAAGGTCCTAATTCCCATATTCCCATGCCAGTTGTACCACGCCAGGGTGCTTCTAGTAGCTTAATAAATATCTGCTTATTTGAAGTACCAGATTAATTTCCACTTTGGAACAGGCTTTTAATTACTACTATAAGGGAAGGAAGGGTTTCTTGCCAAACGCCTGGGCGCTGCCAAGTTCCTTGTACCTCCAGTCATGAATTCCAACCACATAAATAAATAGAAGGCAATTAGAAGTTTGAAGTAAGAATCCGGGTAGGATTACCGAGAAATGTTTGATAGTGTACATTATTGCTTCTTCAAAACATAGATTTACTTTTAGCCATTAGAAGCATATGCATAACAACATATGTACATATATACACAGATACACACAGACATATTTTCGTCTATATAAAAGTGTTCCAGAAGCTTTCCCAAGAAAGCAGTAATAGTGGGAGGGGATCTACAAGCAAGAGAAAGAGAGAGAGAGAGAGAGAGAGAGAGAGAGAGAGAGATACACGTTCCTGTATGCCCTACTGTATTCTTTGATTTTTTTCTACTACACTTGTATTACTTTTTCAATAAAACAATGTTAATGGGACAATAAGAAATGGATTTGTTGTTTTTCTTTTCAAGTAGCAGATGTCAAGAAATGCTTAATGGGTCCACAGCATCTTTTAGGGTAGCATGAAATAGAACAAGATGAGGGGAAAGGACAAAAATGGAAGCTGCCAGCAGCACTTACCAGCAGGCAGTACTTTTTTTTTAGCAGGTTGCAATATATTTTTATGATAGACAAGCATAATTTAAATATCATTAGCTGGGATAATCAAGATCGAGGTTCAAGACCCCCAGAGGCACTCTCGTCCTTGGCTGCTGCTTTGAGGGGGAGGAAACCATAGGAGCCTCTGTGGGTTCAGAAGTCCTACCTGCCATGCGTGCCATGTGGTGGCCACTTGGGATTTGTTAAAGAACAATTCGGGGGTGTGTGTGAGGCCTTGCTGATTGAGTGCCTAGCATACACTGAAACCTGGAGTAAATCCCCAGTGCCACATAAAATGGTGGTTTGGTGGTACACACCTGCACTCTTGGTACTTGTAGAGATGGGAGGGTCAGAAGTTAAAGGTCATCTTGAACTACATAGTGAGTTAAAGGCCAGCCTGGGATATATATAAAAAAAAAATCCTGTCTTAAGACAAAAAAAAGTTAAAGAAAAGTTCAGGCAGCTGCAGGATTAAAGTCTCAGAAATATCTGGTTTGTATTCTACACCACCGGTCAATTAGCTATGAAACCCTGAGCAAATTACTGAATTTCTCTCCATTTTTAATTAAGCTGAGTAATGTCTGCCTTGGTAGCCACTGTAAAGATTAATTGAATGGACTACCTGGTACTCTTTGAGGCACTGGAATGTGCCATCCCCTTCTGATACCATCTCAATAAATTTCACTAAGAAAGCTATCTTCTGAAGAGACCTGAACTTATCCATCTCTGGAACCCATTCCTTTCCATTATGTAAGACCATGTGGATGTAAAGAAAGATGGTGAAAGTCTAAATGCAAGTGACAGCCTTAATTCTTGGACCTAGCTAGTGTGCCTACACAGAGTCATCTCAACAAAGAATGGGTATTATAGCAACAAAAGGATCTACTCATCCATTTCTTCAGTCCGATAAATGTTTATTCGAGCACATACAGGGACTGTAGCTGTCAGAGATCAATAATAAGCACAGGAGCTGTATCTCTTAGCCAAAGCAATCTTACTGTTCAGTGAGGACAGGACACGTGGTCATTAATACATCACCCAAATAAATGACAAACTGGAGCTGTGCTAAGACTTTGTGAAAGTCTTTCCTAAGACTGTGTGAAAAAGCCCTGCGGCAAGAGGAAGGGAAAGGGTGGTAATAAGAGAAACGAGACTGCTGCAGGAGAGGCCAGTTGAGGGGTGTTTAGGGGTGACACTGGGGGAGTTTCTGTGGAGCTGGGCAAAGTCTTGTTTAGGACCTTGAGAGACTTGAGGGTTGCCAGGAACAGAAAGCATGGAGCTGAGGTGACAAGGTACATTACAGAAACTTTCAGCTGTGAGCAGGTGGAAGAGAAACGGGCAGGACTGGCGGCCAGGGCTTGAGTCATCTGTTCTTCCTGAATGGAATTCAGACAGCCTAAGGGAGTCCTTGTCCTGTGTGTGTCCCCTAAAGCTGCTCAGGAAGAGTAGGGAGGGAGGCAGGAAAGGAGCTTTATTTCAAAGGCAGCAAGAACAGAGCTCTAATGCTTTGGGGAAGAGGATGACACGGGTCTGTCTCTTATAACAAAGCCTGGCTTTCAATACTCCCCTTGGCATCCATGTTATTTCAAATTTCTCCCATCTATCAGATATTGGCTTTTATTATTATCAGTGGCCTTTAGCAATTATTCTAGATTCTAGAAGCCAGAGAGTAAACTGCAGGGGTAGGGGGTTGTATGTTCCTGCAGGAACATGTGGAACATCCCACAACTCCAGACTACTGGAGTTCCTGTTGGCATGCTTATGTACATATGTTGGCAATGTGTGTCTGCATGTTTATGCACATGTGTTTGTTTATGTATGTGCAGGTACATGTGTGTGCTTTTGCATGTGAACTATGTGTTTATCTGCGTGTGTACATATGCATATAGGTGTCTGTATCTGAGCATGTACATATCTGTGCAGGTGTGTCTCTGTGTGAATATGTACATGTATGTATCTGTACATGTGTGTGTATGTTTATGTGTATTGGTACTTGTGTGTATGCATGTGTATTTGTGTGTTTCTGTGTCTATCTATTTATATATGTTCCTGTATGTATGTGCATCTAAATCTGTGTGTGTATGCATGTCTGTCTCTGCATGCTTTGATGTCTGTGTGTTTCTCTGTGTATGTGCCTTTATGTATGTGCATGTTTTGTCTTAGTCAGGGTTTCTATTCCTGCACAAACACCAGGACCAAGAAACAATCTGGGGAGGAAAGGGTTCATTCAGCTTACACTTCCATGTTGCTGTTTATCACCAAAGGAAGTCAGGACTGGAACTCAAAACAGCTCAGGAAGCAGGAGCTGATGCAGAGGCCATGGAGGGATGTTTCTCACTGGCTTGCTTCCCCTGACTTGCTCAGCTTGCTTTCTTATAGAAGCCAAGATTACCAGCCCAGGGATGGCACCACCCACAATGGACCCTCCCGCCTTGATCACTAATTGAGAAAATGCCTTACAGCTGGATCTCAACTGAAGTTCCTTTCTCTGTGATAACTCCAGCCTGTGTCAAGTTGACACATAAAACCTGTCAGTACAATTGACCCCTTGTCAACTTGACACACAAACACATCACTATTAAGACTCAATCCTTACTTTCTTATTCATTCCCAAGATCTAAATAACTTTAAAAGTCCCACAGTCTTCCATATTAAAAGTTCGATCCCTTTAAAATATCCAATATCTTTTAAAAATTCAAAGTCTCTTAACTGGACTCCATTAAAATACCTTCTTTCTTCAAGAGGGAAAAATATCAGGGCACAGCCGTAATCAAAAGCAAAATCAGACTCCAATGGTCCAATGTCTGGGATCCAACTCACAAACTTCTGGGCTCCTCCAAGGGCTTGGGTCACTTCTCTAGCCCTGCTCTTTGTAGCACATACCGTGTCTTCTAGGCTTCAGATGTCTGTACTCCACTGCTGCTGCTGTTCTTGGTGGTCATCTCATGGTACTGGCATCTCCAAAACACCGCTGTCTTCCACTGTAACTAGGCTTCACCAATAGCCTCTCAGACTCTCTTCATGGTGCCAAACCTCAATTCCTTTGCATGACCCCTTCAGTTCTGGGCCATCAATTGCAACTGAGACTGCACCTTCACCAATGGCCTTCTGCAGTTTCTCACAGTGCTAAGCCTCAGCTGCTCTTCATGATTCCTTCATGCCTTCAAATCCAGTACCACCTGGGTGATTCTTACACAATACCAAGTCCAGCCACAGCACAAAGTACAACCTTGGCTATCACTGGAACACAGCCTCTGTGCTCTCAGAAAACACTTCCCTGAAGATTTCACCTCAGTGATGCTGGTCTCTTCTTAATCACTGCTAATTTCTTAGCTCCAGGTAACCAGCATCAATAGTCCCAGTAACACAAAGGTTTTGCTTTAGTGGTTCTGGTATCTTGTTAATCACAGCTGATTCTTCAGCCCCAGCTAACCAGAAACACAGAATCTTCACAATCAAAACAGCAACATCCGTGATAAGAGTCTTTAATTGTCCCTCTGAAATTTCACAAGCCAGGCCTCCATCTTCTGCACTGTTCTCAACATTATCTTCCAAGCTCCTACAGAACATTCCACAGAACTCTTAACATCCTAGTGGCTCTTCTAACTCAAAGTTCCAAAAGTCCTTCCACATTCCTCCCCAAAACATGGTCAGGTTGTCACAGGAATACCCCACTAAGCTGGTACCAATTTGTCTTAGAGTTTCTATTCATGTGCAAACACCAGGACCAAGAAACAAGTTGGGGAGGAAAGGGTTTATTCAGCTTACACTTCCATGTTGCTGTTTATCACCAAAGGAAGTCGGGACTAGAACCCAAACAGCTCAGGAAGCAGGAGCTGATGCAGAGACCACGGAGGGATGTTTCTTACTGACTTGCTTCCCCTGACTTGCTCAGCTTGCTTTCTTATAGAACCCATGACTACCAGCCCAGGGATGGCACCACCCACAATGGGCCCTCCCCCCTTGATCACTAATTGAAAAAATGCCTTACAGCTGAATCTCATGGAGGCATTTCCTCAAATGAAGCTCCTTTCTCTGTGATAACTCCAGCCTGTGTCAAGTTGACATACAAAACCAGCCAGTACAGTATCTACATCTGTGTTTGTATGAGTGTATGTATGTGTATATGCATGTTTATCTGTGTGTTTCTGTACTGTGTGTTTCTCTGTGCATGTTGTACATGTAAAGGTCAGAGGCTAACCTTGGGTACTGTTCCTTGGGTGCCATTCTTTTTTTTTTTTTAAACAAAAGCCTTGTACTATCCTGGAAATCACTTACTACACTGGGCTGAGTGGCAGTGAGCCCTAAGCTTCCTACTGTCTCCCCTTCTCTGACACTGGTGTAAGAAGCATGTGCACCAACCCTAGCTTTGTTTTATTTTATATTTGAAATAAGCTCTTGTCATAGTGCCTAGATTGGATTCAAGTGATTGTTCAACCCCTCCTTACAGAGTAGCTGTAATTGGAGGGAGCATCCTCTCAGAGGCAAAGGAGAATGGAGATGAGGTGAAGAACTCTCAGAGGGGGCTGGGAATGGGGGCAACATTTGAAATGCAAGTTAATAAAACAATAAAATAAAATAAAGGCACATGCTGCCGTGCCTGGCTCCTGTTATCACCTTGACAGATTGTGGGGAAGAATGTATTCTAAATCTCTTTTTTCATGTTTGCCAGGGATGTTTGTATGATATGTGTATAAATGTGCATGTTTGTATGTATGTGGGTGCACATGTATTTATGGGTGTTTCATGTACATGCTGATGCACATGCATGTTTATGCATGTATAACTCCCTACCCTATCACCTCCACCTTCATCTCCATGATGTAAAGAATCTTCATTGATCTCTTATTTGCCTTGTTCTTTGAAGCAAGGACTCTCAATCAAACCCAACAGATGCAGCTAGTCTTGTTAGCTAGCCTCCACCCAGGATCCCCAGTCTCAGCTTTCTGAGGCTGAAATTAGATGTGAGCTGCCATCCCTACAGGCAGGTACGCTGGATGGATCTATAGATCCAAACTTCAGTCCTCACACTTTGAGGCAGGCTCTAGATCTAGAGCCCAGTAACAAACCTTAAAACAGACATTCAAATAAGTAGTCCCCAAACATGGCTGCACATTCTTATTGACCACTTGTGAAATTCTCCAAGACCAACTGAGGACTACTGGGTAAGAGCCAAGCATCAGAGCTTCTTCAGAACCCCAGAGCAGTGTGAGCCTAAGAGAGGTTCCTGTCATAGTAAAAGCTCATCTTTAGCCAAGATCATTGCCTGGGAAAAATTGCCTCTATAGGGACTTTTGTGCTCCTGTCTATACAATGTTATTATCTGGTCTTGGCACTCCAGGATGATAATTCTTTTGGAGGAAGCATGATGACATCCATAGTGAATTCCCAGTTCTGTCCTCTGAGCACCATGGCTTCCTCCACCAAGTGTCCTGTCTGAATGGGGACCGAGGCACTACAGAAAGGACCTTAACCTGGGGGACCTAGACAATAGATTTCTAACAAACAAACAAACAAACAAAAAACAGGTGCTCTAACTCTTTATGTTTATCAGTGAATCTCTGGAGGCTGTTACAGTGCCTGGCATGTATCAGGGGACTCAATAAGCATCTATTGAGTTGATGAATGGGAGAGTAGGGAACTTCTTGTTTGGATGACTTAAAGAATATCCTAGGTAAAGCACTCGGTCAACAATGCAGTTTCTGCTGATGTCATGTCATGACTGAGAACGTTGAAAACATATGACCTCTGTAGGCCTCAGAATGGCTTTACTATTAGATAGTATAATTCTCAGAGCTGAAAGCAGGAAGCTGGATCACACTTCCCTCACACTCTAAATCCTCCCAGTTCTAATGGTCCCCATCAGTGGGTGACATTTAAAGATATATTTGTGATTTGGATGTAAGATGTGGTCCCCCACAGGCTTGTGTGTTTGAATATTTGGTCTCCAGCAAGTGGTGCTGTTTAGGAAAGCTATGGAACCTTTAGGAGATGGAATTTTCATGGAGGAAGAATGCCACTAAGGGGCAGGTTTTGATGTTGTATAGCCCAGCCTCAGTTTCCATTTGCTTCCTGACAACCAAAAGAGTGTATGATGGGCCAGCTTTATGCTCCTGCAGCCACCCTTCCCCTACCACAATGCACTGTAACTCTTCTGGGACTGTGAACCAAAGTTGCTTTGGTCAGAGTATGTCCTCATGGCAACAAAAGAGAAACTGAGTCAGAAACAAATACAAGCAAGTAATGATGTGTTCTCTGGGATGGATATTAGATGGGACATTGAGTGTTATGGTCCCTTCCTAGTGCAGTCCTCCTTATCACCACTATACTGGGTTGCCTACAGTGTCACATTTCATCATCAACATGGCCTAGAAATGTTAAAGTACACCATGAAGAACTGAGGCTGCTAAGCCTATGTTAATCTGCCTCCCAGTCTCTAAGAAATGGTAGCAATGACTGCATAGAAGAAATGGGCTATGGGATATTATCATTGCTGGGAACATAGAGACCATTGCCAAGAGGTTCAAAATGGAGAAATATAAGCATCAGTGTTATACATAATATGACCCTATCAGATGAACCTGTTAGGGTTTAGATGGTGTGGTCTCCCAAACTCTCTTCTTTCTACTGAACTCCACAGTCAGCAGGCCCTGCCCCTGTTTTGAAAAATGCTTACCATCCCATGACATGGAAAATTTGCAGAAATATCCTTCTCTTTCACTTTTCATACCAAGCCCTGCAAAAATCTCACACTGAAAAATCTTGTATATGTTTCCCCAGTGATAGCAATTGTCAGCTTGACAGAATCTACAGTCACCTAGGAGACATACCTCTAGGAATGTCATGGGGGAGCTTCTACATTACTTTAATTGGGATAGGTGTAATCTATCTGTAAATGGGTGGCACCACTCTATGGTCCCAGACTGAATAAGAAAGGAAGAAGCAAAGAAGCAAGCAAAACCCCAACACTCATTGCTCTCAGTTCACCAGCTGCCTATTGCTCCTGCCACTGTACTGTCCCTGCCATGATGGCCTGCACCCTTGAGCTATGGGCCAAAACAAGTCCTTCATTCCTTGTCATAGCAGAAACAAAAGGAACCAGTATATGCACCGGTGTTAAACTTTTTCTAATAACTTGCTTCTAAGTGTTCTTGATAATTTTCTCTCTCTACTCCAGCTGAATGACTGCACTAGGGCACAGATTAAATGTCACCTATTCCTCCATATTAGAAAACAAATTTCCTAATTCTTCTTTCTATGGACCTTAATAAATTCCTTCATAGCACCATTCTAGACCACTGCTATTTATCTGTTCATTCATCTCCCTGTGGTTTGTGTCTCTATTAGAATATCAGCACCCAAAGAAGTAAAGTTCTATTTTATTTTGCTCATGTAAAGCTCTAATATTTAGCACAGTGCTCCAAACATGACAGGCTCTCAGTAAACAGCTGTTGGGTAAGTGAATGAATGAATGAATTGGGGTAAGCCTATATTTCATATTCTTGCATAGCAGAGACTCTATTATATATTGCATGCTCCCCCACCTTGCCCCAGCCATGACCTCTACTCCATATTCTCTTAAATAAAGACATTCCACTTTTCTATAAACCGAAATGACCTTAAGCATGCCTGGGAATTTTTGCATGCTGCTTTTCAGACTGAGACAGCATTCTTTCCCTTCTAGCAAACCCTGCATAACTTTGAGGAACAAGTTCACACCTCATGTCTTTTAACAGCTCCCCTGCCCCGTGACAGTCTGTCCTCTTCACCCAATTGGCACTCAGATCCCTCTCCTGGGTCTTCATTTTGGCTTCATTGTGCACATCTGTTTAAGTGCCTGCCTCCTGCACTGGGCCGTGAGCAATTCAGGAGCAAAGATGCCTTTTGTTCAATGCATTTCCATCAGCACTTGGGATACAGTTGACAGACTTCTGTAAATCATATCTGGCATTCCAGAAAGTGGTCCTCATGCACATCTGTCCCATTAGAGGCTAAAGAAACTAATTCCTAGACAAATTGAAGAGTGGGTACTCTTGGGCATATTGACCATGCCAAAGAACTCACCCAGGCATGTCATTTATCTATGACATTCAACTGTAGCAATGATGAGCAAACTCCAAGTCCATTTTTTTTTATCTTTTTGGTGATAACAGGGTTCCACTATGTCTTGCTGCTGGAAATGACCTTCTTTATGCATACACTGAATGCCTACTATATTCCAGGCACTGTGAGAGGAACAAAGGTATCCCAAGTCAGGTATCATATATCCATGATCTAAGGAGATAGTGGTCTCCTAGAAGCCAGGAAAAACCTCCCGACCACCAGGATGCTCTCTTCTGACTTTGCACCCACCAGGAGTTAAAGAGGCAGTGCTCCTGCTCTAAGTCCAGGGCAGGCTCTGGGAAGATGAGCATCTCTGTCTGCAGATGCTCTCCGCTTCATCATCTCTTCCTAGGACAGGGATGCTAACCTGGTGCTTAGCAGAGATCCTTCCAATATTTAATCTTCTAGAAGCTTCTGGCTTTACCTTTATTTTGGTTTTAAAACCCAGGGTATACCTGTTGTGTTCATCAGCAGAAAGCCTCTTCTGTTCTGAAGGGCATCATAAATTTTATAAATGACCCAAGTAATTGCAACAGCAAACAATTAAGCTGGTAGAGACAACCAGCATTATACACTTTCTTGGATGGTGTTTTAGGATGTATATAATACTGCCATCAAATTTATTATTGATGACTTTTTCGAGGTTTCTTAAACTTCACAGCCCTTCAAGACTGGCACCCACTGAGCTAATTCACAATGGCATGAAGCTGCTTTGAAACACAATATTCCTCTCTGAAAAGTCTAAACTAGTAAAATATTTATTTTATCCCTCAGTTTATAAATGTTTTGCAAAGAGAGGAGAACATATTGACAGATTATGCCAAGTAACAGTCAGTTACAGGACAATTGGAGTACCTGGTAATACTCTTGGAAGACACCCATGGAAACCATACCAGACATGTTGCTAATGATGTCCCATCTGCCTGTATAACACCTTAGAAAACAAAACTCTGAGGATCTAAGGCTGAGTGTTCCACTGCCATAGAGCCTAAAATGACACAGCCCTTTGCTTAGATGATGGCTTAAGAATCTGTTGAATGGATACAGAAAATAGAATATATAGACACTGTGGTGTATAACTGTCTTAGCTACCTTTCTATTGTCATGATAGAACAGCATGATCAAGGCAACTTATAAAAGAGAGCAATTAATTTGGGGCCTCATGGTCCCAGAGGGTCTATGACTCTCGTGGTGGGAAATGTGGCAGCAAGGAAGCAGGCATGGTGCTGGAGCAGTAGCTGAGATCTTACATATTGAGCCAACAACCAGGAAGAATGGAGGGGGCCATAACTGGAAATGACATGATCCTTTGAAACCTCAAAACCCACCCTCAGTAACACACCTTTCCCAGAAAGGTCACACTTCTTAATCTTTACCAAACAGTTCCACCAACTGGGGGCCAAGAATTGAAGTTATATGAACTTATGGAGGTCATTCTCATTCAAACTACCCCAGTGACATTTTATTCAGCTGTAAGAAAATCAAAATACTGTCAGTTATAGGAAAATGGATAAAGCTAGAAGTCATATTAAACCAAAATAAGCTAGACTCAGAAAAATATCATGTATTCATGTGTGTGTGTGTGTGTGTGTGTGTGTGGCAAAAAAGTACAGAGCGCCCATTGTGGATCAGAATGTGGATAGTGGAATAAAGGAGACAGAAGGAGGTAAGGTGAGGCAAACATGTTCAAAATACAAGAACTTGAATGAAATACTTTTATGAAACCTATCACTATACATCAATATATACTAGTAAAATGCATTTGAAATTGGGCACTTGTTCACTTTGTTCTAGAGATCAAATACTACCCACCTTAAATTCCTTTGTATGACTATGGAAAGAAAGTGAGTTTATGAGTAACCATAGAAGAAATAATATTGGTTACTATTTCCAAAAGAGTTTTTATCCACATTTTCAATAACCCTCAAAGTCCCTCTTGGTAATATAATGATGCCTATTTTGTAATTCACAAGGATCTCATAGCTTGCTACAGCATGGATCTGATCCAAAAATCTACTGCGAATCTTCCTTTGTCATCTCTTCCATGGGCCCAGAAATGGGATGCTGGATGTTTGTACAGAAATATTTTACAAAACAAGGCAAGAAATACATCAAGACTCAGGATGTTTTCAGAGAAAGGACCAAGAGGATGCATACTGGCCCTAGGAAAAGACTGCCCACCATTGACTATGACAATAATTGAATGTTCTTGTTGTAATATTGACATGATGATGTGGAAGATGACCAGGACAATGACCTACTGCACTTAAATAGTAGAAGTCTAAAGATGACTGTCCTCCAAGAGCCTGTCAGTACCAACCATTCATCTTGGAGCTTAGAAAATGGAGGTCTGGGAAGGGCAGGTGATATGAGCAGGGTTCCAAAGAATATTGGAAGTAGCATTTCAACTGTAATCCAAGGGTTCTATGTCCTAGACTGGTATCACTTCTGTGTGTGTGTGTGTGTGTGTGTGTGTGTGTGTGTGTGTGTGAGAGAGAGAGAGAGAGAGAGAGAGAGAGAGAGAGAGAGAGAGAGAGAGAGAGAGAGAGAGAGACAGGGACAGAGATAGAGACAGAGAGACAGGGACAGAGAGACAGAGAGAGACAGAGAGACAGATCCAAGCTTATTTTTGAATTTAATTTTGAGACACTTTCATAGAATGAACTTGAAATTACTCTGTATTCCAGGCAAGCCTTGAGCATGTGGTCCTCCTGCTTCTACCAACCACGTAGGTAGAAGCCTATTAATGTACATGATACACATGAATGAGTGTGAGTGTCAGTCCTTACTTTCTAACTTGCTTAAACCTTGTGCTTCTGCTGCTGCTGCTGCTGCTGTTTGCCATTGCATCATCCAGACTATCTGTCCCCTGACCCCTGAGCCTCTGGGGACTCTCCTATCTCCACCTCCCATCTTTCCATAAGAGTACTGAGGTTGCAGGTGCACAGTACTAAGATTACTGTTACTTGCTTTACATGGACTTCAGGTATTTTAATGCAGATCCTTACACTGGTACAATAAATACCACCCACTGAACCATGTTCTCAACCTATGAAGAATTCTAGTCTAATAAAAGATTTTACTAACCTGGAGTCAAGATGGAGAGATGCATTCTCAAGTCTAGTAGGGCACTAGTGTTACAGATCAGTCAACATTGTACAAAGAAAAGAATGGTCCATCCCAGAGGTTTGAGAGAAAGTATCAGCCAAGAGTGAGGAGAGGTGACATCATATATAAGACACACCTCCTTAGAGGTCTTAGAAGGGAGACTACTGACAGTTGAGTGGGTCAGAATTGTTAAGATGGAAAGCTATCCTTGAGATCTAGCTTCTGGTTAGCAGCAGAATTAGGACCAGAAATCAGGTTTCCTAAGTGTCCCTATGCTAAAACTACCTGACAACAAAGCAATTCACGAGACAAAGGAGATTTTCAGCTTACAATTCCAAGGGATGGCCCATCAAGACAGAAACTTCACATCCATAGGCAAAAGCAGAAGAAAAGGAAACATGCATGCTCTCTTTCTTGTTTGCTTGTGCTCAGCTTGATTTCTCTACTCAGATACAGTTGAAGACTCTTGCCTAGGGAATGGTGCTGCCTATCCTGACCTGGTTTTCCCACATTAATTAAGGCAATCTCAATAGATTTCTAAGAAGATGGAAGGAGAGACCCCTGGTCCTGGAAAGACTGGATGTAGGGGAACGCCAGGACAGAGTAACGAGAGGGGGTTGAATGGAGAAAAGAGGGAGGGAAGGGGGCTTATGGGACTTTCGGGGAGGGAGGAAACGGGAAAGGGGAAACGATTTGGAATGTAAATTGAAAAAAAAATAAATAAAATAAATAATTAAAAAAAAATTAAGGCAATCTCCTGCAGAGGTGCTCGTAGACCAACCCAGTGTGGACATCCCTCTCTCCCCAGGTGAGTCTAAGTTGTTTTAAGTTAACAGTGAAAGCTACCAATCATTCCAAGTCTTAACCTCCAGTCCATTCCCTTCTCTTCTCATTTGCCCTAAGGCCACACCCTATTGCCATCCATATAAGTGACCCAGAGTTCAACAATGTGCTGTAGGGGAAATTTTTTCTGACAAATATCAGTTAATAAGGAACTCTCAAGAAGAGACACTTCTGATATCTGAAAGAATTAATATTTAATTATAAAAAAGAAATAACAGCATAATGAAGTAATTAAGTTCAGACAAACACATTTCCATATTGACCTGTTTTAAATATTTATCAACTCTATTATGGGCAGGCATATAATTGTGCTTATAATTACAACAACTATCACTTATTGGCCACAAATTTTGATGTATTTTTTGACCCTTAAATTTATTTAGTAAGTAAATATTCTTACCCTAGAGGTAGACTGCTAGCCGCCTTCTCATAATCTGTTCTAGTTTCCATTCTGTAGCTGAGACCACAAAAAAAAAACAAAAAAACAAAACAAAAAAAAAAAAAAACTCTGAACAATAGCAACTGGGACTGGAGCAGGGCATTTATTTGGCTTACAGTTACAGGCCACAGGCCATCACTGAGGGAAAGAAGAGCAGGAACTCAGACAGAAACTAAAGAAGAAACCATAGAAGAGTGCTGCTCACTGGTCATTCACTAGCTCACATTCAGCTGGTTTTGTTATAGGGATGGTGCTACCCACAGTGGGCTGTACATTTCCACATTAATCATAAGACATTCTCTTACAGATATGGGGACAGGCCAAATCCGATGCAAATAATTCCTCAATTAAAGTGTCCTCTTCCCAAACGACTCTAGTTGTGATAAGTTAAAAATGAAAACAAGTCGGGACAACATCCATTTTTCCTTTAATTTGGAAAATATAAATTTGGACTTAAGCTGGATGTATTTACTTTTGTCTTGGCAGCTTAATATATTTCTCAGATACTCTTATCTATATATGTTGCTATATAACTAAGTTCTGGCTAGTGAAATGCAAATAAAATGATCATATGATCTTTTGGGGATGTACCTTTGTCAGAGAGGATTAAACACTCTCTTTTCTTCTTTCTTCATCTTGCTTCTTAGGACCTGGTTGGGATAGCTAGAACCCTAGTTGCCATTTTAAACCATGAGTTTAGTCATTACATAGCGATTACTAGGTATGGTTAATAAGAGAGTTTGAAGGATCCAAAGACCCTGAATATTTTATGTATCTAATGTATCAATGCTAGACAACCTATTCTGTAATATTTCTTTGTAGTAGAACAGTTAAACTTCTTAAAGCAAATCGACTATTGTTTACAGCAATTTAAACCAATCTTAACTAATACAATTCCTATTTTGTTTTGTTTATGGTTTTGGTTTTTGAAGACAGGGTTTCTCTGTGTAACAGACCTGGCTGTCCTGGGTTTTGCTTTGTAGACCAGACTGATCTTGAACTCACAGAGATCTGCCTGCCTCTGCCTCCTGAGTAATGGGATTAAAGGCGTGTGCCACCATGCCCAGCTATATAATCAATCCTCTTTTCAATATAAGAATGAGAGGTACAGAGCGGTTAAGAAACTCCAGTTTGTATGGCAGATAAGATGCTAAATACATAGCATAAACATGTCATTTTTCTTGGGGTCATGGGAAGAGTATATTTCCTAGGTTTTCTTGGTGTTAGACTAGGGACATATAGGTGAATTCTGTCTTACAAATTATCAGTGGGAGTGTCAGGTTCTACTCTGGACCAGGCAGAGTTCTCTAGGTTTGCTGTTCCCACATGGCAGTGCATGTCTGTGCTGAAAATTGGTAGTGAGGATAGAGGACTAACTATGAGTTTTTTGACTGTGGGGAGCAAGAGCCCCTCCTAAGCCCAAACATATCAGACTGATGCAACAAATAACTGAACCCTGGGGAACATAAAGACTTTAAGATTAAGGGTTATTACTCTTGCTAGTGGTGAGGCTTGTTGGCCAATCAGTCTATCCTAACTGGCAGGTTCCAGGTTCAGTAGAGACAAAGTCTCAAAATAATAATATATAGAGAACTAAGGAAGATACCATTGTTAAACTTTGATCTCTAAGTGCACTTATACACATGTGCACACACAATATATGTGTGTATGTGTAAATGTATATATGCATATATGTATATGTGTATATATGTGTATGTATATGTGTATATATGTATATATGTGCATATGTATATATGAATACATACGTATACATGCCAAACATATAAAAGCAAATTCTCCTCTACCTGCTACCTTATTACCAGGCTCTGGAGGGGAAGCTACAACAAAGGAATAGGGGAAGGTGCAAGGCAGTCTCAGTATGCACCAGGGACTGGGAAATTTTGAAGCTGAGAGGCAGGCTAAGAAAAACCAGGATTGGATAAGGAAAGCTATAGGAGGCAGACCCTACACTGTACCTGAAGTACAGGTGGGGTTTGCATTGATAGAAGGAAGCTAAAGAAGTGGATTCACAGAAATGAGAAAAGACACAGGTAATGGTTTCCATTCACCAAGAGGAATCAAACTCTTCCAGTGCTAGAAACTTAAAGCCCAAAGATAAAGCACAGATTCTGTCCTGGAAAAGTCTAGAAGGAGAGAGCATGCCTGTGCATATCTGATCACAATGAAATGCATGGTGCTCTGTCAGAGGCACGAGCACCGTGGAACCCTAAAGAACAGGAGAAGAAGAAGGGAGGGGTTAGATTGCAAGGGGGAATATTCAGGAAAGAGGTAGACACAGAATCACCTCTTCAGAATGAGTTTTACTAACAGAGAGGGCATCATGAACATGTGAGACATGATGGAACCGTACGGTGGGAAAGCATTCAAAAAGGAGAGTACATCATATCAGAGACAATATTACAATGCCACAGGGTCCCTTCTAAACAAGAGAAGAGCTGCATTAAGAGGGATTGTTTATCACAAGAGTAAAATAGATTCATGGAAAGGAAGATGGGGAGAGGCCCAGAGAAGAAAGAACTTTGAGAAAAATCCCACCAACAGAAAAATGACTTTTATATACTTTCAGTGGGTGTACAGCATGTGCTGTAGTCTATGATAGCCTCCATGACAAGGAGCATGGAGGAGCCAGGCAAATGGTAGGACCATAAGTAGTAACCATAGAACAAAAGAAGTTTGAATTTTTTTTGAACAAAGATGAGAGTTTGGAGCCATGGCCTGATCATGTCAAGTTTCGAGATCCAGCCAGCTAAAGTGACTGGCCAGTCATCTCACAAGAAGGAGTGAGAGAGGTAGGCAAGACAGATTAGCAAGGTCCTGTAGTATTATTGGACCAATAGAGCAGAGAAGATTTCATGGGGTTCTGACGAAAACATAGTAATTGACAAGATGAAATAGGAAAACCAACTTGAACCCTGGAAAGATCATCTGTAGAGGGCACAAGAAAGATGGTGTGGCTGTAGAGAGCTGAGCAAGGGACATAGTTACAAGGGGATTCACACCAAGATGGAGACACGAGAAAGAACCTGAAGAAAGAGGGAGAGGCAGTGAGGAAGGGGTAGAAGAAACTCGGAAGAAAGGTTTATATGAAATACAGTGATTGGAAAATGCCCAATGCATAAATAAGAGCTACCTGGGTGTGGTGCCTGTAGAGGGGTACAGAACTGGGTATCACACTTCTTGGAGAAGAGGTAGAAGATGTAGTTTGGACTGTAGCTTATAAACTTGGAAAGGAGGGGCTGGAAAGATGGCTCAGTGGTGAAGAGTAATGGCTGCTCCTGCAAGGAAGCTGAGTTTGGTTCTCAGCATCCAGGATCATCTGTAACTTTAATTCCAGGGAATTCAATACCCTCTTCTGGCCTCTAAGGGTATTGCAATGCTGGGCTCACTTACATCCTTGTAGACAAATACCCATACATATAAAATACAGAAGTGAAAGTGTGAGCCAAGTGATCACCACTCTCTCTGGTCTTAGGCAGCCTTGGCAAGACATAAGGCTAGCAATGGCTGAGTTAGGTTTGCATAGGAGGAAACACTGAAAGGGCCTTATAAGCAGAGGTAATTAAGGTGGGGATTTGAGTAAGGTTTCCAGTACCAGCTAAATCCTCCTTTTCCCAAAATATCAAATCCGATATTCTACCATTGTTTCCCAAGTGCATTTATGAATTAGCTGCAACAATAACTAAAATATTAATAAGTTGAATCTTTATCAACTTTTTAAAATGCCTTCAATTGTAAAGCTACTTTGGGGAGCATGAAAAGGTGAATTAAAGACCAGGAGAAAATGTTTGCAATATACAGCTCTGTTTAAACAGCTTCTATTCACAATATGGAAAGAAGACTCATAAATCAATAATTAGAAAACAAATGACCAATTTAAAAAATAAACACAAGATTTTAATAGATGTTTTGCCATAGATGGAATATGGATGGCAAATAAGCATGTGGTCAGTTCCTCAACAATTCACAGCACAACGGTGCTTGCCTACTGCACTCAGATAGCTGTGTTAGAAGGATGGAGAGTTTCTGCCATCCTGGGCTAAACAGAGTAAACATGACTCAAAATTATGGTAAGCAGAACTCCTGACTAGTGACACGTATACAAAAACTGTATCAAGATAGCAAATGTGCAGAAGAGGGTTCTGACGGTGAGTGACCATTTTTTTTTATTTTCTATATTTTTTTATTAACATTCCAAATAATTTCCCCTTTCCCATTTCCTCCCTCCCAAAAGTCCCATAAGCCCTCTTCCCTCCCCTGTTCCCCATTCAACCCCCTCTCGCTTCTCTGTCTTGGTATTCCCCTACATCCAGTCTTTCCAGGACCAGGGGTCTCTCCCTCCATCTTCTTGGAAATCTAGTGATATGTGAATTGTGTCTTGGGTATTCCGAGATTCTGGGTTAATATCCCTTTATCAGTGACTGCATACCATGTGTGTTCTTTTGTGATTGGGTTACCTCACTAAGGATGATATTTTCAAGTTCTGACCATTTGCCTAGGAATTTCGTGAATTCATTGTTTTTAATTGCAGAGTAGTATTCCATTGTGTATTCTACTATTCCAGACTAGTATTCCATACCACATCTTCTGAATCCATTCCTCCATTGAGGGACATCTGGGTCCTTTCCAGCTTCTGGCTATTATAAATAAGGCTTCTATGAACATAGTGGAGCATGTGTCATTATTGCATGAAGGAGAAGCCTCTGGGTATATGCCCAGGAGTGGTAAAACAAGATCCTCCGGGAGTGTCATGTCCAGTTTTCTGAGGAACCACCAGACTGCTTTCCAGAGTGGTTGTACCAGCTTGCAATCCCACCAGCAGTGGAGGAGTGTTCCTCTTTCTCCACATCCTCGCCAACAACTGCTGTCTCCTGTGTTTTTGATCTTAGCCATTCTGCCTGGTGTGAGGTGGAATCTCAGGGTTGTTTTGATTTGCATTTCCCTAATGACTAAGGATGTTGAACATTTCTTTAGGTGCTTCTCAGCCATTAGATATTCTTCAAGTGAGAACTCTTTGTTTAGCTCTGTACCCCATTTTTTAATAGCTTTATTTGGCTCTCTGAGGTCTAACTTCTTGAGTTCTTTGTATATATTGGATATTAGCCCTCTGTCGGATGTAGGTTGGTAAAGATCTTTTCCCAGTTTGTTGGCTGCCATTTTGTCCTTTTGACAGTGTCCTTTGCCTTACAGAAACTTTGTAATTTTATGAGGTCCCATTTGTCAGTTCTTGACCTTAGAGCATAAGCTATTGGTGTCCTATTCAGGAAATTTTCCCCTGTGCCTATATGTTCAAGGTTCTTCCCTAGTTTCCTTTCTATTAGTTTCAGTGTGTCTGGTTTTATGTGGAGGTCCTTGATCCACTTGGAATTGAGCTTAGTGCAAGGAGATAAGAATGGATCAATTTGCATTCTTCTGCATGTTGACCTCCAGTTGAACCAGCACCATTTGTTGAAAAGGCTATCTTTTTTCCACTGGATGGTTTTAGCTCCTTTGTCAAAGATCAAGTGACCATAGGAGTGTGGATTCATTCCTGGGTCTTCAATTCTGTTCCATTGATCTACATGCCTGTCACTGTACCAATACCATGCGGTTTTTAACACTATTGCTCTGTAGTACAGCTTGAGGTCCGGGATACTGATTCCCCTAGAAGTTCTTTTACTCTTGAGAATAGTTTTAGCTATTCTGGGTTTTCTGTTATTCCAGATGAATTTTTGAATTGCTCCTTCTAACTCTATGAAAAGTTGGGATTTTGATGGGGATTGCATTGAATCTGTATATTGCTTTTGGCAAGGTGGTCATTTTTACTATATTAATCCTGTCAATCCATTAGCATGGAAGATTTTTCCATCTTCTGAGGTCCTCTTCAATTTCTTTCTTCAGAGACTTGAAGTTCTTGTCATGCCGATCTTTCACTTGTTTGGTTAGAGTCACACCAAGATACTTTATATTGTTTGTGGCTATCGTGAAGGGTATCATTTCTCTTATTTCTTTCTCAGCATGATTATCCTTTGAGTATAGGAAGGCTACTGACTTGCTTGAGTTGATTTTATATCCAGCCACTTTGCTGAGGTTGTTTATCAGCTGTAGGAGTTCTCTGGTGGAGTTCTTTGGGTCGCTTAAGTATACTATCATATCATCTGCAAATAGTGATAGTTTGACTTCTTCCTTTCCAATTTGTATCCCTTTGACCTCCTTTTGTTGTCTAATTGCTCTAGCTAGAACTCCTTGTCTACTCCATGAATTTAGGAGGATTGCTTCAAATTTCTCTCCATTTAGATTGATGTTGGCTACCGGTTTGTTGTAAATTGCTTTTACTATGTTTAGATATGGGCCTCGAATTCCTGATCTTTCCAAGACCTTTAACATGAAAGGATGCTGAATTTTGTCAAATGCTTTCTCAGCATCTAATGAAATGACCATGTGGTTTTTTTCTTTGAGATTGTTTATGTAGTGGATTACATTGAAGGACTTCCTTATATTGAACCATTCCCTGCATCCCTGGGATGAAGCCTACTTGATCATGGTGAATGATCATTTTGATGTGTTCTTGGATTTGGTTGGCAAGAATTTTATTGAGTATTTTTGCGTCGATATTCATAAGAGAGATTGGCCTGAGATTCTCTTTCTTTGTCGGATCTTTGTGTGCTTTTGGTATTAGTGTAATTGTGGCTTCATAGAACGAGTTGGGTAGTGTTCCTTCTATTTCTATATTATGGAATAGTTTGAAGAGTATTGGTGTTAGGTCTTCTTTGAAGGTCTGATAGAATTCTGCACTAAAACCATCTGGACCTGTGCTTTTTTTGGTTGGAAGACTTCCAATGACGACTTCTATTTCTTCAAGGGTTATAGGATGATTTAGATGATCTATTTGATCCTGATTTAATTTTGGTATTTGGTATCTGTCAAGGAAATTGTCCATTTCCTTGATATTTTCTAGTTGTGTTGAATACAGGCTTTTGTAGTAGGATCTGATGATTTTTGAATTTCCTCAGTTTCTGTTGTTCTCTCCCTTTTCATTTCTGATTTTGTTTATTTGGATACTGCCTCTGTGCCCTCTGGCTAGTCTGGCTAAGGGCTTATCTATCGTGTTGATTTTCTCAAAGAACCAACTCCTAGTTTTGTTGATTCTTTGTATGGTTTTATTTGTTTCTACATGATTGATTTCAGCTCTGAGTTTGATGATTTCCTGCCTTCTACTCCTCTTGGGTGTATTTGCTTCTTTTTGTTCCAGGGCTTTCAGGTGTGCCATTAAGCTGCTAGTGTATGCTGTCTCCCGTTTCTTTTTGGTGGTATTCAGGGCTATGAATTTTCCTCTTAGCACCGCTTTCATTGTGTCCCATAAATTAGGGTATGTTGTGCCTTCATTTTCATTAAATTTTAAAAAGTCTTTGATTTCTTTCTTTATTTCCTCCTTGACCCAGTTGTCATTAAGTAGAGCATTGTTCAGCCTCCATGTGTATGTGGGTTTTCTGTTGTTTTTGTTGCCATTGAAGACCACCCTTATTCCATAGTGATCTGATAGGAGTCATGGGATTAGTTCTATCTTCTTATATCTGTTGAGGTCTTATTTGTGACCAATTATATGGTCGATTTTGAAGAAGGTACCATGAGGTGCTGAGAAGGAGGTATATTCTTTTGCTCTAGGATGAAATGTTCTATATATATCTGTTAGTTCCATTTGGTCCAAGGCTTCAATTAGATTCACTGTGTCCCTGTTTGGTTTCTGCTTTCCTGAACGATCCATTTCAGAGAGCGGGGTGTTGAAGTCACCCACTATTATTGTGTGAGGTGCGATGTGTGCTTTGAGCTTTAGTAAAGTTTCTTTTACAAATGAGGGTGCCCTTGTATTTGGAGCATAGATATTCAGAATTGAGAGTTCTTCTTGGTGGATTTTTCCTTTGATCAGTATGTAGTGTCCTTCTGTGTCTTTTTTGATGACTTTAGGTTGAAAGTCAATTTTATCTGATATTAGGATGGCTACTCTGGCTCGTTTCCTGAGACCATTTGCTTGTAAAATTGTTTTCCAACCTTTTACTCTGAGGTAGTGTTTGTCTTTGACACTGAGGTGCGTTTCCTGCACGCAGCAAAATCCTGGGTCCTGTTAGTCTATGTCTTTTTATTGGGGAATTGAGACCATTGATATTAAGAGAGATTAAGGAATAGTGATTATTGCCACCTGCCATTCCTGATGCTATCTTTATGTTTGAGTGGTTATCTACTTTTGGGTTTGATGCAAGGAGGTTACTATCTCATTTTTTCCAGGGTGTTGTTTCTCTCCTTGTATTGTCGGTTTCCACCTATTATCCTTTGCAGGGCTGGGTTTGTGGAAAGATATTGTGAAAATTTGGTTTTATCATGGAATATCTTGGTCTCTCCATCTATGGTGATTGAGAGTTTTGCTGGGTATAGTAGTCTAGGCTGGCATTTGTGTTCTCTTAGTGTCATCATGAGATCTGCCCAGGATCTTCTGGCTTTCATAGTCTCTGGTGAGAAGTCTGATGTGATTTGGATAGGTCTTCCTTTGTATGTTACTTGGCCCTTCTCTTACTGCTTTTAATATTCTTTCTTTGTTTAGTACATTTGATGTTTTGATTATTATGTGACGGGAGGTATTTCTGTTCCAGTCCAGTCTGTTTGGAGTTCTGCAGGCTTCTTGTACATTCATCGGCATCTCTCTCTTTAGGTTAGGGAAGTTTTCCTCCATAATTTTGTTGAAGATATTTACTGGCCCTTTAAGCTGCAAATCTTCACTCTCATCTATACCTATAATCCTTAGGTTTGGTCTTCTCATTGTGTCCTGGATTTCCTGGATGTTTTGGGTTACACGTTTTTTGCATTTTGCATTTTCTTTGACTGTTGAGTCGATGCTTTCTATGGTATCTTCAGCACCTGAGATTCTTTCTTCCATCTCTTGTATTCTATTGTTGATGTTTGCATCTATGACTCCTGATTTCTTCCCAAGGTTTTCTATCTCCAAAGTTGTGTCCCTTTGTGATTTCTTAGTTGTTTCTACTTCCTTTTTTAGATCCTGGATGGATTTGCTCAGATCCTTCACTTGTTTGTTTGTATTTTCCTGTATTTCTTTAAGGTATTTTTGCATTTCCTCTTTCAGGATTTCTGCCTGTTGACCCAAGTTCTCCTGTATTTCTTTAAGTGATTTTTGTGTTTCCTCCTTATGGACTTCCATCTGTTGGTCCATATTCTCTTGCATTTCTTTAAATAATTTTTGTGGTTCCTTTGTAAAGGCATCTACCCGTTGATTCATTTCTTTAAGCGATTTTTGTGTTGCCTCCCTATGGGACTCCATCTGTTGACCCATATTCTCCTGCATTTCTTTAAGCGATTTTTGTGTTTCCTTTGTAAGGGCTTCTATCCGTTGATTCATGTTCTCCTGTATTTCTTTATGAGATTTATTTACGTCCTTCTTGAAATTCTCTAATAGCATCATGAGACGTGATTTTAAATCCAGATCTTGCCTTTCGGGTGTGATGGGGTATCCAGGACTTGCTGCTGTCCGAGAGTTGGGTTCGCATAGTGTCATATTGCCTTGATTTCTGTTAGTAACGTTCCTACGTTTGCCTTTTTCCATCTGGTTATCTCTTTTGTTAGTTGGTCCTGCTGTCACTGGCTGTTGGTTGGACCTCCTGTGAGCCTGCAAGGCTATTTCTGCCCCGCCCCCCCATGATCGGGATTCCCCTGGCACCGATTGCTGAGGGGTTGCCCTGCTCCTGAGTGACTTTGAGCCCTAATGTGTCTTGCCCCAAGTGATGTTATACTTGGGGAATCCCTGCGTACCTGGAGACTCAGAGTAGTCAATCCCCGGAGCAGAGGTGGCTAAGGGGAGGCTGATGAGCTCTCTCCCGGTGTGCTCTCTCTAGGTGCAGGTCCCTCTGCAGGGCAGATGTCCCACAGCAGAGCTGGTGTGTAGATGACCACAGAACTGCCCAGCTCTTGGGAGCAGGGAGCACACAAGCTGTCTGAATCCCAAGCGATGTTATGCTTGGTTATCCCTGCGCCTGGAGGTCCCAACTGCTCTGTTGCTGGAACAAAGATGGCGAAGTACACTGTGCACCCTCTCCAGCAGATCACTCTGCAGGGCATATGGCCCAGAGCAGAGCTGACGCCCAGACGACCACAGAGCTGTCCCGCTCTTGGGCGCAGATGGAAGCCCAACAGGCTGTGTCCCAAGCGATGTTATATTTGGAATCCCTGTGCACCCAAAGGCTCAGGGTAGTCAATCTCTGGAGCAGAGGTCACCAAGGGGAGGCTGGTGTGCTCCCTCCCTGTGCGGGTGTGCTCTCTTCCAGTGCGGGTCCCTCTGCAGGGCAGATGTCCCACAGCAGAGCTGGCGTGTAGGTGACCACAGAACTGCCCAGCTCTTGGGTGCAGGGAGCACACAAGCTGGCTGAGTCCCAAGCGATGTTATGCTCGGTTATCCCTGCGCCTGGAGGTCCCAACTCTGAGTGACCATTTTATGTTAAGTCCTTTATTCTCATTCCGAGGACACTTCAGTGACATACACACAATTAGAAAATTGTCAATTCAGGCCCCTTGCACGTATAAATTCCTTGCCACTGTGGCTGTCTGTGCTCAAGACCTGCCTAAAAGAAAACTAGTCAAATCTCCCAAATGGGTGGAGGAGGGTCTCACAAAGTCCACCCCTAGCTAAGGAGTTATTGACAACTGATGACTGCTGGGGTAAGTAGAATCAGCTTGTTCAGGGATGTATCCCCTGGTAGGATGCTTGTGCCCAGGTGCCCGGTCCTGTACTTGTAGACATATTAGCAGCACCAAGTGGACTCATTGGTTAAAAAGAAAAGTTGAAAGGAACCTGGGGTTTCTGGTAGGTGCTAGGGGAGAGGGACTAGAGTGTGATTCTGGTCAAAACATACTGTATACATGTATGAAAGTCTCAGTGAATAAATTAAAAAATAATTTTAATTGCATACATATACATCATATACGTATCAAATGGTCACTCACCGTCAGAACCCTCTTCTGTTTAGTTGGCTGTGCTTAACTACTTCACTCTAGGAATATGTCTGAAAAGCTGTTTTGTGATCTCTGTTGCACTGTATTCAAGGATACACTTAGAAGAACTGGCCAATGACCTGGGGATGTAGCTGCAAGCCCCAGCATGCTTTTTAGGAAACAATGACCATACACATACACACACACACACACACACACACACACACACACACACACACATACACGCGCGTGCGTGCATGTGTGTGTGTGTGTGTGTGTGTGTGTGTGTGTGTGTGTGTGTGCAATTAAAATTATTGAAGAGGAACTGGAAGGGGCTATATATAACCTTTATTTAAAACTTGGAAGCTAAGAATGTAACTCAGTTGATTCCTTGCCTACCTGGGTTCCATCCCTTGCACTACATAAACTGGGTGTGGCGGTTCACATCTGTGATCCCAGCACTTAGGAAGGTCCAGTGTTGATGGTCATTCTCAGCAGCACAGTGAGTTCAAGGCTAGCCTGCAATATATGTAAGATTGTCTCACACAAAAGGGGTCAGTCCAAGCTGGAGAGATGTCTCATCAGTAAAGAGTGTTTGCTGCTCTCGCCGAGTCCAACTTTGGTTCCCAATACTACCCATCATACATCATATGACTCACAAACACCTGGAATTCTAGTTGCAGGGATCCAACACCCTCTTCTGGCCTACACACACACAAATACACACACATACACACACACAAACGTAGGAGAGGGAGAGAGAGGAAAGGAAGGAGTATGGAGGTAGGGAAGAACAGAAAGGAACAGAGAGGGAGAGGGGGTCAGGGAGAAGAGAGAAAGAGAGAGAGGGCGAGTTCCTCCACTGCCATGGTTCCTTCATTCAAACAGCTTCAGCAGTGCTCACCTAAAGACAAAGCTTTCCCAGGAAGAGCTCCCTCCTCCCATGGATTCTTTGTGGATGGGAATTCCCTAAGGACAGGGTCCTCTGACTGCAGCATGTGCAATTCTAGGAACCTAGAGCCTTCAAAGGTCCCTGTGCTGAGCCAGCCCTCAGTGGGACTCCCAGAGAGGTCACCTCTAAAGCTGTCTGCCACTGCTAAGAAATGCCTCTGGAGCATTCCCCTTGCTCCTAAGAGGGAAACGCTGCAGATTGAACTCTGTTTCCCCAGAGGGGCCTTCCTTCATCTCCTTTGGTTATCCTGAGGTTTTGAGTGCAATGGATTAGCAGGGTTTCTCTAGGATAAATCTTGAATCAAATGGCTGTGAAATCCCAGTGGGCCCCCAACTGCTTCAGTGTCTTACCTCGAACCACTGCACTGAAATGGGACAAGGGGAGGAAATCTATGCAAAGATAAAAACCAGCTGACAAGTTGAAAGAAATGGAAACAAATCAGCCACACTTAGCATGCTTCCAGCTCCCAGGAAAGTATCAATTAAAAGTATTAGTGGCAAATCAGTCCTGAGGACACACACTAAAACCCCCACTGTGCCTGTCTTACTGTTTACCTGCGTGTTTTAATTTGTACCTGATGTGAAATGCTTTTCTCCATGGTTCTGGTTTCCGATTGACTTTATTCCTCTCCAGGCAGAATAATGGCTGGATTTTTTTAAAAACATATGACAGGTTTGACAACACTGAATAAAATAAGTGAATTACCTCTTTATCTCTAGGGAGCCCTATAATATGGCTATGTGTTGGGGGTGGAGATGGCTTAGGCAGTAAAGCGCCTGCCATGTGGGTGCGAAGACCTGATTCTGTGTATCCAGCATCCAAGTAAAAGCCAGATGAAGCTGAGCACACCTATAATCCTAGCACTGGGGGAGGGACGGAGACAGTCTAGCCAAATCAGCTCCAGGTTCAGTGAGACACCCTGTCTCACAAAAGCAAAGTGGAGAGTGATCCAGGAAGATAGTCAATGTTGAACTCTGACCTCCATGCACAGGTACACACACACCTGAGCTCACAGTTGTGTACTTCCACACAAGTACTTACATCTACCACACTATATATGTATGTATGTATATATGTACATATATATATGATATATACTTGTATATAGTGTATATAAATATAATATATATGCATTGTATTATGTATGTATGGTAGATATTATATTGTATTTTATATATGTGCACTATATTATACAGATCATGAATTATTGTATAAATTATTACATGTGTGTATATGATATATATTATATATACTATGGTATCTTATATGTGCACTATGGTATATATTATGTGCTATCATATGTGTATTATATATACAGTATATTATATATGTGTGTATATATAAATATGTATAAATTATAAAGTGGTATACAGCTTCTTCCATAAGAACTTGGCTTAGCTGAATAGCAGCCATGTCTTAGATATGGTGCCAGAGCACTTTGATGAAAAAAGACAAGGGAAGGTAAATAACCCCTAGTGCACCACAGTAAGTGACACAGCAAGTAGACTCTTTGTGATGGTCAACTGTCCTCCTGTCTTTGAGATTGTTACCAAGCCCACCATTTGAAGGATGACCTCTATTCCCAGGGACAGAAGGGCAGAAGGGCATCCCGGGCAGAAAAGAAAATAAGTGGACAGAATATTGTGACAGTATAATGCATTTCAGGGACCGCAGAGCTTAGTTATTGGGGTACCAATAGATGCAAGGTAGTGGTAGAGGAGTCAGAGAGGGGTGGGCAGAGGCCATATCCAAAAGAACATATGTGCCATGCCAGGGAGGTCAGACATCACAGTAGGTAATGGAGGAACTGGGACGGAGGTAACCACATTGCTACTTCAGAAAGATTACGTTGTCAGCAAAGCCAGTGCCTGAGTTACAACTGAAACTCAAGGCAAAGGAAGGAGAGGATTTACTATAAAGGCATCACAGCAGCAAAAGCAGTCTGTGCAGGGGTGGAGGTAGGAGAAGCAGAACTTAAGTCCTAACTTTCTCATAGGAGGCTATAGTGTTGATTGTGTCAGCTACAGAGAACACTTACAGAATACAAGTGCCATGATCTGCCTGTTTGTGTCGCCCAAGATTTGCATGTTCAAGTTTAATTGCAGGTGGAATGGGATTAAGAGGTCATGACATCAGAGCCTTTATGAAGGCCTCTCTACACTCATAAATGTACACAAGGAAGCTTGTGTTCACAAGATAAAAGGAGCGAACCCTTACTATATACCACATCTGTTAGGATTTCGATCTGGAATTTTCAGCCTCTGGAACCATGAAGAACACATTTCTATAGTTTAGGATATCCTAGCAGGAAGCAGCTACACTATGAACATGTTTGTCATGCATTTCCAAACATGGAAGATTTACTGTCAAGCAAGCTCAATGACCAGTCTGCAATCAATAATGGAAAAGAGGGGAAGAATAGTATCCCGGCAATTCTTGGCTGCTAAGCTGACATAGCCTAGAGTCATCTAATTGCAGAGGAATTCCTCCACTGAGGGATTACCATCACATTGTGCTATGGAAATGTCTGTGTTGGGCTGTCTTGACTGTTATTTGATGCAAAGGGTCCAGTACAATCCCTGGATGAGCACTTCTGGGCTATGTGAGAAACCTAGGTATGCATGAACCTGAGCCAGGCAGTAACCAATGTTCTTCCATGGTTTCTGTTTCAAGTTCTTGCCTTGGGTTCCTGCCCTGACTTATCCATAATGATGGAAGATGGAAGCTGAAATAAATCCTTTCCTCCACTAAATTGCCTTTCCTCTGAGTGCTTTATCACAGCAACAGAAACCAAACTAGAACAAGCAATTTGCTTTCTAAGTTATCTTGCTCCTCTGGCTGAGATAGCATTTGGCTTGCTACAGCATGGTTTATCTCTAAGTTGGCAGCTGGGGAAATTGGAAATTTACTCCTAGTCATAGTTTTTCTTTTTCCAGAATTTTATCTTCTTGTATATGTACATTTATCTTTTACAGCAGTAGGGTAAAGCTGATGGACTGGTCCCTACTCCAAAGCAGAATTCTCCAATTGACTAACTAATCTTGACACAGAAAAAGACAAGTTAAGTTCATGACTCAACTTGTTGTCCAAGGATACCTAAGCTTTTCCTTTCTAGAGGTAACATCATCTAGAATAATTTAAGGTGGCAACATCATCTAGAATAATTTAAGGTGAAGGGATAATATTCTTCAAATGTAATGCCATTTGAGTAAAGGAAGCCCATCCCCCGTGTTCCCTAGTATACATGGACTTTGATGACCAAATAAAAATCAGACATCAGCTACAGGTTTCTCTTTCAAAGTTCTCAACAAGTAACCCAAATGAGTTGATGGAGGATTTCTTCAGGAGTTCTCCTTGTAGACTAGGATATCTCACAAGATTTCGATAATTTCTACATCAGCAGTACAAGGACAAGTCATTTTCTTAGAGCTCAACCTTTGCATGGTAAGAGCTGATCTGAAAGAGGTGTGTTGGCTAGTTTTTGTCAGCTTAACACAAACCATAGTCACTTGGGAAGAAGAACTGATTGTCAAATAGGTCTGTAGGCATGTTGGAAACATTTCCTTGATTAATGATTGATATAGGTGGGCCCAGCCACTGTGGGTTGTGCTATGCCTGGGGAAATGGCCCTGAGTTATATAAGAAAACAGGCTAAGCAAGCCATAGAGAGCAAGCCAGTAAGCAGCACCCCTCTATGACTTCTGTTTCAGTTCCTGCCTCCAGGTTCCTGCCTTGAGTTTCTGCCCAGACTTCTCTTCGTGGTAGACAATAACTGTAAACTGAAATAAACTCTTTCCTACCCAGGTTGCTTTTGCTATCAGTGTTTGTCACAGCAACAGAAAGCAGACTAGTACAACTACAGGTATTTGTGTCTGTCTTTTTAAGGTAACAAGACTGAAAGTGAAAAAGAACCTGGAGCTGACCCTGGTGGCTCAGTGCGAGTCTCGGGTTTGGAAACAACCTAGCAAGAAGCTCTCTGGAAGTAACCAAAGGCCAGGAATAGTCAGGACACAACTTTCCACTAGAATTGTACATGATCACATTCAGCATGACAGAGTAAAGCGGTCACTATCCAGATCAAGCATGAGCAGACAGAGGTTAATGTGTGAGTATTAAGAAAAATCAGTACAATGGGGAAGGATAAAGGCATTCAAGTACCTGAGTGCCTCTGGAATGGGCTTCAACAGAGGCAAAGGAAAAGGTGACTGTGACAGCATCTAGCCTCTCTCCTACCTGCCCCATCCTTGGGACCAGTCACTAACGTGCTGCTCTCCTCTAGATCTTAAAGACCATGCTACACTAACATGTCCTGAGCACTACCATCTATTCAGAGGACACATTATATTCTCCCCAGCTCCAATGTGAACTTTAATACCATCTTATTCTATATGTGTTTCATTCCAAAGGTAAGAAAATGGGCTTGAAAGGATTAAGTACTGCCCAGAAAACTGTAACTAGCAGAAAGGCTTCCAAATGAAGTGACTTGTCTTCATACTTGGGCTTTTTCTTGACTGAAGAGATAGGGTAGAGGAGGTAGTCTAGGATGGGTGGCCAATGAGTCACTTTTCTTGGGCACTGCTGGGAAACACTGGTCAGTTGATTCTCCTTTGCTTACCTCTAGTTGCACCTTGAACTATCAGCATCTCCCAGACCTGGAACAGCATTGACAGAAAACATAGGCTATGGGTGTTGGTGTTGATGTAAAAGACAAAGCAAAGAGAAATCTAGACAGTCATTCAATTAGAACAACTTGGTGTCCCTGCTGAGGCCCCTGTGTAGTAAATTCTGCATAAGGAAGAGACCACAGTTTATCCAGAAGAAAGGACACTGGCAAAGCTAGAACAAAAAGACAAACCCTGAAGGGAACTGCATGCTCCATGTCACTCGGTGTAGAAAGCTGAAAAGGCAGGAGGATGCTGCTTAATTAACAGAGTGCTTGCCTAGCATGCAGGAAGCTCTGGGTCTCAGCACTACAGAAATGTGTAAGCATAGTGGCTCAGGCCTGTATCCCGACACCCTGGAGGTAAAGGCAGGAGAATCAGAAGTTCATTGTAGGCTCACATTGAGATCTAGGCTAAACTGGATCACATGAGACCCAACCTCAATTTTTTTTTTTTTTTTGGAAAAAAAAGATTTGTGATTTTAGTGATTACTTATCAGAAATATTGTTATCTAAACTCACTTAAATGAGGAACTTATTTTATCCTAAGTATTCATTTTATCAGCCTATCAAGTGACTAATTAATTAATTTGCAGTGCTGGGGGAGTCAAAGATAGAGCTTCATACATGCAAGACAAGCACTCTCCTGCTAATCTACCAGCCCTGGCCCCCTGTCTAGGAACCGTTTTCAGTGTTAATCTAGTCAGCTGGAAAAGAGTCTCCCAGCCTGAAGGAGCTGGTCTAGCCCTGTGCTTTAAGAATATCTGGTCCCCAAGACATGTATGTTTAATGGATGTGGGAATTACTGATTGGATTTTATTTATGGCATGAGTGGCCACAATGACAGTTTCTTTTTAAATATAAAATTTAAATGATCTTTCCCTTAAAGGGAAGCAGCTGCCCATGAAATCCTGCTGTTGGCTATTTTTAGCATTTCCAGTTTGGGCTGGGGGAGGCCCTGCTTCAGCTAGTCTGAGCTGAGAAGTCCCAGAAGCCCTGCTTTCCCTTGATAACAGTCACCAGGCAAGGCTCTCAAGCTCTCCCGGAAGACAAGCAGGAAGAAGGAAGCCAGAACAGGACAAAGGCCTCACCCTGATGTCGCCTTGTACCCCGTAGCCTTCAAGTGACCCAAAGAAGACATTATTTTCTTGGATACATAAGAAATACCACTGATTTCTTCTAACAGACACAAGGGGTGTTTTGTCAGCTGTAAGGAAGAATGAAATCATGTCATTTGAAGGAAACTTGATTCCAACTGGAGATGATCATATGAAGAGAATTCAGCCAGTCTCAGAAAGACAATTATAGTATGTTTCTTCTCATGTGTGATTCCTAGGCTTTGAATAGATTCATAAAAACTGCGGGAGTGAAACTGTGTAGGGAACAAAGACAGCAAATGGAAAGGAGGAGAGAGAAGAAAGTAGAGAAAAGGAAAGAGAGGGCAGGCAACATGGGAAGAATATGCCCAGCACAGAACATATGCATGCATGAAAGTGTCCCTAACACAGTACCACATACAGTGAGTTTACAGTGAATTTTTGTAAATAATAATAGCAACAAACTTTTCCATATGTGATGCTCAAACACAGAAATGCATGGGCCCAGGAGCACTGTGGTACCCAAACTCATCTTTAATTAAAAGTGCAGAGATGGTTCAGCATGCAAGGGCACTCATCTGTAAGTTGTCCTCTGACCTTCATGTGCCCACTGTAGCATGCCTGTGCCCACACACACGTACACAAAATAAATAGTGTAGTTTAACTTAAAAAGTGATATCAAAGCATTAGAGGAAGGCAGTCACAAGTCTCAAACATATATGGCACCTCCAACTCTACTCACTATCCTGTTCTGTTTATCTTACCTCACAGCAAAGCAAACCATGTGGAAGGGCGCTGGTTCATAGTCCTGTATGCGGGTGGTTTCTCTTGGAGAATGGAAGACACAGGTCTGAGCATAAAAAGGTTTCAGTGGGTTCCCTGTGATCATGTCTGATGAACCCATTGCCCTATTAACCTGTTATGCAGTCATTGCTTACACTATTAACCTGCCATGGGCAGCATCCTACTAATATATATGTGTCCCCTTATGGTTCCATGCTACCCTTAGGGTCCCAGGAAACCACTCATGGATGTAACAGGCTGGGAAGACAACTCAGTGACTTTGTAAAGTGCTTGGTTTATAAACAAGGAGTTGACTTCAGATCCCCGTCATAAGCAAAAATTATTTTGGCAAGGCATGGCTGCATGTATCTAAAAGCCCAGTACTAGAAATGGGCAGAAACAGCAGGATCACTGGGGTGTGCTGGCCACCAAAAGACAATGAGCTCAAGGTTCAGCAAGAGACCTTGCATCAGGACATAAGATGAAGAGTGTGGTAGGAAGGCACTAGATCTTGCTCTGGCCCCCACACGTGCAGACAGGCAGACATGAGCCTGTCTGTGAGACACGCAAGAGCCTATCTGTGCATCTCTAATGCTCTAGCAGACTTTCCAGATTCCAGGAGAATGAACACACTCAGAAAGAATGTATCAGATGAATGATCATGCTACATAGAGCCATATGTTACCCGTCCTCACAGCTTTCATTCTCTGTGACTCAGTTTCTTCATCTGCCTGGGATGTTGATTCTAATGTTAGTACAAACTTGATAGGAAGTGGGATGATTAATGGATCAAGTAACTCTAAAGATAGAACCCTGAGTCTGCCACATTGGAATTCTTCTAGTTGCTCACACTAAGTGATGACAAAATAGTTCCTAGGAAATATTTCTAAGACTAAATTATCCAAGGAGAAATGAGATAGACATATTCATATCTAAAAAATCTTTGGGAGTTTAGGGGAGGAGCAAATCCTTCCCTAGCATTAGAGCAGGAATTAGGAAAAGTGTGGAGATAATGACTATTTTAGTTAGGGCCACTGCAATGACAGCATGACCAAAGCAATTTGGGGAGGAAAGGGTTTATTTGACTTACACTGCAGTATCATTGTAGTCATCACTGAGGGAAGTCATCACCGACAGGAGCTCAAACAAGGTTGGAACATGGAGACAAGAGCTAATACAGAGGCCATGAAGGAGTGCTGCTTACTGGCTTGCTCTCCATAGCTTGCTTGGCCTGCTATTTTATTAGCAGCCAAAACAACCAGCCCGGGATGACAGCACCTACAATGGACTGGACCTTCCCAATCACTAATTAAGAAAATGCCCTATAGGCACACCTTTGTGGAGACATTTTCTAAATGAGGTTACTGCTTTTCAGATAAGTCTAGCTTGTGCCAAGTTGATATAAAACTAACCAGCACAATGGCAAAGGAATTAAGAAATAGAGGGGCTACTGAGATGGCAAAGTGGGTAAAAGCAAATATTGCACAAGTCCAATGACCTGAGTTAGATTCCCAGGATCCATGACTGAAGAACTCCTGAAAGCTATCTTCTAATTTGTACAAAAACAATATGGTATGCACATACCTGTTCTCTCTCTCTCTCTCTCTCTCTCTCTCTCTCTCTCTCTCTCTCTCTCTCTCTCTCTCACACACACACACACACACACACACACACACACACACCACCACCACCACCACCACCACCACATACACACACACAATTAAAAATAAAACAAACCATTAAAAATAATAACTCAATGATTGAATCTCTCCCTCAAAAGACCAATCAGTATCAGCAACCCACTTTGAAGCCCAAACCTGAAACCTTTCAGCCTAGTGTTTTCAAAATATCAAGCATGAATCTTTCAGATTAAAGAGGTTTATTTTGAACCAGCTAGAAAGCTGTCCTGTCTTCAAGACATGAGTATTTCTTTGATTTCATTTTCTTGGCTTCCATCTATTTGAACGCTGTAAGCACTGCCTAGCGAATGGAGCTCCATAGAAGACAAGGAGCTGGAACGGCTCTCTGACATACTCAAAGAACAGGGACATTTTTAGCACAGGCTCCATCACACACGTTTCTCGCTGCCTCAACAAAATGACATGCACAGTATAAAAGTGACACCTGCCATCTATTCTTAAGTACATCACAAACTGCAGTGACTTTGTACATGTCTTTAACAGAGGGATAATGAGACAGAACTCAGTGTTCCGTGTTTCAAGTCACCTGGCGTGGGATGGCCACAGGTAAGAAGGAGGGCAATACCTGTCCCTGCAGCTTTGACTCTGGAGGACACTGGGAGCTGTGAGCCCTTCCCATATGCACCCAAGCCCACTGCTTTTAAACTGTTATTTTTTCCCTTATTTCAAAATTATCTAAAGACCAATTGGTTCCAGGCAGCTCTTTCTGTATATTAATTTTTAATTGGAGAAATAGCAATTAGATGGTTGCATTGATTGCCAGTTCCCGTAATCTTTTTTAATTTGAGATAACAATCTATTCAAAAAATGAGTTTGTCCCTAAAATATCTTTTCTTAATGGCAATAATAACTGAAGTTATATACAAAACCAGCAGAGCAGCCCACAGGGAAAGGGCTTAAATTATACATGGAATATTCTGCACCTGGCTTGTCAGTTCTAACAAAAACTTTAGTGTGGGTGCCCTATGGAAATGGTCAATTTCGTATGTTTTTCTTATTAATGCTATTTTTGAGGTAACCAATCTCCAAAGATGTTCATGGTGGGAAGTATGCTGGCAAATTTGGAAACTTAGGACATGTTAAAAACTCAGGAAAATGTACAATAAAACCTTTATTTAGCCCTTGCTGTGGACAATAACCAAAGGAAGATTATGAAGAAGAAAATGGAATTAGAGAATAAGACATCCTGCTTGGAAAGAACTCCCAGGCTGGGACAGATAGAAAAGGAAATTCAATACAGAGACCAGCATGGCTTAAGTTTTCCTCAAATATCCTTAGTAATAAGGGTCCATAAGGTCTCCAAGAGAGCATGCAATGGCCGCCGTCTAACTTCTAGCTGAGTTCTGAAGAGTTGGAATGGAAGTCAGCCGGACCTTTATCGTTCAGAGAGGGCAAGAAAGAGAAGAGAGCTGAGTGTGAGAGTTCAGTCCAGAAGTTAACTGAACTTCTGAACTTCAAAGGCTTCCTCTTCACCCACTCATGATACAACAAGACAGTTAGTGACCTCCCCACAGAACAGTCTTTCCAGGAAAGAACTTTGTATGAAGGAGCCAAGACCTAACTTGCTCTCCACAAAGAGGAAAGACACTTCTGAGACAAAGTGTCCTAGTCCCAACCACCCTGATATGGCCAAACTGAGACTCTCTTCCATGGTGACTCTAGGTTAGGCTAAGCTGAAAAAGTTAGTGATCATATCCACTGAGATATTCTGTTTCAGCACAGGACCAGAAACAAGTAAACCAAATGAGCAAAAGTTGAAGTCTTCATATCTGTGAGCCAAAGTAAATCCTGCCTTCTCTAAGCTGATTTTTTCTCAAGTTTCTTGTCACAATGATGGGAATCTTACACACCAATAGAATGAAACAAATGTATCCCTAAAAACAAGGAACTTAGGGTCTAGGAATTATACCTGAAAATAACCTGTTGTTACCTTGCATGGTATATTTAGTCTGTCTCATATTTTATGTTGAGTTTATAATACTTAGCTCAGTTTTGTAGGATACTGGCCTAGTATGAACAAAGCCCTGGGTTTGATCCCCAGAACTGTATAAACCAGACATGGTTGTGAATGAACTAATATCAGCACTTGAGAGTTGAAGGCAGGAAGATGAGCTCAAAGTCATCCTTTTCTTCCTAGTAAGTTTATGGCTAACCCAGACTACATGTGTCTTAAAGGGGAAACAGCCTCTTAATAATTCTTTACTCTATTCCATAAGATTTATGTGAATGGTTTTGGCTAAGTTATCTGAGGAACATTACACTAGATAAGTCTCTGAAACCAGGATATTGTGAATTTGAACTTGGCTCTTCAGTGTGGACAAGATTTTTGTGTTTGTTCTCACATGACTAGCATGGGAAATACTAATTGACTCCTTGCTGTGTATCAGAGCCTTTGCTCTGAACTATGACCAAATATTGCAGAATTAAGAAGAATAACAATAACACACATGAGAATTAACTAATCTATACATATATATGTGCATGTATATGCGTATGTATATATACATACATATATGTGTGTGTGTGTGTGTGTGTGTGTGTGTGTGTAATACTATAAATCTCTACATATACTGAGGGAAGGTGAGATACAATCTAATCCAGAAAATAGTTGCTTTAGAAGCACTTACCAGAGGAAATGATAACGTGAAAGATAAAGCTAACAGATTGCATGATGAGTAATATCATGCACAGCAACAATAATAGACACTATCCATTCTGCAATTATTATAACAACAAAGACTTGGATTGCATCAGTACATTTAAAAATTATTACAGATTGTCATACAATTTGGGACAAAAGGTTGAGTTCTGTCATGGAGGATGTTAACTCAGAGCTTATGGGTTGGGGATCAGCCACTGCGACAGTACTGTGAGGATAGAAAAGATGATTGGGGGAGAAGCTGAACCACTGTTGTTTAGTTTTTATCCCTACAACAAAGTAACTGATATAAAGCATTTTTTTAAAAAAATAGATATTTATTTGGGATCATGGTGTTGGAGGGTTCCTTCCATGGCTGTTTTGCCCCATGTACTTGGGCAGAACACCATGGTGGTGGGAACTTCTGGTAGAAGAGGCTCTTTAAATCATAAAGAAGGGAAGGAAACATAGAGGAGAAGGAAGAGGGAAGAAAATAGGGAAGGAGAAAGAAGCAAGGGAAAGAGAAGTGATGGAGTGTGGGTGTTGCCTGGAATAAGATCAAGGACATCAAACCTTACATAACCTAGAGTTGTGTGAGAAGGGAATCTCAATTATACCCCTATCATATTGGCCTGTGGGAATGTCTGTTGGAGACTGTCTCAATTGTTAATTGTTATAGGACGTCTCGTACCGTTGTGGGCAGCAAAATCCCTAGGCAAGTGATCCTGAACTGCACAAGAAAGCTACCCTAATATATGCTAGCCTGTGAGCCAGCTAATCAGTATCCTCTTCTATGGTTCTCTGACCTCCCCTTTTTTTTCTTGCTGGGAAGTGAGTTTCTTGGTTGGTAGTAATGCTTAGTGGACTAGCAAGCAAGCCTACATTCCAGCTTCCTGCCTTGACTTCCCTTAATGATTAGCCAGAATAACCTCGTGGGTAAGAAAAAAAATTAAAAACAAAACAAAACAAAACCATTTCTTCTCCAAAAGTTGCTCTTAGTAATGGTGTCTGGCACAGCAACATAAAGAAACCAGAAGAAGCCACTCAGTCCCCAAGACAGGATCCAGGTGGCATTTCAACTGTAAGATGCTTCTACAGGGAGGGAAGAATAAAAACAAGATAAATGTATCATGCATTTTCTATATCCCAATATCTTTACACGACACTTTCTCAGTGACATTCAATTCTGCCATGTAAGTATTAGTGACATATTCTAATCCCCAAGTGGATTTCAACGACCCCATTTTTCCTTCTAACAAAATAGGTACCCAACGGCATGATTTCATCTTCCATGGTATGTTCAATAATATCCAGAGGTGAAGAAGCAGGACTGAGTAGGCTAGGATGTTCTATTGACTGTGGGTGCTGCCAAACATCCTACAATGTATAGAATAACCCCATAGAATAAAGAGTTATCCAATACCAAATACCCACAGGAATTGATAACAGCTCTTCAGTCCATAGAAGGAAAACTGACAGCTGAATGAAGAAACTGGTAAATTAATTTTCAGTAATGTGGTCTCTAATCCCTCACTTGTTCCACTGGAAGAAGGGTTTGCTATATGTGGTTGGTACCCAGGGATGGATCTGAGAAGGAATAATATCTCATTTGAGGCATACTTGCTCTGATTGGAAGGATTAAGGAGACCTCAAAGAGGAGTCTAGGAGAGACATGCTAGCTTATCTGACTCAGGGCTATGGGGATAAGACCATTACTTTAGTTCCTTCTTGATATTAAAGAGTCAAGATACCAGAGGCCCAAGGTATGGTAGGCTATTATGGTTGGATCTTGAATGCCTCCCTGCAAAGGCCATGAGCTGAAGACTTGACTTCCAATGTTAGGGGAGACATGAAGATTTAAGGAGGTGAGGCCCACTGGAAAGAAGTTATTGAAAGCATGGCCACTGTGTAGGTTAGTTTTGTCAACTTTACATAACCCAGAGTCACTTGGGAGGAGAGTCTTAACTCTTTTTTTTTTTTTGCAGCAAAAATATTTATTTGCTTTGGTTTTGTTTAGGTACTCAAAAGATCCACATCTTTGGAGGTTTTTTTCATAATATTTGTATTCTAGTGTTTCGTCATACCCATAGATTAAGACAGACTCTATTGGTGCGTGTGGGTAGAGTTTATGCAACAAAACATTAAAGAATACACAAAGTGTTTTCCCATCAAGAAGAACACAGGGTCCTGATGAAGGTGATGGGACATGAACACTTCATTCAGTGATGATGGACATGTCAGTGACATTGGGCATCTCATCAAAATTAAACACGTGCTCATTGACTAACTCCATCTATAGGTAATAATAGTGACCAGTGCAAATCTTTGTATGCAAAAATCACACAGATGTGCATGGTCACTGCTCATGTCAGTGAAACAATGGAAACACTCTTGTTTTCACAATAGGAGGCCCCCATGAACCACAGTGCAGCTACGACATTGTTGGAAGCAGTGAGGGAGTCCTCTATCCCTCCTAGGACATCCCAAGCGTACTTTGCACAACAAATCCATTGGAAAAACAAATTAAATCACCATATATATCATAATGCAATTATATATATATTTTTTTTAATTTAATTTAATTTTATTTTTTTTAATTTACATTCCAAATCACTTCCCCTTTCCCGTTTCCTCCCTCCCCGAAAGTCCCATAAGCCCCCTTCCCTCCCTCTTTTCTCTGTTCAACCCCCTCTAACTCTTGAGGAAGAGTTGTCTGTATCATGTTGGCCTATTGACATGTCTGTGAGGCTTTGCCTTGTTCATTCACTGATGTATGCAGGCCTGGCCCACTGTGTGTGGCACCACCTCGAGGGTGGACTCTGAACTCTATTAAGAGAGAAGGAAGTTATAAAGAGGACTAGATGCATTATGTCTCTTTGCTCTTGACTGGAGAGTAGCATGCCCAGCAGTCTCAAGCTCCTGCCTCTCCATCTTCCCTACAGCAATGGACTATACTTTGAAATTATGAAGTCAAATAAAACCTTTTCTCCCCTAAGTTGTTTTTTGTAAGAGTATTTTATCATAGCAATAGGAATGAAAAGAAAACATTGAGAGGGAGATGCTGGGACCACTCCTCTCCCTGCTCCCTGGCTGACATGAAGTGGGCACCTTTGCTCTACTACACATGTCCTGACATGGTATAATTAAAGACTTGCTATACAAAAAGCAAGGATGTCAGCTGACCCTGGCCTGATGGTCTAAGCCAGAATTAATCTTTCTCTGTTAAGTTGTTTATCTCAGATAGTTTGTCATATTGCTGCAAGCGGAGGAGCACAAGTCTGTATCTCAGCTCCAGGGAGATCTGATATCCTCTCCTGTCCTCTGGTGAAACCTACACACACACACACACACACACACACACACACACACACACACACACGCGCGCGCGCGCACACACATGTGCATGCACACACACACACACAGAGAGAGAGAGAGAGAAAGAGAGAGAGAAAAAGAGAGAGAGAGAATTTTAAATGAAAAGACAACACTATCATTCCTACAATCACACTGGAGATTTTCAAAGGTTAGTAAGGTTAAGCAGTCTGAGCAAATCCAGACACCAGCAAGGTTGGATTTTATAACCAAGTTTCCCTGGCTACAAAAATCTCACAGTCATCTATTGGGAAGGCATGCATAGCCTTTGAAACTAACCAAAGGAAATATCCTTGTCTTTCTGTATGTCCCTTGATACCTCAAGACACACACATGATTGGATGGATGTTGGGCTGGACCCAGACTCATAAGCTTTCTGTTCTTCTCTTATTTGAAGTGGAAGAGCTCTGAGCTTTCCCACTTCTAAGGGAAGGCCAGAAATGAAAGACAGGCCGGGTGATTTATACGGAGTGATCGCGCGAGCCCTACTCCTTGCAGCCATCATTTCAGGCTGCAATAAAAGTGATGGCTCTGACACCCTCCGCTTCCTGAATATCCAGGAGGCTTAACTGCTTGGACTCTCAGGCATAAAGCTCTAGCTAATGGACCTGTCAATTTTTCAAAGTTGGTAGTTTTTCATAACACTCTGTAAAACCAAAAAATAAAATTAAGTTAAAAAAGAACAGAGCATTTAACAGGAAAATAGAGGCATCCTTTATACAGTATGAGCTAAAAGAGGCAGAGAAGAAACTAATGGGGCAGCGATGGTTGGTGGTGGGAAACAGAAGGATCTAGAAAACATGGAGGGGCAGAGGATTCTTTACCTATTAAACAGGGCCCTTATTTTTAGCAACATTTTAAAAAAAGGGCAGACATTCATTAAGTATTAAACTTAAATGTAAAAAGCTTTATGTCCCTCTAATAACAATCTAGTACCCTCGTTATGATAGATTTACTAACCTCAATTTAGACTCTCAGAGATCAGACTCATGTCCCATAAAATATAGAGGGAATACATTAGTGAAAAAATATATAGTAATATATAGTAATAGATTACATAAATATCTATGCCATATTAAAATTTCAGTTATAAACTTGTTAGGGGTTTCTTGAGTCATTTTAATTCATGAAATTGTTTCCAACTTTACAAGCACCGAGGAACAAACTGGAAATACTGTTATGCAAATGCTTTTCCAACTGTGGAAGTCATAAGAATAGAATACTTCTAATTACCAACATATAATTATCAGGAATATTTTAGAGCCACATTAGTGACAGCTGCCCATGAGACATTTGGAAGTTGTCAATGATTTTCTTAATCTTCTACAAACACAGCTTGTCTATGAAGTCTACCACTATGCATGGTTTGAATGCCATTTATCTCAAATTTGAATATTATTCAAATATCGTTCAGAGGCTATACTGACTTATCAAGTAACACCTGATAACAAAGAGCATTAACCTCCATCTCATAGATGTGGCTTGAATGTTAACCTTCCCTATCAGGCTCCTGTGTTTGGGCAGTTGGTCTCCAGCTGATGGAATTGCTACGGGAGGTTGCAGAAACTTTATGAAGAGGCACATCACAGGAGGAAAGGGGCCACTGGGGGTGGCCTTGAAGTTTTATACCTTGCCCCCATTTCCTGTTCTCTATCTGCTTCCTAAAAGAAAATGAATGTGGTGACTAGCTGGCCTTCTGCTGATGTTGGAGGATGCCTCCCCCATCATCGTTTTTCCTGCTATGACAAAATGGATCCTCTTCCATTCTGTGAGTCAGCATTAACCCCCTTCCCGTAAATAGCTTCTTGTCAGGTATTTGGTTACATGAAGAGAGACAGTGTAATATGTTTGCATGTGTAGCAAAGATGTTCATGGTTCTGAGCCAGGAGAGTGGAGCTTTGGGTCTCACACTGCTCCAATCAAGCAGAGTAACCTTGGAAAGCTCCCTGAATCTCAAATGTCTGGCTCACACATGGGAATGGATGGAAGAGGAGATAGTTATGTGAGAACACTTTGTCCAGTGAATGGCAATAAGCAAGAATATTATCACGAGAAATTGAAGTATATTAAATTATGTTCTCAGAGAACATCACATTGCCAGATAAATAATTGTACCGATTAGGTTTCTTTGTGTTTTGTTTGCTTGGTTTTTGTTTGTTTGTTTCTGGTTTTGCATTTTTGTTTGTTTCTGGTTTTATTCTTTTGTTTGCTTGCTTGCTTGCTTGCTTGATTTTCTTGTGTGTGTGTGTGTGTTGTATGTGTGTGTGTGTGTGTGTGTGTTTGTAAACTTGTTACATGCTAAAGTCATTTTGGTAGAAGCAACCTCAATAAAAATTTTTTTCTATCTGATAGACCCATAGACAAGTCTGTAAGATACTTTCTTGATTGATAATTTATGTGAGAGGGCTCAGCCCACTGTGGGCAGTGTTATCCCTAAGCAGGTGTCTTTCTATAAGCAAACAGGCTGAGCAAGTTATGGGGAGCAGGCAAGTAGACAGTGCTCCTCCAAGGCCTCTGCTTCAGTTCCTGCCTTTAAATGTTTGCCTTGAGTTCCTGCACTAACTTCTCTGAGTGAAGGTCTGTGTGACATAGGATGTGTAAGCAAAACAAATCCTTTCTAACTCACAAATTAGGATGGCCAGTGTTTTATAACAGAAAAAGAAAACTAAAAGAGGTCAGTAATCAAGTACAGAAATAGTCTCCAGTGAGAAGATGCTTGAGTCCTATGTTCTGAGTGCTAACTTATATAAGGGAAAGAGTTTGAATGCTATGAAGTGTTATTGGAATGGCATGTGATAATGGCATGGACAGCAGAGGGAAGCATCATTGCTGCATCATGACAGTAGGAAAAAGGAAAGGGCATCCAGTTAAAATTGAATTTCAGATTCATTCTCATTCTCTCTCTCTCTCTCTCTCTCTCTCTCTCTCTCTCTCACCATAATCCAAAACATAGCCATCTTCTATAAAAATCTCTAGGTAAGTTAGGAGATAGAAATGGCCGACTCAAGGAAGAAAGCCTTTCAGAACTCTTCTCCTTAACCTAAGGTATTCATCTGGTCACTGAGAGCTTTACTTCTTGCTCTTCTTGTTTTGATTTTCTTGAGTATTAAGAGTTCCCAAGACTATTCCATCTTCTGGCCAAAGTTTTGGGTTTTCTTTCTTGCTCATGTACTATCTGAATATTATTATCAGGTACTATCAGAATATTATTATCCACCAGTATATACAGATATGAGCTTATCTTTCCCATTAAACAGTGCGTTAACTTAAAGATGAAGCTTAAACTCATTTTGGATATACAATATCTATTTACATGCCTTACACATAATAGGAAATGTGAAAATGTTTTATAAATGAAAAGTTATATGACCCATTCTTATCTCCTTGCACTAAGCTCAATTCCAAGTGGATCAAGGACCTCCACATAAAACCAGACACACTGAAAGGAATAATAGAAAGGAAACTAGGGAAGAACCTTGAACATATGGGCACAGGGGAGAATTTCCTGAATAGAACTCCAATAGCTTATGTTCTAAGATCAAGAATTGACAAATGGGACCTCATTAAATTACAAAGTTTTTGCAAGGCAAAAGACACCGTCAAAAAGAATAAGCGGCAACCAACTAACTGGGAAATGATCTTTACCAACCCTACATCCAACAGAAGGCTAATATCCAATATATACAAAGAACTCAAGAAGTTAAACTCCAGAGAGGCAAATAACCCTATTAAAAAATGGGGTACAGAGCTAAACAAAGAGTTCTCACCTGAAGAATATCTAATGGCTGAGAAGCACCTAAAGAGATGTTCATCATCCTTAGTCATTAGGGAAATGCAAATCAAAACAACCCTGAGATTCCATCTCACACCAGTCAGAATGGCTAAGATCAAAAACACAGGAGACAGCAGTTGTTGGCGAGGATGTGGAGAAAGAGGAACACTCCTCCACTGCTGGTGGGATTGCAAGCTGGTACAACCACTCTGGAAAGCAGTCTGGCGATTCCTCAGAAAACTGGGCATGACACTCCCGGAGGATCCGGTTATACCACTCCTGGGCATATACCCAGAGGCTTTACTTGCATGCAATAAGGACATATGCTCCACTATGTTCATAGCAGCCTTATTTATAATAGCCAGAAACTGAAAAGAACCCAGATGTCCCTCAATGGAGGAATGGATTCAGAAGATGTGGTATATTTACACAATGGAATACTACTCTGCAATTAAAAACAATGAATTCACGAAATTCTTAGGCAAATGGTCAGAACTTGAAAATATCATCCTTAGTGAGGTAACCCAGTCACAAAAGAACACACATGGTATGCAGTCACTGATAAGGGGATATTAACCCAGAATCTCTGAATACCCTAGACACAATTCGCATATCAATAGATTTCCAAGAAGATGGAAGGAGAGACCCCTGTTCCTGGAAAGACTGGATGTAGGGGAATGCCAGGACAGAGAAGCAAGAGGAGGTTGAATGGGGAAAAGAGGGAGGGAAGGGGGCTTATGGGACTTTCGGGGAGGGAGGAAACGGGAAAGGGGAAATGATTTTGAATAAATTTTGAATAAAAAAAACTTAGAAAATAAAATAAAATTAAAAAAAGAAAGAAAAGTTATAGCTTTCTTCTCGCTCTGTGTCTCACATTGGTAAGTTTTGTTTGTGTTCACTACGGAAACAATGAAAGCCAATGGCAGGTCTATGGTTTGTCTCTCAGATTGGGCTCTTTCCATTGACATCCAGATGAATGCTTCAAAACAAACTTTTGGCTGTCTCCACTTAGGTTCCCATGAGCACCTCAAATGCAGCACGCCCCACACTCAATCTCCTCCTTATAACTTTGTCTTGGCCTTGACCTATAACCACTGCCAGAAAAGCAGGGACCCTCATAATGGCTTTTTATGAAAAACTTTGCAAGAATTTTGAAAGGAAAGTTTTGATTTGGTTGGTTTGGCCTGGGGCCAGAGAATGGGTATTTTTTTAAAAGCTCTCCATTTGATTCAGCAGTATTTATAAACCAATGTCCTATAAAACAGAGAAAGTCCTAGCAACAGCCTCTCTGTATAGGCTTACTATTTCCATCCGAAACATGAAAATATCTCATCTATCTGGTGTTCATCATTTTGAAAGCATATTAGCTTCTGACCTGAAATATTATTTTTATGGGAAATTTTCCAAAATAAGCTTCTCATTCTTAAGCATGGTTTTAGAATGACCACCTTCCCATACTTCAGAACATCAGATTTCCCATTGTATAATGACAATTTCTGCAAGAAATTTAATATTTAAAAACTCAAATATAATACTTATTCAGTACAGTAGTTATCTTTTCTCATTTTCTCACCTAGATTCTAGAAGTATTGTTAATTTAAAACAAAGTGAGGAGAGAGTGTAAAGTATTAGGCTATTCTGAGTTGTTCATACAAATACACAGACATGCACATACACACACACACACACACACACACACACACACATACACACAGACTTATACTCATATAGTTTTCAGATTTTACACTTGTCTCAACTTATCCATAATCTTGCTTGCAATAAGCCCAGAATCTAGCTTAATTGTAAATAGTCCACAATTGCTCCCCATCCACTGTGCTCTTAGCAAGCAGATCATTTACCTCCTATCTCACATCACACACCAATCCTACAATCAGTGAAAAAAAATTCTAAATTTTTTAAATAAATGCTTTGCCCAGAGGTAAGACCTTTTATACCATTTTAGCCAAGAGCAAATTTCTCTAGACAAATTGGCTGGCTTCTCCTTGAATTCCTCTCAGCTGAAATTGAGGCAGTCATATTGTTGATATTATCTGAACTTTTTTTTAATCCACATATTTTGTTTCACTGGGAAGAAAATTAGATTACATTAGGTTGTGTACTACACAGAGCTTCAAACATTCATCTGTCAAAATAATTTCTTAATTAGTTGTACAACATACTCTTTTTCGAGACAGAACTTGTCAGAAAAACATCCCGCAGTGGAGAAAGCCTAACTGAAATCATTCTGGGGATTTTAATAAGACTGCATTCTGCCTTCTGCATGGAGGAGGAAGGAAGTAATTGTCTGCCAATTCTTGGCTTCCTTGGAGACCCACCTCAGGAGGGAAAAAATATTCAGGTACTTTTTATAAAGAAATCCCTTACAATTTTGTTAAGATTTTTTTTAAAAAAAAAGAATTCATAGGTCATTATGTTGAGTTGGCTTGGTAATAAGACCTACAGAAAAATGTATTGAGAGTAAAATAAAACCATCTCCCTCAAAAGTAATATCCATCCATGGGTTTGTATAAAATGAACAGTTGAAATATGAGAATCCAATTACAGGACACTCCATTGTGGACTGCAACACATTTAAAATATTTTCCTCTACATTTGTGCTTTTAAATATGTTGTTTGATTTCTTAGTATCAAGCATAACAAATCAAAATGATTTGGGTTTATAAAACAGAAGACTCGAAGTTTCAGCCTAGTTAGTTGTGATGTTTCTGAATGATAGCAAGAAAGCCTGCCAACTTTTCTACAACTCTTTTTCATTTTTTTTTAATCTGAAAACTACCCACAGAGTTCTTGTGAGGAGTGAATGTCATCATGGCTACCGTGCAGGAGGAGCACTTGTCGGACATCTGCATGCTACTTCAGGAAAGGTACTAGATTAGACCTGTACATTCGATCCATAATCAGGGCACGAACTAAAAGTCTTGTCCATAGCCCTTAAGTGATGAAATCATTGGTAAAAGTGGCTAATCAAGTACCCAGAGGCAAGCATCTAAGAAGGAATGAGGCTGAAGGTAGAACTTGTAACCAGGTAACCTGACCCCTTCCGTGTTCTTTCCCCATCTTGCACCTGTCCTAGCTTGCTTTCTGTTGTGATAAAAAGCTGGCCAACTTGGGTAGGAAGGGATTTACTTCCACTTATAGTTTCATACCATAGTACATCGTTGAGAGAACCCAAGAGAGAAACTCATGGTAGGAACCTGGGTGGAAATTTAGTCAGAAACCATGGAGGGGCACTGCTTACTATATGGCTACCCTGGACTTGAACAACCATTCTTATATATCTCAGTACCACCTGCCCATGGCTGGTACCACTCACAGTAGGCTGGGCTCTGCTACAAAAATCACTGGTCAAGAAAATGACCCTCAGACATGCCCACAGACCAGTCTGAGAGAGGCAATTCTTCAATTGAGGTTCCTTCTTCCAAGGCAGCCTTATTTTATGTCAAATTGAAATAAATTAGCCATAACATACTCTTACTCCCTTTAAATGGAACCTGCCCATGCTTCACTAAAAAAGCAGGAGAAATAGCCCAGGAAGAAGCCCTGGGAAGAAGCCACACAGCAAGGCCTCATTCTTCAAAAGGTGAGCCATTCTTCGAAGTGTTGTCACCATTCAACATGAAGGCTGTCTTTGTATTTCTATTGCCTTAATGACAAAAAACACTTTGACCAAAAGCAACTTGGAGAATAAAGGGTTTATATCATTTTACAGCATGTAGCCCATGGGGGGGGTAGGACAGGAACTCCAGGCAAGAGCCTGGAGGAAGGAATTGATGCAGAAGCCCTGGAGGAGTGCTTCCTACTGGCTTGATCTCTATAGCTCACTTATCTTGCTTTCTTATACAATTCAGGACCACCAACCAAGGGGTATGGCACCATTAAAAATGAGCTAGACCCTCTCATGTCAATCACCAAAGAAGAAGATATATCATAGGCTTGCCCACAGGCCAATGTGGTTGAGGTATTTCTTCAACCAAGGTTGCCTCTTCCAAAATAACTTGTGTCAAGTTGACATACAAACAGACTACAAACTAGACAGGATAAAGATCAAAGGAAGAGTTAGGTCCAGTTGTTGAATGACAATTGCAAGAATAGTGGTTAAATGGGACCCTTTGGTATTTAGGCTTTGCCTTTTCACAGCCTGACCTACTTAAAAAACAAGCAATTTCCCCCCTAGCTACAAACTGAATATGGTGATCACACAGAAATGAAGTATCCCACCTATTCATATAACATTTTGATATTCTTCCTGTGTCAGGAGCTATGATATAGGTCCTAGAGGATCCTTAGAAGTGAGGGCATGCTCCTTGACCTGTTAAGGAACAAAAATTGACCTGTCTCTGTCTGTCTATCTATCTGTCTATCTATCTATCTATCTATCTATCTATCTATCTATCTATCTATCTATCTATCTATCTATCTATGTTCTCCATACATACTTATCTCACATACAAATAGAGATTACAATATACAATTAACTTTTTAGAGACACATGAAAAGGCAGCACAGAGCAGTACATGAGTAGCCATTTGACTGTTAGAGTTAATAATATGTTCTAAAAAGTGTGGATGGAGACTGCTCAGGTTAAGGATGGTAGAATGGTCAGGACATCAAAGTAACCCTTGAGAGCATACCAGCCATTTTCATTTCCTTCCATCTAAAGCTGAGCATCCGTTCTTCACTTCTTGAAATATCTTCTAAAACACATCTATTGCCCAGAGCTCCTTGATGTGCAGGTAAAGGAGCCAGAAGATCACATGAGACCCCCCGGTCCCATTGGTTAATTCCATAATATACAGATGTATTCCTGTTTCTTGAGACCCCCCCAAGAGTTCTTTCATCTATAAAATGGAGATAGGAGATCCACCCTTAAAGACTATGAAGTCCCATCACCTCTGATGTCATGCGACAATTTAATTCCACTATAGCTGAGGAAGTAGTTTCCATTCTTTTCTCTTTCATAGATATGAAAACTTGAGCATCTAAAAGGAAAGTTCCCGGAAGAATTCAGCTTCAAACTAGTATTATCCAGTTACAGCTCAGCCTAGTTTTCTCAGTGACTAAGAACCAAACTTGTAATCCATGAGAACCATGCTGGGATGAGGCCACGTATGTCAGTAAAAGTGGAAAAGAATATGAAAGAAGATCATTAGTATTGAAGAGGCCTCCAGGCCATCAGCAGCTATGTCTTCCAACCCTAGGAAGGTGTCCCTTCAAGATAACAAATGAGGTGTAATCTTTTCTTTTTCATAGAGCCAAGACTCTCACTAAGAAGACAGACTCGCTTCATGACACTACCGCATACTGTCGATGGTGATTTCTAAGTCAAGAGCCAACGTGCACTGCAGAACGGAGCTACGGCAAGCTGTCCAGGCCAGGTGGGAAGGGTAAAGCCAATGACCAGTGAGGATGGCAGGAGACTCGGAAGCCTGGAGTGAGCAGGTGGGATACCCAGGTCTGGAAGCACAGCAGGAGCTCAAAGCAGGGGCACAGCAAGGCACAGGAAACTAGACATGGGCTTCTCTGTCAGACTGACTCCAAAGACAGTAAGGATGTAGGCGTGGTGCACTCAGAAAAGTTGAGGCACTACTTGGATCATGGAGCTGGTACCACTTTAGGGCTATGTTCCTAAGCCCCCAACCTACACATGTTCTCAGGGCTCAGCCTCTAATTCCACACAACCCTATATCCCAGGACCTGCATTGCAACAGGACAGCCTTGTAGGACTGGGTGGATCTCCAAGTCAAGAGTCAATGTGGACTGCAGAACAGAGCTACTGCAAGCTGTCCAGGCAGGAGGGAAAAGGAAAGTCAATGACTTGGGTGATGATTTAGGGTTAGTTTCTACTTCTCGGGCTCACATTCAGAATCCTGAGTACCACCAATAAACTTCAGTAAGGGTTTTGGACACATAGTAGAACAAAAATCCAAACTCTAATATTTTCTTTTAGAACAAATACTGAGTTAAATGTATTTTCAGATTTTCCACTAAACTATTAGGACCAGGAAGCCAGGTCTGTAGTCATTTCTCTTGTCTAGAATGTTTCTTTCTATCCAGAGGAATGGATTATCTCAAACTTCATTTTTAAAAAAATTAATATGAGAAATAATTTTTGAAATAAAAATGCTACAAAGAGTGTCTGATACTGTTTTCACAGCTCTCTGTAATATTAACATATTATATAACCCTCGCACATTTGACAAAGCTAAGAAACTTACACATGACATCATCACTAGGATATACATTGTACTCACATTCCTCCAAATTTCATTTTGACTGTGAAATATATTGTTTTAAATATGAAAATATTAGTCGGCATGGTAATGGATACCTAAATTTCAAACACCCAGGAAGATTATGGGTCTAATCCCAGCCCAAGTGGCACAGAAACCCTATCTCAAACACTTAATCAAAATATCTGAAAAGAAAAGGTTCTGAATGTAGAAACACATAAAAGCCAAAAAATAAAAAAGAGTGGATAGACAGCTCTGCACTTAACAGTGGATACTGCTCTTGCAGAAAATATAGGTTCAGTTCCCAGAACCTTATAGGGAGTCTCAACAACTGCCTGTAACTACAGGTCCAGCAGATCTGGCACCTTCTTCTGGCTATCAGGCACCTGCACGCACATGCACACACACACACACACACACACACACACACACACATCACAAATAAATAAATCTTAAAAACCAAATAACTTTACCCTTATGGTTTAATTAATCAATGTCATGATAATTACTTTTTTAAAAAAAGGTTAAGAAGAAACAGTGTTGAAAATGGTTTTACCAGAATAATATTACTTTCTGTTGGCAAATGAATAGAGATTTATGAATAACCATCAGTTCTGCTTTACACATTTAACTCTGAATTAAAAATAAAAAGGTACAGTCTTTTGTTTTTAATTTTAGACAAATATGTACAATTTTAATAGAAACTCGGATATGAAACTTAGGACTTGCATATGCTAAATATCTACCCTACCACTGGGCTATCCCTCCTGTACCTATAGAATTTCAAGGGGCCATTTTAGAATGTTTTTACTTGGGAAATATTCAAGGAGAAAGACGACAATTGGGACTTTCAGGTCAGAAGCTAACAGACTAAGCTGCAACTTCAAGGGACTAAGACTGTCATAATCATGAGAGATGAGGAGGAGGGCAGCTTTGTATTTTATTCAAATGTTGCCCATATTCTGGTCCCGTCCACCAAAGTGTCTCAGGGTGAAAATAGAATCCTTGGGAAAACCCACGGCATCCACCCTTGATAATCTATTAATGTGTGCTGATTTAGTTATCTCTGTTTGACTGATATTCTCCCTAGAATTTGGTTAGGATGGTACTGTACCTAAAAGGACATCTTTCTTTTATGTGCACCAGAGTATTTCAGTGATCACTACAAGACAGGAAACTTCATATTTTTTAAAACTGTTTCATATCTTCCTTCTAGTTTTCTTATTCATGCTATTTCTTGTAAAATTAAGCATTGATCATTTGGGGGGAAAACAAACTGGTTAAACTGGTTAAAACACAATGAATGGTCAAACACTATTGAAGAATTTAGAAAGACTCTTAAATAAACACCAGCACACCACCACCACCAAGAAATGGAGAGGACATCTTTCCTCTGTAGCCATTTGCCTTGTGTTCGGAGACAGGGTCACTGGTTATGTTAGACTGACTTGCCAGCAAGTCTCAGAGATCTTCCTGCCTCCACCTTCCCAGTGCTGGGATTACAAACACACGACCATGTCCAGTTTGTATAAATATGTCTTCTGAGTGACTGAACAGACTAGGGTCCCCATGCTTGCATGACAGACACTTTGCTGATGAACCCATCCTTCTCAGCCTCCACATTATACAGACCTCTTCTCAGGATATTTGCACAATGTCCACAGAGCCAAGATGAAGCCATCTGAGACAGAAGTTCAGGGATGATGTCCTCAGAATGAAACTCATAGCTAATAATTTTGCATCATTTGGCAAAATATCTGAGATGAACAACTTATAAAGAGGAAAGTTCTCAGTCCATGGTTACTTACACCATTGCTTTGAGCTTATAGTGCACAGTACAATCAAGACTAAAAGGCAGAGAAGGCCTGCTCACTGAAGCAGGAAAGCAAAGAGAGGGAGTTCCCAAGTCCCAGCATCCCTTTCAAGTGCCTTCACCTAAAGACCTAACTTCCTCCAACTTGGTCATCATATCTAGAGGATTCATCATGTCCTAGCCTGGGGAGATAAACACAAGCCTTGTATGGATCCCAAGCATCCACCTCCATCTAAAAATTGAGCAAGATATTGTTTGACTGTATCCCCATCACTGGTGAATGGAGACAGATAGATCCAGGGACTCGTTAGACAGCCAGTCTAGACAGTGGGCAAGGTCTGTGTTTAGTGAGACCCTGTCTCAAAGTCTCCACAGTATGTTACACAACCATATGAACACATGTATCCACATGCCTCTCTCTCTCTCTCTCTCTCTCTCTCTCACACACACACACACACACACACACACACACACACACACACACAGACACATAATGCTTTCTGTCACTCCCCATTTGCACTATGGGATGTGGACCAAGGCTTTAACACATGGGCCTTGGGAGGACATTGTATTGTAAGATCCAAACTGTAGCACATGACCCCACCCAGCTGTGTGTGCATCAGTAATGTCTTTATTTTACTTCCCTGGCAGCACCCAGGCTGAGAACCATCAACATTTCCCATAAAATTATCCTGATTAGCTTAGGTTCTCCCTTCTAGCTCCTTAGGTAGGAAAATCAAGTTCAGTGTCAATTATAATAAAGATAAAGGTGATACAGGCAACAAGGAAGGAGGAGCCATTTTACATTTTTTTAAGAATTTGAGTGTTAATAACTAATATTTTAGAAATAGCTCAAATACCAGAAGATGTTTCCTGGAGCATGGGGTAGGACAGAGGACAGAGGACAAAGGACAATGGACAAGCCAGAGAAGCATTGCAGAACTTCCTGTTTTCCTTTTCAAAGAGCTTCTAGGAATAAATCCCACCCTGGTCCAATCCATCCTGGTTCTTTATATTTTCCCCGTGTCAGGGAAAATTATATGTGTGTGTGTGTGTGTGTGTGTGTGTGTGTGTGTGTGTGTATACACACACACACACACACACACACACACCAAAAACCAAAAACAAATACATCTGGACAGTTTACAACGTCCTCAGAGGCTGAGAGGGAGCCTTAACAAGCACTCGGCTTGACATATTTCTCTTCAGGCTAAGTTACTTCATTCAAGGTTTTAATGTTTAAATAAACTGCTGCCCAAATCAATAATCTACAAAATCAGTCACTTGGGGCAAGGTCTTCAATTCTGCTGCCCCATTTCAGGCTGATCTGGATGACGAACAAAGGCATTTTTATATCTCAGTCAGCCCCAAGCACTCCTGCAAGTGTAGTGGTGAATTTTTAGTAAGGAAAATACAACCAACCTATGAACATCAAGTCGTAAATAAAACTTAGAAGAATCAAGGGGGTAGACCTGGTTGGCCTCAGTGATTCCACAGGAACCTCACTATCAGCCACTGCATAGCACACTTAACCTCCATGGACCCATTTCTTTGCCATAAACAGAAGAATAGAACCTTTGCTTCATGAGGCCATTCTGTATTTGATGAAGGATGCGAGAGTATGACTTGATACTATTTGTCACAGATTTTCGGAAAACATTTAAATCTCGGTTCTCTGAAGGAAGTAGGATTCTGGAGGCCCATGTTTGTTCTAGCTAAAGCCTGTGTGAGCTGCTTCAGGGTGAAGCATACACCCTCTGAAAGTGCTACAGCCCCCTTCCTTCCTGATTCCACACCACAGAGAAGGGAATTCTCACCGTAGAATTCAGCCACCCCAAAATTAAAAAACTGCCTTCCGTCATGAAGCCAAATATATCCTTTTGGTTTAGAAGAATTACTATAATACAAGCATTCATGAAACTCACACTCCATGGGAAAGAGAAACAGGGGGCTAAGGATGTCACTTATGGTAGAGTGTGTGCCAGTATGCACAAGGCACTGAGTTCAATCCCCAGCACCACCACAAAGATGTGAAAGCAAATGGATAGGCATTCAAAATGTTCTGCCTGACAAGATGTGCTGGTTTGTTCAAAGATGGGGCAGCCTCTCCATCAAGGTAATAAGGGAGAAATTTAGACAGAAGCAAACTCAAGTTCCAAAGGTTTAAAGGGGGGGGCTGATCCTGCTGATAGTGCAAAAAAAGGAGAGCTCTGGAAAGAGGAGAGAGGTAGAGTCAGAAAGAGAGGGGAGCCTGCCTATCTACCAGATGTAAGCAGAAGTAAGACTTAGGATATTGCCATGGGAACAACACTATGGTGCTGAGAAAAGGGGTGGCTTCCTTATCTTTGGGAAGGGCAATCTGGTCCAGAAAAGATCACTCAGACTTCCCAGGAGGAGGTGACTGTCGTATGTTTGGTAGAATTGTTTATGTGCATATCCCCAGGAAAAACCCATTACATAACAGGTGTGGAGACCATAGGGAAACGGGGGTTTGTTTCTTCAGAGGTGTCCCCTTCCTCCCTCCTCTTTTCTCTTCCTTCCATTCATCTCTCTTCCTAGTCATGTGCTAATTGTAAGCATTCATGGCCCCTTTCTACCCTTCATTAGGGCATCAGGCAGAACAAAGTGGCAGTTCCATCAAGATCTACTTGGGTAACTAGTGAGTCCTTAGACTTACATACATGGATGTAGGGTTACCTAAAGATCTCAGGTGAGATGGTCTAATGACACTTCCCAGTCAGTCCTTCCTTCTATGAAGAAATGCCAACTGACATGATCTTGCCAGTCCATGGCAAGAGTTTGCAAATGCTCTGGTGAAGAGGCAATGCCTGTCAAACTCAGAAGACAGCATTTCCCTGCATCATGTGTTGTTCACAGTTGTGTTGGCCACCACGAGAGTAACATAGATGGCTTCAATCATCCTTTATCTTGCAAAACTTAAAATATTTAGCATCTGAGCCTTTTCCGTGTCAAACTATTCCCAGTCCTTCCTATTTCTCACACTTGAGAGGAAACGTCTCACCCAGGGAGTCAGATGGAGACACTAGGGAGAGCCTGAGGTGACGGGAGGAAGAGTCACAGTCAGAACACCAACCAAGTAGTTCCAACCATTGTTGTTGCAAATACAGGAATGCCAGTGTCTCTCCCAGTGAAAGCAGACCTCAGTGGCAGGACCCTTGATCTGCTTCTGGGTTCACTAGAGAGAACATGGAGTTCCCAAACATAATTATTCTTCCATTAGTAGCTATCCCAGAGGCACAGCAGCCTTGTGACACAGCAGATCTGAACATTTGGCATTCTTCCTACACTCACAGGCTACTTGAAGCCTACACCGGCAGAACAGAAATCCATGAAAAACTAACTTTGAAGAGAATTTTGAGAAGTTATACTTTTCCCCAGGAATTTTGAAACACAGCACTTCCAGTGTTAGGAAAGCATCAAACTCCTTTTGGAAGGACATCAAGAGAAAGAAAGTACTAGAAGCAGGCAGTATATCTATGGCTCCCACAAGAAGAAGCACACAGAAATCAGAGCCAATACCTCCTTGTGAACATTACTGCAAGGAAAATAATTCAGAAACTTTTCAGTTTATCCTGAGAGGTCGTTCTGTTCCTAAAACGAAATCAGAGTCACAAAGAGGGATAGAAAGCCTGCACAGAGGCTCGGGGGCCAGAGCCAACTGCAAACGGCGCCCAAGGCATGAAATACTCTATGCCAAAGAAACTCCAGAATCTGTCTCTTTCCATATCTGTGATACTTGAAGGTATTAGCAAATAGAGCTGAGGTAAGGAGTGTTTCAGAAGTTTACTGGTGACCACATTGCCTCTGATATTTAGTGTTGTCTTTGTTTTCTGCTACTGAAGCAGAATATCACAGATGAGGTAAACTATACACAGGAGAGCTTAACCCGCTCACAGTTCTGGAGGCTGGGAAGTCCAAGCGCGTGCTTCTAGAAAGGCCTCATAGATATAACCTAATGTGGCAGACAAGCAAGCTTGCATATATGAAAGGGAAGGAAATCAGATAGAATATACTCTGCCTTTCAGGAATTCTATCCAGGTAACAATAGCACTAATCATCTTGGAAGTCCCTCCTCTGTTTATTTTTTCCTAAAGATTTACTTTATTTATGTGTGTGCAGGTGCCCAAAGAAGCCAGAAATGATTGCTGCATTCCTTGGAGCTAGAGTTACAAGGATCTGTGAGTCACCTAATATGGGCACTGGGATCAGAACTCCAGTTCTGATGGAGCAGTGCCTACTTTGTGCTTTCTTGAATATATATTTCTTCTTACAGGTATCAAAACTCATGCTGAACAATGAGTTCTGGGATGCAAGAGGATTCATTTTTGCACCTGTCTTTTATATTTTTCCCCTACGAGTTCAATAAACATGCATACACAAAATCTAGTTTGTGCCTTCTTCACCCCAGAAAGAAGTCTGAGTCTCTGGAAGAAGGACGTAGAGGGTTCAGGTATGGGTGGGGATAAGAAGCAAACCCAAGCAGTAAGGTAGGGGAGGCATGCATGATTCCTAAGAAATGCAAACACAGGCCAGGGCATAACTCACTTGGTAAAATACTTTCCTAGCATGTATGCAGTCCCTTGATTACATTTAGACATGATGATAAATGCCATTTAGCCTAGCACTCTGAAAGTCGAGGCAGGAGGATCAGGATTACAAGGTCATCCTTAGCCGCATAGCAAGTTTGGAGCTAGCCTAGTCTACCGAAGAGCCTGTTTCAATAAAAAGAAATACAAACACATGGTTATACACTTAGCCTTCCTGAGAGCAAATATACAGAGGAATCTTTAATGCTCCTGAACCCTGGATCACATCTGAAGATGTTCAACAACAAAAGATGCCATAAAAACACACCCCAGAAAGCTGCTACGCCTGTGACACACAATGTTTCCTGTACAGCGGAATCACCGAGGGAAGGCCACCTACTCAGATGCTCATCTTTACCCTTGAAAATATGTGATTCAACTGGACTGGGTGTGACTCAGCGTTTGTTGGTTTTAAAGCTACCCCAGCTGAGTCTACCCTGTAAAGAAGTTTGGAGACACCTATCCCCTATGTAGGGTAGACAATTCAAAAGAACATGGCCAAGCAAATGAAGAACAGAGGTGAGCAATGGAATACAACTGTCCTGAAGGAAAGAAAATCTTGTGCCTCCATATTAAAGTGGCTCACTGATGTCTAGACAAAATAGCTTGGGAGAGACCCAGTCTCAGAAGTAGCCCTATAAATCACTGAAGTTCAAGGACAGAGAACATACCCCAGGAGGAACAAGTCAGAAGAACATACCAACATGAAGAAAGCGAATTAAATTCCATTCCTTGTATGTATGTTGTACTTTGTGAGGTGCCTGGATTCAACTTCAGGGAGACATCACTGAGAGAACAGGCAACGGGTGCTTGTGGTCAGTGAATGTGGGGCTTCAGTTCTGCAAGACAGACTTTTGATGATGTGCAATGGTGGTGATTGCAGGGAATTGACCCAATTGAGCATTTCAAGATAACTAATAACTAATAAATAATGAAGTATATAACTAATAAATAATGGAATAAATAACTAATAAATAATAACAAAATACTTTGTGTTACATGGGTTATGTCACATTTTAAATATAAATGTAATAGAGAAGTTTAAAAACCCAAAGCCACTGTTGGTCAGCTTCTCAAATGTGATTGTGTATGAGAAACTCAGGGGAAGCTTTGAAGAGCACCACAGTACTACTGCTATGCCCAGATGAACTGATTTAATTGGCCTAGAGTGGAGTCCCCAAAAGTGTTTTTAAGTGGTTCCCCAGGTGACTCTAATGTGTAGCTATGGTTGCGAATTGCTGTACTAAAGCACAGTTAATTAAATAATTATCACTAATAACAATTATTGAAAGAAGACGAAAATGAAAATAATAATTTAATAACATTCTGGCTCTAAACTTCCATATTGTATTTACTTCTCCACAAAATGAAAAACAATTAAGTTTGTGCGTTATTGAGCATCCCATACAGCTCTGTCTGGGAGATTCTCAGAGCCCCAGAGAACAATCCTAGGAGTGTGGATACCCATGTCATTCAGTGGCAGGATTCCCATATGTGAGCTCCTGGGTGAGGTTCAGAGACCAGTTGAATTAGAAGACAGAGCTCTTCTGAGGTCAATTGCATGTCCACTTGTAATAAGCTAGATGTGATGGAAGTTAATGTCTCGTTCCTGTCACAATGTGTCCTCATTAGTTTGGAGATTTTCTTTGCTTGTTTGTTCTTCAACTTGACATAACCTAGTATCACCTGGGAAGAGGGAACCTCAACAAAGAAACTGACTCACAGACCTTCCTACAGGCTAATCTGATGGAGGCATCATCTTGATTCATAATTTATGTAGGCAGGTCTAGTCCACCATTGGTGGCGCAAGAGGTTCTGGATATTATAAAAGAAAAAAGAGCACCCAAGCAGGCCAGGTAAGCAGCATCCCCCATGCCCTCCAGTGAAGTTCCTACTCCAGGTTCCTGACATGACTTTCTTCGACAATGGACTCTAATCTGTAAGATGTAATAAAGCTTTGCCTCTCCAGGTAGCTTTTGGTCAGTGTTTTATCACAGCAACAGAAAGAGCAAACCAGGACACCATGTAAAGCAAATACATAAAGAACACAGATATGTCAACAGGGGCTTATTATTTTTTCTTATTTTTAAAAAAGTTATATTTGTGTGGTGGGGATGGGTAATGTGTGGGAGTCAGTTTTTTCTTTCCAGCATGTGGGTCCTGGGGATCAAATTCAGATCACCAGCTTTGACTGTAGGTCATTAAAATTCAAAATTTTCTTCATGAAAATGGGCTTGAGATAGATGCTTTTGACATCCGGAAGCTATGGTTGTTGAGCATGTTTAAGGTAGGCAAGGCGAAGCTGTGATGTTTTGCAGGTGAGATGCACTAAATTCAGCTTTGAATCAAGACACCTCTCCTTGTAAGGTGAGGAACACATGGGTGTGGCAAAAATAAAACCACAAGTAAATGGGCCAGTCATGTTATGAAATGAAGTTAAAGCCAAATGGGTATGGGACTTAAATGTTTACTTTATAATTCATAATATTAAAATAGTCTTGAGTTCAGAAAACAGCAGAAAATTAGATGTTGTGATATTTTTCTTTATTTGCCACTGTCATTGTATATTTAAAAAATGTTACTATTATGTGTGTGTGCATATGCACATGAGTGTAGTGCCCATAGAGGCCAGAAGAGGGCAACAGATCCCATGGAGCTGGAATTTCAGACACCTAATATGGGTGCTGGGAACAGAACTTGGAACCTCTGGAGGAGCAGCAAGTGATCTTACCTGTTGAGCCAGCTCTCCAGCATAATTTCAATCATTTCTAAGTCTTTTGATGGCAACAGTTATGTTTTATTTATTGTGTATTGGACGGGGTCACTCTGCCAAAATATTTGCCCCCGTTTATAAATGTTGGCTAAGTGAACAAATGGGTACAATCCAGGAACCCCCATAAAGTTACATGATTCATTGCTATGGCCCTCTTTTTCCTCATGTATAGCATGAGGGGTCATGCCTCTCCCACTTCTATACTGTAACTTTTTAATACATACACACATACATAGATAGATAGATAGATAGATAGATAGATAGATAGATAGATAGATAGATAGATAGGCAGGCTGGCGGGCAGGCAGGCAGGCAGAGACACAGACACAGACACAGACACAGACACAGATACAGGTACATACCTTTCTGAAAACACAAGTGACCTACATCATGCTTCAGAATTAGCGTTAAGCTTATGGGATATGCAGGCATGAGGGATCTCCTACATGAAGTATTTTATACCAAGAAACTACTTATTCATTCAAAATGCTATAAGACCTATATTCAGCAAAAATATAAGCTAGTGTCACTGAAGGAACACTTGGATCAGATGAGATCACTTCCTGACACCTCTATTCAGGTTCCTCTCTTGCACAGGGGCACTTTCTTGAAATGATAGGTGGGACTATAAGTTCTCAGAGGTCAGCAGCACCGTCCCAGCAAAGTGGTGCTGAACTCAGTGATTAAATAAAGAACCATGCCCACTCTGTAATCTAGGACCAGACCAATAAAATGCTGTTTTTCCTCTTCAAATTTCCCTGGTGGTTTGAAAAGCGTGTTTTCTATTCTTTTTCTTTCTTCCATTGTTTTGAGACAGAGTCTCAGTAGTACAGGTAATCTCAAATTCTCAAATTTGATATATACATGAAGTTGGCCTTGAACTTCTGATCCTCCTCCCTCCACCTCTCAAATGCTAAAGTTACAGATATCAATCACCACACATAGTTGGCAAAGGATACTCTGTGTGTGATACACACACACGCACACGCACACAGCAGTCAGGACAACCTCAGTGCCAGTCCTCATGCAACTTCCACCTTTTGTTTTACTCAGGGTTTCTCATTGGCATGAAACTGCCATGCAGGTCTAGCTTTTTGACCCTGGGACATCCAAGGATCTACTTGTTTCTTTCTCCCATCTCTGCATCACTGGGATTGCAAGCATGTGCTACTCTTCCCAGCTTTTTAATGTGAGTTCTGGGGGTCTGAACTCAGGTTCTTATATTTGTGAGGCTAATACTTTGCCAGCTGCATCATCCCACCAAAGAATGTTTTAACTATAGAGCACAGACATAAGTCAAGTGCCTCATGGATACGTGGCACAGTCATGACTGATGCCACCTAGTGTGCTACCACTCCTCCAGGCCTGCTGTCCATAGGATGCCACCATGGAAGAACACAGGTGGATGTGTACTAGCATCTACACTAGCAACTGCCTGATCACTGTATCCATCTCTCTTCCATCCTCCCATTTCCATGTGCCTCCAAATTAAATCAAACAAAGGGAAGAAAGGTATCACCCTAACAAGGTCTTATTTAATGTTCCAGACTGCCTCTGATCCATATTGATCAAGCTCCAATTTGAAGCTGGTGCCTGTAGCTGTAATTAAGATCAATATGAAGTCTTCATTCAGATCTCTCTCTCTCTCTCTCTCTCTCTCTCTCTCTCTCTCTCTCTCTCTCTCTCTCTCTCTCTCTCCCTCTCCTAAAAAGGATATACAAATAAGAAAGCCCAATCATTTTAAAATAAAATAAAACTCTCTTTAAAGGTTATCAGCAGGTGTTTACGCTTCTGATAGTTTTAAACATTATTAAAGGAGGAGAAAGGACATTTTTAGGTAAAGAAAAGGGAAAACAAAGCAAACAATTCAAAACTAAGATGTGCCCAGAGCCTTTACTAATTCAACTGTGACTGAAAGACTTAACTTTTGAATTTCTGTTGTCTGCTTTGTTTTGGTTTCTGACTTAATAGATTTCTAAACACACCCTCCATGGTGGGTGAACATGAATTTTAAACAAATTGAGCTGGCAAATGCTTCTTATATACCCAGCATTGTTCAGAGAGGCAGAGCAGAGCCAAAAGGAATTAATACCATAGCCTTTAGTGTCTATATAGTCCAGGGTGCAAAATGAAAATGCAACACACATATGTATGGCATAAAACAAGAGAAGATCACATTAAAATTCTGAATAAGTTAGGCATGGTGGGTGATGTCTGTAATCCCTGGACTGGTGGGCAGAGGGGAATTGATGCAGGAGGAGTATGAGTTCAAGTGCAGCCTGATCTACATAGCAAGACCAGGCCTCAAATGAGTCAGGGTCAGGGAAGCATGAATATAAGCCAAATAAAGACCTCATAAAAGACAATTTGGGAATGTTTTACATTTAATGATGAGATGTGAAGAGAGTATCTACCACTTACTGTTTCCTTAAGAAAATTTGCACTCTGTGGTGTGTGTGTGTGTGTGTGTGTGTGTCTGTCTGTCTGTCTGTCTGTCTCTCTATGTGTTTCTGTGTGTGTGTGTGTGTGTGTGTCTGTCTGTCTGTCTGTCTCTCTATGTGTTTCTGTGTGTGTGTGTGTGTGTTTCCTCATCTGTTTTTACATTGTAGAGTTCTGTTTAGTTCTTGCCTCACATGTATGAAAACCTGGCTTTATCAGATATGGCTAATGCACATCCAGCACTTGGGAGGTAGAGGCAGGAGGACTGGAAGTTCAAAGTCAGTTTAGGCTTTGGAGTGAGTTCAAATCTAGCCTGAGCAACAAGTGTCCAAAAGACCCTTCCTCAGTAAGTAAAAAAATTAAGAAGGAGAGAGAGAGAGAGAGAGAGAGAGAGAGAGAGAGAGAGAGAGAGAGAGACAGAGACAGAGAGAGACAGAGAGAGATAGAGACACAGAAAGAGACAGAGACAGAGAGAAAGAAAGAGACAGAGACAGAGACAGAGAAACAGAGTCAGAGAGACAGAGAGAGAGAAGAGAAAGAGAAAAGATAGCTGTGGGGAACAGAGCAGGGGACACAATGGTTAAAAATTAAATTAAATGGACAGGACTATACAAACTGAGAGTGAGAATCAAGTTTGAAATAACCTATTTTGTCTTCTAAAAGAGAAAGATGTATGGATACTTACAAGAGCCAAAAGACCTAGTGAAGGAACCCTGACCTGGCTGGTGGCAAAACAGGCTGGGTGGAAGGAAGGAAGGTGGCCTTGGACATCACCATCTTCTCTGTGTCTGTGCGTTCAGAGCACCACCTGGTCAGCCATTGCTTTGAAACCAATGGCTTGGGACACAGAGTCTCAGATGTTCACTTGGCCACTACTGCAGCTTAGGCAGTGCTAGTGGGAACAGCAGTCTCTGTTCCAGTGGACACTTGGTTGACTGCTTGAAGCCGGAGCTAAAAGCTCCTTCAGGGTTCTCTTCTCTTGTGTCTGGTGCTATGGGGTCCTTAGCTGGAAGGAGCTCCCCAGCCTCTTTCTCTGACCTGGACACATGAGCTCTATGCTTTCTCCAACGTGGTAGCTTACCTCTGAAGGAAAGTATCACAAGTGTATCTGCATCTCTTCTCTGACCTAGCCTCAGGAGTCACTTTGTAAAACTTTCACACACTTTATTGGTTGATTCCCAGGTGAAGAAACATGACTCTCATTCTAGATGGGGGAGTGGTATATATCTAGGCTGACAGGTAGCCCTGTAAATACAGTCTGCCAAACTTTGTGCACTTTATAAACCATGTATAATTGCTAAAGAAAGCTTGGTGCAAGATATTTGTAACAAGCAAAACATTTATTATGTCCCCAAGTGCAGTGAGGCATTCTTTCTCCCCTCTAAGAATACAGTTATAAATGCACAGTGCAGTGAATACCTAAGAAGCCAGTGAAAATTACCAGTACAGACAGATAAATAAGCTGAGCAGAAAATGGGCTCAGATGATGTCTAAGTGAGAGAGGACCTGGAGAGCACCACAAGGGGTGGGGGATGTTTCAGTCTTCATGCTTGATGCTCAGGCATGAGGACCTTAGTTTAGATCCCTAGGATCCTGGTAGGAGCCAGGTCTCATAGCAGAGCTGGGATGTGGAGACAAGAGGATCCCTGGAGCTCACTAACTAACCAGCCTTGTCAGATCAGGGAGCTGCAGACTCAGTGAGAGGTCCTGCCCCCTATTTAAGGTTGAGAATGGTTGTGAAAGATGCTGGGTATCAACCCCTTGTCTCTACATGCATATGAACACATATGATGAAATGCATCCACTGAAACACACATACACACACTGAGGCATGCAAATGCATATACATAGACACACACAGATATTTACAAACACTCATGCATGCACACACATGCACACACAGAGACACACATACACACACTGAGACTCACACATGCATCACATACACGGGCACACACAGACACACACAGACACACACTGAGAAACTCATGCAGCACACACACAGACACACAGAGACATACACAGACACACACATGCATGCATGCATACACAGAGACACACATGCACACACAGACATTTACTGACTCTGAGTAGCAGGGATTCCCTGAAAGATTATGGAAGAATTAAATGATCTGTGAATGTCCGTGTGCAGAATATATTGAACTAGGGTCACCATGGTCACAGCTGAGCATTCAGTACTCACCATATTGTCATTCAGTTTAACCGTCCCTGCTAAACACAGCCAGAGACGGTGAATCATAATGTTTTACAGCGTGAAAATTGCTAGGTATATTTTGGGCATAATTATTATTCTTTGAAACACCATGTGATTATTAAAGTCAAATTTATGGCCTCTCTACAAATTGATAAAACATTTAAAATTTCAAGCTAATAAAGCATATACACGTACATCTTACATACCTGTGTAAATATATACTATATGTGTATATATAAATACACAGATGCAGTCCATATATCCATTCATGTATACATTGTGTATATACATGCATAATTAAATATACTTATAAGTATGTAGAAACTATTGTAAAAAACAAAACACTTCAAACTGAAACCATAGTGTCCTGGACTGGTTTATGGATAGTAAATGTTACTCTGGCTCCTTGGGTGTTTTGAATATTGTGAAAATATTGATTTAATGACTGAATAAAAAGTTTGATATAAGGTCCACCCTCAAATACCACATCTTCAGAAGGATTGATGAGACACCTGACCCTTGCTCTCTCTCCGAGAATCCCAGAGCAGAGGTTAAGATAATGCTTTCAGACCCCTTTGGGTCTGATCACATGTCTCTTGCTGTAGACCCCTGCTCAACATATTTAGTCTCTTCTCTCCAAAGAACACAATCCCACCAGAGGGTCTGGACCCCTGCATCAGCACCTTGAAGATAGTTGGTGTTAAATAGTTATTGAAATGAAATGGATTCATAGGGCATTGGAAATGATAAAAGACATTGTCCTAGTTTCATTTCTGTTACTTTGACACACAAAGCAATGTAGGGAAGAGAGGGGTTAATTGGTTCACAATTCCAGGCCACAGTCAATTGTTTCAGGGAAGTCAAGGCAGGAAATTAAAGTGTCACATCCACTGTCAACAGCAGGGAGAGCAAATATATCTTTGCTTGCTTGCTCTTAGCTAGCCTTCTGCCCTCTTATATTGTTGAGGACAATTATGGCTAGGGAATGTTGCTGCCCACAATGGATGGGGTCTACATCAATTAACAATCACGACAATCTCTTACAGGTCAATCTGACCTAGGTGATTCCTCATTAAGACTTTCTTCCCAGGCGACTCTAGTTTATGTCAATTGACAGTTAAAATTAGCGAGCACAGGCACGTATATGTTATTTAACTAACAAGACTGATTAACGATTCTGCTATGAAGCAGCAAAGGGCATTTTTCCAGTCACCAACGATGGTTCATTTTAAATGATGACAATTCAGGCAAAAATATCTACCATGCCATTTATCCCTTCCAAGATCTCTGGGAGGACAGCTAGCCCTGCCAACTGCAGCTGAACTCTGATGTGAGGCGATCTTTACCTCATGGGATTGTTACAAGAGTCAATGCATAGTGCTTAAGAGCCTAGCACTGGATAAGGAAAGGCCATTGCTATATCGTTCTCTGTGATACATTCAAAGTACAAGAGTCCAACCTAGGAACATCTGATCTTTTTGGCCCCATCTCTTAAGTTCCTACCAGGTCATAATCACCAGTGTAGACAGAAACCATCTTTCTTCTTGCCTAAGATTTTTGAATACTGGTCCACCCCTGAAGCCAAAAAAAAGTAGACAGCCTCAAGGTCCTCTGTGATTTAAAATCCAGTAATTCAGTAACTTCTCCATTGACCCTGAGTACCATTATGGTCCACAAAATACAATTAGACATTTTGAAAACTGAAGATTATTATCATATATTTAGCATCTTCAAGCCCACAAATTTTCCAGTAACAGATGCCAAGCTCTGTATGGCCATTATCCCAATAATAATAGCATCCATTTACCCAGTGCCGACTGTGATATGTACCAGGTAATCTGCATGGGCTAGTGCATCTTAGTTATCACAGTAAGTGATACTCCAGAGGTGTGTGCTAGCATGTGCATTATTTCTCTGTACTCATTCCTGCTCAGTGACAACAAGTCATGCCCAGTTTTTGAGCTAGTACATGTAGAGTTAGCCCTGGCTGGCCACAAACATCTCCTATTTCTAATTCACCCTGCAGGTAGAAAATGATCTGTAAGTGCACTGGAGCCATGAAAAAGTATAGTTTGAAGCCAAGAACCACAGCCTTCATGTTATTGCTTATTTTTTCATCTTTAGATAGAGTGCATATTGTTTACATTTCTCATCATTGCAAAAGCAAAAAACAACTCAAGGAAGGAAAGAAGCACTAATTGTGGCTCACAGTTTGAGGGATTTGAACTTTCATGCTGGGCCAGGCATGACAGCAGGAGCGTGAGGCAGCTGGTCACATTGCATCTGTAGTCAGGAAGCAGATGACTACAGGCACTCAGCTCACTTTCTTCTTTTTAAAAATAAATATTTTTTATTATTTGATATTATAATATAGTTAGATAATTTCCCCCTTCTGTCACCTCTCTCCAAACCCTCCTATATACCTTTTCTTGCTCTCTTTCAAATCATGGCCTCTTCTTTCATTAATTGTTGTTACACACATACACACACACACACACACATACATATATATAATGGATAATATATAATGCATATGTATATAATACATTATATATATTATACATATAATATATAATATTATATTAATATTAATATATAATATTAATGTATATTATATATATATAATATACATTATATATATTATATATATGTATGTATTTAGTGTATGTATGTGTATATATATCCATGATACACATGCATATATATACACATACATACACTAAAATATATAAATGCAACCTGCTCAATCTGCGTGTTGCTTGTTTTTATGTTTTCATTGCTAACCATTGGGTATGGGATAACCAATTACCAACTGGTATGCTCTTCCTTGAGAAGACTATTTTTCCCACTCTTGGCATTCCTTTAGAAATCTGTAGTTCTTTGTATATGGCTGAGGCCTCATGGACTTTCCCCTGTCCACTTTAGCATGACTATTGTTGCTGTTGTCCTTGCTCTGCCCATATTTAGACAAGTCATGTTGATGAAAATTTATGGGTGTAGGAATGTCAATTCCTAGGAAACACAACCTCTTAGCAAACCTCCTAACCCTCTAGCTCTGACAGTCCTTCAGCAGTGTTCCCCAAACCTTAGGTACATGAGTTGTTTTGTAGAAGTATCATTGGGATTGAGCTCTACAACTTTTCTTTTGATTGGCTGTCGTTTTTTTGTTTGTTTGTTTGTTTGTTTGTTTTTGGTTTTGGTTTTGGTTTTTGGTTTTTTTTGTCATGGTCTCTCTTACAAAGGGAAATTTCCTTGAATGAGAGAGAAGGACTACACCTATATGTGCATACAAAGACAAATATTTAAAATGAAGTTAGGGAATATGGTGGTTAAGTGAGGTGGCTACTCTCTGGGTTCTGGGACTATAGGAAATGATACCACCCACTTCCTAGTTAGTGTTGACTGTCAACCTGATACAGACTAGAATCATTAAGAAGTTACCTAGATTAGATTGCCTGTGAACCTGTCTGGGAGAGATTGCTTCAATTGTTAAAAGATGTAGGAGGGCCCCCCAGCCCACTGTGGGCAACACCATTCCCTAGAATCTTGAGCTGCATATGGAGGCTAGATGAGCATGAGACAGAGTGAGCCAGCAAACAACATAACTTCATAGATTATGATCCAACTTCCTGCCCTGACATCATTCAGTGTTGAACTGTGAGCTGAAAGTGTGAGTCAAATAAAACTTTTCCTTCCATAATAAAAGTAGAACAACCCACATTTAGAGTGGATCTTCCCATCCTAGTTAAGTGAATCTAGAATTGTCCTCATAGACATGCCCAGAGTTCTGTCTCCTAGGTGATTCTACCTAGCTGTTTGATGATCCATATTAACTATCACAGGATGTGGCTAAGAGCAGGATTGGAATCATTCTTGTACCACTGGAGCTGTCCATTTATCTATCTGCTATTAGAATAAAAGGAATGGTCAGAAAAGCAAACCCTGGTGATGGACTTGGCTCTCAACTTTATTGGATCTGCAATCAACTAAGAGGCACACCTTTAGAAGGTCTTGGCAGAATTTTATGGAAGGGTTCACTAAGGAAAAAAGACCCTCCCTAGAGTGGACAGCACTTTCCACGGGGTCATAGGTTCCTGTGGAGCTGGACTGGGGATTGGAGACAGAGCACCTTGCCTGCCTGTTGTCACTCTGCTGGTTGAGTTCATCTGTTCAGGGACTGCAGCCACTGACCGTAGATGAGATCAGAACCAATCTTCCCCCACCTTCCAATATGGACTGAAAACCAAAGCCTGGTTGTTTTTATTTGAACTATGCTTCTTTGGAGGTTGATAAGACTATGCTGGGTGACAGTCCAATTAAAGGATTTAAGCAAGCTAGTGAAGGGGCTGGAGTTGGCAAGAAATCACTTGGAATCATCAGGCCAATGGTAGATTTGATGCATTTGGAAGAATGCAGATTAGAAATCTTCTGGGTTGATTCCTATAAAACTGGTAGATACAGGGTAATGCAAAGTTCAAGGTCACATTCTCTATCATCCAGGCCCGATACACCCCAATTTTCTCCTAGAAATACTGGAGATTGAACCTAGGGTCTCACGCATGCTAGACAAGCATTCTACCATTGAGCTACAGCCTGAGCCTTCAAATCTGCTCTCTAATCCTTGTACCCAAGGCTGTGATGAAGGAGCCTGGAACATTTAAAGCATGTAAAACAAAAGGCCCCAAATATTCATGTGACATCTGTCAGACTACTCTGGATGCCTTGTATAACAGCTGGTGACCTAAGTGTCCCTTGCCTGCCCTGCCTATCAAGAGCAGGAGAAGAAACACTGTTTAAACCCTCACCACTGGTTTAGAAGCTTAGAAACTCTGCTTATCTTTTATCTGCTTATGTGTTTAAAAATGTTGACTGCCTCTTCCTTCCTGGCTTCAAGTTTCCTCTTCTTCATTTCTTGTATCCTTGCCGTAGTTAAACTGAAAGTGGAAAAAAAAATACAGAGCACTTCTGAGATAAAAGACACGATCTAAACAAGATTCTAGAGAACAAAGTGTACAGGCTAAGGAAGGGATGAAAACTCGCCAAGTGTCTGCCGCTTGCCTCTGCGTCCTCTGCTCTGGGAATAGAGACCTGTCTGCACAAAGGCGCCTTGACAGCCAAAGGAACAAAATGCTCTCCTAGACGAAAAGACCAGAGAGAGAGAGAGAGAGAGAGAGAGAGAGAGAGAGAGAGAGAGAGAGAGAGAGAGAGAGAGAAAGAGAGCTCCATCCTCGCCCCACCTCTGCTCCGAACTGAACAATGGCTCCCAGAGGGGCTGGCAGCTGGCCTTTGGCAGGTGGCAAAAATGGCACCGTGGCTTGTACAAAAAGAGAAACCCCCAATTTGCAGTTTTCAAGAGAAGTGCAGATCTTCTGGCCACTACCTCCTCAAAGAGGAGCAACTGCCACAGTCTCCAGCCAAGCCTAGCTGCTCTGCGCCACAAACTGCTCTTTCCCATTGATCAAAATTCCAGTTCCTTCTGCAGGCTGAGGGCACCAAGAGAGAGGGGAGGGGTCAGGGACAAAGCTCTTGACCTTGGTTCCTAAGGTCCCTGTGCTTCTAAATATGCTTTCTCATGTGTGCTTATGGTGAGAGTTGATGTGTTAAGAGGATGCTGGTGCAAGGGCCACAAAAGAGGAGTATATGGCTAAGATCTTGAGAATGGAAGGCTGATGCTGAGCTCCTTCCTTCTCCAAAGGCTGCAGAAGAACTGAGCCTAGGATAGACCAAGTTCAGCCTGATCAGTATATTAGTTAGGGCTCTCTAGAATAGGAGAGAACGGAGGACTAGCAGGTAAGCACTACAACAAGCAGAGACCAGTTTTATAGGAATCAACCCAGAAGATTTCCCTGAGCCAAAGCAACTTGGGAAGGAAAGGGTTTATTAGGCTTACACTTGCAGGCCACAGGCCATTATGAGAACTCAAGCAGAAACTGTAGCAGGAACCATGGAGGGATATTGCTTACTGGCTGGCTGGCTCCCTGTCCCACTGACTTGCTGGCTCCCTGGCTCATGCTCAGCTAACTTTCTTATATAGTACATACCCACCTGACTAGCGATGGTGTGACCTACAGTGTGCAGGACCCTCTCACACCAATCATCAACCAAGACGATCTCCTATGAATATTGCCAAGGCCAATTTAATCTGGGTAATTTCTCAGTTAAGTTTTCCTTTTCCCAAGTGACTCCAGATTGTAAAGTTGACAATAAACACAAGCTAGAACCCCACTAAAAGGAGGGGCTTGGTGATACATGCTTATATTCAGAGACAGTGACATGAAGGCAGGCAGGCAGATCCTTGGAAGCTCATGATTTGGCTTTTTTGCCCTATATGGTAAATTCCCAGACCAAGAAGAGACCTTATGGAAGGCTCCTGAAGAACAACACTGGACATCATCTCTGATCTCCACCAGTAGGTATACACATGTACCCACAAACACAAAACACACCATACACACACACACACACACAACCATATAATTAGCTATCAAGGTAGTCCTCTGCTAAATAATTCTCCAAACAATGTGACTTTGAAGAGAACAGGGCCCTTCCCTCAAGAAACCCATTTGTTCTTATCCTTTGGACATAGTTTGGTAGAACTGAGAGCTCATTGTCCTTGTAGAATGATCTGGTTTGAAACTTATGACGGCATCTGGGGCACAAGTAAGTTGTAACACAGGATTCCAAAGGACCAGTGTTTAAGGGAGCATCAGGGCTGTGGTCACTGGAACCTACTGCAAGAGATCTGACTTCGCCTCACCTTTTCAATCCATTTTGAATATTTAATTTTGCAACTTAAAAAAAATTCATTAAACTGTCTAGTTATTTCTAGAACAAGGCATGCTAAAATAAGCATGCTTATTAAAGGAAAAGAGAGAGCCTACTAATTCGAGAGAAGTGAAGAGTTACTCTGACACACTAAACTCTTTCTGAAAACCTTTGTGAGCATGATTTAGAGGGCATTAGTGTCATGGCAGGAAGGTCATCAAATATAACTCTTATGCCAAGTACAGATGCTGTGCTCAGTCACCTTTTTGCTTCCATAAAAAAAAAATAAGTCTGATAAATGTTAAGGTCCCGAAAACTTGTACAGGGCTCATCTATAACAAAATATGTAAATAAATTGGGGTACTTCAGATCGCTTTCAAACAATGGAGAACTATACAACACTGAAGACAGCCACAGATGTGTTAGTCTTTCTTGTCAGCTTAACTGGAGCTGGAGTTGCTTGAAATACACATCTACGGGCATGCGGGGAGTATTTCCAAAAAGGTTGAACTAAAAAGGGGAAACCCACTCTGCGTGTTGGCAGAGCCATCCAGGGCTTGGGAACCTAGACTAAGTATGAAGGGAAGGAAGGAAAACGGGAGTGGAACGCGGACATTCATCAGTCTCTGAATCTTGACCATGGCTGCAACATGACCCACAGCCTCACACTCCAGGAACCACTCCTGTCCAACAAGGATGAACCACATCCTCCAACCATGAGTGAAATAAACCCTTCTTCCTTTGCTTGCCCATGTCAGGTATTTGGTTATTGCTTTGAGAAAATAATCTAAAGCAATCTACAAGGTCGGCAACAATGCACAGAAATTCTGTAATTGCAAAGATGAGTAAAATGGACCCATGTAAAGGAATACATGAGAAGCTGTGCTCATACAGAGCTTCAAGTTAGACTGACTTACTGCTGGAAGTTGAGAAAGCAGCTTTCTCTGTCAGAGGCGATGCCTGGAAGAGTGAATGGGTGCTTTGGAGATACTGGATTGCTTTGTGTCTTGCATCCAGAACTGGACATTGGATGGGATGGTTAGCTTTAAGTGTTGACTTGACACAATCTAGGCATACCTGGGAAAAGGTTCTCAATGAGCAAATGACAGGATTAGGTCAGTCTGTGGAACATGCCAGTGAGGGACATTTTAAAATTTGATTAACCGAGATAGAAAGACCTACCTTAAAATCGGGGTAACCTAGTGTTTGCTCCCTGCCCATGACTCTGGAGCACCTGATGTCTTGGCTGCTCCACAGTAAAGAACCTGTATGCTAAAACAAATCTTTTCCTTCCAAAGTTGCTTTTGTCATTGTATTCTATCACAGTAACAGAAAAGAAACCAGGTTACTTAGACAAATTTACCTTATAAAAACTAATCAGGGGCTGGAGAGATGGCTCAGCAGTTAAGAGCACTGACTGTTCTTCCAGAGGCTCCGACTTCAATTCCCAGCAACCACACAGTGACTCACAACCATCTGTAATGGGATCCGAGGCCCTCTTCTGGTGTGTCTGAAGATGGCTACAGTGTACTCACATACATAAAATAAATGAAATAGTTCTTTTTAAAAAAAATCTAATCAGTTTGAGCATTTATCACTTGAGTACTTACCATGATACGTGTTCAATAAAAGTGTTTTCTAAGAATGAAAGTGAGGAAGACATTAGAGACGTGTCTCGGCTTTGAGACTGATTCAAATGGCAGCTTCAGTTTGAAAAGGGCCTAATAGCCAAGCCTACTTATTTCCCTAGTAAACTGGTTATGGCTTCAGACAGGAAACCATGTCCTGGATGGTTTTGAACTTATTGTGTAGCCTAAGATGCCCTTAAATTTCTGATACTTCTGCCTACCTTCTGAGTGCTGTTTCCATGAATGAAGAGCTACGGCTGGTGTGTCTGTGCTGGGACTCATACCTAGGCTTCACGCATGCTAAGCAAGCATTATACATGACCAAGCTACTTCCTCAGCTCCAAAATCCTACTTTAACCTGAGTGTTGGGGACCAAGAGAGATGTCTTTGCAGATAGGCTTTCATGCTCCTCCAAGTGACCCAAGTTTAGTTCCTGGTACCCGAGTCTATGGTGGTTTGCAACTGCTCCTCACACACATGACATGTACACAGAGACATATACACAAAACATGAAGGAAAATAAATCATAAAGTCAAGTTTGTCTTTCCTGATATTGTGCATGGTTGTGCATCATATGAACACTAACAATTATTCCCAAATATTTCACTGTGACGTTACCATTGTAAATGAGATGTGCTGTTCCATTTTATTTCTAGTCTTAAATATGGTCCCTCCTTTTGGCCTCTCCAAAGCCTTTGCCCAAGTCCTCTGTACATGCCCATCTTACAAATTATAGATCTATTATTTCCCTAGAAGTAAAAGAAACATTGATTTAAATGTGGCCTTCAGCTATAGACAATGTCACTAAAAACAATTCCCCCAGACTCACAGATGTCTCTACCTAATACAGTCAACCCAGAGGAATCTGTCTGGCCTAGTTATGTTCCCCCAAGGGTAGAAGGGTGGGGAAGGTGTAGAGATCGACTCACACAGAATATGCTGACACTGCACTAGCTATAGAACAGGCGCCCCATAATGACACCTTTGGAGAACACAGAAAATGATTGTGTTCCAAGGATGGGCCATAATAAGAGAGGAGGGGGACTGAGAGCCACAGGGGGCAGTTTTCAATCTCACAACACATCTGTGGGGCAGGGCCAGGTGTGTGCTTATTTTCAAAATAATACATATTTCTATGTTGTCTGTGCCCATGGCTTTTGAGAAGAGAATAACATTGGAAGAGTCAACCAGATCTTGTGATCTCTTGTCTCTCCACAAAGAGCAGTCTGGCCAGTATAAGCATGTATGGGATATATTTTGGACAGTGATAAATTTGTCATGAAAGGTTTAACAGCATCTACTGTTAAGCCCCGAGGTAGACTTTGCTGACTGTCACCTTGACAGTATCTAGAATCACCTAGGAAAGGAGTCTGTGAGAGACTTTTCTTAATTAGATTAAGTGAGATGGGAAGACTTATACTAAACGTGGGCGATGCCCCCACTGGCTGAAGTCCCAGACTGAAGGAAAAGGAGAGTAAGCAGAGTATAATCATCCATCTTCCTCTGATTCCTGACTGGACGCAATGTGACCAGCCATTGTTCTGATCCCATAGCCATGCCTGCCCTGTGTGAAGCAGTCATGATGGAATGAAACTCCCCACCTCTGTAATTACTCATTCTTCCCTTAAATTGCTTCTCTCTTTTTAGTATTTAAAAAATTATGAAACCATTCTAAACATTGCTTCTTGTCAGGTGTTTGGTTCCTGCAAATCTCATCAATGAGAAAAGTAAATAAATGAGTCCCATTATCTACACAAATGATGGGATCTCTTTTGCCTCCCTCTGTAGACTGGGGATAAGTTATAATAGCTTTTCCTGGTAAAGAGATGCACATGTATATAACATTTTAATAAGTTGATAAGTGAGTTTCTGCAACATCTGGATCAGAATAAGTCTTATCTCCCTCTCCATCCCCAAAGTTCTCAACTGGCTTTGATAAAAAATAAAAAAGCTCACTCAGCTCTTCCTCAACAGTAACAAAACCCAGCCCTTTACACACTTCCTGGAGACAAGAGCCGTTCAGTCTAAAGAGAGAGCTCAAAGTCGGACGGCATCATTCTGTAATTCCTTCCAGAATGGTGACACTTGGCTGGTTTGTCAAAAACCCTTCTACATACATATCCAACCGCCTTCTTTTAATGAATGTCAGCCTTTTAGAATCAACGATGCTGACATTACTCTGTGGAGTGAAGACTGACGGCCCAACTTATAAATTCCCTGACGCCTATATTAGCAAGAAGGCAAGATGAGTTTTCTGTTCGCTGGGCTTGTTCTGCTGTCAAATTCTGGGGGACTTGCATTTCAAGTCCCCTGGAATATATTCTCTTCAAATTAAATTATCTTCCTTTTTGCCAGCCAGGGAAAAAAATTTAGAAGAATATTATCAACTAAGTGGATCACAAAATGTGAGTTTAAGTCTTGCTTCCTAGGTGAAAAGATATTAAAACGAATTATATTCCTTAGACACATGATTTGTTTCAAATGGTCACCCACTACATCTGTTAAAATGTCTTTAAAAGGACCTTTGAGTCAAAAGAGGAGGAAAACAAGCAATCAGTAGAATTTCCTTCCTGAAAGAGAGAGTGGATGCCCCTTTGCTGTTAGCAGAACCTTGATGACTTTGTCCCACCTTGGTTTGGCTTCTTTTCACAAATACTTTTTAACCAGTAACAATGCTGGCAAATGCTGCACGATATAACATATTTTTGGTATAAAAAAAGTCTCAGTTTTACTGAGATTTACTAATTTCTGGGCCAGGGAGATGGTTCAGTGGGTAAAGGAATTTGGTATGCCAACATGACAACTTGAGAGGACTTGATCCCCAGATCCTATAGTAGAATGAGACAGTCAAATTCCAAAATTTGTCTTCCCTTCACTCATGCTCTGTGACTTGTACAAGCCCATACCAACAATGCTTCCACACAATAACAAAGAATTGCTTTAACTCTAACTTCTTTTTCTAACTTCTGTATCCCATTTATGTTGCCTGTCCTTAGCCTGTCCATCCTAGATGGGGACAATCATATTTCATATCATCAACTCTCACTTTGAATTCCTTTAACATATATGTAAAGGCATTAAAACACACACACACACACACACACACACACACACACTCACCCTTGTGCAGTCTGGGGAGGTAGCTCAGTTTGTAGAAAGGTTGCTTAGCATGTCAGAACTCCTAGGTTCAATCTCAGCACTGCATACATTCAGTATAATGCTGCATGCCTTTAATTCCAGCACTCCAGGATGATCAGTAGTGTAAAGTCATTCTTAGCTACATAGCAAGCTTGAGGCCAGCCTGGGCTACCTGAGATGCTGTCTCAAAAAGAACTGGAAATACCTTGTGACTTCTAAGTCTGTAGTCAGTCACAGTGGGAGTGGTAAGGCTGGAACCCAGTCCCCCAACACCCTTAACACTAAGCAGTTGTAGTTGTAGCCTTTCCATTAGCCTTACCACAAAGCTTTCCTGTGGAATCCTAGATTGTGAGCCAGCATATTTTTTCCATAAAGGTGGAGCTAGTAAGTATCTTATGCTTTGTGAGTTATTTTATTTTCCTTATAACTACCCAGCTCTATAATCTACCATGAGGAATGAGCCTACTAATGGGTGTGGCTGTAATTTTACAAAACAAGCATCAGGCCAGATTTGGACAGTGTGATTGGAGGATATGATAGTGTGTTTACCTTTGGTTCAGATCTTTGCCATTTGTATCTTGGTTAAATTCATAAAACCCAAATTGCAACATTTCTTCTTATCTCCTGGACTAAGCTGTAAATTTAACAAAGTACAGAGCTGCCCTGCCCCAGATTTTCAGCCAGTCCATCATTTCTAACATCTGGTTTTGTCTTTAAAAAACACCAGAAGAGTGATTGCATGAAGGAGGGAAGAATACCTCATCTTCATGGACTACTAGACACTTTGCACTCTGGGGTAAATGCAGTTTAGAGGAAGTCTCAGCTCTATAAATGATGACATGTGTGTCTCCATGTTTAGAGCAAGCTCCAAGTACCATGCAGTCAATGCTTCCCTCACTTCAAACCTACTTAACTCAATACCAGACGGACAGGCTGCTACTCTAGAACATTATTCTAGGAAGTTAAATTCTAGATTATGACCACCTGAAGTATCTTTCCCCTGGTTAGGACATATTAAGGAACTTTCCAGTACAAGAAGAATAAGAGGGCAAGATGAATCCTGAAGGAGGCTTTACCACATTTGACCATAGCATTAAGGGAACTCCTGATGGCTTGTCTTTAAGCCAAGCAGGTAAGGTAGCAACTGTGTTGCATAGAACAGAGCCAGAGAAAACACCTTCCTTTGTCTATCTCAAGTTTAGATAGTGTTAGATTCAGTGCCTAGATAAGGAGATGCTGTTTCAAAAGCAGAGATACTCCTTTTGCTACTGGACAGCCCAGCAAAACATGAATTCTGTAGATTCCACATAGTCAGTACACCTGGAAATTACAAGCTGAATGTCATGTACAGGAGATTTCTATTATCTAATGCAGTCAAGACAGGTTTACCATTGAAAATTATGCAGTGATTTGACCTCAGACTGCAGTAAAAACAAAAATCAAATAACCTTGGGAAGACAGGACATCTTCCTCTATCAGTGAACATGTACACCTGAGATTGTGGTGCTCTGCCCAGTAATTACTTCTGATGTTATATAATCTATCATTTGTGAGTCAGTCCCTCCAAGAAGGAGATGAAGCTAGCCTCTGTACCAGGTCCATAATGCAACACAAAACCCCAATACAACCAAGGAGAATGTGGATGAATTTTGAATTGCTCTAAACTAGAATTTTATGAGAAAAAAAAAGTAAAATTTTATGTCTTAATAAATACATCAACTTCCTTTGTTGGAGTCATAACATATACCTCCCTGGGCAGAGGGATATAAAACGATTGGCATTTCTGGAGCCCACAGAGGAACAGCAAAACAAGATCCTAGGGAAGAATCACAAACTGGAGTCTGGAAGCAGGTTTTAGATTCGAATGACTGGCACCACCTGTGGATTTTATGAGAATCTAAAAAATCTGCACAGTTGAGTTTAGCATAGATGTAGTATAATTGGGATGTTTGAGAGATTGGGTGCCTGGCCCAACCAACCTGTATGTGGGTCCCAGCTCAGTGCAATTTCAACTCTGCCACCTCTGACAAGACAAACTGCCTGAGTATTTTAAGGCTCATTTCACAGATGAGGTTTTAATCTAAATGAGAGGGAGATAATCACAGCATTCACCTAAAGGGTAATTGTGAGAATCCATGGGATAATGAATCCATCAGGAGTGCCTGTCCAGCGCCTGCCATGTGCTGAAAACTCATGGCGGACATCTGGTAGACCTTATGAAAAATATATACAGATCATGGTGGAATACACTTAACTAATATTCCTACCACACCAAAGGACCTCAGGATGCTTCTAGATGCCTCCTTAAGGAAAGATGACCCAGCAGTGCTGGGTGTTTCCTCCAGGTTTTGTCCTATCTGCAGGTTACATTCAGTCTCTGTGATGACTAAGTGTCACAGACAACTAGACTGGATTTGGAATCCTCTAGAAAATTGGGGAGGCATACCTGTGGCATGTCTGTGAGGGAATTTCCATGGGAGATTAACTCAGCATGGAAAAATCAAGCCTGAGTGTGAGAGCCACACTATTCCATGAGTGGAGTGCAAAGGCGGAAGAAACAGTTGTGGGCAGGGGTAAGAAAGCCCCCTCAACGTAAGAATGCCCCCTTTTCTCCACCCATTGTTCTCCAAGAGATTGAAGTTTGGCTCCACCCCAGGCTCCCACCCCTGGATGCTCTCTCTGCCTCACAATGGCCCAGAAATAGAAGCCAGATGATCAGGGACTAAAAAGCTCTGTAACCATAAGCAAAACTTAATTCTTCTTCCCCTAAGTTGTTTCTGCTAGGCACTTTTGTCCTGGTGACCAGAAGTAACTCATAACCTAAGTGATTTTCTAATCAATGGTAGAAAAATAACGAAATAATTTAACTAAAAGACACATTAAAGAGTTTCAATCACTAACTTGATGAAGAAGAAATAAAGAATAAATGAACTCAAAGACAATGAATCTGAAATGATTCAGGAAAACAAAAAGAAAAAAATCAGGATAAAAAAGTCATGGCTAGTACTTCACACCTGTAATACCAGCAACTTAAGTGGAAAAAAAAAAGATCAGGAGTTCAAGGTCATCCTTAGCTATGTAGAGTATTAGTAAACATCCTGGCCTATGTGGGCTTCTGTCTATAACAAACAAGAAAAAAGACAACCCATAAAAGATAGTTTAAGGCTTCATGGAACACTATCAACTAGACAGTCTACAAACTGTAAGAGTGTCAGAAGGGAAAGTGGGCAGAAACTAGAGAGCTTCCTTGAAGAAAATAACAAAAACTTTACAAATGCTGGAGAAAATATTAACATTCAAATAAAAAATCACAACAAAATTAAAAGCAATTGGGTACTGACTCGAACACATTCAGTAAAAGCTACACTGGGACAGGAGAGACAGCTCCATGGTTAGGAGTTTTGCTGCTCAATCATGAGACCCAGAGTTCAGATTCCAGTGTGAGCATCCATGATGACTGTCCCATAACAGCCGGTAACTTCTGTGCCAAGAAATCAGATGCCCTCTTCTGTCCTCTGTGAGCATACACACGCCTGCATGTGCACTCCCACCCCCAATACATACACAGGATTTTAAAAATAAATGTCATACACAGATACTCTTAAGTCAAAATTTCTCAAAAGGGACAAAGAAGGATGTCATATAGCACTACAATGGTCAATTCATCAGGAAGGAATAATAAGTATAGATACACATACATTCAATGGCAGAGCACCAGAGTATAGGAAGCAAAAGATGGGAGAAATAGACAGCAACACAATAAGAGTGGAAGTTTTCATTCCCCCTCACTCTTCAGTAGCAGAACACCAAAGCAGAGAAACAAAGTAACCAAAAACATAACACTGAAGGTCAAATGGGCTTCATAAATCTGTACAAACACTAACTGAACATTCTCAAATACATATGGAATGTTCCTGATGAATTGACCATTGCTTTGGGATAGAGAACATATTAAATTAGAAGGCAAATTTAAGACTTAAGATTAAAATGATATCAAGTAGAAGACCAGAGAAATGACTCAGTGGCTAAGAGCATTTGCTACTCTGACAGGGGACCTGAATTCGGCTCCCAGTATCCACTTGAAATGACTCACAACCATCTGTAACTCCAGCTCCCGGGGATCCAATGCCCTCTACTGGCCTCCATAGGCATCTACACTCACGTGCATGCATGCTTAAGCATGTGTGTGCACACACACATAATTAAAATTTTTAAAATAAATTTTGAAACAAGATAGTATAACAAGAATATTTAGTCATTACATTGTAATTAAACTGAAAATTAATGACAAAAGGAAATGACACTATTAATGATACTCTGCTATACTTGCAGACAAGAGCATAACATAATTGTCTCCCAAGGTTTCTTTCAACAGCAGAGGGAAACAGATGCAGAGACCCACAGACAAACATCAGATGGAGCTTGAGGAGTCTTGGGGGGGGGATGGGAGGATAGGACTAAGCAAGCCAGAGCGGTCAAGGACACAAAAAAAAAAAAAAAGAAAGAAAGAAAAAGGAAAAAAAAGGCCTACAGAGCCAACTAAACTGGACCCATAAGGCTTACAGAGACTGAACCACCAACCAAAGAACATGTAGGGGTTAGACCTAGGTTCCCTACGCATTTGTCCAAATGTGAAGCGTGGTCTGCCTCTTGCTCAAAATGGCTACTTTGTTACAATCCTTTATGCTTCTCTTGGATCCGATACAAAGTCTTTTCTTTCAGTCCTAATTTCAGTTCTCTTTTTCTTAGTGACGCTAACTAAAGCTTATTTCCTTGATCTTTAAAGAGTTCTGTTGATTTTAGTTATTTATTACTTCCCCCCCCCTTTTTGGTCTAATCCTAATTCTTTTATTTCTTCTACTAACTTTACATTACTGTTTTTTTTTCTTTTCTGTTTCAGTCTTTATTTTAGATTTTTCTTCTTTTTCATGTAAATGGTTTCAAAATGCTGAGAGTGACCACCAGATGTTTGGGTTGAGCGTTCACTTTGAAAGGACAATTATTTATTCACAGATACTGCAAGGTCATATGCTGATAGGTAAGAAGCAAGGGAGAATTCTAGTCACCTTAATGAGCCAGAAAAATGAGCATTTGTGGAGAGAAATCTCCCCACTTTCCCCAGTCCCCCTGCATTAGAGGCTGTATTGGTCCTGGTCTGACTTCACACTCTACAGACATCTTCCCTCCTCAGTAATAAACCTGGCAACAGGCTGGTGGGGAACAGGATGAAACACACTGTTTGAGTCCTTCCCTTCCGGTTGATTTTCAGTTCTCTGCACAAGGTAACCCTAGGTGCCTTCCCACGGTGTTCTTACTTTATTTCCTTTCTACAGTTGGTACTCCAAGTATATAATTTTTTCTTTTCCTTGATTTGTAAACCACTCAGTCACTAGGGGGAAAAAACACAGTGATTACTAATGGGAGATGCTACGAAGGTCCCAGCTGTGAACAGGAGAAAGCCAAGATGACCATCATCGAAATGTCACCGCAAACACCACTATACCATTCGGAATGAAACAAGGAGGGCTTTGTGCAGACAGCAACCAACCGCATATTTAACTCCAGAACTCACCAGTCTTTGCAAGGAGATTTAAGGGCTTCTCGCTTGATTAAATAGCCCGTGATGGAAGACGCCCTTGTTCCCTCTGTGGCTGCATACAAATGACAGATATTTGCATGGACCAGGACATCCAGAGTCCTAAGGGGACTGTACATTTTTAAAGTAATACTGCCATTGTTTTTGTATAGTAATTGGAAATATACATTCTATCAGGTGGGATTCTTATTAGGAGAGAAGTTAGCTGCTCTTGGCTACTGGTTCTGGTCATTTAGAGTCACCAGGACTCAGAAACAAGAAAATTCTGGTATATGATCTGAATGGGGATGTACAGTAAATGCTAGCAAGTCCCCTGCTCACACCAGACTCTGACTCTCGACTTTCATCTCCCTCTCTCCCCAACTTCCTTCTATATATTCAGCACATTTCTGCCACATGAATAAAGGAATTCCTGATGACTGGGCAGCAACTGGAGTTAAATTAGCAAATAGTACCCTGCTTACTAGAAGAGGTGGTAGTGTTTGGTGTGTTCAATTCCTGTTATCATCTAGGAGTCAAGGGCTGTCCTGCACACATCAGGGGCTCTCAGTGGTCCAGTGTCTGGTAGCATAGAGGATTTGGCCAAGATGGAACATCATAGGGGAGCCTGTCCATCTTTCCCAACCTGGCCTCCCTTGGATGTTTTTGTGAAACTGGGTACCTGTTAGAGTCACAGGAAGAACAGATAGCCTCTTAGGGAAGGATAAGTTAAAGATGTTGTAAAACTCCTCTGGTGTGGATGGGACAAGTGGCCAGCCACTTGGGGAAGGATGGGGAACAAAAATCTCTTGCTTTTGTGCTGTAGGAAGCATGGCTTTCAACCTGTAGCACTTAGAAAACTACTTAGAAATAGCTCTGCTTCATAAACTGTGTGTGTGTTTGCATATGTGTGTACATATGTGTTCATGTATGTGCACATGTATATTTGCATGTGGGTATTTGCATGTGTGTGTGTCCATATGCATTTGTGTGTTTGAGTGGATGCATTTGTGAGAGTATATGTTGTGTAGTTTGTATGTTCACATGTGTATATGGGTGCTCAGACTGATGCATACACACATAAACAAACACAGAGAGAGAGAGAGAGAGAGCGAGACAGACAGACAGACAGACAGACAGACAGAAACAGAGAGAGAAAGAGAGGGAGAAGGAGAGAGAGAGAGAGAGAAACGGAGGCCAGAGGAGGATATTAGGTATCTTCCTCTATAACTCTCTGTTTTATTGCCTGGAGATAAGGTCTCTTGCTAATCCCAAAGCTCACCATCTTGACCAGTCTGGCTCCCAGGATCTACCTGATTCTACTCTGTGATACTAGGGTAGCAGGCATGTGTGGCCATGCCTGGCTTTTTCATGGGATTAGAACATATGTCCTCTTATTCACACAGCCAAATGCTCTTACCCAGTGAGACATCTCCAAAGACCCTGGAGCCTTCATTTTCATGACATTCTCAGATGACTTCCATGCCAGCATCCCAAACTAAGACCTGCAAGCTTACATCTGTCCCTACAGGGATAATGCCTAGATTTCAAAGTTAGAGATGTTGTAAAACTCCTATGGCATGGGTGTGACAAGTGGCAAGACACTTGGGGAAGGATGGGGAACAAGAATCCCTTGCTGTTGTGCTATAGGAAGCACGAATTTCAACCTGCAGGGTTCAGGAAGCCAATTAGAAATAGCTGCTCCACAGCTGACATTCAAAAGTTGGAGCACTGAGCTAAGTGGGAAGGAAGGAACAAAAAGAGAAAGGAAAGGAAGGAGGGAGGGAGGGAGGGAGGGAAAGATCTGTGCGACAGTAAAAAACAAAGCATACAGAGTGAAAAATGACAAAGGGGCAAAAAACCCAAAGCAAAACCAGCCAGAAAGCCACACCTGGATGGACAGTGGAGCTGGGCTGTGGCCCCACCTGCTGGCCAGAGTTGCAGGTGGGTCCTCCGTATCTGTGACCTTCATGTCCAGGTCTCAGCTCTGTCACCACATGTGTAGCCTGTATCTTGGCCACCCAGACTTGTGAGCCTTGGCCATCTTTTGCATATAGAACCATCAGGACACTTTGAAGTAGGAACACAAATGGACCTGGTTCAAATTTTTACAGTGTCATTAAAATACTGACCTTCTGCTTGAAGTGGATAGGAGGTCCAGGGTGACTTATAATTATCAGCCTCCTGGGGTGGTATATGCCAAGAATTCAACCTTTCTAGCAAGAGAAGAGTCACTCAGGCCAAATACCAAGGGAATCTGAGTCACTTTCTGGAGAGATTAAAAAATGAACTAAAATTATCAACCACAAACCCTGCTCTCTACCCCAGCGTCTCCCACTCCAGTTGCATGAAAGAGAATAGGGCAGCCATGTATAGACAGCAAACTATGAGACTGGGATATGCTGAGAGGATTGGTACCTCTGTGCACCAATCTCCAGGCTGTCCTTGACGTAAGTACACCAGGGATTGTAGAGATGTCTCAGTGACTAAAAGGGAACACTTTTCTTACAGAAGACCCAAGTTCAGTTCCTAGCACTTGCATCAAGTAGTCCATAACCCAGCTCCAAGGGATCTGTGGTCCTCTTCTTGTCTCCATGGGTACTTGCATTCATGTGCACATAATTAAAAATAAAAATAAAGAAGTAAAAAGAAAATCAAAGTACCTTGATCAGATTAGTCCTGATCTAGGTTAGCACAGACCTTACTGTTCTTAGACTCATTCACTACTGGCTCTCCAAAGCTGGGCCGTGGCACTGTGGGGTTTAAGAAATGATAATCTCTAATACCTACTTCATGCCTTACACAGAGCCCTACACAAGCCCCACACCTGCCAAATGGGATAGAAACTATATCGTCACCTGTTTCCTATGAGACAGAACTAAGACCTAGTGAAGCTAAGCAACAAGCCAAAGGTGACACAGACAATACTTAAAGGGGAAGTAGAAAAAACAGGTGGGTGTGACCGCAGGCCAATGATCTGAACCGTGGCTGCCCCACATCTCCCTTATGTCTGTGTGTGTGTGTGTGTGTGTGTGTGTGTGTGTGTGTGTGTGTGTGAAACAGAGAGGGGGAAGAGAGAGAGAGAGAGAGAGAGAGAGAATTATAAAAATGTCTATGGCCGCATGTATGTATGTGTGCAGATGCATGGATATATCCATGTGGAGGTCAGAGATCAACCTCAAATGGATTTAAAGGGTCAGCCTCAGATATTGTTCCTCTGGAGTCATGGAAATGGATTCTCACTAGGGTCTGGGAATTGCCAATTAGGCTAGGCTAACTAGAGCTATTGCCGTATTTTTATGTATCTCTATCTATCTATCTATCTATCTATCTATCTATCTATCTATCTATTAGAGATTGTTGGTTTTTTTTTTTCTCTAGGACCCAAGGCTTGCCGGTTAGGCTGGACTGACTTGCCATCTGCCACAGGGTAACCCCTGCCTCTGTCTCTCTTCCCAGGGCTGGGATTACAAGTATGCATAATTGTACCTGGCTTTTTACATGGGTTCCAGGGTTCAAACACAGGTCCTCATGCTTGTGGAGGTTACAAACTGAGCTTTCTGCCCAGCCTCTCCAAGTCTTCTTAATAAAGGAAAAGAGACGTAGACATCAGAAACAGAAAAAAGTGAAGATGGCGGCAAACCAACACCATAGACACTCACAAAGAAAATGCCCCAGGGGAGGGTGAGCCTCAGGGAGCCTGTTGCTATCCTCAGGTCACATCCGGCTACTTGGGGACAGCATTTTAAATTTTAGAAGTTGGCAAGTGGATCTTAGAGACTGGGGAAAAGAAAATCCTCTTTTGAAAGAAACATTTAAAATGATTCATTTATTTTTATTTATTTGTATTATGGTTTTTCCTGCATGTATGTGTGTAGAGCATGTACATGCCTGTTACCCATAGAGGTCAGAAGAGGGCATCAGATCCCCAGGGACTGGAAGTATATAGAATTGTGAGCTACCTACCATGTGGGTGCTGGGAACCAGGTCCTTGGAAGAACAGCAAGGACTCTTCACTTCTGAGCATCTCTCCAGCCCTGAAAATGCTCTTCTTAAAGAGGAAAATGTATTATTTTCCTCTCATAGCATAAGAAGCGGCCACTGTTTGGGGAGGAGAAATAGTCTCTAAATTCAGCAAGAGGGCTGGAGAGGTGGCCCAGTCTCAAGAGCACTTCAGTGCCCTGGCAGAAGACCCGAATTCAAACCCAAGTGCCTACACTGGGCACATACTGTAACTCCAGCTCCAGAGGATCAAATCGCCTCTTCTGGCTTCTGCAGACACCTGTACTGATATGCTCATATGCACACCCCACACTACACACACACACACACACACACAGAGAGAGAGAGAGAGAGAGAGAGAGAGAGAGAGAGAGAGAGAGAGAGAGAGAATAACTTGTAAAGAACTAAAACTCGGGAGTGTGACACAATGTAAAGAATCTCACCTATTCTCCTTGGCCTGTTCTTCCCCCTGGCTGGTTGGTTCAGGCCACCAATAGGGAAATAACAATGTGTAAAATAGAATCCCCATGCCTGATGCCTGACACATTGTGACACCACTGTGGGGGGGAAAAATCCCTCTAGAGTCTGACTAACCTTTTGGACTCTATATCTGTGGTTTGGTTGAAGAACACATAAATATACACAATGCAGCTTCAGAATTAAAAAAAAAAAATTGGGAAGCTAGAGAAATGGTTCCATGCTCTGCTGGAGGACCTGGTTTAAATTTCTAGCACCCGCATGCCTGCTCACAGCCTTCTGTAACTCCAGATCTGGGGGCTCCAACACCTACTTCTGGCTCCATGGGCACCAGGCACACACTCAGTACACAGATAAATGTGTGCACGCGTGTGTGTAAAATACTCATAGGAATCAAATAATACAAAAATAACTAAAAGGAATAAAATAAAACTTGCAGGACCATTTGCAATGCATAATACTGCCTTATGATCCAGGCCCTCAAAATACGCTATATCATTTCCTTATGTATATACCACCCACTGCCTGGTCCCCCGAGAAAAGAAATGTTTAAATTAAGATGTATCAGAAGTCAGTTCCTGGGGTCTTGCACACTCAATTACAATTCACCAAGACTGCTTTTTCACAAACATTGGCCCCAATATTCTGTCCTTGATTCTGAACATTATCTTACAAAGGTTTCCACTTCTCCCCTATCCCAATTCTGAAAAGTCTCCATTATTATGAATCTCACGTGTCCTTCAATGTTACTTGTGTTCAATCCTGACTAGGAAGGCCTAGGCGCTTTGTGGGCTAAAACATCAAAAGCAAACTCATATTTATGCAAATATAAATTAAAATCCTCTTTGCTTTATTAGACTTTCCATCCTAAAAACATATACATAATTCATGATGGGGGATAAAGGGAGATTATTAGCTGTAGGGCCACGGACCAACTTTTTAATAGTGAAGAGAGTGTGGTGAAAGCTGATTTTTTTTTTAAGTTTTTATTTTCTAATGAGTCAAAAGAACAAGACAAACTCAAAGAGACCATGACAGCGTGGTCTTTCTTCCCTTTCCCCATCTTTGGAAGCAGAGAGAGTCAAAGCGACATTTATCTTTTAAACCTTGTGAAATGACCACACATTTAATGAACTAAAATGTCAGAAATGTGAAACGTTTAAGGAATCTTGATCTTTTGTTAAACACACAAGGTGATGTTCAAAAAGAAAAAAAAAAGAGAGACAGTAGTTATTCGTGTTCATAACCTTATCTTTCTACAAGGAAAGATGTAAAAGGGTCGGGAATGTGTAGGATGGCCGGCTCGGGCTGGCCCACACTCCCTCTTTGTCCAAGGACAAGATCCACTTTAGGAACTAAGACCTTGACCCAGTCCAAAGGAATGGTCACTATGAAGCCCCGCTCTGCTGTCTCCTGGACACCAGCGCACACCTAATGAATTCTCTCCTGCACCACGGGGCCCAGACGGCGGTCGGAAACCTGACTGCACCTGCCGCATCTCCCTTCAGATCACGTTGCTGTTATGAAAAATAGTTTGCTATTTTGGAACCCCCTGGCAGCCAGAGTGAATCGCCGAGGGCCCCAAGCTCGTTTATCTTGTGTCAGAAGCAAAGCCAAATGAACGCCACCTCGCCCGGCACCTGAAGAATGGGAAGGCGCTTGGTGAGAGTAAAAATAACCAAGGGCTGGGAAAATGATGCGGAACAGGGTTAACTAAGTAGGGCTGTTCACAACATACCCCACTTTTTTTTTTTGGTAGCTCAGGTTAGCCTCCAGCTAGGATGACCTTAAACTTATAATCCATATTCCATAATGTTGGGAATCCATAAGATTCTAAAGACACATTCCACCGCAACCCCTCATGCCCTGCTGGGAATCAAACCTTGTGCTTAAGGGGCCAGCATCCTATCAACTGAGTTACAGCCTCAGCTTCTACCTTTCTCAGCTGATTGTTAGAAGGGAGAGGATTCTGCCATGTAAAGTTTGGGGTTGCAGTGGGAGGCTATCCCTGACCAGATTCATACAGTTTTAGAAAATTGTGGTACTCACTAAAATGAACTGGGACTTCCAGGTGCATTGAGGAGACTATTCACCTATAGATGGAGCAGAGACATTCCTCAGGAGCTTGCAGATTAATGCACCCAACATCACCTTCCTTCTCCCTCCAGCCATCAAAGGGCTGAAGCTAATGTCATGGGTCTGAGGGTGACTTAAAACTCTTAGCTAAGCTAAGGGTCAAAACAGAAAAGAGACTGAGAAAGAAGGAGGCCATGGAGCAGCTGGAAGATAGTGAGTGGCTGAGGCAGGGCCGCACCAGATATCATTTACTTACATTGTGTGTGTGTTGGGGGGGTGCGTGTGCATGTCCGTGTGTGTGTGTGTGTGTGTGTGTGTGTGTGTGTGTGTGTGTAAGAACAGGCATGTTTGCACATGTGTGGGGTCATGTATATTTGGGCATACATGTACACAGGTGTGTCTGTGTGTGATGCCGAAATGAACATTTTCCTCAGTTATTCTTCACTTTTTATTTATTGACACAGTGTCTTTTAAACCAATTGCAGCTAGTCTAGCTAGTGAGTTTGCCCCCAGAATCCCCTGTCTCTGTCTCCCAAGTTCATCAGGTTTGTAGTCAGCTACCATGTCTGCTTATCATAGGTTCTGGGCAACAGAACTCTGGCCCTCACACTTTCAAGGCCAGTCCTTCATTGGCTGAGCCATCAATCCACATCAATGAATATCACTTTATATGAAGGGTAAGATACACCATGCTATAGAAAGCTACTTGCAAATGATTGATCCTTATAGGAGGAGTAAAATATGTTTGCCATCTCTGATGGGGGCATTGAAATGGTTATTTGTTGAGTATTTATTTATTATCAATTTAACCATTTATTATCTACTTCTTTGTAACCACATAGCACATTATGGAACCTAAGAGTTGTTATTTAGTCCAAAGCAATGGCCATCAGGAATCATAAGCTGGAAGTTTATATGCTATACATGAGGCATGTCATAAACTCTGGGGAAAATAAGCCTTGGATTAAATGCAAGTATAAGAAAAAACACAGAATACTGAGTGAGGATTTTCCCCCACAACAGTGGGTAAGCCAGGAATGCAGAGCATGGAATCTCTTGAAGGGGGGAAGAACAGGGGAGAGTCAGACTTGAACTAGTTCCCCAGCAAGAACTGGCTTGTACAAAGGTAGGGGAGGGTACATGGAATTCATGGTGGAAAGTCCAGTCAAGACAACCATTGGGATCTTTGTCACCTAAGAGTTTATCATTCTCCAGACTGGCTCTATGATAAGCAATCATCATTGTCAACCTGATTAGATTTAAAAATGGCATGGGAATACCTCTCTGGATGTGTCTATGAGGTTGTTTCTAGAAGGGATTAACTGTAGAGGGAAGACTCACCCTGAAAGTGGGCACCAACATTGACAAGGTGGCGTCTCAGACTGAATAAAGAGGAGAAAGCAAGCTGAGCGCCAGCCTCCATCTGCCCCTGCTCCCTAGCTCCAGATGCAATGTGACCAGCTAACTCCCATCCCTGTCACCATGTCTCCTCTTCCATGATGGACTCCATCCTACAGCTGGGAGACAAAAATGAGCCTTCCAAATGCCTATGATACTGGGCATGTTGGTCAATTGGTAAAGTGCTTATCATACAAGCATAAAGGCTTGAGTTGAGTTCCCCATCTTCAATGAAAGAGCCGGATGAAGCAGGCCACATCTGTAACCTCAGCTTTGGAGAGAAGACATAGAGAGATGAGTGGATTGATGGAAATTGCTAGTGAGCCAATCTATACAAATTAACTCCATGTTCTGTAGAGACTTCCCTCTCAAAAAGGATGAGGAGGGTGATCATGGATGATAACTGATACTGATCTCTGGCTTCTACAACTGTGCATGTGCTCATGCACATGGACCCACATGAAAGCATATATCATACACATACATGGAGACAGGTGTACTCAGACACAGAGAGAGAGAGACACACACAGACACACACAACAACAACGACAATATAATATCTAGCACAAAATAACTGTTTAGTAGATCTACTTGCTGGCAAGTAGGAACATGAGGAGGGACAGAAATCCCCAGAAGACAAATTGACCCTAGAAAAGAATGTAGAGTTCGTAAGTTATAGGCCCTCAAATACATTGACTCAGCAGACCTTAGCTTCCTTGATAAACAGTTTGTGAATCTGGAGTTTCTACAGTTATCCAGAGGAAAAATAGTTAAATAAAGCAGAGCTTACAATGTTTCAATACCCACACCTTGGAACGGAAAGTCCAGCCCAGTACTTTTCAAAATGATGCTGGGTTCATTAACAGCAGAATGTAATAGTTTTCTACAGTTTCAGATTCCTACTTGAACATTTTTGGTGTCAATCATTTATAGTAATTAAACTCTGAGATAATGCTAAGATTGTGTAGGCTAGAAATAAATGTGGGCTCTTAGTGAATGACCCAAATCTGTAGTGTTGAAAGGTGCCGAGAAGCCTTGAGATCTTCGGGCAGGCATGAAGCCCCCCTTCAGCTTGAAGAAAACAATCTGCCCAAGTCAGCAGAACCAGGAAGTTCACCATCTGTTTGTTGGCTTCTGACATGGTTATTTCTGCTCAATTCTAAAAGAAAAGTTGTTTTCAATAAAATTATTTATAGCGTATCTCAAAATTATTCTTATTTGGGGATAAATAAAACAAGAAAAAATGTTATTCAGCAAAATTGAGCCCATTAGTTTCGAAGACTGTGTCCTATCTTATTTGTAAAAGAATATAATCAGGGGACAATAGTGATCCTTGGATTTGGGGACCAAGGATATACAATTAGGCATGCCAACTTTTCAAAGTACACTAAATAGCTCTTCTCAAAGAAACTGAATACAAAGGACAGATAGGAATCCGGCCTGTTTCCTGGGCTGACTTCTACTGCTCATCAGTTCTAGGATGTGGCTGCCTCAAGTGGATTTAACCAGTCTGAACACGGCTGCAATGCAAGAGTTTGGATTTTTCTTTGTGTCTGTATGTTTTAGGGGGCGGGAGGATTATACCAAAGTCAGGAAGCACATCTCAAAATGCCATGTATATCATCCAAGTATTTAGAGTAGAAGTAGTCATTCAGAGAAGGGCTTGTGATGAGCCTCAGTCTTACAAATCCCTCCTGGTTCTGAAACACTTGTCCTCTCACCAAAGCAATGACCTAACACAGTGGGAGGAGGACTTCAGCCACAGGGTGTCACTGGCCTTTCCCATCAGAATTAAACGGAATGTCCATTTGTCTTTTTTTCACAATAGCTAATAATAGTCATTGAAACAGTTAACCTGGGGAAGCTCTTTTCTAAGCTGTTTCTGTAGTGATGCTGTTCTTGTTGCAAAGACTATCTCTGAGTATAGCCTATGCTAGTCTCCACTCATCCTTTAGGCAAGCCCTTGCTAGTGTTTTATCCCTAGATCCTAATAAGAGCCAACTATAGGCAACAAATTATGGACTCTGGGCAACACTTCCTACATCATGGCACCTGAGCTTTATCTCAACCACCAAGAAGTGATTTCCCTAAGGGATTTCCAACCATGCCTATCCAGTTCCCACATACTTGAATTAGATGAACACTATGGTCTAGTTGCTGACTATACCTTGGTATTGTGCTTTGGGTTTTCACAAACAGTTGTATTTGAGCCTCCTGTTTTCAGAAACCGTGACTGTGTGCAAATGACATCTCATTTCCACATATTCTGATTGCTCCTGTGAGGATACTTCTCTGTGCTTTCGTGTTCTTCTTACTGGAAGATTCCATAGGGATGAAGTATGAGGTCAGTGTTCTCAGTCTGTTCCAGTTTCAATTCTGTTGCTGTGATAAAACAACCTGATAGAAAGCAACATAGCGACGAAGGGCCTTATCTGACTACAATCCGAGGTTACCGTGCATCACTGAGGGGAAGAGACAGGACAACTGGAACTTAAAAAAAAAGTGTCACAGCCACAGTCAAGACCGAGTAGAGTAAACCTGTGGATCCGAGTAGAGTAAACCTGCACGCTTGCTCGCTCTCGTCCAGCTTCCCCCTGTCAGGATACCCCTGCTGAGGGGCCACCCACAGTGAGCTGGGTCTCCTTCCACCAGGTAACAATCAAGATAGTGATACGCCTCACACACATGCTCATGCTTACAGGCCAGCCTGATCTAGGCAGCTCCTCAGCTGAGACCCTCTTCTCTAGTAATTGTAGGCTGTGTCAAGTTGACAATTAAAACCTCCTGCTGATTGGGGGGGGGGGGTTAGAGACAGAGAGAGAGAGAGAGAGAGAGAGAGAGAGAGAGAGAGAGAGATACATACAGAGTGAGAATATGCAATGTGTAGATGAGACAGAGTTTATATTTAAGAACTATAAATCAATGAAAAGTTTCCCAAAATAAACCAGAGCAGCCAAGCTGGCTTTAAAATAAAAGGCTTCTTTAAGCAAGTAGACAATGATATTTATTTCTACAAGAGAGAACAAAGTTCAGGTTGGTATCATTGTTTTCAAAAACAATTCTCTAACCTGAAAGCAATACAAGAATATGTTTAGAGTACTTAAGGCTGTAAGTAATGAAGCAAGAAGTTCACATGCAGACAAGCTGATCTTTATATATCAAGAGGTTTCTTTCTCTGACTTTCTACGTCTCTCTCTGCCTCTCTCTCTCTCTCTGTCTCTGTGTGTGTGTGTGTGTGTGTGTGTGTGTGTGTCTGTCTGTCTGTCTGTCTGTCTCTGTCTCTGCCATCAGTAGGGATTGAACCCAGGACCTCAGTCACACTGGTCAGGTGGTCTACCACTGAGCTATGCCCTCTAGCGGTTGCACAGCGCCTCTGCAGTCTTTCTTCTATGTCCGTTTCTCTGTGGCTGAGATGTGCTTAATCGTTTTCATAACGTTCCAAATTTGGTCTTGAATTAAATATGATTTCCTCTCTTGCCGCTACAATATTTTCTCCAGGGACTGTCTGTGGTACTCATGCCTTCTTATGTTCCTTCTTGTTTACCCTTGTTTCTGGGGTATTTTATTTTTAATTATTTTATGGGTTTAGACAGATCATTCTTCAAACACCACCTTTTTCTTATTTTTTTCTAATTACATCATTTCTGAAAATTTCTAAGCATATCCATGTTATCTTGTTTTCCATTATTTCTTGATATTCATTTTATACTATTGCTTTACAATTTTCATCTGTTCTGTAAGCACATGCTTCCAGTGTCTTTGACTATCTATAAGGGTGTCTGAGTCCTTTTTTTCCCCTTGTGTTAGCTGTTTTTGAGATTTTCCCATGATCCTACTCTGTTGATCCTCTTAAATGAAATGTTTTCTTTGCTAGAAACAGCAGCCAAACTAGGGTAGCATTCCTCTATTTGGTGCTTTTTGGAGATAAGCATTCAAATCTACATGCTCCCCTCATACCTGAGATCACCAGTTCTGACACTCCTCAACTTCTTCCTGCCTTTTCTTTGCTCCTACAGTTTCCAACTAAAGCCATTTTAATTCTGCTCACAGAAACTCAACTTTGTGGGAGCAGGGGAGTAGCATTATCCTCTACAGTAGATCCAGATATCTGGCGCAAAGGGCACATGGGTTTCCAACTTCCCTGACCCTTAACCTTGATTCTCCATCAACAAAGCACTGAGATTTGGCTGTTCTTGGCTTAACCATTGTCCAGCTACAAGAAGTCACAAGAGTGCTAGGCCCACTTAGGAAGAAAATGTTAAGTTAGAAGGATTTATTGTTTACAGCTGGTGATAGCAGGTCATGACATTTAGAGAGAGTGATTTGCTCAATTTTCTGACTAATTTGGCACCCAAAGACTGGATTTCCAGCGGCCATACATTGTTAAATTGGAGGTTATTACTCATTGAATCTCAGGTTTATCCTGAGCATTTCTCAGCTCCTCTCCTGGGCTCCGGGGGCTAAAGTTGATCAGCTTTTTTGTGTACATAACTTCTGTTATTTTGTTGTAATTGCTATAAATGTGCAGAGCCTTGGAGACTATGTGACTACCACAGCCATCGCCTAGAATCCTGACAATGCCATTGCAAGTAATGTCAATAAGAATTCTGGGAATGCAATGGCTAATTTTCAAAATAAAACCAAACTGCTGATATATGACAGTAAGCGTGGATTGATCCTCTTTTAAAGGTATGTTCGAAATCTAAGGCTAGCACAAAAAAGCATGCTGTGTGATTTTGTTCACACGAAGTTGGAAAACTAAGATAGGCTGGTAAAAATGAGAGTATGTTGTTTATTAAACAAGGATAATGAACAGAAAATGGACCCAAGCAAACTTTCTGTGGTGGGGAGGGTAAATACATTCTGTAACTTGAACTGGTGGTGAGGGCATGAATGCATGAATATAAAAACTCCATCTAGCTGTACATTTAATATCGGTGCATTTTACCGTATGTAGGTTACTTCTCTACCACAGTACAATAATTAAAAATTAATTATTTTTAAGAACAGAAGTCTGATTGTCCCCAAAGGAATTTCTGGTCACATTCTACTTCCCTTTAACTTAGCACAATGCCAGGAACACAATAAGACTAGAGGGAATGTTTGTCCTCCATGTGGAATGAAAGGCCATCCTCTCAAGACACGAATGACCTCATCTACTACCAGGAGTCAGCATCTTTTACAAAATCTAATCTCTCTGTCTCTCATTAGATGACCACAGGAAGCCACAGTCATTTGTTCTGTTCAATTTAATTTAGAGAATTTGCATCCTATATCTACTATATTGTAGGTAGTCTTTTAGGCATATACAGTAAAAAAAATGTCATTCTTGTCTTCAGGTCTTCACAGTCTTTTTTAACTTTTAAATTTATCTTTCTTTATGAGTATGTGTGTATGTCTGCTTGTCTGTGTGTGCAACATATGTGTACAGTGCCTGCAGAGGCCAAAAGAGGGCATCAGATTCCCTGGAGTTGGATTTACAGTGGGTTGTGAACTTTCATGTGTATGCTGGGAACTGACCCCGGGTCTTCTGCTTGAGAAGCATGTGTTCCTCACCACTGAGCCATCTTACCAGCCCAATGGTATTGTGTCTTAAATAGGACTTAGTCTATAGATAGGACTGTTATTAAGACTGTAACCTAGATGATGGGTTTAAAACCAATTGTTTCAAAGAAAGAACTGACCAAGGTACAATTAATTTTAAGAAATTATAAACTACTGGACATCATTAAAATTTTGAGACAGCAGAAATGCCCCATTTTCTAACTAAGGACACCAAAGACTAGCAATTCAGGAATCAGTACGAGACACAGTCTCTGACATGGTATACAAATAATGCCCTGACACAGCATCTGAGGTTCCTCACGTACACCCTCCCACATCCTAACTAAACAGGATATGCTAGGACAGGACACTGATTCAAAACTAAGAAAGAAAAGACAAGCTTTCTTCACACACACACAAGAGTTACATAGGAGCTGGGCAGTGGTGGCGCATGCCTTTAATCCCAGCACTTGGGGGCAGAGGCAGGTGGATTTCTGAGTTCAAGGCCAGCCTGGTCTACAGAGTGAATTCCAGGACAGCTAGGGGTATACAGAGAAACCCTGTCTCAAAAAAACAAACAAACAAACAACAACAACAAAAAAAGAGTCACATACAGACCTTCTTGAATCAAGATAAAACATGTTCTGGGCTTGCTGTCCTGCAGGTTGACAGTTGGGCTACACAGAGGAAGGCTCTAAGGAAGCTTCTTTAGTTTCTATCCTATCTTCTTGATGATAACATGACATCCTTGATGTTTCTGTAGAGCATAGGAATTGACTGTAAGATCTGTCTGACCCTGGACTCCACACCTGATACTCAGCTAATATTCTCTGAGTAAACTGATATAAGAATTTTTCTGAGAATAGAAAAGAGTGAATAAAAATATCTACCAGAGCTGCATATGAAATGGGATGTGAAGGGGTGGGGGTAGGAAGAGTATCTTTTAACATCTTCCCTTCTCCCTAGCCCTGAGATCTTCAATATCAGGACAACAGATGAGGAACTCCCATCAAAGGGTAAGGTGTCTATGGTGATTCTTTTTTCTAGCTCAAAATGGCAAAGTCACTTGGGAAAATGAGCCAACAGATCAACAAGGTTCTAAATTATTCTTAAGTCAGTACTGCAATTAATTTACTGTCACAAGCCACCAAAATATTTATAGCTATTTTCCAAAGCTTAATGCAGATAGAAAGTGGTTTTCACAAATAGCAATTAAATACATCACTGATGTTAATTATAATAATTTGCATTAATAGAGAGGAAGTGATTTTAATTTCCTTGCCAAAGATCACAGATTGCTGACTATGCTCTATACTTTAGGTGAAATTATCTCTTCAGCCATTGATCATGAGGGTCAGGTGGCTGGCAAGATTTGTAGTAATTCAGCTAGTTGAGTGTGTGTGTGTGTGTGTGTGTGTGTGTGTGTGTGTGTGTGTGTGTGTGTTTTGGGGAGTGAACCCTATATCTTGTGGTTGCTAAGTCAGGCTCTACTACTGAGCTGTATTCCCAGTCAGTTATTATGATTCTAAGGATATCAGCAGCTTCAAGGATTTTCAACCCAATAGATGCAGTTAGACCTCCTCTGCCTATACACAGAGAGAAGAGACTTGTTTTATTTTTGATTCTTTGACTATTTGAACATAATGACTAGAACTTGAACATGTACTTTACTTCTGAGAGCATTCTTACATAAGATGAGAACAGTAAGAATGAGTTGGCCTTCCTCAGACTTCTCCTGATATAACTTTCAACTTTATATTGCCCCTTGAGTCCCACACAATGATCCTTAGAAATGAGGTCAGCCATCTTGAAAATGTGGCCACAAAGGAACCTGGGTAAGCTTGGTACAAGAAATGCTTGGCTTCACTGTGAAAGCACTTCAAAGCCATCTTCCTGTACGGTGGCAGTGTTCTGGGCTGGAAGGAATAGGACTTTCCTAATTGAAACAATGGAGTTAATTAGTGGGGAGAAATGCAATTCCCCAAATTAAGTTCTGGCAAGGGCATTTTGATTCAGAATTGCCAAGAAATCCTCAATGGCTGCTTCTATACTAGCAAAGCAGAATGTCCCCTGGCATGGATTCCAGAGAATATGGACAATGGAGGTATTCTCTCAAAACATCAAGCCACACACTGCAAAGTTAAAAAACATAAATAAATAAAACTACAAAAATTATGTTGGACTAGGTGCCTTGTCAAAGAAATAATCTTTGCTAAAATTATAAAATTAATCACAAATAGTTATTTAGACCAAATAGGCAATCATTTTGCTATATCCCAGTTATTGGCATTGTCTCACTGGCTTTGGTTTGCAAAGGCATCTTGTCTCACATAGAGGAAGGGCTAGTGGTATGTTATCGTCTGCAGGTATGAAGCAGGAGTACTACCACTCATATAGGAATTAGTGAATTAACAGTGAACATTTCCATGACTCACTCCCAGAGATCCCTTTCTGTTGAGTACAGTGGTAAAACAGTGTGACACAACTTTCAGCCTAAGGAATTAGTCACTGATTCAAAAACAAGGCTGAGAAACAGAGGTTCCATTTAATGGCTTAAAATCAGCATTAGTTCATGATCTTCAGATAGGAGTTAAAGAATCTCCAACCTTTTCCCAAGAAAGATCCCTTTTGATTCTTTCAAGTCTCTCAATTTATATGTAGGGAAAAGAAGGCAGACAATAAAAAATGTGTCTGTCAATACTGAACATTAAGCCTTGCTCACTGCCAGAGTTTGAGAATCCTACTGGGGTGTTGGTCAAACAATTCATTGGATAATATAGGTACTAGTTTCTTTCTGTTGCTATGACTGATTGATAGACTATAGATAGATAGATGGATAGATAGATAGATAGATAGATAGATAGATAGATAGATAGATAGATAGATAGATAGATTAGATAGATATGTTAGATATGATAGAGTGATGAGCAGGAGGAAAGGAAGGAAGGAAGGAAGGAAGAAAGGAAGGAAGAAATAAAGAACTTGGGCTTACAGACCTAGAGGATACACTCCACCATGGCGAAGAAGCCTGACAGCAGAAGTCATGAGACCGGCCTGGCAGGCAAGAAGCTGAGAGAAAATAGGAAGTGGGTCCAGTCTATAAAGCATTCAGGTCCAAGCTTGTTGACCCACTTCTTCTATCAAGATTGCATCTAAAGCTTCCATAAGCATCCCAAACAGCACTAGCAGCTTGGGACTAAGTGCTCAAACAGAGGTGCCCCTGGATGACAGGTCACATTCAAATCACAGTAATAGAAAAGCCTGTGTTCAGTGTGGGGGCTGTAGGAGGACTCATAGGAGACAGGGAATCATAGGAAGTTCCTATCCCAAGAGACTCGCCCACCTATCTTGTATCTCATGGGACCCTAGTGGCCAAGAGTAAAGGAATGTTTTCAAAGGGCAAGCCAGGTCAGGGGATCTTTACTTAGCAGGGCAGAGGACTATCTAACCAGAGACAGAAAGATCAAAGGGAAAAGCCAAGAACCAAGGCCAGAGAGGTGAGGCCAAACAAGGCTCTGTTTCATGAAACAAGATGCAAGGGAGAGCAGAAGGAGGCAGTAAGCAGGACTTGAGAGTGATGATTCACCAAAACCAAGATGCCAAATGTGATCAAGCTCCCAGAGGCTGAGTCTAAGCACACCGATTCAGCTGCCTGGAAAGGAACGTAACAGTTCAAAGACAGAGGAGCACTACGACTCAAAATAGAAAGTGGGCAAAGAACACAAGCAGAATAAAACACATAAAACACAAAACCAATATCAAATCCCATAGATTTTTATCTAATAGGGCATTTCAAAATAAAAAAAATATTTCATAATCCTAGAAATATTCTATTCTAAACCTATGCTAAAATTTGGTACTGTTTAGGCTATCTGGATATATGACATTTCTATCAAAACATATTATCCTAACCTGCCTTCATTGGGAATCTGAATGGATAGAAAGCCAAAGCCCACAGCTGAGGAGGTCTGGAGCATAGGAACAAACTTATTCTTGCTGTTGAGCTAAGTTGAATCTTATGTGTGATGGCCCATGTACACATGTGTGCATGTGGAAGTCAAAAGACAAGAGTGATATTCCTCAAAGTCCATCACAATTTCAAAGACAGGGTTTCTCATTGTCTGGGACCTTACCTATGGTAGGCTGACTATCTAGTAACACTCTGGGATGCTCCTACTTCTGCCTGCTCAGGGCTGGAACTACAAGCACATGCCACCACACTAAATCTTTACATGGGTTCTAGGAATCAAAACCAGGTCCCGTGGTGGATTGAGCTATCACCATCCCTACAACAGTCTTATGAGTTATATAGTCAAGAGCTTATACCCATCTTCCAGATGAACCCAAGAGAGGAGAGAGAGAGAGAGAGAGAGAGAGAGAGAGAGAGAGAGAGAGAGAGAGATGAACTGGAGGGTGGAAGGCAAAGCAAGAGTGTGAAATACAGCTAGGTCTGTGCCCTCTAGGTATCCCTTGGGATGAGAACAAAATGCCCATGAATCCAGCTGTGAGCAGAGACTACCTTCCTCTGCCAGAGCAGATGTCAATCTGATGCTTATCCAGGCGCACTTCTGTTAAACACTCCCTCCTGCCCTGAGTTTTAAATTATTTAAAAAAAAAAAATTAACAGGCTCTATAGATGTAACGCTGTGAATGGCCTTGTGATCCAGGAAGACAGTTACACCTCTGGAGATCTTTAGCAAATACACAGAAACCTCGGCCGTGTGAATTTTCTTTCTGCCATAATTAGCAGCAGATGGACGACTTTTATGGGGCCACCTGTCAGCAGGAAGCGTCTCCTTACACTTCCTACTCTCTAGAAGGAGCAAGATTAAAATAGACCCATGGCGTTCCTTAGCTTCAAGTGCTCTTAAGGGTCCCCAATGTAATCAGATCTGCCAGAGACTGACGGGGGCTCAAGGGACGGCCACTCCTGGCACTGGCTCACCTGTAAGGTGTGAGAGGCACGGAGACAGGACGATATTGCTCAGCAAACTTTGAAGAGCAAGCCAGGAGCCAGGCTGTGCTGAAGTGTTCCATTTTACTAACCTTTTTATCCAATTTGGAAATACAAATAGAGCTCTCAGGGTGTAATTAGCAACGGCGACTCTCAATACCTGCTTTCCAAATTTGACCTTAATGGACATTCACTAAAGTGGGCTCTGACTTCATAGCCACGTTAGCAGAAAATGGAGAAGTCCATCTATCACTGTCAGCTCTCATTTTCTGCATAATCATTCCTGGAAGAGAAGCCTGCCCGTGAGTATGTGTGTGCACGGGGCTAGCAGTGGAATCTAAGGAGGAATCACTGGAGACCAGAGCCAAGAGTTGCTGCTTGGGGTTTCTGGAGGATCTTTGGCACCACTGGAAGGTTGAGGCCAGAGCCCTGGCCTGTCACTGCTGATCCAAGTACAGGATTCTGCTTCTTATGGCCTTGGTGTGGGAGATCCAGGAAGTGACTACATGAATCTGGTTCCATTACTTCCATCAAACAAGGAGGGTAACAATGTACCTACTGCGTGAGACGCAGCAAGAAGGTGTGCTGGATGAAAAGCACCGATGGCAACAGGACTGTGGATATTTTAAGTGTGACAGTCTCAATGGAAATGGGAAAGGGATAAAACACTAGAATTTGTTAAATTTACGAAGGAGAGATTCTACTTCATTGCTCTCCCCTCCATTCTCTCTCTGTCTCTCTCTCTCTGTCTCTCTCTCTGTCTCTGTCTCTGTCTCTCTCTCTCTGTCTCTCTCTCTGTCTATGTGTATGTGTGTGTGTGTGTGTGTGTGTCTGTGTGTGTGTCTGTGTGTATGTGTGTGTGTCTGTGTGTCTGTGTGTGTGTGTGTGTCTGTGTGTCTGTGTGTGTGTCTACATAGGTTGTAGGGATCAACCTTAGGTCTTTAAGCTTGCACAGCAAGTACTTTGCCAACTGAGCCAGCCCGGAAGCCCTCTTCTCTGTTTTTGCAGAGTCTATTTTGGATGGTTTTCTTATGCCAGCTTGAAGTGTATGAAATTCTTGTGTATGACAAGTGGAGAGTGAGGCAGTGTGGCTCCCGGCTCAGCTCTGGAAAGCTGATGAGAAGCATGCACCTTGCAGCACAGGAGATAAAGCCTATGGGGCATAGAGACACTATACAGTCTCAAAGTGATGAACACTGGGTAGAGGGTGAGGTGCACATCCGCAGCTAATCCTGCTAGATGGTGTTACTTCCACAGATTATATCTACATAGGTCTTTAACTTTTATTTGTACATATGTATGTGTACATATGCATATGTGTACAGTGCCCAAGCTTCCATTGCTGGGCTTCCCCATAATAATGGACTATATCCTAGAACTGTAGGCTCAAATAAACCCATACTCCTCTAAGTTAATTTTTAAGTCAAACCAACATCTAGGAACTAAAATAGTATTTTCTAAGTTTCACGGGAGGGGAGGGGAACAGGAGCACAAAACAAGCAACTTGTCTCTAGAGTCTTAAGTCAGGATTTAGACCCAGCTACTCTGAATCACAATCCAGTTCCACCCTGTCACCACATAGATAGTTGGTTTCCCCAGAACCTCAGTCTCTCCCACAGGGCCAGTTTGTTTTGTTTTGTTTTTTTTATAATGGACCCACTTCTGCATATATTGCAATGAAACGGTTTCCACTTGTTGCTTGGTTTTTGTACATACTTCAGTGTGGGTTTCTATAATTTAAATATGATATATTTTGTAGATATGTGGGTGATTCAGTGTTGTGCTGGTCATTGTTGTGTCTTCAAGGCTCAGCATTAAAGGGAACATGCACATAAATATCTGACAAAAGAATGAATGACCCAGAGAAACTTTGGCTATGAGGCTGCTTGGACCAGTAGAGTGGAGCCATTCTGGAACGCTGGATCTGAAGAACCAGGTCTCAAGACATTTGGAAGCTGTAAGACCTTGTGGTGGTTTGAATATGCTTAGCCCAGGAAATGACACTATTAGGAGGTGTAGCCTTGTTGGAGTAGGTGTGGTCTTGTTGGAGGAAGTGTGTCATTGTGGAGATAGGCTTTGAAGCTCCACCCAGTGCAGAAGAGTTAGTTTTCTCCCAGCTGCCTTCAGAACAAGAAGCAAAACTCTTAGCTCCTTCAGCACCATGTCTGCCTGGAGATGCTGTGCTTTCTACCATGATGAAAATTGACTGAAACTCTGAACCCATAAGCCAGCACCAATTAATTCTTGTTCTTTATAAGAGTTGCCTTAGTCTTGAACTGATCACAGGGTCCCCAATGGAGGAGTTATAGAAAGGACTGACAGAGCTGAAGGGGTTTGCAACCCCACAGGAAGAATAACAATATCAACCAACCAGAGTTCCCAGGGTCTAAACCACCAACCAAGGAGTACACATGGAGGGACCCATGACTCCAGCCGTATATGTAGCAGAGGATGGCCTTGTTGGGCATCAATGGGAAAAGAGGCCCTTGGTCCCACGAAGACTCAATGCCCCAGTGTAGGGAAATACAAGGGTGGGGAGGTGGTAATGGGTGGGTGGGTGGGGGCACACCCTTACAGAAGCAGGAGGAGGGGGGATGGGATAGGGGGTTTCTGGGGGGAAATCAGGAAAGTGGATAACATTTGAAATGTAAATCAATAAATATCCAATAAAAATAAAGTCAAACAAACAAACAAAAATGAGTCATGTTGTCTCTTCACAGCAGTAAAACCATAGGACAGACATGAACAGGTGTTCCTTGGGCTCCTGGCACCTTGGAGCCAGGTCAGATCTGAGAAATAACCTCATTCACATGACACTTTCAAACTTTCGCATCCCCCCCCTGGGTTTTGCCTCATATCTGCTCAGAAACACTCTTTCCTAGCTGGAGATGGGGCTGTGTACTGAGCTGACAGGCATTTTTCTCTCCGGTATAAAAATAGCTAAAATTGGCACAATGAGTTTGTTCCAGTTAAATGACAACTCAGTTTACAAACGTGATGCCAAGCAAAGTCCCAAACACCTCTGCTTCTACATGACAGCATTCCATGGTGCCAAATAAACCAGAATCTTGGTCCTTTATTAATCATATAGGATGCTTAGAAGAAAGGAAGAAATATGAATTTACTAGCAGCTACAGTAGGTCAGGACTGTCACATACTTTTTCTCAGTTAATCCAGCAAGGGAAACAGCATTGACCCCATCATAAAGATAACAAAACAGGGATTCTAGAAATGTTATCCCTCTCAACCAAGTTCACTTGTCAGCAAGGATGGATGAGACATTCAAACCCAGATCAGTCATCTTCCAGGGTTGAATACTTGTCCTAGATAGCTTTAACTGCCAACTGGACATAGGACATAGAGTCACCTGAGAAGGGAGTCTCAATGGAGGGACTGCTCAGATCAATTGTCCAGTGGGCACGTCTACAGAGGATTGCATTCATTGTTGATTATTGCAGAAAAGCCCATCCCACTAAGAGCAGCATCATTCCCTAGGCTGTATAAGAAATCTGGGCATAAGCTTTTGAGAAAGACAGTAAGCAGCATTCCCCCATGTTTTCTGCTTCAAGTTCCTGGGAAATGATCAATGGAAATGTTTTATGTGGAAATGAACAGTGCTGGGGATGGATAGGGACACCCTTCCTACACTGGAAGAAAAGCTGCCTGGCAGGCACTACACAACTGGTTAGCAAATAGTAATGAACCTCATACCCCTGCCAGAGCTCAGCTTCAACCCCACCCCTGAGAGAAGGAAGGAGTGACAACAAGGCTTCTTTCTGCTGCTTCTTCATCTTCTTCTTCATCTTCTTCTTCTTGCCTAGGACATGTAGACAAATGAAGGGGAGCAAAGGTTTCGACTAGACAATTGCTTTCCTTTACCTGCCTGGGGTGTGGTACTCCTGGATGGGCTTGGTCTCAGCAGGTTCTCAAGTGGGAGGTTAGGCATCTAAAGAGAAAGTCTATTTCATGACACACCACTTTCTTAGTCCATTGTTTTTATTCTAGTAAATGTCCAATCCCCTCCCCATCACCTCCCCATTGGGGTGATACTCAGAAGATGTTCCCTCTGAGCTTTTCCAGTTCCTCGGAAGGTCATGGATGACACTGGGCTAATCCAGTCTGAAATAGCATTGTCTTGTATCTGCCACCACAGCTTTAGTCAGCTCAGACCTCTGCATCGGAAAATTCCCACTTAGCCTCCAGAAAGCAAAGCAAAGATAAGGTCTTGCAAATCGAGCCGACTCCATTCCTTCACACAGCATCTGAAGGAAGCGGAGATGAGCCACTACCTTGTCACTGGCCTCCAGCCAAGAGAGACAAATCAGATGTTGCTCTGGGCTGAATGTGCCCCAGCCTTCCCTGCTTCCCAGTGCTTGCCAGGCCTGCTCTTTCAGGAATATAGGCTACCCTCCCTGACCCACCACAGGACTTCAGACAAAATCCTGCCCAGTAACTGGGGCTTTCTTTCAGTGCATGAAGGGTTCCCCCCTAGTCCCCAGCACTAATCATTTCCCCATAAAACATAAGATTTGAAGAGAGTGGGGTAGAGGGGTGGAAGAAGGGCAAGATGATGCTGGTGAAAAGGAACATAAATAGTTAATTTGATAGTGATTTAGAATGACTGCTCGCTGTTTCAGATAAAAAAAGCTGCGAGTGGAGGGAAATGCTGGAAGAGGGCTACACACAGGCATTTCATTTAGATTTAATAAGACCGATTATTAGCAGCATATTTCATGACAATTAAGAATTCTGACAGCCTCCCATCCACCAGCTTTAATGTGCACCACAAAAATTAAAATACTTATTTATACAACAAAAGCGCTAATAAGTTCACTTTGAGAAATGCCCTGAACTCACACAAGTCTTAACTTTTTACAGGGGAGAGAGAATGACTCAGAGGTGGTAGATTCTAGAAGCTCAGAAAAAGAATCGTAATTATCATCTCCTATCCCAACCTAGGTTGTCAGTCGAGAGAGTCAACTGCCTCCTTCTCCCTTTTCCCCTGATGACCACACGCATGCACATGTATTGTCATACACACAAATTATTTGTGTCCAGCACAGGAGATAATCAGCTAACAGAAAATATTTATTTTGAACCACGGTTAGGAATTTCAGTGCATAGGGGTTTGTTCTGTTGCTTATAGGCCTATGGAGAAATACTGACATCATGATAGAAAGGCACGGTGTAAGAGAGGGGCTCACCTTGTGGTAGCTGGAGAAGCAGAACTACTGAGAGATGACCAGGGACCAAGGACAAAATAGACTCTTTTAAAACTCTGCAGCCATCCCCTTCTTCCTGTTGGTCCCCACTTCCTAACAACCCATTTGGCTGTCTCTTCTGTGCTAGTTAGTAGTTTTTGTCAACTTGACCAAAAAAAAGGTTCATCTAGGAGAAAGGATCCTCAACTGACAAAAGGCCTCCATCAGATTGGCCCTATACTCATAGTCATGGGGAATTTTCTTGATGAATGGATGCTATGGGAAAGCCCAGCTCACTATGGGTGGTACCACTCCTGGGCAGGTAGCCTTGGGGGTAGGGCATAAGAAAGGTAGCTGAATGTAAGCCTGGGGAGCAAGGCAATAGACATCACCCTTCGGTGGCCTCTGCTTCGTTTCCTGACCTCCTGCCTTGATTTCCCTTACATGTTGGACTATAAACTGCAAGATGAAATAAACCCTTTCCTCCACAAGTTGCTTTTGGTCACAGTGTTTATCACTGAAAGAAAACTAGGGCAGACGAAGCCATTGACCATGTTAGAGCCCTCGTGGTTCAATGACCTCACAACAGCGAGGACCACACAACAGAGACCACACATTTAAAAGATGAATTTTGGGGATATGGGAGAAAACTTTTATCTCCAAGCCATAATAAGTATTAAACTCATATAATGCAGAATTTAAATAGCAGCCCTGCCCCTGACTGATTTCAACATTTGAAGTAAACTGTTAAATTTGACTCTCAAATTAGTGTCCAAAGAGTATAGTCTACTTCGTGGGCAGTTTTGAAAAGTAAACGAGATAATGTTAATAAAACTGAACAGGCCAACACCTCTTAAATAGACATGCCATTCATGGTGCTCCGTTCATGGTGCCTACTAATTACCGTGAATGATAGACATTATTTATCACTGAGTAAATATGGCACTTGGCATGTTCTACTAGAGCTCATGTTTCTAGGCTTTGCTGAGCTGTGTTTTGGATTTGAAACCCTTTCTCCACCCACCATCTACCACTATCCCAGTCTCCTGCCAGTTGTCTGTCATCGATGTGGTATTCCCAAGATCCCAGAGGTTTACATTCTGGACTTCCCTGAGTTACTATCAAAAAAAGACCTTTTCTTCCTTCTTAATTCCTGTTCTCAAATCTTTGAACCCAGAGACTGAGTACTGGCTCAGATACCTAATCTTCTCTAGGATTTCACAGAGAAGAAACTTGATACATAGCTATAGCTGACTGCGATTATCGTCTCCGCTAAATGTCCCCAAACCACCTCCTGCTCCCTCTCTTCACACTGTGGTTCTTCCCTGTGTCCCTCTTGTCCCCATCTAAGTCATCAAACACCCAAGGATTCCTTTAGACCAGGCTGAGCCCAACTGGTAGCATTCAGAACTCTGGAAAATTAAAATGATAGATACAAAAATACATGTTCTGTCCTACCACCTGTAAATATGACCTTATTTGGAAGATAGTCTTTGTCAAGGGTTAAAGAAGGCTGAGATGAACTCACACTATATTTAGGGCCTAAATCAACAACAGGCATCCTTCTAAGAAAAAGGGAGAGAAGGGCAAGTCTCAAATAGAGAGAGAGAGATAGGTTGATAGGGCCTCACAACCTCAAAGGACATCTGGAGCCAGCTGAATAAAAGACTCTCCCCTAGAGGGTTTGGAGGGAGCACAGCCTCACTAACACCTTGATTTTTAGCAATCTAGACTCCACAACTAAAAGATAGTAGATAGATCCCTGCTGCTCAGAGCCACCCACCCAGTTTGACAAGTCTGAGAAGCTAATATAAAAGCTAAAGAAACTTGGCCATTAGTAGGAAACTAAAGCGCCCAACTCCAAGCTCACAACGTCAGATGAAGGCAAGTGTCTACCAAGCAAGTGAGCCACTTAGAGATGGATGCCCTGCTGTTAGCCTGGCCTAGGGGATCAGTGTGTGTTCCACAGCCTCCCTGCACTTGTAAAGAAAGCCTCTGTCCAGAAAATAGGACATCAACTGGTACATATCTGGACGTGTGTCTCTCTATTCCAATACCCTCAAATGCTAACATCAAGTCCCAGACCCCAGGGATTTCTCCTCCGGCTTCTTGTGTTTAGGCACTATGGCTTCACATCTTTGAAATCTGTTTCCTCATTGTAAAATATGGAAAAAAAACAATTAATTCCTTTTATACAAGCTAGAGCTTCTAAACAGAAAAAAAATCCAGCTCTGGTGCAAGTACCAACAAGTAGAAAATAATTCCTTATTTGTATTTTCTTACATCATCAAGACTTTCATGAGGAAAGATTCACATTTATTTGGAAGCATAGATACAATGCATTCATCAGAGGCAGAAATTATCTTTGAAACTTCGTGAACAGCAAGACCTTCGAGTATCTATGTTCATGTTCCTTTCTCTTGACAAAGAGAAGTAACAGGGGCCACTAACGGAAAAAGTAATAAAGTATTAATTCTTATTAATTCTACATGAAGTATTTAAGAGGGAGATCTCTGTGGACCTCACCTGTGGGCATTGCAGAGAGCCACTGAATCATGGAAAATTAATGCCAAGAAAGACATTTACCATATAATTCAAGTCTTTCGTCGCATGATGGGAAAGCTGACGTTCAAAGGAACAAAGATACCTTGTCATGCAGCTATGTGTCCCTTAGCAATGAAGCTGTTGTCCACAGCTGGGCCTCATGCTCCATGGCCTCACTTCAGTCTCTTCCATTAGCTAGATAAGGTGCAGCAAGCCTGCCTCCCCATAGCTGTCTTTCCCACAGGCTGAGGGATGGAGCCTCTATCTGGTTCAGTGAAGGCAATGTTAACTCATGGATTCAGCTATGGACGTCCATTTTCAAAAATCCATTGCAGGTTGGCCTCAGATCCCAGAAGAAAAGGAAACATTTGGAAACCTACCTGCTGTGCATTCATCAGAGGCAGAAAGATGTTGCAGCCTTGTAAATGATACCAAAAACTGTTAAGAGGATTAGCTGGCTTTCATCTTTTTAAATGTCAGCCCATGTGACCCATATCTGAGTAGGTAGATAACAATAAGGTTACATCAACATTTGGAAGGATCTTGAAGTGTTTTGCCACAGTTAAAGTGTGATCAAAACACATCATTTTGAGAGTCACAATATTTAGTATTTTAATGTTAATAATGTCATTTCAAACAGTGTCCCACACAAGAAATCATTCTATTAAGGTTATAAAGATCTCTATACTACAGAAAATGGGTAAAATATTCAGAGAGAGAGAGAGAAAGGGAGAGAGAGAGAGAAATACTAACACAAGATTGAATTTCTTCTCTTTGCAGATATTTAAGGCAGCCATGCATTCCCAAAGATAGGGACATAAATCGACAAAGGAGTAATTTATTTATGAGTCATTCCTTCTGTGAGTCTGTAGATGAAACCTACCCTGAAAGGAACCACACTTTACAGCTTATGGACCGGGAAATTAAGCTTAGTGGAATTCTCACAGGATAGTTAGAACCAAACCTTCTGAATTAGTGGCTGGTCAAGAGGAACTATTGATAGTACTTCCCGTGGCTGAGATGACACACTTAAACAGAATCCTTATATGCAGGCCAAGATGGATATAAACAGAAACTCTGGACCAAGGAGCAGTGGTCATAAGAAAGCAGGAGGAGTCTTTTCCTTTCTCCTTCCTTCCCTCCTTTCCCTTCTTCCCTCTTCCGAGGGCCTTGTGCATACTGTGCACATGGTCTACCTTGAACTACACCCTACCATGAGCAGTTGGTTAGGAGCCACAATGTGGTAAGGGACCTATAACCCCATATTTCATATTTTTTATTAAAAATTTTTATATGTATATGTCTATGTGTATAGGTATATGCCACATGTCAGTTGGTACCTTCTAAGTCCAAAAGGGAAAATAAGATCCTCTAAAGTTGAAGTTACAGTAGGCACTGGGAATCAACTCTGGAAAAACATCAAGCACTGAACCATCTTTCCAGTCCAGATTCTGAATTTTAGAGACCGAGTTCAAATGACAAATTTAGAAGGTCCTAGCTATGGGGGACTGAAAACTGTGTTTTAGCTTTAGCTCTGTGCCTCAGTTTGTACATCTATACCTTGTCCATAATGAAATACCCACCTAATAAGGTGGTTATGAGATTTAAATGACAGGAAAGCTGTATTTGGCATAGCATTCAGTGAACACCAGCTACTGTTACTCTAAGGGTCTTAGGATTTGCCAAAGATACCTGACAAGAGGGTAAGAACCAGCACTGGACACTGTCATCAGATTCCATTTCTAGTTTTACTTTTAAAAAATTAGAACAATGAAAACAAACTGGGCTACACGTGGAAATGGCTCTACCCCAAATCAAATTTCAGACCTGCTGTTTAAGAATGTCCTGCTCTCAAACACAGAGAAATCAAGCTGGAACTTACCTGAAAACTTCCTCCCCTTGACTAGCTTTCATGGTGCCAGAAGGTGCCATGGAGGCTGCTGGGGGGAAAAAGCATGATGGGAAAGCTGACGTTCAAGGGAACAAAGATACCTCATGGTCTTACTCAGCAGGAGACTCCATGAAACCGTGTAACCTGTCAAGCAAGATGTGTGCCAGCTCATGAGATAGCGAGTGGTAGGCTGCTGTGGAGCTAGCCAAGCATTTCACATGTCTGCTTGGATATCAAGTTCACTTTACAGGAAGTATTTCATGCCTGATACTGTGAGCCTGGTTACAAGTCTATGGCTAAGAGGCCATAGGCCCTGGGGAGTGGGAAACCTACTATGTTGGGTCGCTAAGTCAAACTGCCTTAAATAGTCATGTTTATACCTGTATATTACTGTTGCTTTCAAATCTTGGTCAGAGAAGTTGTTTTTTGCGTTGAGAAGCAGTTACTCCAGGGACACATAACTGGTTCAAATATTAAGACTACACGGCTATGGAATATTCAGTCCTAAATGGGACATCTATAGCAATCTCCTTAAAGCAGCACTTCTCAACCTATGGGTCAAAACCTCTTTGCGGGTCAAATGGCCCTTTCACATGGATTGCATATCAGATGTTTACATTATGATTCATAATAGTAGCAAAGTTACAGCTATGAAGTAGCAACAAAAATAATCTTATAGCTGTAGCTCCCCACAACATGAGGACCTATATTAAAGGGTCACAGTATTAGGAGGGTTGAGAACCACTGCAAAGGCTCATGGGACATTTAAGAGGAGCAGATAGAAAAAGTTTAAGAGTTAGAGCCCGGAGAGGATATACTCATGAACTTAAAGGAGCTTCAGTGACCCACACAAGAACAAACCAGCGTGGGTGGGAGGAAGCACGAATCTCCACCCTTAGTTGAGGATCTAGTGACAGGTTTTGGCTACTGGGGGAAGGATAGTCATCTTTCTTCTGGGGTATGATAGCTGGCGGACTGCTCATGCTGGATTCATGGCCCCTCCCCCATGTACATGCCTATTGTACTAATTGGACTTGATTTGGTTATTGAACCAAGCAAAAGAACATGAAAGTGAGAGGGAAACATGATTGTGTGGAGGGTGTGAGAAGTCTACAAGCAGTGGGAGGGAGGAGTTGAGGGTATGGTCAAAATACATTGTATACATATATGAAATTGGGCTCTCAGCTTTGTCATTCCCTGATTCCCTGGAGAGACTGTGAAGTGGAAATTTCTGGTTGTGTCATGTGATGCAGACTCATGTGGTATCTTGCTGAGGCAAGACCCATGGGAGGACACATGATATTTGGAGAGAGTATAAATAGGACTCAATGGACAGGGTGCTTGCATAGCTAGCCTTGCAATGCCTCATTGGACTCTTATCTTTGCTTCGTTGATGAAGGCATGGCAGAAAACTTTTCCTGGTGTCTTAATTGACTCATCTAACTCGTGCAGATTCAATGAAGGCCTGGCTGTTTCTGCTAAATCATGCCACCACTGCTGATTCGTGTTTGGTATCCTAACACTACTGACTTGGACTGCCAGTGTCCTAGCAAGGGAGATTGGAATCACCCTAAAGAACTATTTCTAAACAGGCTCACATTCTCTCATCATATTTACCATCTTTTCTTCCCTACATGAAGGCTCGATGCAACCCCTTATTAAAAGGTTTTAAAAAATCTAAACCTACAAGACTGTCTCACACTTGTAGCCAGAAAACCCCAGTCTCTACCCCAAGAGCACCAGAATTAGACACACACACACATGACCATGGTGACTGGGGATCTGAATGCAGGTCTCCATGCAAACACTCTTACCAGGTGATTTGTACCCCTAGTCTGTAGCAGAAATGGCAGGGCTACCTTTATGTAAACACTGGGGGCTGCACAGCTGCAAAAGCATCTCCTGCAGGAGGACCTAATTGAAGACTGACTGAGAGAGCAAGGATTGCTGGTGCAGACAATGCCAGCCAGTCTCGAACTGTTTAAAAGAGATGCTTGCTGTCTCAGAACCAATGGGGCCCGGGTAGAGGATATTAAATGGGCTTGCAGCAGTGTTCAGATGAGCTTGCTGTAGCGTTTCTCACCTGCTCCCGGAGTCTATGCTGTTGACTCAGCACCACCTCACCTCCAACCCCCAAGGGCAGGTAGGGTTGGGCAGCAAGTATTCCAGGGCACAGCCAGAACTAGTCCTAAGAGTGCATATCTATATCACTTCCTTTATCTTGCTTACTAAAACCGTGTCTCACTATAGCTCTGGCTGTCCTGAAACTTGCTATGTAGATCAGGCTCATCTTGAACTCACAGAGATCCACTTGTCTCTGACTTCTGAGCACTAGGACTAAAGGTTTGCACCACCACTCCAGGCTTAATATATTGCCCCCCCCTCCTATTTTGATTATAAGTTTCTCATGTGTCTCAAACAAGGGACAGTAAGCCTCTGAAAAAGGAGACTTGCTTGTCATCGATTTTCTTCTCTATCATCTTTCCACACTGATGACCTAAATGGCACCCAAAACATGTCCACTAAATGCTGAACAGCAAGTAGCCTGAGTGACCACACACACACACACACACACACACACACACACACACACACGACTTGCTAGGTCTGTGAAACAGTGAAAGTCACGTCAGCCTTCTACAGATAACCCAGGATTTATAGCACCATCTACAACATGTTTCAAGGACTTTGTAGGCCTGAGAGGAAAGGAGGAATCACGGAAAAGATACAGCCCTCTAGAGTGAGGGACCAAAATCAACATAAGTCTTGCTGAGGTAGCAGCCTAGACAAGCACCTCAGACCAGTCACAGAAGCCCAGGAGGTTCACAGGAGTACAGGGATCTCTGCCTAAGTATAAATTATACCGTGAACTCTACTAGCTAGGGAGCTTATTCTGGCTGTGATCCACAGAACTTCTAAAGTCAAAACCCTTTTTGTGGTTTGCGGATCATCTTCAGCATAAAAATGCACACATGTACACAGGCACCAAAACCTTGTTTCTACTTCAGGGGGATCTGTGGCACAAGGAATACCATTGCCTACAGCCCTACCCAAAAGGGCAGTTGTGCCCAGGGTAGGAGCTTCCAGATAAAGCCCTAAGATATTCAAAGTATACAGGAGGGACTTCTTAGGTGTACATGAACATGAGTCACATGAATAGTCCCCATGGAGAACATGTGCAGATCCTGCTAAATAGAGCCAATCTCTATCCTGCCTCTCTGTCTCCCAGCCCTAGCACAATCCAGCCCCTCTTGCTGCAACTTTAACCTTTCTGAAGCATAGCTTTATTCAGTAAATGAGGAGAGTAGCCAGAACCCAAGCCTGCCCTTTATAATTCATCTCATATTTTATTTTAAGAATTCTAAGTATTTTTTTAAAAGCATGCATTCATTTAATGACATTCTCCATTGTTTAGCCACCATGGCTCATGGGATTTCATCACAAATATGCCGGTCCTGGCATGTCCAGAATAATGCAAACAAGGGCGGGCAACTTCTAAATCAGTCAGTATATATGGGATGATTCAATATTGATTGTTTTTTTCGGGTAAGGATCAAGGTTTAAAACCATGGCTTCACATTTACTAAAATATGCACTCACATAGTCACAGCACTACTCCCTGCCCCCAGCCTTGGATAATTCTTTATTGTGGAAAGTTCTAGGCAAGTGAATTTCCCACCATAATCTTTCTTCCATATCCACTACCTCAACCCTAACAACAACCCATTCAAGGTCATTTGTCTTTCCTGTTTCACCTACTGGAAGATCAAGATGAGACAGTGTAGTCAAAGTGATACAGTTGAATGCCAGGACATGGAACTTGGATCCAGGCAAACCTTACTCTTCATACCCTACGCTTTTCTTCTACCTCCATTCTTCAAAACACAAAAGAAAACACCCTGTAGTCAAGTATGCCTTGGAAATACTGGTGGTCTTTCTGAAGAACCTATCTGAGAACATATTGTCACAATGAACACCCCCATCTCAGTGACACCCACTCCACCTCTAATGGCCACAGGACTCCTCTGGAAGCACACACACACACACAGACACACACACACAGACACAGACACACACACACACACACACACACACACATGAAATGCCAGGTTGCCTCATTCAAACTACTCTTTTTTTTGGGGGGGGGCTTACCTCTTCCCACAGCAGTAGGAACTGGACCTTGGACCGATGTGTAGAAAAAATCAAGCTGTTCCTAGGAGAACCAGGCAAGACCAGTCTGTACTTGGGATGAAAGCCTTCCAGAAGGTCCCTCCTAAATTCTACCAGGTTTGGGGAAAGCACCTATCTACAGTAAGCATCCAATCAAGACCAAAGCTGGGCAGTTGCTACAGATATAATTTACCCATGAGCCTGGGGGACAATCGGGACCCCAGGCTCTTGCAGGTTCCACAGACACCCATGTAACATAGGTTGTCACAAGCAACATGGTGTTAGGTATTGGTGAAGAAACAGCATAAACTGCAGGACTACTCAGAAAGAAATGGATAAACTAGCTTTCTCTTAAAATAACATAGGCAACAAAGATAAAGGTTTAGCCGAGACCTATGTGTCCAAAGGCAAAGGTGGGACATGTTGTCTGAATAAGAATTTACACCCCTCCTTGTTTTTGGTATCTGTTGCCATCCAGAACATGTTTCTTTCCCAAAACATGAAGATTTTTAGTACTTTGGTTGTTTCATGAGGACAGTGACACAGAATATTTGAAATTAGGGCTGCCCTAGAAAACCCAAGCTACGTGATTATCTTCATTAAACTAAATCACTTCAAATCAGGTGGGTATACACCTGGATTGTTCAATGAACTAGTTGATTAAATCTCAAACACTGTCAAATTGTGAATGTAGGTGGGGAGGCAGAGTGAGAACACTGCCAAGAATGGATTCGTTTATGAGCTGGTTCAGGGAGAGACAAGGAACACCCCGGGCCAAGGCAGAGCCATCCACAAAATCCCCAGGTTACAGGTAAAGGCTGGGGTTGTGAGCTGAAGTTTCAGGGTTGGAGCTGCATCTGGGATATGCATTCTATGAGACTGACAGACTGATCAGAGCTCCTGCGATTGTGAGAGCGGGGATGCTTCTCTTAGAGGCTAAACAATCTCGGGCTATATTTAATCCTTTTAGTATCCACACATTGTCCATCTCTGTGATTAGCCTGACACCCTTGGACCTATCAGGTATGAACAGATCCCTAGCTGTGGACATCACCACATAGCCTTAGACTAATTAATAGAAGATATGGCCCTCTCTGTTATAACCTGCCTGCCTGATGTTGTCACCAATGTATTTGAAAGATGTCTTGATTTCTGACTTTTTTTTTGTCTTTAACTAGAAACTGTTATTAAACAGAACTTCATGAAATGGTACTACTGTGTTAGAAAATGGTATTTAGGGTGACCTAAACCTGTGTTTCCAGAGCCAGGGTCACTCTATTTGGCTCCAGCAAACTGTCCTTTATTCCCTCTGAGGTGAGAGCTGGAGGGGGTCAAGGTAGACATAGCATCAGAGTAAAGAATGATCAAGAAGTTAAGGGTGTGAGGAGAAGAAATGAGCAATACCCAGGCCCTGAGGTAAAGATAGAAGGAAAGTCTGTCTGCCTTTAGGTCAAAGTAACCATAGCTGTCCCAGAGGAGAGAAGGAAAGCAAGCTGGGAAACCAGGCCACACCCCTTCAAATGCCTTCCAAGGAAGCCTTCCTAATATGTCAAGGAAGGAATGGTTGGCCCACACTTTAAGGCAGCATCAGTAGATCCAGACTGAAAATGTCAGTGGTAAGAAAATGACCTGACAGACAATTCCAGTTCCCAAGACAAAAGCTTCAGCCAAAAGATGAACTTCTGGAACATTCAGTGAATCTGCAGGACTTTGCATCCCTGAATTTTGGCAACATGAAAACACAGAGAAGCATTAGCTTTGAAGTCCCTAGCTGTGTCATCTTGGGAAAGTCACTGGCGTCAACTGTTCCTCTTGTGTGAGACAATCTTGGTTTATCGTTGTTGATGTCTTTTAAAAAAAAAAGGTATTTTCCTTTAAAGTATTTGATTACATCTTATTTGTTAGTTGTTTGGCAGGGAAGACCAGCCCTGTATGGAGGTCAGAGGAACACTTGTGATTCTTTCTACCCACCATACAGATCATGGGATCAAACCCAGGGCTTCAGGCTTGGCAGCAGGCACGTTTACCTGCTAAACCATCTCACTGGCCCAAGAAATGTGTTTGGGTTAGCAGAATTATTTAATACACCCAAGAATAGAATAGAATAAAAGCCAATTTTCAGATAATACTTCAACTATATACATGTATAGATACACATTTATATGTAATTATATATCTTAGTACCCTCTTTTACTTCCTAAATGGTTGGAGACTTTAACATTCTCTGTCTGGAAATAAGAAAATGGATTCTTTAGAAACCCCCTCCCTCCCCCAATGGATCATGTATATAAAGAATTCAGTGGTATACATAAGTCTCTTTTTTCATGTAAATTCCTTTAGTAGAAAACTATAGTGGATAGGGGACATGGGTGAGGCAGTGTGTTCTCTACAGGAATTTGGAGCTAGCCCTAAGCCTTGCACTCCCTCAGACCCACTGCTGCCCTGACACCAGCTTCCAGTCCAGCTTAAGGAGCTAGAAGAACTCACAGAGCACAGAGATAGGAACAGCAGCCTCCTTTCTGACAAGATCTCCTAATCCTGAGGCAGTCTCTCAGTCCCACTACAGGTCTCCCACATTCCCTGACTCCACTCCATACCCAACAGCTTCATTTCTGGTGAGTTCTTATGCTCTGAACCTCATGTGACCTTCACATAGCTGGGTCCTTGGTTCCCCAGACTGGTAGACTCCCTGAACTCTGAACCACGTGTCACCTTCATACAGCTGGGTCCTTGACTCCATTCTTGAAAGTAGAGACTCTAAGCACAGGCCTAGCTCAAAGGACACCAGAAGGGAGTTTCTGGCTTATTCTCCAGCAAGACCCTGCCTCCCTCTTCCCTGACCCCTGGCACCTAGAGAGCTGCTGCTGCCTGCACTCGGCCTCTGCTATGCCACAGGGATCCTGGCCAGCATGAAGGAAAGCAGCATAAAGATGACAATTTTATCATGGACTCTCATGGGGATATTCTACTCATCAGCTCTGATGCTTCAAGGTCAGGTAGATTACACCACGGTAGCCCTCAGCACAGTCTCTGTAGACATAAGACTTTACGAAGCTCATTTCCATATGTCCATCTGTTTGCTTACTTCTCTTGGGTACTGGGAATTGACCCCAGGACCTGTGCCTACTATGCATCCACTCTACCACTGAGCTGCATACCTAGCCCTGCAATCATTTCTCTGAAATGCTGCCAGGACAGCTCAATTTAAAAATCACTCAGCATCTCAGATACAAGGTGACATGCCCTTGCATTCCTTGAAATGGTCGGCAAATGTCCCAGGATGTATGTACACTGCATCTAGTAAATGTGGAAGGAAAAAAAAACAAAAAACAAAAAACAAAACTCTGTGTACTGATTGGATTAGACTGTGAGAGAGCTTGTCTTAAGCAATCTAAAGACTCTGTCCTTGAACACCTCATAAAAGAGATCACAGAGGACTTGGGACAGGATGCAGGGTGACTCCTGTGTCACTTAGAAGAAGCAGAGCTAAGACTAGACAGAGGTCCTGCATGAGCCCCAGCATTGAAGCTTGGCTGCTTGTTGCTACCATTAGAGATACGGCAGTTCTGCAGGCAGAGTGTTCCAGAGAAGGCTGAAGAGAAGACACTTCACTTCGTTCAAGCAACAAGGGGCTACCTTGACTCAAACTGGCCTGTGTTCTGCTTTGATGTCCCTATATCAGTTTCTGCATTCCCCACTCCCTGCCTCTGCAACTATGGGTCCCAGTTCATTAGATCTCTAGGTTGCTGTAAACAGGGATCTGGAATTCTCCTCCTTCCTTGATTCTTTCTCAGTGTGTGCACTAGGAATGCACACTTCCCCCCACTGCAGTTAAATTGGTCCATTAGGAACCACTGAGTGGTTTCTCCTGAGACAAATATCAAAAGGGCTTTGCCATTAGGCCTTCCTTTGGCCTGCCCTCTCCTGCAGAGGACTTCACCCTGAGTCTTGTTTCTGATGCAGCAGACTGCTTATCCAGAACAGGCCATCCAATAACTAGCTTCAATTATCATAGCTACCAAGAAATTCCTACAGGCACTCATTGCCCAAGGCTAGACCCTTTGATCTAATGCAACCCAAATCAATCCCAATTGCATCCTGCTCCTTTGAGGCTGTTTTGGGCTACAGCACCCCCCCCTCCAGGGGCCAACCGTACCTTGGGTGGCCCCATTGTACATCATCAGGATACAAATTCCCTAATCTGCCTCTCTCATCGATATCCACAGCCCTGGCCTCACTTCTAATGGCTCCCTCTGAACCCTTATCAGACCATGCAATACAGACACCCAGTGCCCCTGAAAATCTTTACAGCTTCCTGTTGACTCATCTGTCAGATCCTGAGCTCTTAAGACATTGATTGGCTTCCTCTCTCTTCCTAACCTCTAGGACAATGTTGATGCCTCAATGCAGATTCTGGTTGACAGATTCATAGGGGGTTCAGTCTCATAAACTCATCCACAAGATAAAAACACCATATCAAAAAAAAAAATCTGGGTGGTAGCTCAGTTGATAGAGTGGTTATCTTGCATGAATGAAGTCTTCAGTTCAAGCCTCAGGATTATGCAACAAGTCTAATTCTGTCAGGAGGTGAAGGCAAGAGGTTATCCATGGCTGTTGAGGTTTGGTCTGTTGCTATGTATTGTAATGCTAAGTGCAGGACCCCAAAACCTGGTTGCCCCAGATAAAATCTGCAAGTAGACCCATGTCTTGGCCTTGCCACCAAGTTATTCCTGATTGGTGAACAAAGATGCCAACAGCCAATAGCTAGATAGAAGAGACATAGTGCGTGTGGGGGGGGGCGGGGGGTTAGGGTTTCCCAGGCTTGGGTTGGAGGAAAACCATGAGTGAGAAGGGGATTAGAGGAGAAGCCACCATGGGGTAAGAATCTTAAAATCATGGTCATGTGGATTGGCTAATTTGAGTTAAGAGCAGCCTAGATGAAACATAGCAAATTATATAATAGGATTATTGGCTGGGAAATAGACATAATAGCTAGTGCCGAACATTAAGGCTTATTGTAAATATAAAGGTTGTATGTGTCATTTATCTGGGCACTAAATGGTCAAAGATGGAGTAGAAACCCTGGGTTGAAATTAAATTTTTATGTAACACATAGCAATATAACAATTTCAAGGCTACCCATACCCTAAATTATTTTAATTCATATCTCAAGGGAAAAAGTACATTTACTAAGTACTGACCTATGACTAGTTAGTGCTTAGTACTAACTTGTAGGAAGTACATTGAAAACATTTATAGTAACCTACAGTTGGACCAAATCAGTGAACACGTAGGCTATTCCATACTAAGGTGTTCAGTACCTTACCATTCATTTTCTATAACACACCATGGGTCATTGGCCATTTCCACTCAAGACTATATGACATTGGGAACTGCAACCCACTGCTATATAAAGCCAGTATCAGGAAAGAGGACCCTACCAAAGGTCACTCTCCCAGGAAAATATCAAAAGTCAAAGCTCAAGCCATGGTTCATCTTGGAAGCACACTACACTTGCTTCATAAAGTTGAAGAACCTTAGGTGAGACAGTGTGAATCAGAGCCCACCTGTACTGACCTTCCTCCCCTGTTCATGTCTTTGTGGATAGTTGGGAGTCAGATGATCTAGAAACACATGTGGAATAGGGGTTTGGGGTAAGACCAGGCAGAATTAAGTAATCTAAGGTGCCACTTGAAGGCCTCACCAGAATAATACAAACTCAAGAGACTGCTGAGGCAAAACACTCTATGTCTGTGGTAAGTAATACCCCAGAGCACCTTGCCTGATCTTGACTGGGACTGAAACTCTTCTTGTTTATGTTGGTCACAGGCCTGCAAGTCCACCCTCACAGGGTGTAGGGAGGCAGACTTGGTGGCAGCACCATTACATCTGCCCCTTGGGGTGTGCTACCCACCCCTAAAGCTACTGGAGCATTTCACCTGGTAAAGTGAGCCCAAACAGAATTGGCCTCTTGTACTCTTTCTCTGAGTTGCCAGTTCAAGGCTCCTAAATTTTCATGATCTCTACTGTTTTTTGTTTTGTTTGTTTATTCTCACACAAAAGAAAACTCTGTATTGTCCTGTGATAGAGACTGTCACAGACCCAGGTTACCCTTGAACCTTGGAAAATCAACATCTGTCAGTGCTTATACATATGTGTGCCACTGTCTAAGAAGGAAGAAGCCAAGGGGCTATTTTTTCTTAACGATGCTACAATCTCTCTATTAAATCATTTCCTTAGGCTGCGAGGGTCTCTAAGAAGTGAAGGTTTTGTCTGTTAAAGTCTATGGCTCTTTCTGCCAAGTGGCACACACACACAGCACAGCCAGCCCCTGTGAGCTCTGCAGCCCCTCCCTCTGCAGAGACAATGGCACAGCACCCTACTCCTTGCCCCACCTATTGAACTGCTCCAGGTTGGCTTATTCACCAAAGCCATTCAGAGTCCTGAGCGCTTCAAGCATTTCTGAACAATAACACACTTCAGGTTCCCTGGCCTCTCCTCTGTGCTGCAGCCTGCAGCCCCACAGAAGGCATCAGCGGGTAATTTCAGACCTTATGCTAAAGAGAAGAAAAGCACCAAGTTCAAGCAAGTATTATGATTATGATTATGGTCATGAGTATAGGAAAATGGTCCCCAAGCAAGGGTCAGTTCATATTCAGCCTCTCGGTGGTGTGTCTCCCTTACATCAAAAGACTGCTTCTCTGTTCTTGGAGAGAAAAGAGCTAGAGAAGGTGGAGCTGCATTTGAATGGAGAAAACTTAAGGAAATCATCTTCTAAGGCATAGAAGTCTTATTCATTACTACCTCTCCAAACCCCCTGTCCACTTATGCCTCTCCATTCCTGGGTATTTTACCTAGTGGACAACCATAGGAATATTAGCTGAAGCTCATTACAGTTGGGGAGTGGCATGGAAAGGTTACCAGAACTCCTTTGGAGACCTGCAGAAAAACATACATACACGAAGCTCACTGCTAGTTCTTCACTATATGCATGTGGATGCAACTTCACAGAATTATGGTTTTTGAGGCCAGGGTTATATAGTTACTAAAGTATTTGTCCTGCAAGCATAAGTATCTGGGTTTGATCCACCAAAATACACTTTTAAAAAAGTTAACCTAGCGATGTACGCTTTAATTTTCCAAGGTGAGGAAGTGGAGACAGGTAGGTTCCTTATGCTCACTGGCTGCCAGTGAAACTCAGTTGACAAGTTCTAGACCAGTGAGGGATTGTGTCTCCAAAGGAAACAAAACAAACAGGAAACAAAAAACAAATAAACAAAAAGAAACCCTAAAGTGAATAGCACAGGAGAAACAATACTTGAGGTTGTTCTCTGGCTTTTATGTACATGTCAACAAACATGCAAATGCATCCCCACATATGTGCACCTTCATACATGGACACACACACACACACACACTCGAATGTGCACTCAAGCACACACATATAAAATCACGTTTTCATCCTAAGGAAAGTAGTCAGGCTTCTGTGCAACCGTTATGAGTCAGATCACTAGCACTGCTCACAACTTCTATCTCTTATGAACTCTCATCTGCTTATAAATAATTGTCAGGGATTGCTGCAAATGGCCAGGGGATATAGAAGAGATGTGGTGGATCCTGTCAGGGAAATCAGGGCAGAATTCACAGAGAAGGGTGAGACCTGAGCGTATTCTCTCTCTCTCTCTCTCTCTCTCTCTCTCTCTCTCTCTCTCTCTCTCTCTCTCTCTCTCTCTCTCTCGGAGGTGGAAAAAAATGAAACTTTTTATTTAGGTTAAAACATGCACTAAGGAATTAAAGGCCACTAAAGGAATATTTAAGATGAAATGGGTTTGTGAGGTTGTAGAAGAGGTAGAAAATTGAGGTCAAGGCTTAAAATCACCCAACTGTCATTATAAAGTTGATAGCAGTGTGTCATGCAAACAGCCTCTTACATTGTTATCCTGGAATAGCAGCAGCTGTGGGATGCTGGGCTCAACTCTCAGGAACCAGGGATGCTATCTGTGTTGTTTCAGCTCCCTGCCAAGGAACACTGCTACATCATTTATTCTTTAAAGGGCCTGCCCTCCCCCAACATCAAAAGTATATTTTAAAGGCCAAGTATTTATCCCAGAACAAATCATCACATTTGTCAAACACATCCAAGTTTATTAGGACTGATGTTGGAAATAATTTCCCAATTATGTAAATGAATAAAATCTGTTTTTAATTAATCTCTAGGCTTAACTTGCATCCTAAGAATAAATTCTGTCTTTCTCCTGGTACGGAGTTGCCCTTCTCAACAATTAGCCTGCGGGGGACCAGTAAAAATTGTTAGATGTGATTGAACCAGACACATACAACAAGGTCAATGGTCAAGGGGGCATTTCTGGAAACTCTCTGAAATGTAACAAAACTCTCAATTCATAAAGAACAATTTGAAATGGTCAAAATCCATGGAAAGGGATATTTCAATTCTAACTGTGATCAGAGCTTGGCTTCAGGGCCTCTTCTGCAGACCTGACCTGTTCTCTTCATGTCTTTCTCCCTTCCCTCTCTATGTTGTATATGATCCTTGACAGTTCACAATCCCCTTGTATTTCAATACATCGCTTATATAACTTCTTTTTTTTTATTATTTCCAGACTTCTTGAACTTCCTCAGGCCCATGTTGACACTCTCATGCTTTCAGTCATAATTTCATTTCTTACCTCTTGAAATGTATTAACATGTAAAATACATAGGATGGGGTCATTGTTTGCCGTTATCAGTCTTCTCTGGGGACTCATTCTTGATACGTGGTCTACTTGTATATCTTGTGATTTCTGTCTATGAGTTTGTCTTCACTGGAACTAATCCTATGTAGATTCTTTGTGGAGCTGATAGAATGTTGATTCCTCTAGAGATGTATGCTCATCCCTGTCTGGCCTGCTTTAAATTAAAATTCTTAGCTTGTGGTTATTCACATTATGCAAATATTGCCTCTCATACCACAAACCCTCGTGGCTACTACGTTACAAGGCTCTCTACCCATCATGCTGTCTGACTCAATGAGGTTTTTCATTGCTTGCCTTTGAGATGTGGGTATTTCTTCCAGTTTGCCTTCTCCCTGAGGACATGGCCCTCACAGGTACCAGCTTCACCTTAGTGCCCCCTCTGACCACTCTCCCCATGCAGGTCTTTTGATCTGCCATTCTCACACACAGGTACAGCTACTGAAGCCAGTGCTCCTAATGTACTGAGACTTATCGTACAATAGTTAACAAGCTACTATACAGTAGTTAACAAGTTTGGTTCTCATTGCCCTGAATTCTTATACCTCTTGTTTTCTCTAACCAAGAATTCTCCTTGGTTTCTGACACAGTCACTTTTTTGCTTGCTTGTTTTAAGTAGCATACTGTGATGGTTAACAATGATTGTCAACTTGACAGGATCTAAACTTAATCTAAGAGACTAACCTCTGGGCCTGTCTAATTGAGGTGTGAAGACCCACCCTAACTGGGCAGCACCACTCCATAGGCTGGGGGCCTGAAGGAATAGGAACTAGAGGGTGGGCTGAACACCAGCGTTCTTCTCTCCCTCCTTCCTGACAGCACAACACTAACACTCAGCTACCTCAAGTTCCTGCTACCATGCCTTCCCCACCGGAATGAACGGTAATCTTGAACTGTGAGCCAAGACAAACATTCCTATCCTTAAGTTACTTTTTTCAGGCATTTTTTTCACAGCACTGAGTAGTAAATAATATACCTGCTGAGTTTTGTTGTTGCTGTTGTTGTGCTACATGTTTAGATATTTAGTCAAGCACAGAGAGATAGGTAAGAACTATTTAATCCTCCAGACATAGAGTCTATCTACCAGAAAGAGTCCCTCAAAATGCTCTAACATCACATTTCAACAAGTCTTTCAGTGTTCTTTCAAAGTACCCCTTAAGCATCAGCTCCCCAAAGTCCTTTCTGTCTCCTCTCCTCTCTCTCTCCTCTAGGCAGTTCTTCTTGGTATCTTTAGCATACGCCAATATGTTAGCCCATAGATACTCTTTCACTGACTCCCACCAGATTCTAAGCACCTAGACATCAGAACTGTGACTTTAAACTGACAAAGAACCTTGTAAAACATTGAGCCACACATACATCAGTTGGAATGAGCTGAGCAGAAAAGACAGTCTGATATCAGTAACAAATGCCTAGGACACCAACTTATAAAAAAAAATGAGACCTTCAATGAAAATTATCTATAGGAAGGGTAAGAAAATCACAGATGCAAGAGACTTCTTCACGCAAAGTCTGTGGAGTTACGACTGAAATGCAGCAGATGGGATTTGGAACCTTGCTGACATGTAAGCCAGCAATGGCCAAGCTCTGAAGACAGCAGCAACTCACTTCCTCAATGTTGATCAGTACATTTGTGCTCTGAGCCCTCGGTTTCAAGATAGGAGATTATTATCATACTTTCTTACAGTATTTATAAAACTGTAAGGAATCTCCCCTGCTTGGTGGGTTATATTATAATCTTGACATTTATATTGAAATTGCAGGTAGAAAAGAAGCACTGTAAAAATATCTCCACTAAGTTTTCTTATTGTGTTTTCCCAGGACACTCAGCAATGAATAATGAGCTATAAGGTTATGAGCCTTCAATGTGATACCCAATACTATAATCCTCAGACACTCTACTACATTTTCTTCCTTCATGAAACAAAAAGGAATGTAGAATACAGTCTAGCAAAAATTAAATTAGAGAAATCATTGATTATGGTAATGAAAATGACTGTGAGCCTGAAGCTTATTAGTTGTACTGGCTAGTTTATGTCAACTTGACACAAGCTAGAGTCATTTGGAAAGAGGGAACCTCAACTGAAAAAATGTCCTTGACAGAAAAACCTATGGGCAAACCTGCAGTGCATTTTCTGATTGATGGTTGATGTGGGAAGTTGATGGATGGCGCCACCCCTGGGAAGGTGGTCCCGGGTTCTATACCAACCAATGAGCAAACATGGTCTGGACCTAGGCCCCCTGCACATATTTAGCAGCTTTACAGCTTGGTCTGCATATGGGTCCCCCCTACAACTGGAGCAGGGGCCTGTTTCTGAATCTGTTACCTGCAGACAGGACCCTAACATAACTGTCCTCTGAAAGGCTCCACCCAGCAGCCAATGGAAAGAGATGCAGAGCTCTACAGCTTTAGATGGAGCTCAGGAGTCTTATGGAAGAGTTGGGAGAGGATTGAGGGACTGGAAGAGAATAGAAACTACACAGGAAGATGAACAGAGTCAACTAACCTGGACTCTTGGGGGCTCCTAAAGACTGAACCCACCACCAATCAAAGAGTGAGCACAGGCTGGACCTAGGCCCTCTGCACATATGTAACAGATGTGCAGCTTGGTTGTGTGTCTCTCAACAACTGAAGGGGAGAGACTGTCCCTGAATCCGTTGCCTGCCTGCCTGTATGCCTGCCTGCCTGCCAGTGGATCCTGCTCCCCTTGTCTGGGCTCAATAGGAGAGGATGCACCTAGTACTGCAATGACTTGATATGCTGGGGCTGGGGTGGGATTCAGGAGTATAGGGAAGTGAAGGTGGGGGTGGAAGGAGTGGGGATTGGTAGTGTGGGAGGGATGAGGAGGATAGGGAGGTGATATTAGGATGTAAATAAATTTTTAAAAGAAAAGAAAACAAGTTGTGCAAACACAGAGATGAAGCCAACGAGCAGCACTCCTCCATGGCCTCTGCATCATTTCCGGCATTTAGTTCCTCACCTGCTTGAGTCCCTGCTATGACTTCTCTGTGATGGACTCTCACCTGAAAGCGTAAGGTGAAATCAACCCTTTCCTTCCCAAGTTGCTTTTGGTCATAGTGTTTTATTTCAGCAATAGAAATTCAAACTAAGACATATTAGTCCAGTGAGTTTGTGGTCTGAATCCACCATGATACAATTTCAGTGGAAAATAAATATCAACTTAGTGTGAATGAGAGTGACTAGGGAGGGCAAACATTGCCCCAACCAAGATGTTGTGTTATAGAACTTTGTTTTTGAAACGTGTGTATGCGTGTGAGTATGTGTGTGTGTGTGTGTGTGTGTGTGTGTGTGTGTGTGTGAGAGAGAGAGAGAGAGAGAGAGAGAGAGAGAGAGAGAGAGAGAATAAATTAGGAGGTAGATGAGAGGGAATTTTGATTGAATTGGCTCTTTTCATTCACTATGTGGGTCCTGGGAATTGAACTCAGGCTTAGTTCCAAGCACCTTTACCCACTGAGCCATCTCACCACTCCTAAGAGCCATTGAATTTCTAATAGATGTAACAGCTATTGCTATAGAGCAGGGCCTCAAGTAAATAACGTAAAATCAAATACCTATCTACTAAAAATCATTAGGAAATTTATTTTAAAATAGCTTATATTTTAAATAAATTAAATCTAAACAAATAAATGTTACCTATTTTAAAATAATTTAAATTATTTTAAAATGATTTAAGAATAACCACTGATAGATAGCTCAGTGGTTAAGCACCGGCTGCTCTCCCGAAGCTCAATTCCCAGCACCCACCAGGCAGCTCACAATGGCCTTTAACTCTGGTTCTAGGGGATCTATGGCCCTCTTCTTGCCTTCTGGAGTACCAAGCATGAACTGTGGTGCACAGACATACATGCAGACAAAACTACACATAAAATAATAAAGAAATTAAAGTTCTTTAGTTCACATATAATTTTGCCATTTATTAGAGTTGAGAGCAAATTTGCATACTAATGAGATGTCTGCGCTTATTTATTTTTACATAAAGAATGAAATCTTGGCTGAATATTTGATGTTGTATGACAGAGCATCTTCAGTGTTTTTCTGTGTTGACTGACAGTGTGCTTTTGTAAACATCAGTGCTGACAAGGCCACTTCAAATAAACATATACTATGAAATGGCAGGAATGCATTTAGGGACATTTTAGAAATTATTGGAAATTCTAGCCTAATTCCCAAACTGCAATTTAAAATCAAATATTCTAAGACACTACAATTCAAAGATGGGCCAATGCAATAGTAACGTGCTAAGGAATGTCATTCAGGAAAACATTGAAAGCCTTTGTTTTCTGTAATTAAAGCATCATGTTTCTTTAAAACAGAAATGTCTGTGCAATAGAAACTCTGCAATTGATCATGTGAAGAAGTCTTAGATACTGAAGCATTCAGGGCAGCAAGCAGGGCAGTGTTCCTTGTGGCTCACCACTGTGGCAGCATGTGTGATGCCAAGTGCATGTGTTGTGTTCAGAACCCAGGCTGCAGTGAGGTCACGTGATGTAACAGACAATGGCTGCCAGAGATGCCTCAAATAGGCTCCTCAAATACATTTGATTTAACTCGGGGTCATTATATATTCAGAAACCTTTCACTCTTCTTTAAATACTCTATGATGTCTGGCCCCCTTCTGTTTAAGAAGCTGGGCTCTAGATGGAGGCGGACTGCAGTCAACAGTGCAGAGATAAAAATCAAATGGTCACCTTAGCTCTGTCCTCATCAGCCATGAGATTGCTGCCTCTGGCAAATTCTGCAACATCTGGTACCATGGTCATACCAAGAGGATTTGTGATTTTTGTTTATTGTTTCTCTCTCTCTCTCTCTCTCTCTCTCTCTCTCTCTCTCTCTCTCTCTCTCTCCTCTTTCTGTCTACCTGTCTACCTCTATCTCTCTCTATTTCTCTCTCCCTCACGTTTGTGTGTGTGTGATATGGAGGTCAGAGGTCACTTTGGGGGTCATTGCCTAGGTTCTATCTACCTTCTCTGAAACAGAGTCTCTGAATTCAATGATTCTAAGACTAAGCTAGTCAGTGAGCCCCAAGGCTTCTCTACTACCACAGTATTAGGATTACAGGTACATTGGGGTTACTAGATACCACACTTAGTGTTCTTTAAAGGAGTTCTGGGTATTGTACTCAGATCCTCATATTGTGCAAGGCAGGCACTCTGCCAACTAAGCTATCTCCCTAGGATTGAAAATATTTCATTGCTCTCAAGTCAGCTGGTACCACTCCATAAAAGATGAATTTTTCTAGCAACATTCCCAGACTATGAGTCCACTGTTACTCTGTAGAGCCACTGAGTCTGACTTCCCAAAGCTTCCCCTGTACATTTTGATGGCAATCTATGTTTGATTTTTATCTAACACTCTAATGACTCCCTCCACCCATCTCCTCTCACACTAACTCCAAACATTATCACTGACTTGATTTAGCCATTAAGACAAGAGCGAACAAAAACTAAAAATCACTTCTGACAGTGTCTATACATGGAGGTCTTTCTCCTCTCTCTTAGACCTCCAAACTCCTCTGATACAATAAGAAAACCAAGCCCGGGTTAGCATTCTACAGAGAAGAAAGACATGGAACTGAATGGTGTCAGCTGAGCATTTCAACTGACCATTGAGCCTCGGCAGATCCCACAGCATGAGTTAACTGAGTCAAGACAGAAGTAACCACCTCAGAACTAACCCAGATAAATTGCTCTGCCAACCCCCAGGCTTGTGAGCTAAATAAATGGCTATGAGTTAGGTCACTAACTATCCAGGTGAATTCTTTTTTTTTTTTTTTTTTTTTTTTTTTGATTTTTCGAGACAGGGTTTCTCTGTGTAGCCCTGGCTGTCCTGGAACTCACTTTGTAGACCAGGCTGGCCTCGAACTCAGAAATCCTCCTGCCTCTGCCTCCCAAGTGCTGGGATTAAAGGCGTGCGCCACCACCGCCCGGCTCCAGGTGAATTCTTAAAGGCAACATACACAGCCATTCACAAAGAAGTAAAAGGTAATTTATGCTCATAGGATGAATGTTGAGTGTTAAGAGTCTCTATAAAGTAAAGCCACAGACCTTAAGTAACAGTATATGGACCCTTTAGGGAGTATAACATCCAAGGGTTTGGTTATCCATTCTCATGATAATTTGAAGATTGTTACAAAGCCCACTTGGTCTTAATATCTTGCTCTCCACTGAACCATGGTGTTGAATTCCTACCTACAGCAAACCACAGACATTTCCCAGCTGTGTCAGAACATGAGAATTCTGTATTGAGACACTGAGACCCAGTTTCAGCTTTCATGGGTCCTGAAGATAACTGACCCTCTTTCACAGGATTGTTGGAAAGATTAAAACCAAGCACAAGCACGAAGTAAGTGGAAATACTCAAAAATATGAGCTTGACTTACTAGTTTGGAAGTTAGTCCAATAGCTAACTACCATGTATTATGTAACCTGTGGAAGGTTTTAGAAATGCTTCCATGTATGCAGCCCCATTGCATCTTCTGAGTGTCACTGAAGTGGCTGCCATGTAGTTTTAGAAGTGAGAAAGCTGAGACACAAAGAAACAACTTTCCTGGTGTCAGACAGCTGGGAAGTAGCAGCTGCTGAAGCAACTGTCACATTGTTCCCATCACATCTATACTATGGTAGTTTCCTTTCTGCTGCTGTCATAAAGTACCCAGACAAAAAGTAACTTGGGAAGAAAGAATTGATTTTTGCTTCCAAGTCCACAGCGCTAGAGTCCATCATGGCAGGGGAGCCATGGCAACAGGCAGGGAAGGCACGGCAGCAGGAACAGGAAGCTGACAGATCACATTTAGTCAGTGCACAGGAAGGAGAAGGGAGAAGGGAGTGGAGAGGGGAGAGGAGAGGGGGAAGAGGGGAGAGAGGAGGAGAGAGGAGGAGAAAGGGAAGAGGGGAGGAGAGAGGAAGAGGGGAGAGACTGGAAGTTGATGGATCACATTTCATCAGTGCACAGGAAGGAACAAGAGAGTGAGAGGAAGAGTGAGAGGGAGAGTGAGAGGGAGAGGGGGAGGGAGAGGGGGAGGGGAGGGGGACGGGGAGGGAGAGAAAGAGACAGAGAGACAGAGACAGAGACAGAGAACAGGAAGTAGGTCCAAGTAATAAACTTACACCCTGGAGCTGGTGAACTAACTGCAGTAAGAGTCCACCTCCTACAGGTTCCACAACCTCCCCAAACAGTATCGCCAGCTGGAGACCATGTGTTCAAATATATGACCATTAAATATGAAATATATTTTAACCAGACCACCATGATTTCTTGAATGGTGATTAACAGCAAAGTCCAATTTAGGGTGCTGAGGGTTAAAGACCCACTCTTGAGAGGAGGAATTATAAAGGGCTTGTCTGTTTTTAAATGTGGTCCTGTTTTGCATTTTAATAGTTGGCCCGAATTGAATCTATTCAGGGCAGTCAGCCTAAAGTGTTAGCTCCAGAATCCTCTCCTACCATAAATTACAAAACAAAACCCTTGTCATTTTACCCCACTTCCCAAACTACCTGCATTTCTTAGATTTTCTTCCAGGCATGCAAAGGTGAGCTCTAGAGTCAGACACATCTGATGGGATCACAGCTCAACCAACACCTACTCACTATGTGAACTTGGACAACACAAGAGCCCTCTAACTCCTTGTTTATTCATCTGTAAAAAGTGGGAAATGATACATTTCACAGTATTTTTCATAGATTTGGCATCTCATGTTATCTTGTGGTGTATTTGATTCACAGTTGGGCTTCCATTGCCTCTTTCTCTGCACGTTTACATGCACTGTATTTAATTCTATACTTCCTTGGGCTCCTTACTCGATTATGTCATCCTTGAGATGGGAGACTGCATTCCTAGCACCCCACCACCAGCATTTGTATGTATCCTGTGTGTTTGATGAAATCAATTTGGTCCAGCTGTGCATCCTTAGGCTTTTAAGTTCCCCAACAGGGACTTCTGATTGTTCAGCCATTCTTCACCCTTTCATCCACTGGACCACATCGAGATTTTGCAAAGACCTTTCCTTACTGTTTTCCAATGGCATTCTGTTCTCAAGTAAATTGAAAAAGGGAACCTGAACAGGAAGAGGATTGCCTGCAGAGATGCTCTTGCTGAAGAAAGGGGCTGAGAAATGCTGGATTTTAGTCCTTTACCACTTAAAAAGCTTCTGGGGGCCTCTGACAATACCTTGAGCATTTCACAGTCAGTTGAGTATGCTCTCTTGAATTTAGACTTTTCCTTAAAGGCCAGACCCCAGATTTTCCATCCCTATCCTCACCCCCAGGTGAAACCAGCTCTAAGCACAAAGCTCTAAAAGCTGAAGGATTATATTTCTAAAAAAAAAAAAAAAAACCGAAACAACAACAACAACAAAAAACCCCAGCACACACCCCTCCCCACCACACACCTACCTCTGATCCCAGAAAATTCTGTAAGAAACAACACTCACTTCAAAGCCCTAAAGAATGGTAATGGTGTGGGGGGAGATTGGGAGCTTCTTAACTTCAAATCCCTTAAACTGTTCTCTCCATATGGAATATGGAAGATAGTTGACTCCTGTTAGGTAATGAACCAAAAGTCTCACATGAGCCAACTAGAGATTTAGGTACTGTCAGGAATTAGGTTTGTAACAGTGGAGACCCAAGAGCTACAGGACATTTTTTAAATGTAATAGCAGGGGCTAGAGAGATGGCTTAGCAGTTAAGGACAGACACTGCCCTTGAAGAAGACACAAGTTTGATTTCCAGCACTGGTGGGTGTCAGTTAGGCAGCTTACAACTTCCTATAACTCTGGTTCTAGGGGATCTGAGGCCTCTGCTAGCCTTTGTAGACACCTGCACTCATGTGCACATATCCACACACAGACACACAAAGACGCACATAATTAAAAAGAACATAAGTCTGTATTTTAAATCTAAGTAGCAATGCTTGGGCTGAGACCGGAGCCCCCTCTGGAAATGAAAAGATGGCAGTTCTGAGAGGACTCCAGCTTGTCAGGACTCTGATTGGTAGATATATATGTCACTGTTGAATAAGCAAATTATGGCTGCATAAAATGATTGTTTCCTGCATAAAACCTTTCTTAAATTTGGCCTTTGCTGGGAAATCCCAGTAGGAAATGTTTATCACAAGCTCACCATGTGCCAGGTGAAATGCATTCATATTTCGTCAAGAATGTGAAGTGAGCTTTGCTATCTACACAGATAAGGAAGATGAGGCAGGGGGCCTGGCTTCTTTCTTCAGCATCTAACAGCAAGCAGAAGCCATGGCAGGGATGTACATGGTGCCTTCCTTACTCTTGTTTCGCCTCTCTCCCTTCCCGGATCGTTCCATGAAGCAGTTTTCTGCCTCAATGCCGAACCATCCTATGAACTCTTTAAAGAAGTAATGAGCTTCTTAATTCTTATGCTCGTTAGTTTTTTTGTTTTTGTTTTCGTCAACTTGACACAAACTGAAGTCACCTGAAAAGAGGAACCTTTAGCTGAGGCGTTGCCTCCATTAGATTGGCCTGTGGACATGTCTATGGGGATGTTACCTTAATTGCTAGTTGATTCAGGAGGGCACAGTCCACCATAGCAGGTGTCCTGCCTAGGCAGATGAGCCTGGTACACACAAGAAAAGAAGCTGAGCAAGCCAGAGAGTGCCAACCTGTAAGCAGCACCCACCTGGTCTCAGTATCAGATCCAGCATCTAGGTTCTGTCAGATAAGGACTGATGGAGGTGACATGGAAATACAAGAGAGTAGACAGACATCTCCAGAAACAGAATCATCCTTCAGTCAGAATGTCTAATGGGCCACAGTCTCTGTGAAAGTGATCTTTGCCCATGTTATGCGGGGGTCTTGAATTTTATAGGACAGAAAAGGGAGATAAAGAGTCCTTCTGCAGGTCAGTCCCCTCCGGTCTGCTGGTGGATATCAGTGAGTTTAGTGTGTGACTCTCAGAAGCTTCTAGCACTGTCCCTGCCCAGAGCTTCTCAGTCTACCTGAGGCTTTTAGGTCATTAACCCTTCAGGCTCCCACCTTGAGTTTCTGCCTTGGCTTCCCGTGATAATGGACTGTAAAGTGTAAGATGAAATAAATCCCTTCTTCCTCCAGTTGCTTTTGGTTGTGGTGTTTATCACAGCGACAGAAAGAAAACTAGAACAATCCTTTTTCTGGTGATTGTCACAGGATATAGAAACCACGTGAAGAGTATTAATTACAATGAAGAGTGTGTGTGTGTGTGTGTGTGTGTGTGTGTGTGTGTGAACAGTAATAACAAAAAGGGGGCTCTCAATTAGATAGGTAGTGAAGGGGTCATGGGAGAAGTTGGAGGGATGAAAGGGAAGGGGACAGGCGATGTGATTATATTCTAATTAAAATTTTGAAAATGCAGATGGGGCCTGGATTGATAGCTTCTGGTTCAGTAGGGCCTTGAGAGAAGGCAGGAAATCTGCATTTAACTAGGACCAAGCCTTAACTGGTACCAGAGGACTTCAGTGACTGCCCTGTAAGCATTGTCTCTGGGGTGTAATCAAGGGTCTTCTCCAAAGGGCCTTGGGTGTCACTTTCATCTTGCTGTCTACAAAGTTTCCAAACAAGAGTTGTGCCTTCCAGTTAATAAGGATGGAATGTGGCTGGTATAGAGGGCAATCCTAAATTTGTTCCGGTCCTAGATCACCCCTGCCGGGAAGATGTCGCTAATCCTCAAGGCAAGCTGTCCCAAGCCAGGGCTTGAATAAGAAGAGAAAGAAAGGGCAGCCCTGTCTGCTCTCTTTGAAACATAAAAGGTAAAGGCTGCAGGAGAAGGCTGGAGGTGACAGATGTAAGAAGTTTATTATATATCGCAGAGATCCAGATTAGGAAAAGCTTTCTAAATCCAGTTTTTCTGCTTAAAGCAGAAAGCAAATAAGTCCATCCTGGCTTGGCGCCCGTCTCACAGAGCTCGCTGACAGGTCCTCTGTCCTCCAGAGGCTGTTTGGGGACCCTACTGTGGGGCCAAGGAGGCAGGTTTTGAGGGTATGGTCACTTACCCCATCTTTCACACTTAAAAGCAACGTGATAGGGTGAAGCGGGGTAGGAAGATACTTCCTTTGCAGAGGTGAGTTTCAGAGTGACTGGGAGACTAGGGAATCAGTATAGGATGGGGTGCGGGGGGCAGCACAGAGGATAAAAGTGACCCCATTTGTGACCCCAAAATCTAACAAATGACATCCATACCCCGTCTTTTTAACATTTTCCTTGTGTATAACATTAGATTGCACATCAGATTAAATGGCACTCTCACTTACAAATGCCTTCTTTAAGTTCCACTTCCGAGATGCGTACATAGATCACGAAGCTATCTGCCTGGTTGGTTCCATAGCTCTTTCCCTAAACCTGAGGCGGGAAAGTCCAGCGTCCTTCTGGAATGATGCTAAGCATGGAGAGTACAAGAAAACTCTTCTCTCAGATGCTAACCACTGTGAAAGGCAGGCAGTCTCGATGAGAGACCGAGACAGGACAGTGTGCAGGGTCTGGTGGGAATCTATGAAGTGATGAGTCCGGGAGGAGGACTAAGCCCCGGTTCAAGGCAGCTCCCTGAGTTCCGTGCCTCTATTTTATCCAGCTTCCCCACACAGTGATGTTTCTGTCACAGAATCCATACTTCCAGTGCCAGAGTTCTGATGTTTTCTGTCTATATTTCCTCAAACAAACAAAAACCTCAATCCTCTCTGTCTCATCAGAAGCTTCCTCCTGCCCAATGGACCAGGTGTCTCTCTCCGCCATTACCTTCGGGCTGACTTCTCACGTCTGCGATCAGAATGACTTCTACACCAGGGATTTTCTCCCCACCCTGAGTGCTTCCTGTTGCCCAGAGCCCTCTTGTTTCTGTGACCAAATATTTGGCAATAAACAACTTAAGAGCGAAAGTATTTACTTTGGCTCAGAGTTGGGGGTAATTGCATCACTGTGGGAAGTCATGGTAGGAGGCTGCTGGCCACATTTCATCCGCAGTCAGGAAGGAGAGAGTTATGAGACCGCTGGTGCTGGTACTCAGCTCATGCTTTTCTTGTTTTTATTCAGTTCTGCCCACACACACACCCCCCACCCCCATCACACACACCCCCCCCCTCCCAGATCATGGAATGATGCCACCCACAGTCAGGGTGAATCAGTCCACTTCAATTAACCTAATCTACAAACTCCCCAAGAGGCACGCTCTGAGGCTTGTTTCCACAATGATTTTAAATTCCATTAAGATTAACCATCATAAAAGGCCACCAACTAGAAACAGGAGTTCTGATTCAAACTTTAACTAATTAAAATTTAATTTAATTAAAAATTCATGTCTTCAGTTATATTAGTCATATTTCAAGTACTAAGTGCCCCCGGTGGCTAGTGACTAGTCTTTTGGACAGGACAGATACAGTACTTTGGTGAAAAAGTTTCATCTCCGAGATTCCCATTAGACACCTCCATCTTGGAGAGATGAAATTGATGCTACAAATCTCTCCTACAAGACAGGAGTGAATAGTGCTCAGAAAACCATGAAGGGGTTGGCCATGCCATTGCCACTACCAAACTGATGTTTTTCCTATACCAATTAAATCTAATTTCTAGAAAGATCTAATTTGAAAAAGAGCTACAATTTGTAGGAGGAAAAAGAAATCACAGCAAAAGGTATTCACAGTTAATTCCTACAGTGCCAGGGTAAAATTCTGTCATTGAAGTGGATTTTATCCAAGGCCAGACCAATATTGGGAAAAATAAGAGTTTCTACTTTTTCATAAGACAAAATTGTTCATGACTCCAAAATAAAACTGTAAGAGTCAAAAAATATTTTTCTTCTTATTAATGAAATCGAAGCAAAGCTGAAAAGGTCCTAAAATTCACAGGTCATGAATACAGAGGTGGAGTGGATTGCTCTGTGGAGAAGCCCATGGGAGAAAAGTACAACAGTTCACTTCACACATGGACACACACACAGCTTGTACACTGTAATTCTTGGTGGAATCTGCTGGCTTAATCCATTAAAATGATACTCTTAGTTACAAAATTGTTCACTCATAAAACAAGCCAATCGCAAAGCAATAACGAGATAATTCTAGAGATCTATGCTTTGAAAGAGGAGAACCAGGCTGGGAAAATGGAGACCAACCATTCTCCTTGGAATAGATTATATTCAGGAAATGACACATCATTATGCTTCCTTGTACCATTTATTTCATTGTGTGTGTGTGTGTGTGTGTGTGTGTGAATCTGTGGGAGCACAGAGCACCCATGATGCATGTGTGAAGGCCAGAAGACGATGTGAGGAAGTTGGTGCCCACCATGGGAGCCTCAGGATCAAACTCAAGTTGTTGATGCTTCAGAGTTGCCATGCTTCTCTGTAAGCATCTTTTCCCACTGAGTGGAAGACAGCTGCCTTTGAGTTACCTAGAGATCTGCAAGAAACCCCAAGAAGGTCGCTGGTTTGCCAGGATAGACTTGGTGTATGGTTTCTTGGGTCGGCCATGATGCTGTATCTGCAGTGAACAGACATTTGTTCATATCTTCCCACGAGAAGCTGCATATCAGTGAGATAATTATTGGAAGGGTAAACAAAATGGTGCCCAAGGATGAAGCAACTTTTGGGTATCAGATGGTTTGTGAACAAATGTCTCATTATAGTCCAGATTGTACCCAGAAATTACAGACTGGTGTATCAAAATATACGTTCTAGTTACAAGGTAGATCTATGTCTGCCTGAGCCCTCAATATCCTAAATTCTTCCCAAAGAACCCTTATGCAGATTTGCAATTGAGAACAAGAATAGAATTAAAGATTGGAAGATTTTTTTTTTCTATTTTGAAGAGCAATAATTGAACTAAAATAGGATTTTGGTTGACCAAACATTCTATTCTTGACAGTTTAAGAAACACACCAGTTATTAAGCACAGCTTACATTAAGGACTTTTGTAAGCATAATTAATTTTATCTTTATACCCATCTGATACCCAAAAGTTGCTTCATCCTTGGGCACCATTTTGTTTACCCTACCAATAATTATCTCACTGATGTGCAACTTCTCGTGGGAAGATGTGAACAAATGTCTGATCACTCCAGATACAGCATCATGGCAGACCCAAGAAACCATACACCCAAGTCTATCCTGGAAAACATAAGAAATATAAACTCCAAGGATAAAGATGGAATCTTTAGTTTTCCAAGACAGAATGGCTAGACACTAAGGAAGAAGAAGGTATGCCCTGTACACAATAATTCTGTTCATTTTCTAAAATTTGCCTATGTAGCCTTTATGAGTAGGTAAAAAGTTAGCACTACAGAGATATCAAACCACATATAAAATATTACTTAAATTATAATAAACAAAATATATGGCACAGAAAATCAGAGGAAAGACAATTCTTAGTAAAAAAGACTATGTAGAATAAATACATAAATTACAAGATTGAAATAATATTGTTATATTTAATTGTGTCCATGAAATCACCACCACTTTGAAAAAAGCACCAAAATTGAAGTGAGATAAAACATGAAGAGGAAAATAGACAAAGATAAAAATAGTTTCGCTTGCAAAAGTCCTTAATGTAAGCTGTGCTTAGTAACTGGTGTATTTCTTAAACTGTTAAGAATAGAAAAAGATTATTACAAATTTAGGCTGGGATATGTCTAGGTTGGTAGAATACTGGTCTAACTAACATGCACAAAACCCTGAGTTCTTTTGCCAGCATCATAAAAATTTAAGCAAGATTAGACCTGCCTATAATCCTACCACTTGGGAATTGGAGGCAGGAGGATCAGAAGTTCAAGGTCATCTTTGGCTACATAGTGAGTTCAAGACCAGCCTAGGCTACACAAAGCCCTACCACCAAAAGAAAATTGTATGTTTTTTATGAAAATAAAATAATTTTAAAAGTTACACAATTCTGAGAACAAAATAACACAAACCCCACACATATAAGATAAAATCATGGAGACTGAAATCAAATACAAGTAAATTTTCACCATCATCATAATAAACAAACAATATCCTATGACTAATTTAATAACATACTATATCAAATAAGAACTATTGCTAGAAAGCAATGATAGAACACTCTAAACATTGTAGTCATTTCACCAGTGTGCCAAGTTAAAAAACATCATATAATCTTGTCATGAAAGGATAAGTGTATAGTAAATAAAAATTCAGTATTCAACTCTTAATGATATGACTCTGAGAAGTGGAGATAGAGGTCTCTGTCAGACAATACATAATACATATTTATTTTAAACCAAATATCATTCCCACTTAAAGTTCATACCACTAGAGGCAATAAACACTACTGTAGTCAAATCAGATGCAAAACCAATATATTCACAGCTGGTTCTGATGATATACAAACTCCAAGGATAAAACTTTTTATATTCTTTTATTTTCATAAAACAATTCTATACAATTTCGGAGTAGGTTGTCATATAAGCTAGGCTGGCCTTGAACTCACTATATAGCTAAGATGACCTTAAACTTCTGATCGTTCTACCTCCAACTCCCATGTGCTAGGATTACAGGTGTGTGCCACCTTGCCTGGAATTTTATAGTGCTGGAAAATGAACTCAGAGTTTTACATATATATATATATATATATATATATATATATATATAGAGAGAGAGAGAGAGAGAGAGAGAGAGAGAGAGAGAGAGAGCAAGAGACTTACATTACTATTTTTAGAAGTTCATTGAAAAATATTTGAACTGATTTTTTAAAAAAAAATCAATATAATTGCTAAAGATATAGAACATGTCACTGGGGGCAGAAGGAAACCACTCCTGATAGAATGAGAAATACAAACCGCTAAGACAGAGACTTAATGGGAAACGTGTGACCTAGATTGGGTAAGGTGGGGGTGGGATGCTCAACTTCATTGAGAGACAGGAAGTAAAACTTGACTAAGGGAAACAGTGTGACCCATTATGAAAAGGCTATTTTCAGGATATCAGTTCTTTCCAGCTGATATATGCCTTTAAAGTCATTTAATTTTTTAAAAAAAAAATGAGTGTTTATTTAGATTGAATAGAACTGTAGTAAAGCTAATCTGGAAAATTAATCAAATGAAATAAATTGAAGATATTTTAAAGGAATGTGGGGGTGAAAGAAACAAGCCTTCAAAAAAAAAAACCCAGACTATACAATAAAAATGTCAGTTATTAAAGCAATCTGTTGAAGATGCACAAATCACAGGCTTGATGATAGCAAAACAACTGATAGTAACTACAATAAGTTTGAGAAGGCCAGGCAATGGGCATGTGAGGATTGCTCTGTAGTATGATGGCTTATACTCTGGTTAGATTTATGACTTAGTTATTTGTTGGTGCTGTGACAGAATACCATAGGCTGTGGATACTCAAAACACAAAAGGTTATCTGACAGATGGTTCTTGGGCCTTGGAAGTCCAAAGGAATGGTACTAATCCAGTGAGGGCCTCTGTGCTGTGACAGAAAGTGACATAAGGGCCCTTGTGACATAGGAGATTGAGAGATGACAATTAAGTTAAGCTGATCACTTGTATTAGGAATTAGGCTATAACAGTATCCATGGAGGCAGACTCTTCATGACCTTATCAGCTCCTAAAGCTACCACGTCACAATCTTTATAATACTACCCTGGAAATGTGATGGTGTACCTTGACTGTCAGCTCGGACAGGATGACCAGCAGATGAGCAAAGCCTACATTTAGATGTGCCTGGGTCAGGGGAGGGGGGTTGTGTTCTAGAGATTAAATTCACAAACAAACTGCAAATGTGCATTGGCTAATGGGAAGCAGAACACTGGAAGGCAGGGCCTTGCTGAAGGATGTGTGTCACTAGAGTGCATGTCTTCCATGAGATGGCTTGTCCTTAGTCCCTTCCCATTTCTCTGCTTCCAGTCTGGCATGAAGGGCACAGATCTGCTCCATCATGCTTCTGCCACCATGGTATTCTTCCTCATCTCAGGCCCAGGACCCAGCTGACCCAGGATTGAAATTTCTGAGTCATGGTGTAAAGATACTCCTTCCCTTGGTCCACTTTTCTTATTTCCCCACAGTAGTGAAATCTGAGGCACACAGGTAATTAGATTCCAGCATGAACTTCAGAGAGGGCTTTTAAACCACTGTACTGGAAAACCGTGGAACACTGACATTTCCTTAGTTTGTCTTAGGGAAGCACTGGGAGAGGGTGTTGGGGGAGCTTCCTTCATTGTGTCTTATGGACTCCTCTAAAACAATTTTCAAGCATTCTTTTGAATAAATCTTACCAATAAAAGAATATCGTGATAACTTGTTAAACAGTTCTCATAGCATGAATCAAGATTAAACACTTATGCATTAGCTGACTGTACTGGCTGGTTTTGTGTGTCAACTTGACATAGACTGGAGTTATTACAGAGAAAGGAGCTTCAGTTGGGGAAGTGCCTCCATGAGATCCAGCTATAAGGCATTTTCTCAATTAGTGATCAAGGGGAGAGGGTCCCTTGTGGGTGGTGCCATCCTTGGGCTGGTAACCTTGGGTTCTATAAGAGTAGGCTGAACAAGCCAGAGGAAGCAAGCCTGTAAGGAACATCCCTCCATGGCCTCTGCATCAGATCCTGCTTCCTGACCTGCTTGAGTTCCAGTCCTGACTTCCTCTGGTGATGAACAGCAATGTGGAAGTGTATGATGAATAAACCCTTTCCTCCCCATCTTGCTTCTTGGTCATGATGTTTGTGCAAGAATAGAAACCATAAGACATTGACTAAAAGTTTTTAGATATTTTAAAATATTAAAATTGAAGGAACATGCGATGGCTTAGCAGGTGCTTGCTGCCAAGCTTGACAAACTAAATTCTATCTATGTGGTGGAAAGAGAGTTAATGTTGCAGTGCCCAATTAATCTACTCAATTGATCCTGGCGGCCGTATTGAGGAGGAGAACAAAGACACCTTGCTCGTGAAGGTACAAGACAGAGTATGTAGCAGCCTTATAGGAGCCTCGGAAGAGCGGCCAAGAGGCCTTCCCAACTGGGTCTAGGGCAGCAAAGGTGAAATATAGCTTTTAGTAAGTAATAACTTTGGAAAATAAGAGGGAGGGAGATTAGCCACGTGGAGGTTAGGAAGTGGCCCAGCCATTGAGCTGGTTAAGGCATATTAAGATATAAAGGCTGTGTGTATGCATCTTTCATTCAGGAACCCACAACATTGGGGCAGGGAGTGAGAAATATACTGCACCCACAGCAGCTACCTCTGCCACTGCCACCACTACCGGGATCCATTGACTAGATTAGTTGGGTACTGCAACAGTTAATGCCTTCAAGTTGTTCTCAGACCTCCACTCAGACCTCCCATGGCACTCTGGCACATACACATACACACCACAAACAAATAAAAGTTAAAAACATAATTTAAATGTAAGAATCCATAAGAATACATGATATAGCAAACTAAAATAATGACTTTACAAAGCAAAATATCCATAAATATGACTGGTAATAAAATAAAACATTATATATCTAAATATGCCGTAATATAAAAACAAAAGACTATTAAAGGGTGATAAAGCATTGGAATAATAATTATATTAAAATTAATTGTTTTAAATGGCTAATATATCAATAAACATGTAGATAAAGAAAGCAAACACATTATTCATGTAAAGGAAAATAATACTATTAAAGAACATGAAAGGGGCTAGAGAGACCGCTCAGTGGTTAAGAGTATTTGCTGCTCTTGCAGAGGCCCTGAGTTTGGTTCCCAGGACCCAGGCCAGGCCACTCACAACAACTTATAACTCCAGCTCCAGGAAGTCCAATGCTCTCTTCACTCCCAGCCCAGAACTCCTTGTCCCTGCCCATCACCACGCCTTCCCTGATCCTCCTGCAGGCTCTGCTTTCCAGGATCCCCGCCTGAAACTGCACGGATGGTATAAATACACACACACACACACACACACACACACACACACACACACACACACACCTTTTCAATTTAAAGAAAATTTATAAAAATATACAATTCAATCATAATCAAAGAAATATATAAATCAAACCAGTTTCTGTCAGTCATCTAAAAAGTACTATTTAAAAAATGCCCTTTGTTAACAAATATTTCTAGATTTTTTTTGTTGTTGTTTATAGCAGGGTAGAATATCCTCTATATCGCTAATGACCATAAAATTACTGAAATATATTTGTAAAGCATTGTGGTGGTCTTTATTTAAAGCTATCAAGATGTTTTTAGCCATTAATTATACTTCTGGGAATTTAGCCTAAGAAAATAATCCACAGCCTAGAAGGCTACAGGCAAATGATGCATCTGATTCACCATTGTAATTGCAAAGACATGAAACTTCACACAGAGTAAAAGATAATGTAACAAATGACAATAAATTCACACGAATTAAATAATACACACCAATCACAAGCAGAGTTAGGAAGGCCATGCAAACAAAAATATGTATAACTATAGTTGATTGCAATTGTGAAAAACTAAATGTGGCAAAGTACTGTAAAGATATCAATGCTAAGGTTAATACTATTAATGGAAAGCTGTAGAGTACTCACTGTGTGTCTTTACAGTTACCTATTATCTCTTTATGCATGCATCCCATGGGGAGGGAGTGTGCATCCTCTGGTGGGCATGCATGAGCATAGTACCCATGTGGAAGTCAGACAGCAGCTTGCAGAGCTTAGTTGTCTCCTTCCACCATATTGGTCCCCAGGACTGAATTCAAGTTATCAGGCTTGGAGACAAGTACTTTAACCTATTAAGTCATCTTACCAGCCTGTTTTTTTTTTTAAATAAAAAGATTCAATTATATGTATGTGAGTGTGTATGTGCACATCAGTACAGTGCTGGAGGAGGCCAGAAGAGGGCATCAGATCCCCTGGAACTGGAGTTAGAGGCGGTTTTGGGCTGCTTGACACAGATGGTAAGATGTCAAGGTCCTCTGGAAGAACAGCTTTTTAATAATTAAGCAGTCTCTCTAGTCATGTGACACACAGTTCTTTCTCATATCAAGTCTCTAGGGACTAGAGAAAGGTGTAACGAAGTAGCAGACCAACCAGGGCAAATGACAGTTTCCCTGGAGGACACTTCCAGTAACACCCTTTACTTGGTCAAGCACAGATACCTTGACAACCAGGGTTTCCAGGAAATGCCCCAAGCTGGTGAAGTCAAGGTCACAGCAAATTCCAGGGCTGATTGTCCTAATAATCTCATCACTGTTGAGTGTTATGTTACCCTGAAAAATCATGTATTTCCTTCAGAATCATGTTCTCACCTAAACGACTACAGAGACAGATCTAATAAGAACAAATAACGGATTGTAACTTAGCCCTTACAATTGTGACCAGTGTTCAGCAGAATTGATCAGGAATGATGTTTCTTTATTCATTGGTTTGGTTTGTTTTAAGAGTGATCTCATATAGTCCAAGCTGGCTTTGAACTCATTATGTAACAAAGCCTGACCATGGACTCCCAATCCCCTTGCCTCCACTCCCCCTTCCCCCCAAGAATTGGGAGCTCAGGTCTGTGCCACCACATCTACCTTAGAGATAATGCATTTTATTGGCAAGCTATAATCCTTGGACCTAATAGTCCATATCAAGGAGTGCTTGCTGCTTAGATTTTTATTGTCTTACAAATCAACCTAAGGTGGCATTGAGACCACCTATGATCACATTTAAAGTAATTCATCATTCCTGTGTTAACAGGAGCAGCAGGACTTGTCTTGATGACTTAACAATAATGTAGTCAGCCCTAACAATTTCAGTGACTCATTTAGCCATTTCTAAAGCTACATGATTCAAACCAGGATGACTCTCTGCCATCAGAGACTGCCTATAACTCCAAAACAATGAGATACAACTCACAACTCAACTCAGACACAATGTATCACAGTCTTGCTTCATTTCCTTTCTCATCTTGTTGAATTTCCCACTGCATATGCACAACCAGGCTGACTTGTTACCAGTGTTGGACATCAACTGCTTTGAGAAAATACAGAGCAGTTGGAGCAAGGATCAGAGATTCATAGCATTTCTGTATGAAGGTAGTGTGCTAGATGACAACTCCTTCGGTCTGTATTGGGCATGATACTGAAACCATCCTTCCCTGCTCCAGCCTGCTGAAGGAGGGGGCAGGGATGCCCAGCTGTCACATGGGAGAAGCATCACAGCAGTAACATCTGTCTTTCTAAGTGTCCCAGTGCCAGGAATTTGAGATATAGGGTGTGTTTTGTGTTCCTTATGCAGTGGCTAAAGAATTTGTGCTGGATTCAGAGCACCAGTGAAACAAACGTGACATATTTTAAGCGTGTCAATGGAGGAAGAGCCTATTCTTAGTCTCTAGAAAAATGGAAACTGGGTCACGGCTTTTATCCAAAATTGTCTTCTACCTTCTGTAATTTGAATTAACACGGTTAGCAGGCTTGTAGAGTTAGTCCATCTTCCAACAGTTTTTGATGCACCTCTGAAGAAACGCTGGGTGCTGTCAGTGGAAGAGCAATTACCCAAGAGCTCTGCTGCTGGGATGGCTGTGACTGCGAACCCAGCAGAATCTAGAATCACCATGGAAGCAAACCTCTGTTTATGAGGGATTTTCTAGATTGGGTTAACCAAGGTAGGGAGGCTCACTCTAAAATATGGGCAGCTTCATTTCACAGACTAGGGTCCAACACTGAGCAAAAATGAGAGCTCAGTCTGAGCACATTCCTCTCTCTCTCTCTGCTTCCTGATTGCAGACACAATGTGAGCAGTGGCTTTGTGCTGCTGATGCCGTGCTGGACTGTTTTCTCCAACTATATCCAACTATATAAGCCAAGACAAAATCCTTCTTTGTAAATCATTTTTGTCAGGGATTTTGTGATGGCAACAAGAAATTTAACCAATAACAACTGATAAAAGTTTTTTCCCCCTCAGTTATGTTATGAATAAGCTAATGAACAAAAGTATATATACTGGCCATATATATCTATATTTCTAAAACACAGTCAAGCCAGCAGGGTGGCTAGAACTTGGGAGATGAAGGCAGGATGGTGAGAAACTCAAGGTCATCCTTGGCTTTGTTTGGCATTTGAGGACACTGCCCAGGACACAAAAGACACTGCCTCAAAATACCAAAGGTGAAAGCTGTACTTAAGAGCTACAGGCAGGGGGCTGGAGAGATGGCTCAGCGGTTAAGAGTACTGACTGCTCTTCCAGAGGTCCTGAGTTCAATTCCCAGCAACCACATGGTGGCTCACAACCATCCATAATGAGATCTGACGCCCTCTTCTGGGGTGTCTGAAGACAGCTACAGTGTACTTACATATAATAAATAAATAAATCTTTAAAAAAAAAAAAGAGCTACAGGCAATCACTGGCTGGAGAGAAACTGTTTTCTTTCATCTCAAGAGGAGAGCCCAAAGCACATGTACGTATGAGTGAGTGAGTGTGAGTGTGTGTGTGTGTGTGTGTGTGTGTGTGTTAAAAATAATTGAAGATGTCACGAATTCGATAGAGAGTGGGGAGGAAACAGAAGAAACTGGAAGGAGAGAGGGAAAGGCAGAAATGATATAAAGACAGTACTCATGTATAAAATTCTCAAAAAATTTTAAAATTTCATTAAAATAAATCAAAGTAGAGAGACTACCCAAATTAGCCTAATTCAATTACGGGTCACCTTAAAATGAGAATATTATGTGCATAATGACAGAAAAAGAAGCTATAAAATGATGAGGGCTGGAGAGATGGGGTAGCAATTAAGAGCACATGCTGCTCTGTAAGAGTCCATTGGAAGACTCCCACTCTATAAGGCCACAGAGACCGGAATCGCTGCAATCTGAAAGAGGTTTATTGTTCCAACATACGTTGGGGTTCCCCAGCACACAGGCAGGAGGAGACCCCGAGTTCACAAAGCATACCCTTTTTATAAACATTTTGGTGGGGAGTTCAGCGGTCGCCTGAGTTGGACAACTGCAATTGGTTACCCTGAGCAACATTTAAAATTATTGGTCAACTCGAATGGGGAGGTTGTCTCTGCCATTTGGCCCTGTCCTGCCCACCTTGTGGTATTTGTGGTATTTCCTGGCATTGTCTTTTTTTGTTGAGTCACTTCCCTCTCTGTCCTCACCCTAGGCAGGATGGTTCTCTATTTAGGCCATTTCCTTATCTATCCTCCCCCAGGCAGTCCTGGGTGGAATGGATAGTTCCAGTATGGCTGTTAGCCCACATCCTTGGTCATGGGGAGCTGGCCTGCTGTTTCTGACAGGGTTCTCACAGCTCTTGCAGAAGACTCAAGTTTGGTTCCCAGCACCCATGTGTATTTGGCTTACCACCATCTGGAACACCAAGCCCCAGGAGACCTAATACCTGTGGCCTCTACAGATGCTGTTGCCCACATGCACATACTCCCCCCCCCAATAAATACGTGTAATTGAAATTAGTAAGCTATTTTAAAAAATGATGACATCAGAGAGATAAGAAGCACAGCCAGAATTATATAGTTTTAGTTGCAAGAATTATGACATTGTCCAACTGAAGCTAGAGAGTGCCATGTGAGAAGGGCACAGGCAGCCCTGGGGAGAGCACGGCACTAGCTGCAGGAGGGGACCACCCATCTTCAACAACAACAAGCTGCACTTGGCAAAGGACCTCAGCCCTCAAAGAGAAAAAGAAGTGTCACCTGGCAAGTTGTGGGATTCTGGCCTAGAGCCACCTTAAGCAACGAACCCAGAGACAGCAGCTGGACTTCTGACCCACAGAAAGGAGCGTTCCTGCTGTTTCAAGCCAATAAATTAGTAAGTTTTTTGCAGAGCAACAGAAAACTAACACAGGAATAAAACACCCAAATACATGCAAAGGTTAATAAGACACACTGAAAAAATATAGCAGATTAAAAATGGCTACCCAGCTTTAAACATATTAAGACCCTACTGAATAAAGACTATAGTAAGCATAACATGTATTTTACTTAATTTTTAGCTGGGATTTAACAATCTCAGGTGTTTTCATTAGACCACAACTAAGTTTGTTATCAAAACTACCTCTACCTGTGGTAGCTAAAGTTCTTGCCTGTTTGATTTACTCATTAAAAAACGGGGGTTGGGGGGGTGGAGAAGAAGCAAGCTGAAACCCTTCACTTTGGAAAGAGATTTATCAATTTATTTGTATGCTTTTTAATTGATTAAATTATTTACTTACTTTACAACCTAATTGCAGCTTCCCTTCCCTATTCTTTTCTCAGACCCTCCCTCTCAATCCTCCTCCCCCATCCTCCTCTGCTTCCCTTCTCCTCAGAAAAGGTTTGGACATTAACCAGCCTTGGCATATCAAGTTACAATAAGACTTACTCATCTTCTCCTATTTGAGGCTAGACAAGGCAGCCCAGTTAGGGGAAGCAGGCCCAAAGGTAGGCAATGTAGTCAGAGACAGCCTGCTCCCACTGTAGGAATCCCACATGAAGACAAAGCTACACAACAATATATGTGCAGAGGGCCTAGGTTTGTTCCATGCACATTCTCTGGTTGGCAGTTCTGCCTCTATGAGCCCCTGTGGGCCCAAGTTTGTTGATTCTATGGGTCTTCTTGTGTCCTTAACCCCACTGGTTCCTTCAATTCTTCCTTCCCCTCTTCCATGGGCTTCCCCACGCTCTGCCTAGTGTTTGACTGTGGGTCTGTGCGTCTATTTCCATCAGTTGCTTGGTGCAGCCTCTTATGCTAGCCTCCTGTCTGCAAGTAGAGCAGAGAACCATTAATAGTGTCAAGGATGGGCTCTCTCTCATGGCCTGGGTCTCTAACTGGACCAGTCATTGTTAGTCCCTTCCCTCAAATTCTGCTCTATCTTTACCTGGCACATCTTGTAGGTAGAACAAATTGGGGTCTAAGGTTTTGTGGCTGTGTTGGTCTCCCATTGGAAGTCTTGCCTTGTTACAGGAGATGGCTGGTTTGGGCTCCATAGCCCCCATTGCTAGGAGTCTTAGCTAGGGTTGCTCTCATAGATATCCTAAGATTCTAGCTGCTCCCTGAGACGCCCCTCCCAATCCTCTCTTCCACCATCCTCCCCTCCCCTCATACCCCCTGTTCCCATCCCCACATATGCCCCAATGTTTAATCTATTTCCACTTATCAGTGAGATTCAGGCATCCCCCCTGGGCCCTCCTTATTATTTAGCCTCTTTGGGTCTGTGGCTTGTAGCATGGTTATCTTATACTTTATGGCTAATGTCTACTTATAAGTGAGTACATACATACCACATTTGTTCTTCTGGGTCTGGGTTACCTCATTCAGGATAATCTTTTCTAGTTCCATCCATTTGCCTGACAATTTCACAATGTCTTGTTTTTTAAAGGCTGAGTAATACTTCACTGTGTAAATGTACTACATTTTCTCTATCAATTCTTCACATGAGGGACATAGAGGTTTGTTTCCAGTTTCTGGCTATTACAAATAAAACTGCTGTGAACATGTTTGAGCAAGTATCCTTGTGGTATTGTGGAGTTTCTTTTGGGTATGTGCCCAGGAGTGCTACAGCTGGGTCTTGAGGTAGATCTATCCCCAGTTTTCTGAGAAACCACTACATTAATTTCCAAAGTGGTTGTACAAGTTTGCAATCCCACCAGCAATGGAGAAGGTGTGCCCCTTGCTCCACATCCTCACCAGCATGAGTTGTTACTTGAGTTTTTTATTTTAGACATTCTGTTGGGTGTAAGATGGAAGTTCAGAGTTGTTTTGATTTGCATTTCCCTGGTGACTAAGGATGTTAAACATTTCAAGTACTTCTTGGCCATTAGAGAGTCCTCTGTCAAGAATTCTCTGCTTATATTTGTACCTCATCTTTTAATTGGATTATTTAGTTTGTTGAGTTCTTTATATATTTTGGATGCTAGCCCTTTTTAAGCTGTGGAGTTGATGAAATATCATTTTGTCCTTTTGACAGTGTTCTTTTCTTACTGAAGGTTTTTAGTTTCATGAGGTCTCTTTTTTTAATTGTTGTTGTTAGTATCTGAGATGTTGATGTTCTGTTCAGGAAGTTGTCTCCTGTGCCAATTTGGTCAAGGCTATTCCCCACTTTCTCTTCTATTAAATTTAGCCCATCCAGTTTTATGTTGAGGTCTTTGATCCACTTGGACTTGAGTTTTGTGTGAGGTGGTAGATATAGATCTATTTGCATTCTTCTATGTGCAGACATCCAGTTAGACCAGTGCCATATGTTAAAGATGTTTTCTTTTCTCTATTGTATAGTATTGGTTTCTTTTTCAAGTCAAGTGCCCATAGGTATGTATATTTACTTCAGGTTTTTATTACTATTGCTATGTAATACAGCTTGAAATCAGGGATGGTGGTACCGCCAGAAGTTTTCTTATTGTACAGGATCATTTTAGCTATCCTAGGTTTTTTTTTTTTTTTTTTTTTTTTTGCTTTTCCATATGAAGCTGAGAATTGTTCTTTTAAGGTCTATAAAGAATTGTGTTGGAATTTTGATGGGAATTGCATTGAATCTGTAGATTGCTTTTGACAGGATGGCCATTTTTACTATGTTAATCCTACCAATCCATGAGCATGGGAGAGCTGTCCACCTTGAGACTTCTTCAATTTCTTTCTTCAGAGATTTGAAGTTCTTGTCATACAGATCTTTCACTTGCTTGCTTAGAATTTCACCAAGATATTTTATATTATTTGTGGCTATTGTGAAGGGTGTTGTTTCCCTAACTTCTTTTTCAGTCCATTTATAATTTGTATGTAGGAGGGCTACTGATTTTTTTCTTTTAGTTAATTCTTTATCTAGTCACTTTGCTAAAGGTTTTTATCAGCTGTAGGAGTTCTCTTATAGAGTTTTTGGGGTCATTAATACCATATCATCCAGGAATAGTGATACTTTGACTTCCTTTCCAAATGTGTATCCCCTTGATCTCCTTTAGTTGTCCTATTTTTCTCGCTAAATTTTCAAGTACTCTTTGAGTAGATACAGAAAGATTGGACAATCCTGCCTTATCCCTGTTTTAAGTAGAATGGTTTTAAGTTTCTGTCCATTTAATTTGGTGTTGGCTATCAGCTTGCTGTATGTTGTCTTTATTGTGTTCAGGTATGTACCTTGTATCCCATATCTTTCCTAGACTTTTATCATGAAGGGATGTTGAATTTTGTCAAACATATTTTCAGTAGCTAATGAGATGATCATGTGGGTTTTTTGTTGTTGTTGTTCAGTTTGTTTCAGTGAATGACATTGATGGATTTTTGATTGTTGAGCCATCCCTGCATCTCTGGGATAAAGCCTACTTGATCATGGTGGATGATGTTTTTTATGTGTTTTGGGTTTAGTTTGTGAGTATTGTATTGAGTATTTTTACATCAATGTTTTGAGATCAATTGCATCAATGTTTTCAGATCAATGAGATTGGTCTGAAATTCTCTTTCTTGGTCGAGTCTTTGTGTGGTTTAGGTATCAGGGTGATTGTGGCCTCATAAAATGAATTTGGCAGTGCTTCTTCTGTTTCAATTTTGTGGAATAATTTGGGGAATATTGGTATTAGCTCTTCTTTGAAGGTCTGGTAGGATGAATTCTGCACTAAAACCATCTGACCCTAAGTTTTTTTGTTTGTTTGTTTGGAGCCTTTTAATAACGTCTTCTATTTCCTTGGTGGTTATAGGCCTATTTAAATTGTTTGCCAGAACTATTATCCATCAAGAAAATTATCTATTTCACTTAGATTTTCAATTTTATGGAGTACAGGGTTTTGAAGTAAGACCTGATGATTCTTTGGATTTCCCCCATGTCTGTTGTTATGTTCCCCTTTTCATTTCTGATTCTGTTAATTTGGGTACTGACTCTCTGCCTTATAGTTAGTTTGGCTAAGGGTTTGTTTATCTTGTTGATTTTCTCAAAGAACCAACTCTTCAATTCACTGATTCTTTGTATTGTTCTCTTTGTTTCTATTTTATTGATTTTAGTCCTGAGTTTGATTATTTCCTGCTCCTAGAAGTCTCCTACTATTAATGTGTGAGGTTCAAATAGTAGTCTCCTACTATTAATGTGTGAGTTTCAATGTGTGGTTTAAGCTTTAGTAACATTTCTTTTATAAATGTGGGTGTCCTTGCATAGGACATAGATATTCAGAATTGAGATGTTGTCTTGGTGAATTTTTCCTTTGATTAATATGAAGTGTCCTTCTCCATCTCTTTTGATTAATTTTTGTTGGAAATCTATTTTATTAGACAATAGAATGTTTGCTCCAGCTTGCTTCTCAAGTCCATTTGCTTGGAAAAATCTTTTTCTAGCCCTTTACTCTGAGGTTATGTCTATCTTTGATATTGAAGTATTGTTTTTTGTATATAGCAGAATACAGATCCTATTTTTTGTATATAGCAGAATATAGATCCTATTTTTGCATCCATTCTGATAGATTGTGTCTTTTTATTGACGAATTGTGTCCACTGATATTAGAGATATTAAAGACCAATGATTGCCAATTTCTGTTATTTTGATGTTGGAGGTGGTAGTGTAAGTATTCGATTCTCTTCTTTTGGTTTAGCTGGTGTGAAATTATTTATTTCCTATGTTATATTGGGTATAGTTAACTTCCTTGGGTTGGAATTTTCCTTTTAGTATCTTCATTAGAGTTGGATTTGTGGATAGGTATTTTTTAAATTTAATTTTGTCTGGAATATCTTATTTTCTCCATCTATGGTGATTAAAAGTTTTGCTGGGTGTAGTAGTCTTGATTGGCATCCATGGTCTCTTAGAGACTGTGAGAAATCTGCCCAGGCCCTTTGATTTTTAGAGTCTCTGTCGAGAAGTCAGGTGTAACCCTAATAGGTTTGCCTTTATATGCTATGGCCTTATTCCCTTGCAGCTTTGATTTTTTTTCCTTTTCTCTGTACATTAATGTTTTTATTATTATGTGGTGGGGGATTTTCTTTTCTGGTCCAATCTATTTGGTGTTCTGTATGCTTCTTGTACTTTTATAGGCATCTTTTTCTTTATGTTAGGGAATTTTTCTGCTACAATTTTGTTGAAAATATTCTTTGAACCTTAGAGCTAGGGATCTTCTTCTTCTATTCCTACTATCCTTAGGTTTGATCTTTTCATAGTGTCACAGATTTCTTGGTTGTCTTCTGTCAGAAACTTTTTAGATTTAACATTTTCTTTGACCAATGTATCAATTTCTTCTATTATGTCTTCTACACCTGAGATCCTCACTTCCTTCTCTTGTATTCTGTTGGTGATGCTTGCATCTGTAGTTTCTGCTCTCTTCCCTAGGTTATCCATCTCCAGGATTTCTTCAGTTTGTGCTCTCTTTATTGCTTCTATATCCATTTTCACATCTTGAACAATTTTATTCATTTTCTTCACCTGTTTTGTTGTATTTTCCTGTATTTCCTTTAGGGATTTATTCATTTCCTCTTTAAAGGCATCTACCTTTTTCGTAAGATTGGACTTAAGGTCATTTCCTTGTGTTTTAGCTGTGTTAGGGTATCCAGGGCTTGCTTTAGTAGGATAGTTGGGTTCTGTGGGTATCATGTTCCCTGGATCTAATTCATTGCATTCTTGTGCTAGCCTTTAACTACCTGGTTTTCTCTGGTGCCAGCAGTCCTCTGGAAATGCAGACAGAGCTTTGGGCCAGAAAATGGAGTGCAGGGGAGAGGGCACAGAACACAACTTCTGGGTGTGCTCCAGGGGGACCCCCTCTATACTTTCTTAAATCAACTTTTGCTGTATTGGTTTGAAACCATCTTATTAATTGCTTGCATATTTAGAATTGCAGCATATTCTTGGAGAATTGAACTAAGTTGATTTACTTGTGTTTTAAGGAGAGGTCTTGTCCAGGCTGACCTAGAATTTAGTGTGTAATCCAGTATATGACTCAGGTGTAATTTGTAATCTTTTCTGTCTGTGGGTGCTAGGATTGAAATTGTGCCTCACCATGTATAGCTTCTTAAAATTAATTGTCAAAATATATTAATTGGAAAAGTTAGTGGGTGTTATTATTATATTTCATTTGTTTCTATTGATTCTTCCTAGCCATAAGGTTACTTCCTAGTTTGGTTAATATTTGCCTGGTATATCTTTACCTACCCTCGTGTTCAAGTTTTCTATTTAATGATGGTTGAGTATTACACATAAAAGCTAATCAAACCATCTCTCTAGCTTTTTAAAATATCTGTTTTATTTTCAATCATGTGTGTGTGTGCATGAATATGCATGCACATGAGTGTGATATTCTCACAGGTCAGAAGAGAGCACCATATCCCCCAGGAACTAGGACTACAGGTAGTTGTAAGCTGTCATGTGGGCACTGAGAACTGATCCTGGAGCCTCTACCCAGCAGAAAAGCAAGCATAACCACAGAGCCATCTCTCCAGCCTTGATAGCTCCAGTCTTTCAAGAAGAGAATTTAAGTTCATCCTTTATATTTATAACGAATATTTCTATTCAAGGATCTGGCGCTGCAGACCTTGCCTACATCAACCTTCAACTTTCTGTCCACTCTCCTTTCCTGCCTTCTTTTTAAAACACTGAAAAATATAACAGGCCCCTCCTTTTCTTACCCCTACCCTACCCTTCTCTCTGCCCATCCAAACAACCTCTCTCTAAACTAAACTCCCTTATTGACTCTATGTAAAAATCAAGCAGATTTTCTACTTTTTTTTTCTCTTTGTTTTGTTTAGTTTTAGAGACAACAGACATAGAATGTATTGGCTAAATGCTTGATTACTGTTGTGATTTGAATCTGAAGTGTACCCACAGCATCAGTAGGTGTGAACACTTGGGCTCCAGGGGGTGACTGTTTTGTAAGGCTGAAGAACTTTTAGGACATGAGCCCTGGCAGGAAGAGGGTACAAAGGGAAGACCTAAAACACTTCTGGTTCTTTGTTTCTTGTTCCAGGCATGATATGAGGGGCACCACCAGATGCCTCGCTCTCCTGGGGCTTCTCCTACAGCATGCCTTCTTGGTAGGGATGACAGACTGGAATATTTCTGAAACCACTCGCCCAAACATGCTTCCTCTCTTGAGTTGCTTCTGTGATATATCATCTTCATCCCATTGCCTGTTCTATCATAAGTATTTATGAAACACCCTGAGAAAAGCAGAGAAAGGAGGATTTATTCTACCTCACAATTTCAGGCTACAGCCCATCTACACACCAGAGCTTGGGATGGCTGGTTATAGTAAAGACATCCATAGTCCAGATGTGGAACAAGGGAGCTTGCACTCAGCTACTCCACCCACACTTACAGTTCTGGATGCCTGCAGAGGAAATGATCCCATCTATTTCTGGATGGGTGGGCCTTTCCACCTCAATTCATGTGATCAAATACTTCCCTGAACAGCTAAGCCCAAAGGCCAACTTAATGCAGACAACCTCCTGCTAAGACTCCCTGGTGACTCTAGACTGTGTATTCTATCCTGGTGATGGAGAGGTAGCACCTTGTAGCACCTCTGGATTACTTTCTTTACCTAATTTAATACCAGTTTCAAGAGTGTTTTTACTATGATTTGTTGTGCCTTAGGTCATGTACAGCCATGTAATGTAAGTGTGCACATGTATTTGTTATAGCTTTATCTTTGAATGATGGCATGTCTGGATCCACATCTTTAGGGATCCTTGTAGAAGGGAGGAAGGAAAGATTGGCAAATAGAAATAGCATGGGGAAGTCATAGGAAGAGGGAGGCAGGGACTGGACTTGAACTGAGAGATATCAAGGACTATCCTAACTGTCTGAGGTTAGAACAAAGGCCTAGAAAGGATTCACTTATAGAAGGACACCACACTGCTAACAGGCTCATTTCAGAGGCTCCTGGCCTCTGAAACTGTAAGAGAATACCTGACATTTATTTTAAGCCACCTGCTTTGTGACGATTTATTATAGTAGTCCTCAAGACCTAAAGGTTGACATCTGTCGCTTGTTTCTTCTCATGAGACTAAGTCACACTTGCCTGACTCTTCATTTATTTAACAACCTTAGATTTCATCCTAAATACAACTGGGGGCTGAGGCAGAGAGATGGGTCAGCAGGGAAAGGTGCCTGCTGCAAAAGCTAGCAAGCTGTGCTTGACCTTTAGCAGAAGGAGAGAACCAACTCTCACAAATTGTCCTCTGACCCCCACATACGTGTCACAGCACCACCTTCCCAACATACACACACACACACACACACACACAAATAAATAAATAAATAAATGCAACTGGAAGGCTTATACATATATATAAATATAATGTTTTAAAGACACTAGATTCTCTCATGTTTCTCTAAAGGGTATCGATGTTTTTGTTTTAGTAGACAATCAACTTGGCAAGAGCTAAATTATAGTCACTTCTTTATATAAGGAAAGAGCACAGGGAACATTTATTCCTCTCAACCCTGCTCTATGCATCTGTTTTGTCCCATACATGGTTCAGAAACAAGAAGGAAATCTGGGCTGAGTTTGAACACAGAATCCAGAGTTCATCCTGCTTGTTTCCCTGCATGGCTTCTCTGTCATGTCTGTCAGCTCTCTAGTGCCCTTCCCTGATTCCCCATCCCATAGTTCACTTTGAGATTTAGTTGTCATTGAATCATGTGACGCCCTCTGTAGGAGTGACTTACTTCAGGGTTCAGGTCTTACCCAAAAGTTTGTTAATAACTAAAGCCCTTGAGAGTTATTTTGGTTGTTTTGTCTAGTATTTAAGTTTGTATCTTTGTTTTGGTGCTGTGGATGGACTCAGAGGCTCATGAATGCCTAGGCAAGCACCCTACCACTGGGCTATCCTACCAGTGCACTTAGGTTTCATTAATGGGAGGATCTGCTTGTTAACTGTCCAGATATGCCAACTAGGGACTTAGTACTAATGTTTTTTTAAACCTTTAAACTAAGTCTAAAGGTAAAGAACTGGTATTTTAAGATTTAATTTTTAGTTAATTTCAGAGGTGTAGACCTACATTAAGAAGCAATCTAATAAGGACGGAAAGCAGGGCTGGGAAGAGATCCCAGGGGGCAAAGTACTTGCTTTGTAAGATGAAAACCTCAGTCTGATATCAAAATCCCATGTAATAACAAGTTGGGCATGATGACATGCTTGTCATCCCAGAGCTGGGAAGACCAACAAAAGAAACCCTGGGGCTCAATGGCCAGCCAGTCAAGGCTAACCCAGTGAGGGTCAGATTCAGAGAGAGACCTTGTCTCAAAACACAAGACAGATTCATAAGAAATAACACTGCAGGTTTTCCTCTGGCCTCTACATACATCTGCATACATGTGCATGTAAGCCTGAACACAGTGACACCCGTGAACATGAATGCATGCATACACACACACACACACACACACACACACACACACACACACACAGTCACTTACATAAAACTAGGAGACCAAGACAGGCTCACACATGTACTTACATTAATATGTCTCCAGTTTTGGAGTCCAAGTTGTTAAAAGACCCTGACAAATGGTTGAAATCAAAGTAATTTTAATTCCTAGACAAAAATTATGTAAATACTTGATCCTTCTTAGAGACCAGGACTCACTCAAGAGTCTGGTTTCTTCCTTTTAAAATTTATTTGACTGGGGAGTAGTGGCACAGACTTTTATTCTCAGTACTCAGGAGGCAGAGGCAGGTGATATCTGTGAGGTCTAGGTCAGCTTGGTCTATATAGAGAGTTTCAGAACAGCCAGGGCTCCATAATAAGACCTGTTTAAATAAATAATGATAAATAGGTAAATAAATAAAGTCCATTTTCACTTGGTAGTAATTTCCCAAAGTAACAGGAAATACCCATTTATGACTTTAGATTCATGATTTACATTCACAACATCAGTTACAAAACAGAAGTCAACATAAGCATTTTGTAAGCAATATTTATTTATGAATATCAGAAATCTGAACTCACAGCTACCCTACTCAGAATAGCACAAGCATTGTAGTGTTTTGGTGATGTTAACACAGTTAATGTTGCACTTATCAAATGGCTGGCAATAATGACTAGCAGCCATGTGAAATGTCACTTAAAAAATATCACAGAGAGGATCTTTCCCAGATTCCCCTAGAGATGGCTTCATCAACCACTATTTCTTTTGTCACTTAAAAAGGAAAATTGTCAGTCCAGGAAAGCCCCAATTTGAATTGGCTCATCTCAGGCTCCTGCCTTGCATTGGAATTGAAAACATAATTTCCAGCCCTTCTTCACAAATGGAATTGTTGTTATTATTCAGTTTTCCATATGTGAGTAGCCGTCACCTCTGTCAACTTCAGCACATCTCCATTCGTGACTCCAAAACCAGATTCACGGGTCTGAGCACACACTGTGCATCTCAAATGAAAAGATAATTTCTTTCCTGATGTGCCCAGAGCCCAGCTGATAAGAGCCAAGTCTCTGATTTGAATATTTGTTCCTAGCATCTCCTAATAACATATTTATGCATTGGATGTCCTTCACATATGTCAGGCATCTTGAATCCTCCTCAAATATTTCCTGATAGAGAATCCAAGATCTCCATGATAACCTAACGCCAAGAAGATAGACGTCTCTTAGAGCAAGGTCAGACTTCATCCTCTTGTCTTCCCCCATGAAAACTTGCCTCTGGCTGCTCCAGCTTTGCTCAGACTTCTCTCCTTCTCTCTGACTGTGACTGTGACCCTGTCCTTTCTTTTTGTACAACAGTGACCATTTCCCTGCAGCTTTCCCCCAGACCCCGCCCCCCACCCCAAGCACTTAACCCACTAGGAACAGAGAAACAAGAATCAGCATCAGTGTCATCTAAGATGTAAGAAGTAGTAACTTCAGGTCTGGGTAGAGAGGTTGGTATACACATGGCTCTCACAGATCACTACCCAATACTTATTCTAAACATGACCAAGATAAAACAAGTCCCAGAAATAGAAAGATTAATCTCAGATTTGGATATTGTTGAAGGCTAGGTGACTTCCTTTTCAAAGATGGAAGAGATGGAAACAAATTGAGTTTATCTTCATTATAAAGCAGGAAGTTGGGAGGAGACTTGGTTACCTCAAGAATTGAGTTTAGATTTTCCTGGGGATATCCCTGGAAAGGAATGAAGAGAGCTGCCCAGGTGAGCAGAGTGAACACTAAGGGGGTTTCACTCTGAGTGAGCACAAGCCTGGGCCCTTCACGGCATGGGGAGCGTGGATGGCCAGGGAAGCTTTGAGGGTGTGCTTTCTGATGAGATCTTCAGCTCTCAAGTGCATTCCCCTCAACTCCTATAAGCAGTGAGGGTTGGACCAGTAAGTGATGAAGGGAAGGCAGTCACCTTTCAGCCACCCTGCTGGCTGCACTTAAGGGCCAATAATGCATCACCCAGGCTGACCTAGCTCAAGGAATAGTAGAATGCATGCCTAGAATGCATATTGGGCTCAGTTCACAGACCACTTAAAGCACACCCTGAAACCTGAGACCTTTGGAGGTAGAGGCAGAAAGATCAAGGTCATCTCCAGCTCAGACCCAGTCTAAGACAACCTAAGTTACACAGGAGTCTGTCTCAAACAAACAAGCCAAACAAACAAAAACAGTAAGTAAGTAAGAAGTAAATGAGAATGGAGACCAGAGAATGGCACCAGAGGTCAATAGGACAGAAGCCTAGCTGCTCTGAGAGATAGGTGAGGAGGAAGATAGAGATTTCCCTTCCTGGTGCTAGACTTGAAAAGCCAACTTAGACCCTGCTAGCATGTGTCTAGTACAAGACCAGTACAAGAAACAAAGTTGTACTGGATCTAGGTAGGTGGTAGAAAGTCAAACACAGGACTAAAAAACAAAAGTCAGGTGTTGGGGGAGAGGCTATGTGCATTGTACTGCATTCCACTATGTTGGGAGTGCCACAGATTTGGGTGAGTTGGTTCTTACTCTGTTTTCCTATTAGAAGCCTCCGCCTCATAATAGCTGAGAGTATAGATCTATATGCAGTTTCTCAACCAGAAAAAACATCTATAAAAAAAATTATCCTTCAACATTGCAAGATCCCTAACACTAACTTGAGTGTATACAGTGCCTAAGGTCCCCTAGCCACTCTGGAATTATTGAAAGTCATCCAAAAGAACCTTGCAGTGCAATCAGGATGTAGAAAAGTAACCCTTTGGTCTCCTTAAAGACTCCCTGAACCTAGGGCTGGCATAGTAGGGCAAGATTTTCAGAGAACCCACAAGTATTGTATAGAAAATGGGTCCACACTCACTTATCAGCGGGAAGAGAGTTGACATTCACTGGATTTCTACCTCAGACTGCTAAGCATTCTCACATCTGTGTGATTACTTTTTTTTTCATACATAAAAACAAAATGATCTTTACATTTCCTTTAGAAAGCAGACAGTATAGCAAATGGGAGTTCATGTCTGGCAATGGCACTGTCTCCAGGTAAAACACCAAAGCTTGCAATCTTTCCTCCTTGACAGGGTGCCTCAGAAGTACAGAAGCTGGGCTGCAGAAACAGATCCGTGAATAAATCACTTACTGGGCATGCCTGAGGACCCTAATTTGAACCACCAGAACCCATATACAACCAGCCATAGTAGCACACATCTGTAATTGCAGTGAACCTACAGAGAGGTGGGTAATGGAGACAGGAGAATCCCTGGGAATTAATGGGCCAGCTAGCTGGAAAGACACAGATGCAATGAATAAGACCATCTTCCCCAAACAAGGTGGGTGTTGTCCCCATACCTACCCTTATGACATCACAAATAGATAAAAACCAGGAGGAGCCCCAGGCCTAACCTCAATGATGAGTGACTGTTAAGAGCAAGGGTCATTTCCTCTGTTTCTCTAGTAATACTATTTACATCCAAGAACTTTGCTTGGGGGTGCTAGAAAGATGGGGAGCAGAGAAGGGGTGTGCTGTATGATCTTTATTTTTAAGATATTCTCTCTACAGGGGTAAGAAGGCAAATGTCCCTGGGAGCTTCTAACTGTACAGAAGTCCATGAGAAGTCAGAATTAGTAGTACAATTGGATGGAGGACAGAACATGCCCTGGGCTCACCTCTGTTTGTAGTCATTGCTAAAGAGTGTGCCAAGGCAGGAATGTGTTGATGTGGAAAAGTCCTGTAGGTGTTGCTGGCTGCTTCAGAGAGAGTAAGATATCCCTTTTAAATGTCTACATTTCCTACTGACTGTCAACAGGTGGCTGGGGAGGAAAGGTCTCCTGAGCCCTTATTTCGGTCCCAAGGGCTTTTCCAGGATCTTAGTAATGGGGAACAGTAGCCAGTCCCGGGACATCAATTTAGTCTCCTGGAGCCTCAATGTATTGGTTTGCTCTGGCTATCATAATAAACACTACACATGGGTAGCTTAAATAGCAGACACATTTTCCCATTGCTGTGGAAGGTTGGAAGTCTCTCACATGCTGTCAGTAGTGTTGGCTTCAAGGTGGCCCTTCCCTGCTGTGACCTCCATTGCCTTTCCCCTATATACTGACTCCCCAGATGTAATTCCTTCTTGTTATTAGGATGTCAGTTAGACTTGATTAGGGCTGGCCCTCTTGATCTCATTTAACCTCCATTACTTTTTTTTTTAATTTTATTTTATTTTCTAAGTTTTTTTTTTATTTACATTCAAAATCATTTCCCCTTTCCCGTTTCCTCCCTCCCCAAAAGTCCCATAAGCCCCCTTCCCTCCCTCTTTTCCCCATTCAACCCCCTCTCCCTTCTCTGTCCTGGCATTCCCCTACATCCAATCTTTCCAGGACCAGGGGTCTCTCCTTCCATCTTCTTGGAAATCTATTGATATGCAAATTGTGTCTAGGGTATTCCGAGATTCTGGGTTAATATCCCCTTATCAGTGACTGCATACCATGTGTGTTCTTTTGTGATTGGGTTACCTCACTAAGGATGATATTTTCCAGTTCTGACCATTTGCCTAGGAATTTCGTGAATTCATTGTTTTTAATTGCAGAGTAGTATTCCATTGTGTAAATATACCACATCTTCTGAATCCATTCCTCCATTGAGGGACATCTGGGGTCTTTCCAGCTTCTGGCTATTATAAATAAGGCTGCTATGAACATAGTGGAGCATGTGTCCTTATTGCATGCAGGTAAAGCCTCTGGGTATATGCCCAGGAGTGGTATAGCCGGATCCTCCGGGAGTGTCATGCCCAGTTTTCTGAGGAACCGCCAGACAGCTTTCCAGAGTGGTTGTACCAGCTTGCAATCCCACCAGCAGTGGAGGAGTGTTCCTCTTTCTCCACATCCTCGCCAACAACTGCTGTCTCCTGTGTTTTTGATCTTAGCCATTCTGACTGGTGTGAGATGGAATCTCAGGGCTGTTTTGATTTGCATTTCCCTAATGACTAAGGATGATGAACATCTCTTTAGGTGGTTCTCAGCCATTAGATATTCTTCAGGTGAGAACTCTTTGTTTAGCTCTGTACCCCATTTTTAATAGGGTTACTTGCCTCTCTGGAGTCTAACTTCTTGAGTTCTTTGTATATATTGGATATTAGCCCTGTCGGATGTAGGGTTAACCTCCATTACTTTAAAGGTTCTGTCTCCAAATACAGTCACACCAAGGGTGCCAGACTTTATCTTATGCATTTCAGACACAATTCAACCCTATAGCATTGCATTTCCTGACCTCTACAATGGGAATGTGGGTGCACCCTGGATCTGCCACCCTTTCACCATCATTGTGAGGATCTGGTAGGATCAGCAGAAATCACCTTGTAGCATGGTGGAGCTCAGCACACCTGCCCATTAACTGTGGCTCCCTTCTTCATTACCCACCACATCATCTAGGAAGAATAATGGAGGAGAGAATCAAGCATAATGCTGACCAGGGAAACCAGAGTCCTGCCAACATCGGGGGAATTACAAGCTCCTGAGAGCAGGAAACTCACTGGACATCATGCTTCCAATTGCTACACTTGGCACATTCTATTAAAGACACTTAGAGTCAGAGAGAAGAAAGCTGCTTTGCAGGCAGAAGGAACTTCAGGGTAGCAGACACTCTAGCATGCTTCATGCTGATTGACGGGATGTCTTCTCTTTAAGTGAGAAGCTGTCAGGCACCATATTGTTAAGAGCTTATCAAATCGGTACACAGGGTATTCGTTATTATATTATCCCATCAGATCCTTGCAATACCCGTGTAATATCAAGTGGAGAGTCATGTAAGATACTAAACACCACAGGCTGAAATCTCTGAGCCTCATCTTTTCAGAGATCAATGAGCAAATAACTGGAACCACAAAAATGGCACAAAACAAGCCAAACAAGGGCCTATCTTGGGTTTTTATGCTTGTCTAGCTACCATTACTTACCATTAAATAAAAAAGGAAGGACAGGGAAATGGTTCAACAGCTGTGGTACTTGTGCAAGTGTGACAACCTACATTCAAACCCCTCCTCACCCACCCAGCACCCACAGGAAAAAGCCAGATCTGACAGCATGTTCCTTTAATCCCAGCATTGGCAAAGTTGAGGCAGGAGGATCCTCATCTTGGGCCTTAACCTAGCTGAATCAGTGAGTCCCAGGTCTGGTAACCCTTGGGAGCTGGAGGAAAGGCTCAGCAGTGAAGAGAACTTGTTGCTCTTACAGAGGAACTAGATCAGCTGTGAGCACCCACATGGCAGCTCACAACCATCTAGAACTCCAATTTCAATTGACTTGATGCCCTCTGTGTGCCTCTGCAAACGTATAGTATAAATATGCATTTGTGTGTGTGTGTTTATGTGTGTGTGTGTATGCATATATGTGATAATGGTGTATGTGTATTTTGTATATGCATATGTGTTTACATGTGCATATGTGTGTATGTGTATGTATATGTGTATATATGTATACCATGTACATATATGTATGTGCATATATGTATACATATATACATATAGATATACACATACACATACACATATTGTGTGTATGTGTGTGTGTATAGGCAAAACATTCATGCCCATAAAATAAAAATATATAAATCCAGAAATATTAAATCTGGAAATCCTCACCTTTCCTTTTCCACTATCAAGGAGAATTAGTACCATGATTTGAGTAGATAAGGAAGACAGCATGGCTCTCCTTGACTTCCCATCATGGTTAGCCATAGCTTCAGTCCCTGTGGCTCCTGTATCTTTTCATTGTTCAGTAAGGAGAGAAGTGTGCTGATGAAAGCTCAAAGGCAAAAGGAGAGAAGAGGATTTTCAAGAAAAAATGAAACACAATTGTAGGAATAATAGTTGAAGGCACCAGGACACTTTCTGCCAGGTGACCACAAATGACATTCTATTTCTGCCTCTGTCAAGGGCATCAGTGGATGGGACTAAGTGCAAACATGTCCTCTCTGACAAGAGACGCTTTTGTGCACTCAGTCCTTCATTAGTTCTGCTGTATCAAGCAACGTCATATTCCCCTGGGCAATTTTATTAGCTCTCACAACCCTCAAAATCTTAAACCAAGTTGCTACCACATTGATCATTATTAGCACAGCTCAAGAACATGTTCCAAAAACTCATATTTTAAAAAATGCCCCAATTCATTTCCAACAAAAGAGATTTTTTAGCCCAAGGAACTTGGCACATCTGTTTTAGAAATCAGTCATCTATGAAAGACTTCTCTCCTCTGTACAATCTGTAGGCAGAGAGCAATACCCCAGCAGGCTTTTCCTTTATCTTTGGAAAAAGGAGTAAAAATTCCATTTATAAAGCAACCCTTAAAATAACTTGGAAAAACATCTGGTTCTAGTGAACAAGCCGGGTCAAAATGTCAGTCATCAATTAGTTAACCACAGGAAACAGATGGGTTTTCAAATCCATTTGTCAAGAGTTATTTGTGCGAGGTGTCCTTGCCCCAGGTTGAAGAGCATCTCACTGGGAACACGACAGGAGCAGAAAGAAGTGATGTAAGCCACAGAGGATACGACCATGGCAGAGCAAATCCAGGAGAGCTGAACTGTGGGCTAGGTGGACTAGGAACTGTAAAGAAAGAGGGATGGAAGGGAGCATGAGGAGGTAAGAATGTAGAAGAGGACTAGGAGAGCCCTTGGCCACACAGCTGACCTATCATGAGCCAGTGTGGAATGTTCCAGAGGCAAAGGACAGAGGCGAATGAATCAGGATGCCAAGGACATCCATGGACAAAGGATGCTATAACACTTGCAGAGGGTAGTCTGACTCTGATCAGTTTACCAGACACTTACAAACCCAGTTTATCCTATGCTATCTTTGCTGCCTGAGAGAAAGCCATGGAGGGGCGTTGACCCTCGGCAAAAGCAACTTTGGGGAAGCTGAGGCACATAGATGATTGAGGTTAATTTTTCAAAGAGAGAGAGATCCTGACATGTCTCATGAAATTTCCTTGACAATTTGGGACACTAACTGAGACTACTCCAAGTGAATAATCATCATGATAAACTATTTTTAAGTACCTATGGGAAAAAAGTGAACTCTTTCTTTTTTTCTTTTTTTGTAGAAAATATTACAAGATCATTGTCATAAGAAAACAAGATCAAAGACTTGGAAACCAAACTGTAAAGATAAAGGAAAGAAGGTTATAATTGATTCAGTAGTTAAAATGAGCAGATTTCTCCAAAGCTGAGAATGTTCACAGTATTTGCCAGCTTAAAAAATAAATAAATAAAAGGTGTTGTTAGCAAGATGGCTCAGCAGTGAAGAATGCTTGCTGATCTTACAGAGGACTTGGTTTTAATCTTAGAGATCACATTTGGTGGCTCACAACCAGTGTAACTAATTCTAAGGGAACTGAAGTCTTCTTCTTGCCTCCATGGGGACTGCAACTAATGAACACATTTCAAGAAAGCATGTACTGATGCTATGAGCACCCAGAATCATTCAAGGGTCCTAAGTCACCATGTGATAGTCAAAAAGAAGGTCATATGAGGAGATAAAGAGGCCATTGGCCGTCATCAAAGCCGACAGGGCTGGTGGGATGGTGGGAAGGTCGGGTGACTGGGTTCCATTTCACCCGCTGTAAGCCCTCTGTCTCACACAACTGAGGACCTCTACATCCATATCTAGACTTTTGTTTTCTATCATTTTTCCCTTAGTATATTTTGACTTGCCAAAAGTTTAAAAATAAATTTAATTGGCTTCAGTATCGGTAGCAGCCATGCAAACACACACAATCCTAATGTTTGCTCTGTTATTGACACTCATGAGGTGACAGCATTCAGCCTATGCTCCCTCTGGACCTCTCCCAAATCCTGCATGCCTTTTCAAATGACACCCTGCTTAGTTTCCACTCTGGCCATGCACAGGAGGATATATGAACACTCCCTCCACTTTGTCTAGATAGTTACAACCCAGTCTCCTGCACAAACATGTTGTTTCTTGATTCCACCCATGTTTACTACATTGTACCCATGAAATATGAAACAAAGGGGAGTTGCATGGTTATTTATTAGAAACACCCTTTCTCTGTAACTCAAAATGAATATTATTACCTGCTAAGTGCTATATATTGCGGCTCCTTTGTAGAAATGACCATATCTGCTTCATGGGAAAAACTTTTACAGGACCTTTGGGTGATTCATTAACCCATTTGTTGTCACCTAACCAGCTAGAAGGAGCTGAGTTACATAATCTGAAAGCCACACCTGCATTGGTCTAGCTACTGTCCTTCCCCTCTGCCCATGTGTTGCTGGTCAGCTTTGAGTCACCTTGACACAAGCTAGAGTCATCTGAGAAGAAGGAACATCACTTGTGGAATTGCCTCCCTCAGATTAGCCTGTCAGAAAGTCTGTGGGGGAATTTTCTTGATTAATGATTGATGTGGGAGGGCCTAGTCACTGTGGGCAGTGCCAACCCTAGGCTGCTAGCCCAGGGTTGTGTGAGAAGGCAGGCTGAACTAGGCACAAGATAAAGGCAGCCAGCAGCATTCCTATCTTTGCTCCCTGTGAGTTCTCACACAGGTTTCCCTCAATAATGGATTGTGATGGGGACAGGTGAGCCAAGTCAAACCCTTTCTTCTCAGTGTTGGTTTTATCAGAGCAATAGAAACCAACTAGAACATCATACCTTCCTCCCCTTCCCATCCTGGGTTTCTCTGGCTTCATGTAGTTGAACATTTAAAAAAAAAGTGTCACTTGGCAGAATATTCCCTAAAAGACAGGTGTTTGAAATATTTTTCTTTCTCCTTGGTTCATCTTAGGATCAGCTGCTGACTCCATCTTCAACTGGAAATATGGAAGAAAATTTAGTTGTATCCATTTAGTATGATAGGTGCACCTGTGTATATATATATATGCCCGTGCACATATCTTAAGTCCAGAAGATGACATCAAGGTCTTCTTCAATTGCTATCTCCCTTATTTCTTAAGACAGGTTCTCACTGAACATGAAGCAAACCAATTGGCTACATAGGGTGGCCAACCAGTCTTGTAATCTTCCTGTGCCTGTCTCTCAGCACAGGGATAACAAGGTTTGCAGCCATACCTGGCTTTTCCCCTGGATGCTAGAGACCCAAACTCAGGTCCTCTTGCTTTCACAGAGAGCACTCTACCCACTGAGCTATCTCTCCAGCCCCAGAAAACCTAACTTTGAGTCAGCATTTTCCAAGACTACCTTTTCAAGGCTCACCCAACCTTCAGTGTTGACAAGCAATCCTTCAAAGGAGACAGGAACACAGTAAACTCAAGAGCATCTCAACCAGGCACCACAAAGGCTCCCGTTGAAAGGAAGCACCAGCTGCCATTCACTCCAGGACTAGCTGTCAGAGGCAGCCAGAGCAGACCACATTCATCCTTGTCCAAACCCCAGGGAGTTGGGACATTTTATTCAAGGCAGAATATTCAGAGTTGTCCTCATCTGACTGCTCCTTGCCAGTTCCCTCAAGCCAGCTGGCAAGCGGGTTCTGATTGATCCTATCCATGTTTTTCTTCATATCTGGATGTCATGCGTGTAGGAGGAGTCCCAGGGGTAGGTTTCTCCCATGGAGCTTCTAATAAATCAGACCCTTACACTTGAAATAAAGCCTGTATCAAGAGACCATGTTACTGTGTGCTGTGTCTTGGCAGGTGATCCCCCTCATTGGAGATTTTCAGAATATCAGTCTAAAATCAGAAGCTTAGGATAGCAGTACAGGATGTGACCCCAGAAGAAATGTGCTTCCTTTGCTGGGGGATGTCAGATACTTAGAAATCCCAGGGGACCTTCTCCTAGTGAAGAAATCTTGGAGTAGGGAACAAGAGCTAAGGAAGGCAGGAAGCCCAAGATTTCAGCGTTGATGGCAAGGAGTGTGGGTGGAGGGTCCTGCCCGGGAGGCTTCCTGCTGCCTGATTGACACCTGTCTGAAGATCTAACAACCAGAGCATGCCATTGTGAAGGGAAGCCAGCATGAAAAGGGGTAGGAGCCTCTGTAGCGGTAGAAAATTTTAAATGATACAGTTTCCTCTATCTGAAAAGATCAGGACTCAGAAACAATTCAATCCAAGCTTCTGAAGGGGATGATGAAGGGAAGAGAGAAGTTGAGCATGGCCTTGTTCAGCCAACCCTACACATGGAGACTAGGGAACAGCCTCCACATCAGACAGAAGCCATTTGGGAAAAAAATTGAAAGAAAATCTGTAACTTCGCACAGCAGGTAGAGGCTTACTAACCCTTGAGGCGGTACAGGCTATTTATAAATAGAATCAAAGCATGTTTAGAAGAATATGTGGAATGTGGGAGCCATGTTGGACCACTGAAGGGAATTTAAGGTATTTGGCTGGGGTTTGGAAGACACTTTTAAAGCAGAACTAAGAGATATGCTATTCTCACAAATTATTCTGGAGCACCCGGGATGAATGACATCTGCAAACAGTACACATATTCCTGTGGGTACCACAAATGTTAGTCGGTGATATAGACAACATAGGAACTGGACCTTCAATACTTCATCATTTAACTAAGCCAAGATATGAGCTAGCACATGAATCAGAGTAACATAGAACAACCAGTGATCTCATTTAAACGTGAAATGTTTTTCAGTAGGAGGTGGTACCATTGGGGGGGGGTATGGAACCTTTAGGAGGTGAAGTCTTGCAGGAAGAAATGAGTCACTAGAGGCAAGTCTTGAGAGTTTACAGTCAACCCTACTTCCTGTTCACTCTCAGCTTCCTGGCTGTGGCTACCATATGACCAGCTACTCTTATCCTGCTGCTGTGCCTTTCCTGTCCTGGGGGACTATATCCCATGAAACTGTGAGCTAAAATCAACCTTTGGTCCTTTAAGTTGCCTCTTGCCAGCTATCTGGTTACAGAAATGTAACAAAATAACTAATTCAGACTCTAACCTGAAATTCAGGGAATAATTTTCACATTCTACCTCAAATATTCTAAAGATTTCTAAACTGTCTATATGTTTTATCTAGGTCAACAAAACATGGCTTTATAGCATCCAAAGACCTCAATGAAAGAACCTCTAGAATAGGGGAGTAAACCTGCCCTAGGGTGAAAATAGAATATTCTAGGAGAGTAGAGGCCATGGCTATGATATTTCACTAAAGTAACTTACTGGATGGTACCTTGCAACATAGATGTTCAGGAATATTTAATTATTAATAATGTATCCACTTAGAGTGATGTCCCACACATGTCAACCTCTATCACAATCCCTAAGGATTGTATATAGTCAGATGGCCAAGAGGCCTAGAAAGTTTAGGCCTAGTTCAGTTTAAAGCTGAATTCATCATGGGGAGGCTGGTCAAGTCAGCAGAAGCATGGCACACATCCACTAGGTAATTCTTCTCCACACAGGATACCCCAAATGGGAGCACAGTCACAGCTAGGAACCATGACCTTGAGGTCAGGATCTTGGCCCCCAGGAAGGAACTGAAGGGAACAGAGCAGGGAGGGAGTAGGAAGCCAACTAAGTCAGCAGATCATTCATCAGACTTCTCAATGTGAATAGTGAATTGGAAAAACAAACACAGCTAAAAATGGTTTCCAATGGCAAGATTTCTACATCTTGGGTCTAAAGCTTCAACTGAAGTGAGGCTGCACAGAAGCACTGTCCAAGGAAGATTCCAAATGACTCCATCATCCTGATGGGACCTTGACACCTTGTCAAGTGCAGATTCATCAATGTTCTATAAACCATTAAAGAGAGCTATTTAGAGATCATATGTGTGCATCACGATGTGTGTTGGCTACATGCAAATACTAGGATAGTTTACATAAGGGACTGAAGCATCTGAGGTTTGGGAACTGGCATGGTGTTAGCTAAGGGGTTCAGGAACCATCTCCAGGTGGCTGCAGAAGAGTGACCCTAAAGAGGTCCCCCACTTTCCGGAAAGGAAAGGCTAGTTAACATTCCACAGGATGAACAGACCATCAATCTCCTGGGGGGTAGGAAAGATCTGGAGCCAGTAAACATGGCCTCCTGGGAGTCGGGGAATATCTGTAGCTGGCCTCCTGGGGGTGGGGGAGGTCTGGAGCAGGTAAACACATTCCACAGGACAAACTGTATAAAGACTGACCAAATGGGCTTGCGGGGTGGGGGGGGGGGAACTGCCATCTGCCATTTCTCTTTCAGATGCAGGACGACCCCAACACAAGTTGGAATAATAAATTCCTCTTGTTTTTTTGCATCAGTTCTTGGCTCCATCTTGTTTACTTGGGGTCCTCGGAAAGCCAAGGCTCTCTGGAGTCTTACACCATGCGTGAATATTTTTGGCTGTCTCTGTGATCTAAACCACAGAGATGGAAGTACTTACATCATTGTATCGTGTTATGACAGAGGTTATACTAGATCTTCTGTAGCCCTTCAAAGTCCCTCATTTATAACAGGAGCATCAATAGATGGTTTAATTCCATGCTTTCCATTAAGTTAGGCAAGGACATGGGGCTGACACCTTGCCCTGATAAGCCACACAGCTGCAAAATTAGCTCCATAGAAGTTGACACAGGCAGTGGCATACAATAAATAAATGTTAATTTTTTTACAAGATAAAAGACTCATATTAAAAACAAACAAATGAAAGACTTTGAAAGAAAAAGGGAGGCTGAGAGCAACTAATATGGGAAGAGAACCTGACTCCTTAATGAAGTCAGCGTTATTCATCTTGAGGGTCTTTTTTTTTTAAGGACAATTAATGGAAAATGTTAAAACTCTGAATGCTGCAATCATTAGTGGTTGATCACTTGAAGCAAGGATGCAGCTCTTATGATTAATAACTGAATTTTAAATATTCCAGGCAGAACAAGGAAACCTGTACAACCCTGCCCCCCACCACTGTCATCTGTGCTTCCCTGGGATGCTGTAGAGCATGCTGTGACATCCCATCAAGCTCTTTCCCCACTGGAATATTGTACAATTCAAGGAAAATCAGAACAAAGACTCAATTTCGCTCATTCTGCATAGCCCAATGATGTGAGGTGGTAAAGAGGAATAGGAAGGGCCTTCGTGGGCCTTAGAAGGAAAGAGTGTGTTTCTGTCTCTGCCTCACTGTTTTATGCCCTCTTGGGAGCCTTGTTTAAATACTCTGAGTCTAGATTTTCTCTGGTTAAACAAAATGGAAGTAAGAATGACAAAGGCTTCCTTGTCTGGTATATGGAGTGCTTGTGTGGGATATGAAATTCCATTCAAGTGCAAAGTAGTGACACGTTTCATTCATATTAAAATTTTTACAGGTTTATTTGTATTATTTTTCAATGATATTCATACACACGTGTCTTTACATAGGTATGTACATGCACATGAGAGCAGGCACCTGCAGAGGTCAAAGGAGTCAGATCTTAATGAAGCTAGAGTTACAGGCAGTTGTGAGCTACCTGATATGGGTGCTAGGAATTGAACTCTGGTACTCTTGAAAAGCACTATGTGTTCTTAGTGGACAAGCTCTTTCCAGTTTCCTGAATTATAACTTTTTTGTTTGTTATTTGTTTTACTCAGCATAATTGGAGGAAAGGGGGTATGGTTGTTTGAATAAGAGAGCCCCCATAAGCTCACATATTTGAATGCTTAGTCACCAGGGAGTAATGCTCTTTAATAGGATTAGGGGAATTAGGAAGTGTGGACATCTTAGAGGAGGTATGTCACTGGGGGGGTGTTTTTTGAAGTTTCAAAAGCCCACACCTGGCCCGGTCTCTTTGACTTTGTCTCTGTCTCTGTCTGCCTGTTGCCTGCCCCTCTCCCAGCTCTGCTTGTAGATCAGCATGTAGCTCTCAATCACTTCTCCAGCACCACTCCTGCCTGCTGCCATGCTTCCCGCCATAATGATAATGGACTAAGCCTCTGAAACTGTAAGCCATCCCCCAATGAAATGCTTTCATTTCTAAGAGTCGCCTTTGTCATGGTGTCTCTTCAGAGCAATAATAGACAGGGGTCTAGCTCGCAGAAATGGAGTCAGATTCTCAGAAGCATATGATCTTTGTAGGTTCAGGGACAATCGTGTACCAACTCCTAGATTTTAAGTCTCTCAGCTCAACTTCTCAAAAGAGAAATGTCTGTCTTGCACCTGCTGTGACCAGGGATAGGAGAAACTGGCTCACATAATACAAACAAAGCAAAATGAGTCCATCCTTCCTCATCAGTCTGAGATAACTTTGCCAGAGATAGTAATAATCCAAACCTCCCACGGGCTGTGATCTCCACTATTCACAAATAGACCCCCCCCTACAAGTAAGAGACTCAGAGAAGCTAAGGTCAGAATCACTTAAGATAGAAAATATAGAGCAAAATGTATCATCTAAATCACAATCTAAAGATGTAAGACTAAAGATGAAGGAAGAGTGGAAGAGTTAGAACCGGTGGAGGAATCCAAGGAAATAAGGCCTTCTGAACACTACTGGACCAACACACATGTGCACTCACAGAGACTCAGGCAGTATAAATAGGGCATGCATGACTACAAGACGCTACATCAGATGATGCCCTAGAGCTGAAAGACATAGGCACATACTCCTCTATTATCTCCAATTTATAACCACGTGAAAATGAAATTTTAGTTTTCTCCGAAGGGTCTTCCTGGGAAAACAAACTACTCTGAAGGGTAGGTTTCATGCCTAGCAGTAAATGATGAACAGAACACAAACCCAGCAGTGTCTTTGGATGGTCCTTGTCTCAAAATATTGTGTTGAAGATTTTTTTGTTTTGTTTTTTAATTTTTATTTTTTATTTATTTTTATTTTTATTCATATGTTTTTTACTCTACAGGTACTTTGCATATATACTTTAGCTTTCAATTCTGTTTATTTATGGAATTCCTGGGTGTATGAACAAGTGCATCTCTGTGTCTATATCTATTTCTTGTGCCTTTTCTTGGGCTCTTTTCCTTCTGTTTGCCTTGTCCTATTCTAATCTGTTTGTTTTGGTATTAACAGTATAGTATAGTATGGTATGGTATGGTATGGTATGGTATGGCATGGTATAGTATGGTATGGTATGGAATGGTATGGTATGGTATAGTATAGTATGGTATGGTATAGTATAGTATGGTATGGTATGGTATGGTATGGTATAGTATAGTATGGTATGGTATGGTATAGTATAGTATAGTATGATAAGGTATAGTATGGTATAGTATAGTATAGTATAGTATGGTATGGTATGGTATAGTATAGTATGGTATGGTATGGTATGGTATAGTATGGTATGGTATGGTATGGTATAGTATGGTATGGTATGGTATGGTATAGTATAGTATGGTATGGTATGGTATAGTATAGTATAGTATAGTATGGTATGGTATAATATAGTATGGTATGGTATAGTATAGTATGGTATGGTATAATATAGTATGGTATGGTATAGTATAGTATAGTATGGTATGGTATGGTATGGTATGGTATAGTATAGTATGGTATGGTATAATATAGTATGGTATGGTATAGTATAGTATAGTATGGTATAGTATAGTATGGTATGGTATGGTATAGTATAGTATAGTATGGTATGGTATGGTATAGTATAGTATGGTATGGTATGGTATGGTATAGTATAATATGGTATGGTATGGTACAGTATAGTATGGTATGGTATGGTATGGTATAGTATAGTATAGTATAGTATAGTATGGTATGGTATGGTATAGTATAGTATGGTATGGTATGGTATAGTATGGTATGGTATGGTATGGCATAGTATAGTATGATATGGTATAGTATAGTATGGTATGGTATGGCATAGTATAGTATAGTATGGTATGGTATGGTATAGTATAGTATGATATGGTATAGTATGGTATAGTATAGTATGGTATGGTATGGTATGGTATGGTATGGTATAGTATAGTATGGTATGGTATAGTATAGTATAGTATAGTATAGTATGGTATGGTATGGTATAGTATAGTATGTTATGGTATGGTATGGTATGGCATAGTATAGTATGGTATGGTATAGTATAGTATAGTATGGTATGGTATAGTATAGATGTTGCTATCTCCTCCTCAGATGCCTGGCCTGTTTGCTACTGAGAGATAAAGAGGTGGTAGACCCAGATGGGAGGAGAGGTGGGAGGAACTGGAAGGAATACAAGGAAGAAAAATCATAATCAAAATATATTGTATGAAAAAAACCTGGTTTCAATAAAAGAAAAAGAATCCAAGACTTCTTTGATCAGACTATGTGACGTTCTCTCTCCTCACAAATAGTCTCTGAGGGTTTCACTGGGACTCATTCCTATTTAGAACTGCGAGGAGAATTCTTAAACCTTTGATTGTGTGGGCTGGGGATAAAATGTAGTAGATACAGTGCTTATTATGTCAGCATGAGGCCCTGAGCTCTGTGCCCCAGAACCCACCTCAGGAGTGAGCATGGGGGCCTGTGTCTGCAACTCCAGGGCTGGAGAGGCAGTGTCAAGAGGACGCAAGCTCCAGGTTCAGTGATAGAGCTTGTTTCAAAATAAAAAGTAAAATAAAAGTGGAGTGCAATTGAGGAAGAGACAGCCTATGCCAATCTCTGGCATTACATATGTATGCACATGAACACACACCATTGCCGCCGAACACACATACATGCGCGCACACACACATACACACACATGCATACACACATATGCACACACATGCATACACACACATATGCATACACATGCATGCAAACACACACACACACACACACACACACAGAGAGAGAGAGACATACACACCACCACCACCCATTTTACCCATTTTGCACTGCAGATACATAGTGCTACCTTTCAATTTGCCACTCAAAATAATGTGGCAGATGGGAAAGAGGTTTATTAAAGTGCTGAAAGTTTTCCCTAAAGTTTTTCTAATTAGTTCAGGTACTTTAGTACTGGCATAAAGTTATTTTATTCAGCAATATTATTTAAGATTAATATATTCTCTCTGGTCTCTATAGTAACTGGTCTTTTGGCATAGTATGAAGATTGTGGGTTTATTTACATTTAGGCTCACCCAAGAGGAAGAGTCTTGTATAATTTATTGTTACATTTGGAGAGCATAAAACCTTTAGGCCACAGTGTGTAGTTAATATTCAGAATTAAGTCAGTTTATTATGCATCAACTGGTAGGTCAAATTCAGCTTTGTGTGCTATAATTTTTAATACAGGTTTTTGCCTGGAGCAACATGGAAGCCCTGAAGCGGTGCTGTGAATTATTACAACTAAATCGGGCACTACCTGCCAAAATGTACACAGTGGCTTGTATTTCTGTGGCATGAAGGCTATAAACATGTTTTCCAATAGCTCTACACGACAAGGACATCTAAATAAAATATCAGTTTCACAGCCAGTGTCAGCATTTGGACTCAAAGCCACCTCCGGTCTGAGTTTCTACTGCAATTCACTTCTTACTGCTACAAAATGGCAGTTTAGGGGTTTAGTGACTGTCCCATCCCGTGGGACTCAGTTATTTGAGGGTCTCGAAGGGGACCATGCCTGGAAAAGAATGGGCGAGAAAGAAGACCGAGACCAAGCAAATGGTTGTCAAGGTCTCGTTTATTGTGACACAGGCAGCAAGTTTTAAGCAGTAGGAATGAGGAAGCTGGGAGGGGGAGCCGGGAAGGTCACAGATGTTTATCTTTGGTCTTGATGTTCCGTCAGGAAGGTCAGGAGTTCCACGAGAGGGGAGGGGTGACCTGTCTATGTAGCCAGTAGTTGGTCTGTCAGCCCCCAACAAGTGACTACACCATGTGGACACATTTCTGCTCTCTTTTTTAATGAATGTGAACACCACACTGCAAGCCAGGCATTACCAAACTCATGTCTGAAGAGCAACCTTAAGTGTGACCTTTAATGAACCTAGATAGTTTAATAGATAATTTGTATTTAAACTATAATACACATTTTAGTTACTGAAAACCATTTGTGGGTTTTTTAGGGGGTTGCGGTTTTGTATGTACGTGTCATGTTCAGGAATCATATGACAACTTGAGGCAATTGGTTCTCTCCTTCCACAAGGTTGGTTCCAGGGATTGAACTCAAGTTGTTAAGCTCAGCAAAAAGTGCCCCTATCCGCTGAGCCATCTCCCCACCCTCCATTGGTATTTTGAGGGCTTTTTACCCATCATTACAATTTCCAAATGAAAACATAGACTGACTTTCTCCTGATTGTGGCTTTTGGGTGTCTTAGTTCTTGAAGGGCGGTGGGGGGAAGGACACTTTCAGGTATCATCTCTCAATGTTATTCCTCAGGAGCCCCCTGTCTTGTTTTTTCCGACAAGCTTTCTCATTAATCTGGAAGTAACCAATTAGGCTAGCCTGGCCAGCGAGCAAGAGGATTAGAAATGTGTGCTACCACACAGGTTTTTCCCACATGGGTTCTGGGGACCAAACCTATGTCCTCATGCTTACAAGGCTAGTACTTTATCATTTGAACGCCCTCCTTAGGCCCTCTCTAAGGTGTTTTATACTTCACTTAAAAGCTAGCAAACGCCATCATCTCCTGATTACATAAGAGTGAACTTCCAATCTTACCGATCTACCAGAATTATAGAAAAGAACTTTCAGCTAAATATCACAAAGCAGTAAAAGGCTAGGTAAACTCTAGGACATGTGGCATATGTACATATGGCTATTTATATGACATTTATAAAGAGTACAGAATCTCACTTTCACAAATTTATGAATTATGGTCTAGGTCTTCCTAAGAATGTCAAAGTCCACAAATAATATCCAAACTGCCTTCCAAATGTTTACATTTATATCATAGATCCATGCTGCCCTCAACTTAGGTCAGCAAAGGTTCTTATGGTAGGTGTGGATGGTGGGTCATGGAGAAACTCAGAGCTGTTCCACTTGCTGAGAATGAGCAACTGCTGGGTGCTCAGCATGGATGGGACAAGAACATCAACCACCCATCCCAAGCTCAGGAGCATCAAAGGAGGGGGAGTGGAAAGAATAGAGAAGCCAGAGAATGGGAGGGGAGCTGTGAGATGCTGCCCCCGCGACACGGCACACCATCACACACGTGACCTCACTGCAGCTGTGAGTACCTCCATGGATGAAGAGGGGCTCCTAACATTGCACTCTGAGCTGAGAGGCTGTTGGAAGTTGATGGCTGATGGAAGAGGACAGGTTACCTTGTGGGGGCTGTGGCCACTAGTGGGCAGACCCACCCCTTTGAACATCTGGGCCTCACTAATGGGACTCAGTGGGTTATAATAGTAATTTTTAAAGGGTATGAAATTGGGAAGGAGATGTTTGAGGGAAGAGTCAGGGGAAGCTGGACGGAATTCTGGGTGGGAAAAATTAAGACACATTGTATGTGTTAAGAAATGTCCAAAGATGCATGACACTCCCAGAGGATCCGGCTATACCACTCCTGGGCATATACCCAGAGACTTTACCTGCATGCAATAAGGACACATGCTCCACTATGTTCATAGCAGCCTTATTTATAATAGCCAGAAGCTGGAAAGAACCCAGATGTCCCTCAACGGAGGAATGGATTCAGAAGATGTGGTATATCTACACAATGGAATACTACTCTGCAATTAAAAACAATGAATTCACGAAATTCCTAGGCAAATGGTCAGAACTTGAAAATATCATCCTTAGTGAGGTAACCCAATCACAAAAGAACACACATGGTATGCAGTCACTGATAAGGGGATATTGACCCAGAATCTCGGAATACCCTAGACACAATCCGCATATCAATAGATTTCTAAAAAGATGGAAGGAGAGACCCCTGGTCCTGGAAAGACTGGATGTAGGGGAACGCCAGGACAGAGTAACGAGAGGGGGTTGAATGGAGAAAAGAGGGAGGGAAGGGGGCTTATGGGACTTTCGGGGAGGGAGGAAACGGGAAAGGGGAAGTGATTTGGAATGTAAATTAAAAAAATAAAATAAAAAAAAACTGTTAGTAACAAAAAAAAAAAAAGACTGTTTTAGGGGCTGGAGAGATGGCCTGGCAGTAAGATCATGTACTGTTCCTGCAGAGGGCCTAAGGTCAAATCCTGGCAGCTATCTCAGGAGGCTCAAAACTGTCATTTAGGGGGATCTGACACTCTGGTCTCCTTGGGTGCCAGCACTTACGTGCACAAACCTGTTCAAAGACAATACAGACAAAATACATAATTAAAGATTTAAAAACCTTTTTTTTGTTTTTTTTTCGAGACAGGGTTTCTCTGTGTAGCCCTGGCTGTCCTGGAACTCACTTTGTAGACCAGGCTGGCCTCGAACTCAGAAATCCTCCTGCCTCTGCCTCCCAAGTGCTGGGATTAAAGGCATGCGCCACCACCGCCCGGCTTAAAAACCTTTTAAAAAAAAAAAAAGAAGAAGAAGAAATGTCCAAAGAACACATTGTAGAAAGAAAAACAACAGTGCTCAAAAAGCAAGTAAAGAAAGCTCAGCTAGGTGAAAGCCTCTATCACACACTCCAGGCAGTCAGGAGGGAGAGAGGGAGGAGTCAGTCATTCTTGTCTCCCTCTGGTCACTCGAAGAGGTTGTCAGGAGTATGTGCCCTCGGTGTCAGTAGGAAAAAATAGAGCCAAAGAAGGCAACAGGGAACATATTTTCCCTAATAACAATAAGAACATATGGATGTATATATTTATATACATATAAGATCTATAAACATAAAGGTAAACAAAAGTGAAAACAAGGAGCAGAAACTCATTCTCATGAGGATATCATTTTCCCATAGGAGTTAAAAAGCTGGGATCTGTAGAGAGTCCTGGAAGCAGCCAAGGTCTCCTCCCATGCCTACCCCTTATTCTCAGTAGGTCCATATGAGTGCTTGGTGTTGAAGTCTAGCTCACTAATACTGTTGCCCCTGAGATACCCAGGAATGTCTAAGAGAAGCATAATCCATGATGTCAATGCCAGTTGACTCATCAGATGCAGCAGGAGTAAGGCAAAGAAGCAAAGATGGTCGACCAAGCCACAATGACCTCATAGGTGGTCTGAGTGGGTCTCTGCCACAATGAGATGCTTCACACCTGTACCTTTTGACTAAAGAAGCAGGACGCTCCATTCCCTCGTCAAAGATAATGAGGACCCTAGCCATGGAACTCTGCTTCCAAAATGGCAATAGGTTACTTCATAGCAGTGATAGTATTTATTACCTACTTCATACTCTCTCAGCTTGTGAAGGCACACAGGTGTGGGGACAGATCATCTTTGCCAGCCACAGGGGCACAGCACAGCTCTGAGGTTCCGTTGCCTCCAGTCACCCAAGATTGAGACTATGTGCCTTTCTGAAGGAAAGATTTGGCTCACGGCATAGACATATGCTCTTGCCTGACTAAAGAAAACAGGTGTGTAGCCACCTCATGGAAGGGAGCTTGCTGCTTAATGGGCCACGTGATCAGGCAAGCTGGAGCAGGTGTGCAGCTGGCAGGCAGACCCCTCATTGGCTTCTGGAGAGATGCTGGATGACTGTGGTGCACTGGCTGGCCGTTCTCTTGTGCCTGCTACACAAGCCTGTGAGGTTGAACATCCACAGAAGTCCCCGCCACTCCAATATCAGAGAAGACTGTACACAGCAGCTGAGACATTTGGGATCAAAGGCAGGTGATCTTTCGGGCAAGGGACCAATGCATGAGTCTCCATGTTTCAGGAGGGCCCTAAAATTCCATGAGGCTTCATCCTGCCATCCCTCATACATCCAACAAGTATTTGTTGAGCACCTGAGAGCTTTGGTTATTCTAAAACAAAGTTAGACATCTCTTAACACTTACCAGGTACTCCCTGTTTCCTAAAACGTTATCACATTCCTTTGGCTTGGTCAGGGATGTTAGCATTTCCTGAACTGCAAGCTTCATATTTACTGTTATTTTAAGATTTTTTTTTAAAAGTCACATGTCTGACAATTGTTTCTGTACACAGCACATATAAGAAATAACAGTTTGATATCTTACTATCAAGAAGTACCATATCAGTTCTTATTGATCTTATTTGTTTTGCAAATATGAATTACTAGTTAGGACCCTTTCTCTAAACTGAGAGAACAAATCACTGACACACACCGCCATGTAGATAGCTCTCAAATCAATTGTACTAAGGGATAGAAGCCAGGCAGAATAGGATGTAGCATTCTTAAAAAGATAAAACTGAAATGAAGAAGAACAAATCCATGCATGCTGGGAACAGAGAGTTAGTGCCATCTGTCAAGTGGGAATGGAAGAGTAGTTGCGGTGGAAAAAAAACAAAAACAAAAAAAGCAAACTGGTACCTCAGTGATGCTGGCAATCAGATGACTGCATACTTTGTCAAATATCTTAGCATTGTGCAATCAATGGTCCATTTTTTAAGCATTGAAAGAAAAGTGAAGAGCTGGAGAAATGGCCCAGCACTTAAGAGTATTCCAGGTCTTTCAGGGGTTTTCAGTTTGGGTCCCAGCACCCACACTTGGCCATTTACAGCACCTGTAATACCAGACCCAATGGATCTGATGCCCCCTTATGGCTTCCACAGGCACTACCACACACACACACACACACACAACAACAACAACAACAACAACAACAATAATAAAGATCTTTTTCAAATAAAGGGAAAATTGAGGGGGAGCTGGAGAGCTGGCTCAGGAATTAGGAGCACCTGCTCTTGCAGAGGACCTGAGTTCAGTTCCTAGCATTCATGCTAAACAGCTCACAACTACCTGTAACTCCAGCTCTGCAGGATCTGATGCCCTCTTCTGTCCTCCACAGGTACCTACACATGTGTCAGTCACTCACATAGACACACACAAATGCATAAATACAAATAACAAAATTAAATCTTTTTAAAAAGAAGGAAAGTAAATAAGAAAGAAACTATGTCTCCCTCCTTCCCTTCTACCGCCTGCTCCATTCCTTCTGATGTGGTAGACCATGCCACTTCTGCTACGGGGAAGACCCCACTTCCTGATACTTTGTAGAGAACTGGCAGCATCAGAGGCCCAGAGCCACTGGCTGTGACTCACTACCCAGCAACCACCAAAACCTGCTGTCCCTCCAGATCACCACTCCCCTTCCGTTCCTTCTACCCCTCCTTCCTCCCCCACCACTGCCTGCCCCATTCCTTCCAATGTGGTAGACCCGTGTCACTTCTGCCACGGGGAAGCCCCCACTTCCTGATACTTTCTAGAGAACCAGCAGCAGTAGGGCATTTGCAGCAGCAGGGCATTCGAGAACCAGCACCATGCAGGGCATTTAACCCTTGATAAGTCTGCCACTGGGAAGACCCCATCTCCTGATACTTCCTTGAGAACCAGCTGTATGCAGGGCATTTGAGAGAAAGGGAATCCCAGGAGTACAGATACACAGGCCTGCAGGACAGAGAAGTCAGTCGGAGACAGCAAGACCAGCTAACACCAGAAATAACTAGATGACCAAAGGCAAACGCAAGATCATTACCAATGGAAACCAAAGCAACATGGCATCATCAGAACCCAGTTCTCCCACAACAGAAAATCCTGGATACTCCATCACATTGGAAAAGCAAGAGCTGGATTTGAAATCACATCTCACATGCTGATAGAGGACTCCAAGAAGGATATAAATAACTCCCTTAAAAATATATAGGAGAACATGAGAAACACAAAAATCCCTTAAAGAAGTATGGGAGAACATGGGTCAACAGGTAGAAACCCTTAAAGAAGCAACACAAAAATCCCATAGGGAATTATGGGAGACTATTGGTCAACATGCAGAAGCCCTTAAAGAGGAATCACAAATATCCCTAAAAGAAACACAGGAGAACATGGATCAAAAGGTATAAGCCTTTAAAGAGGAAACACAAAAATCTCTTAAAGAATTTCAGGAAAAAACAAACAAGTGAAAGAACTGAACAAAACTATCCAGGATCTAAAATTGGAAGTACAAACAATAAAGAAATCACAAAGTGAGACATCTCTGGAGATAGAAAACCTTGGAAAGAATTCAGGAGTCATAGATGCAAACATCAACAACAGAATTCAAGAGATAGAAGAAAGAATCTCAGATGCTGAAGATTCCATAGAAAACATTGACTCAACAGTCAAAGAAAATGCAAAATGCAAAAAGCTTGTAACCCAAAACATCTAGGAAATTCAGGACATAATAAGAAGACCAAACCTAAGGATTATGGGTATAGAAGAGAGCAAAGATTTACATCTTAAAGGGCCAGTAAATATCTTTAACAAAATTATAGAAGAAAACGTCCCTAACCTAATGAAAGAGATGCCCATGAACATACAAGAAGCCTACAGAACTCCAAACAGACTGGACCAGAGCAGAAATTCCTCCCGTCACATAATAATCAAAACACCAAATGCACTAAACAAATAAAGAATATTAAAAGCAGTAAGGGAAAAAGGTCAAGTAACTTATAAAAGGCAAACCTATCAGAATTACACCAGACGTCTCACCAGAGACTATGAAAGCCAGAAGATCCTGGGCAGATGTCATATAGACCCTAAGAGAACATAAATGTCAGCCCAGACTACTATACCCAGCAAAACTTTCAATTACCACAGACAGAGAAAACAAGACATTCCATGAAAAAAGCAAATTTACTCAGGGTCTTTCCAGAAATCAAGCTCTACAAAGGATATTGGGTGGAAAATACCAACAGAAGGCGGGAAACCACACTGTAGAAAAAGCAATAAAGTAATCTTTCAACAAACCCAATAGAAGATAGCTACACAAACAGAATTTCACCTTTAACCAAGAAGATAACAGTAAGCAACAATAGCCTTTCCTTAATATCTCTTAATATCAATGGTCTCAATTCCCTTATAAAAAGACATAGACTAACAGACTGGATACATAAACAGGACCCAACATTTTGCTGCATACAAGAAACCCACTTAAGCGACAAAGGCAGTCACTATTTCAGAGTCAAAAGTTGGAAAAAAAATTGCAAGTAAATGGTCCCAAGAAACAAGCTGGAGTGGCTATTCTTATGTCGGATAAAATTGACTTTCAACCAAAAGTTGTCAAAAAAGATAAGGAGGACACTTCATACTGGTCAAAGGAAAAATCCACCAAGAAGAACTCTCAATTCTGAACATCTATGCTCTGAAAGCAAGGGCACCTACATTCATAAAAGAAACTTTACTAAAGCTCAAAGCACACATTGCACCCCACACAATAATAGTGGGAGACTTCAACACCCAATTCTCAACAATGGACACATCATGGAAACAGAAACTAAACAGAGACATAGTGAAACTAACTGAAGTTATGGACCAAATGGATCTAACATATTTATAGAACATTCCACCCTAAAGCAAAAGAATATACCTTCTTCTCAGCACCTCATGGTACCTTCTCCAAAATTGACCATATAATTGGTCACAAAATGGGCCTCAAAAGATACAGAAATATTGAAATTATTCCATGTACCTTATCAGATCACCATGGCCTAAGGCTGGTCTTAAGCTCAAACAAAAACAATGGAAAATACACATACACATGGACTTTGAACAATGCTCTTCTCAACAATAGCTCGGTCAAGGAAGAAATAAAGAAATGAAAGACTTTTTAGAATTTAGTGAAAATGAAGACACATCACACCAAAACTTATGGGACAAAATGAAAGCAGTGCTAAGAGGAAAACTCATAGCTCTGAGTGCCTCCAAAAAGAAAATGGAGAGAGACTACACTAACAGCTTGACAGTGCACTTGAAAGCTCTAGAACAAAAAGTCATTGCCATGGAGTGGTATGAGGATCTTAGGCCAGAGATCATGTCTCTGAAGTGCACACCAAAAGGAGCATGCCATGGTTGTCTCTGAAGGGGCCCTGTCAGAGCCTTACACTTTAGAGAGGCAGTTGCTAGCAGCCAACCATTGGACTGGGTGTGGGGTCCCCAGTGGAGGAGTTGGAGGGTAGTCCGAAAGAGCGGAAGGGGTTTATAGCTCCATGGAAGAACAACAATGTCGGCCACCCAGATGCCCCAGGACTCCCAAGGTCTAAACCATCAACCAAGGGGTATACATGGTTCCAGCCAAAAATGTTGCAGAGGAATGCCTTGTCGAGCATCAGTGGGAGGAGTGGTCCTTGGTCAGGTGAAGGCTCAATAGATGCCCCCAACAAAGGGAAATCGCTGGGGGGGGCAGGGGAGGTGGGAGTGGGTCGGGTGGAGGGGCATATACTTGGAGGCAGGGGGTGGGAAGAGTGGTTGGGGGTTTTGGGGAGGGGGGAAACCGGGAAAGGTTTTAGCATTTGAAATATAAATGAAGATTATATTCAATAAAAAAAGAAAGAAACTATGTTCAAATAATTAAGGAGTTATATTATAAAACCTGCAAAAGGAAGTCAAGAAGTAACTTCATTGTCAAAGAAATATAGTGTAGGAGAGAAAGTCCTTCCAACTTAAAAAGATCCTCAATGGGAAGCTGGATTTGTGAGTCTGAAAACTACAGAGAATTCCTAGAGTTGACTGTAAACATCCTCAAAGAATTCTGCAGGACCCATAGTTTCTGAGCTTATGTTTGTAATGATAGATAAGAGAAAAGAGAGGAGTGGGTCTCTCAGCACGAACAGGATGGTTGGAATTTACTAGAAAACCAGCTCCACATGAAAGAGAGACTGAATTACGTTCTGATGCATGGTAAGAACTCTAGAATGGCATAAAACACATGGAGAGCCTCCATAAATGTGTCACGGAAGGAGTGAATGAGCTGTGACTGAATTATGTCTATTTACTGAACTCCAGATATGTGAACATGTCAGACAAAATCTAGCAAAGACCACCCGGATGCCTGGAGAAGTGGAGATCAGCATAGGTGATGAAATTCAAGGGAAATCTCGACATTAGGGATGGGAAACTAAGATCATGTTCTACCTACCCTTGGTCAAAAATAATTACATAGAGGAGAAAAAAACCACATGTATCAAGCTAAAGGTTCACATGAAGAAAATCCTTTTACATTTAATTCTTATTTTTAGACTATTAGCTACTTTTCTCATCTTTGCGATGAGGAGACTGATAAAGGCAATTTAAGGGAGGAGGGGTTTATTTTGGGCCATGGCTCAGAGGAATCCGGTCCATAGCGGTAGAAAAGGCAATGCTGTGGACGCCTAGGGGGGCTGGTCACATGGCACACACACAGCCAGGAAAATTCTGATATTTATGTTCCCTTTCTTTCTTTCATTCATCCTGGGACCCCAGCCCTTGGGGTGTAGGATGAGTCTTCCTGCTCAGTAGACCCCACTCTGTCAATAATACACACACCCTGACATGTCTCTTGGGTGACTCAAAATCTATTCAGGATGACTGTGCAGATTAACCATTGCACCCAGAGGAGAAATCTAAAAGGCAGTTTCCAATGAGCCTAGAAGTAATTTTCCTAAACCACAAAGAATAAAAATTAAATTCTAATCAATTATGTCATAGAAAAGACTAAGCTACTTTCTCTTTAGAAAAAATGTTATAAACATCCCATGAAGCAGCTATCTAGAAAAACATGCCAGCAGTTAATTATTAAAAGTATGTTATTATTAGTCCAGATTTTGTGTGGTGAGTATTTGTCAGCTTTTCAAATCCACAATTTATTACTATTGCTTTTTTTCTCATCCGAATAATCTTTTAATTTAACATAAGCTCAATACAATCTAGTCCACAATGTAAACTTTAGACGTCTGGTTCAAATAATGGTTTATCCACTAAGATGTCAAATTCTCTCTTTCTCTCTGACCCTCTTCCTCTCCCTCAGACAGAATCTAACTATGTATCTGGCTGTCCTGGAACTCACTATATAGACCAGGCTAGCCTTGAACTCCTCACAAAGATCCACCTGTCTCTGCCTCCTGACTGTTAGGATTAAAGTATGGGCCACCATGACTGGAGCTCAATAAAACATTAACAAGCCTGTATAGAGAGCTAGACAAGGATTCTGAAGTTTATAGATGGACAGAAGATTTATAAGAAAAGCCAGGAAAACAAAAACATAGAAAAACAAAAGTATGAAGGTACACTAACTCTATCAAATATTAAACCACAATGTAAGACGTTTAAGATTAAAATGGTGTGGTGTCGGCTCCTGCATGGGCAAACTGAATGCTCAGAGAGTAGAAAAGCAGGAACAGATCCTAACAGCCACACCCAGAATCTGAATGGATGTAATGGTGGTACCCAAGGGAGCCAAATCAGTGACAGACTGTCCGATCAATGGTACTCAGTACAGGACAGCCTTTCCAAGATAGACAAAAATACGTCTCTGCCTGATACTATAGATGAAGGTAAATTCCACAGAAATCATGGATCCAAATAGGAAAACAGACCCATCCATGGACAAAAAGAAAATACAGTTGAGTTTTTTCTCTAACTTTAGTTCATGGGGAAACGTTAGTTTCTAAAATGTTGGCTTTTATAGGAAAGCTAAATAGAAGCAATGTCAAAAGATAACTGGCAAAATAGAATATTTCTACCAGATAATAAAAAGTGCTAATATCACACATATGCCAATGACGATGATGAAGATGATGATGATGATGACGATGATGATATTAAACAAGAAACTCCTAAAACTACAGCTGAAAAAAAATGGAAAAATGAGACTAGGCAATTTAGACTGACAAGATGGCTCAGGGGGTAAAGGTACTTGCTGCTAAGTCTGACTCCTCAACTTAATCGCTAGGACCCACATGGTGGAAAGAGAGCATTTATTCCTGCAAGTTGTCCTCCAAACACACATGCAGTAAACACACGCATGTATATCCACACATATGCATTAAGTGTGAATAAAATGTAAGATGTAAAAAATAAAATCAGTGTAATAACATTTAAAGAAATAGAATAGGCAAATAACTCTACAGCCTTCAAACGTGGAAGATATTAAACACATCCTTAAGAAATACGTATTTAAATGAGGCATCGCTTCTCGTGCGTCAGATTAGAGCAAATGAAATCTGCTTGTTCTGTGGACAAGGTGTCAGTGAATGAAGCAGGTGCAATGCCTTAGAAGAAGCCAATGGTTAACAATCTGCACATGGTCTCGTTTTCAGAGGTATCATTTCAAACTCTAGGAATGTTCTCTGAGATATGCCTCCAGAGGGGGGGGGGGGGAAAGCCCACCACCCTCACATGCATGAGGCTAGTCATTGCAGCAGTGTTCCTAATTGCAAAACACTGGAAACAAGCTGGGAAGATGGCTCAGCAGGTAAGAACCCTCGCTGTGCAAGCATGAGGACCTGAGCTCAAAGCCCCCCTACCAGGTGGAAAGCCACCTGTGGTGGCACGCACCTGTAATCCCAGGTCTATAAGGGGCAGAGACAGAAAGATCATAGAGTTTGCTCCAGCTTGTCAGCCTCCAGGTTCCCCATCTCAGCTCCAGGGTTAGAGTGACCCCTGTCTTACTGGGAAAAGCTGAGATTAAGCAGAGCAGGATGCTTGACGTCCTCATCTGGCCTCTGCACGAATGGAGATGCACACTCTGACACCTAAGTAAATAAATAAAATTGGAAACTGAAATACTCACACACAAGAGGGTCGTGAGTGAGCTCTGATGTGCTCAGGTTAAGAGAGCCTACACAGCAATAAGAAAGAAAGAAAGAAAGAAAGAAAGAAAGAAAGAAAGAAAGAAAGAAAGAAAGAAAGAAAGAAAGAAAGAAAGAAAGAAAGAAAGAAAGAAAGAAAGAAAGAAAGAAAGAAAGAAAGAGAAAGAAAGAAAGAGGAAGGAGTCATGTGGACTCAGCTGGGGTCCATTCCCGGTGCTGTCTGCTAGAGACCTAGAAGGCATGAGCCTCAGCCCCATGTCTTGGTCTGGAGTCTCCTATAAAATGAACTAGAGCTTCTTGGATAGATGACAGGTTAAGCAGAAACAGCAGAGGAGATCCTGGAACACCTTGCACAGCCACAAGAAAAGGAAGCGCTCAACATCATGTACGTGTGTGCAAAGGACACTGTGGGTGGTAACCATGTCCAAATTAGAGACTTTTTCCAGTAAATACCATATGTCATTACAGCGGCTCTGTGCCAAAGGAAAAACAGGCACAAAGGATAAAAATTGCACTCAAGTTGGTAAATGGAGGAAAGGATTGTCTCCTCATAGCACATGCCAATTAATAAATATAAATGACAGGAATAGAGAACTGCACATTTGACAAATAGCACACCAATAAGCGTCATGGGGAGTAGTCATCAGTCGTTGCTGGAGGTAACTCAAGAGCACACTGAAGAAAACTGGGGTGCCTGTGCATCCTAGTGAGAACCCAACTGAAAAAGGAAAATAAATGGCCACTTTGTAGTGGAAAAAAAATGTGACCTACATCGCAACAACCAAGTAACAGATGCTAACATCCCCAAGTAATGAGACAAACCAATACTATGAAGCACTAAGAACCACCCCACATCATGCTTATGGGTTTTCTTTTCCTTTTTGTGTGTATATGTGAGCATGTGTGTATGTGCATGCATGTACATGTATGTGTGTGCATGTGAATGTATAAACATTATATGTGTATGCATGAATATGTGTTATGCATGTGGGGAGGCATGTGTATATGCGTATGTGTCTGTATATATGTGGGTGTGCAAGTGTATGTGTGTGCATGTGTGTATGTACGTGTGTGTGTGTGTGTGTGTGTGTGTGTGTGTGTGTGTGTGTGTGTGTGAGTGTATATGGGTAGACAGGTGCATATGTGTGTTCCTGTGATCCCATGCATGTGAAGGCCAGAGGACAAACTTCAGTGTCATTCCTTGAGTACAATCCACCTTTCTCATTTTGAGTTTTGATTCCTACAGAGCCTTTCACTGGCCCAGCACTTACTTAGTAAGATAGGCTCGCTGGTCAGTGAGCCCCAGGAATCTGCCCGTCTCTGCTTCATTAGCTCTGGAGTGACGAGCACACATACTTAGCATTCTACAGTTTTAGAGAGAGGTTTTGGGAACCAAACTCAGGACTTACCACTTGAGAGGCAAGCACTTTACCAACTTAGCTATCTCCCAGCCTTTATGGTTTTCTTGCCAAAATTTATAACTTGAATTTCATCAGGAAGGGATAGGAGACTAGCTCAAAGTAAAAATTGTTCTATGAAATTTATTGGACAAATGCTCTTCGAAATGCCAAGGTCATGAAAGACAAAGGAAGAGTGAAGAGCTGCCCCAGATTAACAGAGACTGAGTAGACCTGGCAACGTAAAGGTCAAGAATGATGATGAACTGGGCCCTGGCTCAGGAAAGGGACATTAGGAAGATGGTTGTAAAATGTGCACAAGGTCTGGAGATAAGTTTGCACAACTGTAACAGTAGTAACTTCTTAGTTTGGGTCATTTTACTGTATTATGTAAGATGTTCACATCAGGGGCTGAGGAAGAAGTGTATTCTGGAATTTTTACTAGTATTTACAACATTTAATAAGCCTGGAATTATTACAAAATGGAAATCCAGTAATAAAAACACATTTAATTGGCATATTAAAATTTTAGGAGTACCACAAAAAAAATAAATAAGAGCAAAGGAAATACAGAAAAGCAAAGCAATCCATCAGAAATTAAGACAGGAAGGAGAAAAGGGAAGGAAAAATAAGTTGCTAATGTAACCAAAATGACAGAAACAGAACTAGGTAGATCAGCAATCAAAATAAATTACATTCTCTGGTCCAGAAACAAAAGCACCCATACGAAGTTTGGACCCAGTGTCAGCCTGTTTCAAGGAAAGACATTTTTAAATGCCAGGTTATACAAAGATGGGAATAAGAGTCTGTAGGTAGAGCCTGAACAAACAGGAGGAACTAGTGACAGGATGTGGAGCCAGGATTTACAGGGGAAAGAAAAATAGCAGGATCCAGTCAGGATGATGTCAGCAGCAGCTGTGCCTAACGAGGGCTGAGAGAAGCTTATTCCCTGCTTCTGTAAGGTCTTGGCGGGGCAGCCTCCTCCACATTCTAGCTACAACATTCCATACTTAAGCCCTGAAAGATCACCGTGGCAGGAGGAGGGAGAGCTGAAGGGGACACCCAGGAGTGACACCAGTCACTATTGCTCAGAGGTCATTCTAAGTGCATGCACAATATACATGTGAGCTATGTGCACATATCCTGCTCTGGCATCTCATTTCCTTGAGACTGAATCTCTCACTGGTAGCCAGCAAGACCCTGATCCTTATATCTCCACCCAGCACAGTACTTAGGTGGCAGGTGCACACATAGCTTTTTATGTGGATGCTGAGATCTGAACTTAGGTCTTCATGCTTGTACAGCAAGCATTCTTACCCACGGAAACACCTCTCCAACCCTGCTAGCAACACTTTTTTCACATCTTTGTTAGTAAATAATCAACCAAGACAAAGATTAGGGGAAAAAAACGCAACTCTGAAAAGCACTAACATTGATCTAGGTCTATTGATGGTGCATACAACCCAGCAAGCAGAGAAAATACAGTCTGTTTACATACTGTGAGAAGTTGACTCCAAAATAATTACAGAGAAGAGGAAACTGAGCAAGATAAACAACATGAACTTGGAAAGAAAAAGTCACACTTGGGTAAACAATGAGTTAAGGACAACCCACAGTGGAGGGCTGGAACTCTTGAAAGCAAAGCGCTCTGAAGGCTTGTATATCAAATTTATGAGATCCGATGAAAGCAAGGATTAGAGGAAATTTATAGTCTTACATTCACCTATTAAATATTGAAAATAACTGAGTTAAGTATTCATTTTAAGAGCTAAGAGAAAACAGATTAAAGAACAAAGAGAGTAGAAACAAATAAATAAGATACGAATAAAAAAAATAATGGGAAATATATTAAAGAATTACAAGACTAAAGGCTGGACTTGAGACAGACTTCAAGTAAATCTGTCCAATTTTTAAAAAGGGGGTGAATTATACCTACATCATGGGAAATTATAGAAAATGTAATTCATATAAATTCAGGATTCTAAATGACATGAAAAATCATAGATGAAAATAGAAATATAGATGATAAATAGATATAGGTTATAGATCAATGGATAGAAGAGGGGTAGATAGATAAATAGACAAACAGACAAAAGACAGACAGATGGTAGATGGTTGGTAGATGATATACAGATGTGCGTACACACACACACACACACACACACCCAAGTTGATCCAGAAAAATGTTATAACATCTAAGTGAGATGAGGATCTTCAAATAAACTAATTGCTAGTTAACAGTCAGCATAGAAAACTATATAACTGTGTCATTAGTCCATATGGAACACAAAATGAACTGCACATAAAAAATGCCTATGCAACAGCTTTTAGACATATTATAATAAAATATACAAGAAGTATCTTTAGAAAGATGGGACAATATAATAATACCTTAAATGAGATGCCCCCCAAGCAAATATGAAAAAATAATGTGTTAAAATTAATTATATCTAAGTTAAAACCTTTGAATTACCATAGACAGCATGGTAACAAACAACTAACCAGAGAAGACACTTAGTAGTGACATGGCTTCTAATTAGGCTATCCAAAAATATATTCCTGATATCATTAACATAAAGTCAAATATATCATAGGAAAAGAAACAAATTATAGGTATAGGCAGCTCATAAGAAAGAGAGACAATGCCACTACTCTAGGAGTTTAGAACAAATTTAAAACCTCAAAATATCAGATAAATTAAATACTGCCAACTTTGGGGCAAATGCGAAGCGATAGCCCTTACATAGTGCTGGTGGAAATACAATACGCATATCTTGTGGTTCAACGATTCTATTCTTTGTCTGGTTCTTCTGATCTCATCCAGTTGTCTTTCCCCTTTAAAAAAAAAAATCACACACCAGAGGTGAAAAGATGACACCGATTGATTGATTAAGAGTGCTGACCGCTCTTCCAGAGGAACCAAGCTTGCTTCCCAGCTACCACGTTGGACAGCTCCCAGCCCCAGGGAGCTCCAGCTACTGGATATCTAATCCCCTCTTCTGACCTCTTCAGGCACCTCACTCACAGGCACACTCGAAGATGTAGTAGATACACAGACACATAAATAAATCATAAAATAAATCTTAAAAAAAAAAAACAGCCGAAATGATTTTGAATGCCATGTGATCATGTCTCATCTTCGTTTTAAAAAAAAAAAAAAAGAAAAAGAAAAAGTGTGTTTTTTTTTTCTGTTATCTAAAGTTTCAAGCAATTGAAAAAGAAATTAAATTATCTTACTTATTTTATGGGGTAACGTTGTTGCCAAAGTTGGTGCTATCTTTGATACCCAAACCAGAAAATGTTCACACATATTTACCAGGGAAAACGAATAAAAATGATCACTACAGCAGTACTAGAAATATTCAATATCCTCAAAGTGGAAACGTGCACAGTCAAGAAGTGAATGCCTTCTAGCATGATAATAGGATGGGCAGAGTCCCAGTGAGCCACTGAGGGCTCTCAGTGCCAACACAGTAGACTACGGTAAGTAGAGAGCACTAAGACGGCTGTGGTGGGTTCCTGTAAAATGACGATGGGTGTCTAACATGCTTTATGAATAGAGAAACATAAAACTATACAGATACCAAGCACACTGAAGTCATCTCACTGAAGAAGAAGGGAAACAGGGTGACACTGGAGAGAAGTGGGGCTGGATCACTGGCTCAGTACACAGACACCTGCTGGTAACCCTGCCAACCAACATTCTATACCTGGGACCCACATGGAAGAAGAAGAACAGAATCCTGCCATGCCCTCTGACCTCCACCCATACACTATGTCACACATGGCCCCACACTCATACACACACACAAGCAAAATAAAATAAAATAAATTTAAATGTAATAAAATGTTTTAAATAAAGATTTTAACTTGGCCAGCGCAAAAGACTGAAAGAAAGCCAAGTTCCTTCTAAAGCCTTCTTCCCAGGCCAGTGCCCCCAGTCAGAGTCTCTCCAGGACACCAGGACACAAACAATGTTTTCTTTCACCAGATTTGAACCATTTGTACACCCGGCATCTTTGCTACTTCAGCCAGCATCCCCTGGTGGAGCCAAAATAGCTCATTCTCCCACCCTTCCCCCCTCTGAAACCAGAAGACAACAGCTGGCTTCTCCAACTTCTGGCAGTTATAAAGAGTTTTCCACCATTCCTGGAATGTGGGTAAACAAACATTTCTAGTCTCCCTTTTCATTTCAGGCTCAGTTTTCATCTTCTAAGACCCGAGCTCCCACGTAAGTGGGAGGAAGAAGGGAATGGGTAGTGCTTTGCTCTGTAAGCCTGGTGACCTGGGCTCAACACCTGGAACACTTTCCTAAAGACAGAAGGAAAGAATCAATGTTACAATGCTGTCCTCTGACCTCCACATGTATTCATCACATGCACATGAGTGGGGAGATCGTTTGAGTTAATGTGCCCTGCTCTGCCTCACTGACTCTCCTTTTCTGATAGTGAAGAACCCCTGGGCATTATAGCACAGAATACATCCCCTGGAGTTCTATCTGACACTTCAGACAAGGCACTTAGTACCTCTACACTTCTATTTCAGTCTCCATAAAAGGAAAATAAAAACAGATCTCTAAGGAAGTCATTGGGAGCTTTGGATACTGAGTGCCTCTTCAGTGGTATGCACACTGTATATCAGTCACCATGTTAGCGCTATACCTGTCTCACTAATCCTCTACTCTGAGAGAATGGAAAAGAGAATGCCAGAAGGTACACAGCAGGTACCTTATAGCTCTCTTCCCAATTAAAACACTCTTTCCTGGTAAGACTCAGAAAGTCACCGAAACTTACAAGACTCAGGAAGTTCCTGGAACCTGGTTGGCAAGGCTGTTTTCCAAGGTTATATATATTGTAAGAGGTGCATAGGAAAGAGACTCTCCAATCAGAAGAGCTGCTGCAAGGCAATATCTGAAAGTCCTGCTTTGAGGTTGCAAGAGCTGCATGGAGGCTGCAAGTCCTGCATTGCCTTTATGAGTAGCCATCCATCCTGCGGCAGGCTTTGAAAATTAAGTATCCCCTAACCCATGCTCCTGAATAGAACCTCAGTAATCTTACTGTTCATTAGGTAAGGTTAGCTGGGATCGCTTCGCTTTGCCATTGGTACCCTATCTAGGATGAGTAGACATTTGCTCATATCTCCCCAGGGAAAGTTCTAAAGAGCTAGAAAGAAGTTCAACCCTTTTGTTGGGTATTTGACCATTATGATCTACTGTCTCCCCTCTATAGGGTGATTGTTGCTCTCATATAGTACTTCAGGGTGTTACACACACAGAAAACCTTCAGCAGGTGTGAGATGCAGTTGAGAACCATTCTAAGTTCCATTGAAGATAAACACAAACCTCGCTGTGGTGCTTTGAATGAGAATGTCCCCCTATAGGTTCATATATTTGAACTCTTGGTCCTCAGTTGGTAGTGATGTTTGAGGTCTAGGAAGTGTGGCCTTGCTAGAGGACATAGGTCACTGGTGGGAGGCTTTGAGGTTTCAAAACCTCACATCACCCCTCTCCTTCTTGCTTACAGTTCAATGAGTGAGCACTCAGCTTCATGCGCCAGGGGCCCTGCCTGCTGCTTACTGCCATGTTTCCCTGCAGTGGCAGACTCATCCCTCTGTAACTGTGAACCAAATAAACCCTTCCTTCTATATGTTACCTTTGTCTTGGTGTTTTATGGCCACAATGGCATGTTAGCATGTGTAAGGTGGGTCTGGAATACCCGCTTCCATCACTGAGGTTCTATATCTGTAGACCAATTTACCATTTGCCACCTTGCCAGCAGTGAGTATCCTGGCCCAGCAGTGAGTACCTCAGCCCAGCAGTGAGTAAATACCCTGACCCAGCAGTAAGTACCTTGGTCCAGCAGCAAGTATCCCAGCCCAGCAATGAGTACCTTGGTCTAGCAGTGAGCACTTCAGTCAAGCAATGAGTATTGTTTTACACAGCCTGTCCCATGCTCTTGTCTTCCAAGCCTGATACTAATCCAAGTTCCACAAAGACAGTTACTATTAGCATTCAAGAGTATGTACACATATTTACATATATATGCATATATATTACATATATACATATATATATATATATATATATATTACTCATATTACTCAGAGATTTCTTCCATATTACTCAGAGAGTTCTTCCATATGCCCTCAACCCTCTCAGACCCTGGAGACCCTAGATTAATTTTCACTGAATTAATCTACAGAATGAGTCAAACTTGTAAAAATGAGTTAGCATTATTTCTATGACTTGAGTATGACAGTACTATAAATCCCTCCACACATTACTTGACCAAAAAGAGTCATGAATTTGAATACAGGAAATTGATTGTGCTCACAGGAAGGAATAGGAGGCAGCCAATAAAAACTGTAGTTGTAAGAGTGTTTAAAGGTGCATTCAAGGTGCATGAAGAGGTCAGTGGATACATTGTAGCTGTTCCTTACAGCTACAAGTGAATTGTTACAACATGAATCTATGAGAATTACAATCCAAGACCGCTATCTAGAAGAACAATAGGAACTATGACTAAGGTTAGTAATGCTTGCCTGAGTTGGTGAGATTCTACGATTTTCATTAAACCTTTGCACATTATTTTTAACAATTTCTACAATGAGCACGAGCAGTTATGGTGTCAGCAGTAATATGTGCCTTATTGTTTCCTCATGGATCAACCCTGTGCTGTCTCCTTCATTGTTGGCCTTCCTGTTCTGTTCTTGGGTGGGTCTATCCTTGACTGACATCAGAACCCAGCTTTGTCAGCCTCCCGATACAGACTGAAGACCAGCAGTTCTCCAGGAATCCTCCAGGTCTGGAGCACCATATTGAGATTGCTGATGTGTCTAGCCCCATGGCCGAGAAGCTACTGGGTTCACAGCCTCCTCTGCGTGCATATGGCCATTGCAGAACTCCCCAGGCCCCACTGTGTACGTCAAATGAATAGGTATCCTTTTATAACATCTCTTCATCCACTCTGTTCTTCTAGAGAATTCTGATTAATCCTGAAGGGACGTTCACTGACTTGAGCATGTGGTTCAGGTAGACCTTGCCCTTCTTCCCTATTCCCCTGCTGAAAATTAGACTACATTCCTAAAGCTAGCCACCAAAGTCTATTTATTTATTTGGCCATTCTCCCTCTTGAAGCTGAGGACCAAGATCCAGCTATCAAGTACTGAAGTCCAGCAATCAAAAGCCCCCTTTGGCTCACCTAATTAACATGCCCAATCAAAATTCAACACATCATCCTAACACGGGGTTTCCTATTTTACCTTTACAAACTGTCATCTGCCTATGAACCATGTCTGTCTCCTCTCTATCCAGAAGCAGTCCTTTGTCCTCCAGGACAAACACCCCTTCTCCCTCATCTCCCGTCCTTGTCTCTTACTCCCTGCCCTCTGTCTCTCTGGGGCAAATAAATCTCCTTTGTGTTGAGAACTTAGTCTTGGGATTCCAAGCCAATACTTTTTGTTTCAAATCCACCTTCCTCACTATGCCTGCCTATACTTACTGCCACTCCAACCACGCTTGGCTTCTGGGATTTCCATCTCTCTAAGTGCTTGTTGCTAGTAGGGCCCTAGAGCCAAGCTGACTTAAATGATAGAACATAACATTTGGGCAAAGTGGGTATGAAAACAAAGCAGGTTTAGAAAGAGCTGTAGAAACAAGCAAGAAGCACCAGAGTGGGGTGTGCATGGAGGAACTGTGTGTGGCTCTGCTTACTCTATGGGACCAGCTGGTATAGACCCAGAACACTTCATTGACCTGGCTGACTCTGCAAGATCGGCACTGTTGGTCATCACCCAACTCTTTCCCCAGAACAACACAGTAATGAGCGCTGACATCTTGCAGCCTCCATGGGCTACATCTATTTGAACACATATTTTTCTCTCTTGATCATAGCACTGCTGTGGGAAAATGTGTCATTCGCACCTTAGAGACAGGTAGGACAATTAGTGCTTGGATCAGGTACTTGTATCATCCAAGGTCAAGTCTTCAAATACAAATGTTCCTGTTGGGTCTTAGTTCATTGGAGTGCTAAAATATCTGGTTTGCCAGGTGACTCGTGTTTTTCTATGTAAAGATCTAGCTCTGAGATAAAGGCCTGAGGATCTGAGTTCAACCATGGGCAAATACGGTGGAAGTAGAAGACTAACTCCAGTGAGTTGTCCTCTGACCACCATGTACAATCTATACAGATATACACCATCCCAATACACACAAAATGAACGTGAACAATAATATGTTTTTTTAAAAATCCAGCTCTATTTATTTGTTTTGACAAATCACAGGAACTAGCTGTTATTTAGCAATTCCAAAGTCATCTATTTGCTCACACTCTTATTAAGAAACCATGATGTATCAGATCCTGTTGTTCCTTGCAGGAGGAGGTGAAGAAGCAAGGATGAATGATGAAGATCAGCAGCTCATTATGCTCACCTTCCTCATTTATGTGGAAAAGCAGTATCTGTCAAGTCTCTCCTCTCTATCGTAGTCTCCCCACCCCCACCCATTTCCATCCTCTTAGAACTGGTCCCTGGTCCTACAGCCCAACCCTGCACTTATCTGTCCTCTTGTAACAACCTGAGGCCATCACCCTGCTCCAATGAGCCCTCCCCTGCAGAAGAGCCATGAGACATTGATGATGGTTTGCAAGGGTCTCTGTCCCCAATACTTGCCATGCTTTAATGATGCTTAGGAGACAAACTGTCACTCAAAAACTTCAAAACAAGACAAAACAAGCCTGCTTTGGCTCATTCTTCATCTGGGAATAACGAATGTTCTCTGCCTCACATGCTTTCTTTCTGAATCTTGCCCAGAAAACTCCTATTTAATCTCTATGACGAAGCTCAAATATTCCCTTCTATGTTACAGCCTTTCTTGCTTCCCAGCAGATCCTTCTGCTGTGAGATAACCTTTGTCACATGGCATTATAAACATCCCAATCTACCTGTTCCTCCTTCTGGACAGTCACCTCCTTATACAGCTTATCATCACAATTCACCCTTAGCTGGTGGTCAGTCTGTCACATAGCAGAGGGCTAAGAAATATTTTTCTCAATGGATTTGGTGCTTTTATGCCTATGTGCGTGATTGTGTGCATGTGTGTGTGTGCTTGTGTACATGTATGTGGAGGCTAATGCTCAAAGTCAGGTGTCTTCTTCAGCTCCTTTCCACTTGTTTTGGAGATGTGGACCTTGATCTTCCTGATTCAACTAGACCAGGAGCCAGCAGGCCCCAGGAATCCCACTGCCTCTGGGCTCAGCTTCCCTGGCACTCATTCTCAAGTGCTAGGCTTATAGGCACACATCACTGTGCTTGGCTCTTTCATGTGGGTACTAGGGGATAGGACTCAGGCCATTGTGCTTCACTGAACTCTATTATTGTCCTGTACAGTATATTCTTAGTCTTATACTTAGTCCCCAGCTAAGAAGAAATCCTTTCTATTGCATTCAGACATCCTTTAGTCTGGTGGGGCAAGATGGGGGCCCATATGGTTTTAAATCTACAGTGGTCTGAGTGTTTGCATATTATCTAAAGTCCACATGATGATTTAATTCCCAGTGCAAGGTGTTAATACGTAAGACCAGCAAGATGTGATTAGGTCATGTGGATTCTTCCCTGTGAGCTAAATAAAGCCCTATAAAGGCAACTCTTTCACCCCCTCTTTATAAAAGCCTTTTGGTCCCTCTTCCCATTTTACATATAAGACTGTAGAAAACCACCCTCTCTGCAAGATGCAGAGACCAGGATCCACGTCGGAAGCAGACCATATCCCTCCCCAGACACAGAACTCACTGACAACTTGAGTTCTGACTTCATCTACTCTGCAGTTGTGAGAATGAAATCTCTACTGCTTACAAATGTCTCTGTTGGCAGTATGCTCTTTAAGCAGCAGGAGCAGATTAAGATAACTTATGATCTGTCTCTTAAAACCACTCATCTTGCCCATCCACATTCATTACCTGAGTGTGGGGGACAGAGTGCTGTTCATTTTTGTGGGAATTTAAAACAACAACAACAAAAAACAAAAACAAACAAACAAACAACAAGAACATAAATGGTTTGAGCCTCTATTATTGACTCTGAGTAACAATAGTATCAGACACACTCCTTGTCTAAAGAGTCAAGGTCACTTGAGAATGGGGGTGCTTGGGCAGGAGGATGCTGTAACTACAAGTCCAAGCTTAGGGGAGAACCCACAGTCAAAAGAACCACAGAGCCAAGAAGACAGATGAGCTATCTCAGAGAAAGGAGGGAGAGCCAAGGGCAGGAGTGCAGTCCTGGCTCCCTCTGGCTGGGCAGATCAGGAAGGACAGCAGAGGGGTCAAGGGCAAACACAAAGGTCACATGAGACCACAGGGGACTGGCTGAGGATGGTCAGGCTAGACTGTACTGACTGGGAATCAGAAAGTATATTATTCCACAGCTCCCGTTTTAGGTTTGTAAGTGCTTTTCCATTCCGGTTGTTTCACCATCTGATGAAGAACAAGGCTCCAGCAAGCTCAGCGAGGCCCTTCAGCCCGAGAAGATCCATTTCTCCCAACCAATAGGAACAGTCGGAGAAGAGTGAATATCCACCTCTGGACCTCCAACGTCAGCTCCATGGGTGTTATTAAGCATCACCACATCAGTATTCCGACCCCAGAGTCCCTCCAAATACCCGTGTAAACATTCATTTACATTTAGATTGTACTTCTCTGGATTCACACTCTTTCCCTGAAAACTCTAACAATCCAATTATCAAGAAAACCAACATGTCATTTCTAAGCCTTGGGGTGGGGAGTACTCCTCCCCCAGGAAACTCTTCTGTTTGGCATGAAGCAGCTCCAGGTGTCCCTGTCTGGATAGATTTGGCTAGTTTCCCAGCATGCTTGAGGGCAAACCCTAAAATATGTGTGTTCCTCAGCAAGGAAAGATGGAGGTCGGGTGACTGAGGCAACTGTTGCATTTGTTTTAAAGGGGTGAGGGAAGGAAGTTGCTGAAGAAAATGATGGGGAAGAAAGCCTCGGGAAACCAGCTTGAAGTGGTGACAAAAAGCCCTCCGCCGGAATCACATAGGTGGCTTCTAATCCCAGCTCAGGGGCTTCCAAGCTTCCTAAGTACCCATTCGTTTCTGAATGCTATGCAGCAGGGCAAAGAGTTCAAGAAACTAGACTGGTGGGTTCCTTAGAGAGGACTGCTCTCCTGTGTGCCCAAAAGAAACCCTGTCTAATGTGGATATCATTAGCGAAAAGGAGACATGCACCAAATGAGAAAGATGGGAAGGGTGATTTGAAGAAAGTCAGAGTAAGCATTCTGCTGGGAGATGAGAACCACACTGTAAGCCAAGCCACAGAAGACATTTTTTGCCAGCTCAGTGTCTTCAAAATTACCCAGCCCAATGGAGATGGGGACTTTTGCAAAAACAAACAAAACAAAACAACAGAAACAAAAAACTTAGACTAAGAGGAAACAAGTTTAAGGACAAGTTTCAAAAGGAAGAGAAGTCCTTCTGCTCAGCAGGTGATCAATATGGAGAATGAATCCTGACTGGGGATGAACTCAATTTATTCCCTTTGAAGTACCAGTGAGGTTTCCCTTTGCTATTGAATAAAACCCAAACCACACCAGTGGAAGAACCAAAAGAAGATTACAGAGAAAGCCACTGAACATAAACACTCTAAGCTCAGGGGCATGTAAGTCAGAGCTCCCACACTCAAGCATGACTCAGCATAGAAGATCCCAGAGTATTAACAGTAAAGCAATATTAACCCAACTTCTTGGTGGTCTCACTGGCTAAGGTGTCTTCTCAAACAGACAAAAAATGCCAGCACCTTTCAGTGGTCTCAACCCACACTTCCATAGACTCTGGAGCTCAAGATGCCTTCTTCATGTCCATCCTATCCAACAACCATCTCTTATGGAGGGACAGAGTCCATCTTACTGGATGTTTTGAGAAGGAGGTAAATAAAGAAACCAGCTCTAGGGGCTCAGCTAAGATCATGCTCTGTTCTTCCTACCCAAGCTCAGATTTCAGCATCCACATTGAGTGGCTCAACAATCACCAGCACCTCCAACTCCATGGGATCTAATGCCTCTGGCCTCATGGTGTTCCTACATTCATGCACATAGACACATAAGCATACGATTAGAAAAATTAAAATAAGAAGCCGGACACAGAAAAAGAACTTGGATAAGCAGCATGCAGAGGGTGATCTTGTGAGTGCTCTTTCTTGATGTGGCTTTGAATCCTGCCACATCTCAGGAATTCCACCTCTTGATTAGTACAGAATAAATGTTAGCCAGGTAACTCACACTAAACATTTCCACTGGGCACTATCAGGGGTTTACATTTATATCATTCCCAAAGATTGACACTTACATTTTCTTTTAAGATGTTCATAAGACTGTAGGAAGGAATGGTGGGAAATGGCAGATTCTCCCCTTCACAACTAAAAAAAATCTGAAATTTAAGTGGCTGCTCCTGAGCAAGTCAGGAGTGGAACTGGCCACTGCCAACTCCGCTCCAACCCACTGCCAGTTTTTGCTATAAAGATACAATTGATTGTAAATTATTCATAAAATATGGTGTTTCTTTTTAAGTGAGTTTATTGTTTCCCATTTTATCCAAACCATTGCATATTCATCACAGAGAATTTAGAAAGAACGAAGAAGTAAAAGGAAGAAAATCAAGATCACCCGAAGCTCCGCTGAAAGTGTCATTTGAGAAGGAGGAAAGGGCAGCATACAGAACACTGCCTAGGCTACCATCTGAAGACTATCACATGGAGAGAGAGTTTAGGAGTCCCAAAAAGAACAGAATGGCTTTCGGAAGAATGCTGGGACAGTGTTGAAGGGACAGCATCAGGCTGAATGAAAGACCCTGTCAAAACTTTCTTATGGTTTGGTTTTTGAGACAGGGTTTCATGTTACCTTGGCTGCCACTGAACTCACTATGTAGCCAAAGATGACTTTGAACTTCTGATCCTCCCACCTTTAACTCCCAAAAACTGAAACCATAGACACCCGATACCATATCCTGCTGTTTTATATAACGCTGGGCTGGGATATAGAGTTAGGTTTAAGGTACTACTGTCCCCATGAAGAATAAACCAGTGGGGAGAGATGCATGCAATGCTCTGGGGGTGGGGGAGAAAGGGGGATATCATCATCAAGAGCTAAGCAAGGGGCCGAGACAGTAGGCTTTGTGTATATGTTGAGACTATAGGGCAGAGGGCGCAAGCACATGATGGTGCTGTAGGGGTAGGAAAGAAGTTTCCGGACAATGAAAGGAAGATGCTGTGTAGATGGATCACACTGCTGGCTAAGGTTTGTGGGTACTGATGTGAGAAAGGAAAGAAGGTCTTGGTCAGAGAGATGAAGGATTGGGGGGACTCAATGTATTGCATGCAGCTCTCAGTGATAATGACATCTATGACTGGTCTTGAGGTGGCTGAGTCAGAGATGAACAAAATCAGAAGCAAGAAGACTTCAAACAGACAGGCCAAAATAATAGAAGCATCATGCATATCTAGAATGAAATGACCAATTAAGATAGACCCACAGCCAGCCAAAATGCAGAGAATAAATGACCATAGAGTGCCCAGATGTACATCTACAGTGGAACCACTACTCCTTGGCTTGGAAAATATCATCAGAGAGGGGAAGCAGAAAGATTGTAAGAGCTGAAGAATGAGGATGCCCCAGCCCTTGATAAAAAGCAACAAGCAGTCAGTGGCTGCTGTGATGGAGGTGTCATAATAAGAATTACAGAAGAATTACAGAAGGCATCAGGAACTTGACAGGGAATGGATGGGGGAGCCTGAGTGGGAGAGGGAAGGATAAAAAGGATATAAATACAGTACTCATATGTAAGATGCTCAAAAAATTAAACAAAAATTAAATTAATATATTACCAAACAAACCAGATTTGCTAAAATCTATTGATGAGTATTCATAATTTTTTTCCAAATGACAGAGTCAAACTAGGACAACATGAAACAAAGGCAGAGCTGCTGAGGAAATATGATAACAGGGCAAAGACGAGCGGATGGCTTCTCCCTACACCAGCCAACACCACCGGGAATGATGGAATCATGTCTGCCTATCAGTTTTGGAGAACCTGATGATCAAAACACGTATGATGTGATATTGCCTAATTTGAAACTGTTTAACAATGGAGAATTGTTTTCTCAGGGGAGTCTCACAATAAATAGGAAAAGAATATAAAAATTTTTAAATGCACATGTTCTCAGAATCCTGTGTAAGGGGAGTTCTATCCAGATGAACAGCATCCTCAGATAAATGCCAAGGTTTATTCTTGGAGATATCTAATTGTTAGTCATTACCTTGGGTGAGATGAAGCTTAGATATTGTTAGGGCATGTAGGTCTTAGCTCCTGTGTCCTAGAATGTGGCTTCTCCCTAACTGCTGTTCTTCCTGAGTTTTTAAATGACAGTTCAAGGTGTCTACCCAGTCCCTCCAAGATCGAGTCCAAGTCAGCCTGAAATCACCCTCTCTGCTGTAAACAATTGAAAGTGAAAAAGTCCCTGCGCAAACTTTAAAGATCCAGCTTCCATTTGTCCTCTAGGACCGTGAGTGTTCTCTATAACCACACACACACACACACACACACACCATTTCGAAGGCTTTCAGTAAATGAAGAGAAACTAGACTGTGCATCCGTTCCCAGGATACCCTTCCTCAATGACTGGTGACTACAGAGGTACTGGAAGTGTGCCTGTCACTTCCTGCTTGACCTCACTTTTTCCACTGCACAGACATGCTGAAACTGCTAGAGAGAAGCTGATAGCAAGTCCTGATTCCAAAGGCCAGCACTTGCTCTCAGGCACCTTCCATTGTCTTAGGCAACACATCATTTATATAACAGAAGGAACACCCTGACAGAAACCACATTCTCACTACCAGTAACCAAACCCTCCTGTCATCAGTTAAACACAGGCCAATTCTCCTTATTCTCTACTCAAAACCCACACTGCAGGCTGAGGTTTGGACATGGCTCTACAGGGTCCAGACCCTTTGGAGGAAAGGGGTTACAGACGTAATGCTGGGGCCAGGGCTGAACATGGGGTAAAAGCAACAGAAGCAGACAAGTAGATTCCATGTACAGGGGAGAGAGTAGCAAACAGTTCCCAAAGGGTTCAGGGGGAGGTAAGATGAGAGGCGAGGGGTAAGATGAGAGGCGAGGGGTAAGATGAGAGGTGAGGGGGGCCTGGAGGGTTTGCTCTCCAATCAGTGTTCAGCAGAAGCTGTTGTACTGCTTGCTAGAAACCAGGTCCCTCAGCAATGTAACACACATCAGCTTGGAGAACTTTAGATCCAGAAGGGTCTGTAAAGCTGGCTCTCAAAAGGCTTTCTGCATGGGAAGAGGTCTCTCTCGATTTTAATCTCTAAAATGTGAGAAATTGGCATAGCAGTTCTTACCACGTGGTTCAGGGAGGGAAGAGATAAGAATGTCTTCACAGATACAGTGTTTGAAACTACATTCTCTCTCTCTCTCTCTCTCTCTCTCTCTCTCTCTCTCTCTCTCTCTCTCTCTCTCTCTCTCTCTCCCAATCTCCATTTGAGCAAGAAACTTTCCAACATTCCAGAGGAAAAAGTTTAAATTTCTATTTTCTCTCTCAAAGATGTTTTTAAAGGGGCTCTTGGACTTGGGAGAGGGCTCTGTTAACAAAATACACACTGCCCAACCGTGAGGACCTGAGCTTGATCCCTAGAACCCAAGTTAAAAAGCTGGGCATGGTGGAGAACAGCCATAATCCCAGCACAGAGGAGGCAGAGACAGGAAGATCCCTAGGGCTGTGGAGAATGTCACTTTACCAAGTCCGTGTGTTACAGCTTTACTGAATGACTGTCTGAAAAGAACCCAGGTAGGTGGATGGGGAAGATGACATGGCAAGAAAAGCACTTGGTGCTCAAGTGTGAGCCCTGAGTTCAATCCCCAGGATGCACATCACAGTGGAAGGAAGGAATCAACTCCTGGAAGCTGCCTTTGACCTCTGCATGTGCACTGTATCATATGTAAACACACACACGCATACTCATGCACATACACCATATATGCACACAATAATTAATTAAAAAAATAGAAAAGCGGAGAAATAATCAGACACCCAAAACTGACATCTGATCTCCACCTGTATATGCATACATATATACACACACTGTGCAAAAAACGCACCTACACATACGCAAAATAGGCTCTAGCACATAGTAGGTTCTCAACAAACGTTAAAGACGGGAAATTAATGAATAACAACTAAATTAGATTAGATGTGGCTTGTGTGATTGTCGCCTCCACTCAATATCATTATAGACTTAATACCTCTGACTTTAAAAGGCCTTATTTACGTAGTCTCAAAGTCCTTTTTCAAACTCAGTCCCATTCAGAAAGCCTTTGAATTCAGCCTGCCTTCGTTCACCAAATTTATAGGAAAGACAATCTTGAGCCATCTGGTGCCTATTTAATTTTTAACCACCTCTCTCTTGAAATATTTCTTTCTTCATTCTTATTTTGTCCTAAAAACTTGGCTATGAGCTAAACTGCACCATCTGTGACTTCCAGTAAATACAACTGTTGCTAATGAAATTACCCAGTTTCATCATTTTGATTTAAATGCCTTGCCTGTTTTTCCTCTGACCTTTTGTTGCTTGCCATCAAACTCGAGCGTTTGTGAATTTAGATACATACGTCCATGTAGGTCAGTCTTGAAGAATAAATCTTCTGTGTGCGGCTCAGGAAGCTGGGCCAAGCCGGCTCAGCAGGCTGACATGAGAGGTGGGGGCCAGAGCTGCACAGAGAAATATGGATGGCACTTGTGCCCGTCCACTCAATGTGCGCAGGGCCCCGGGGCAGACCCCCGCCTTGTGACCAAGTGGCCGCACGGTCTGGCTTGCCGGCCTCCCATTTGTTAGGATGCTAGTGATATTAATGAGCTGCGATACTCGAGTCCGTTCCTTGGCCTTTGGTGTGATTCCTCCCTGCACAGGACTACTTGACCTGATTGAACAAAAAGTAAGTTCAGACACTCTCAACTTGGTCTAAGTAGGGAGAAGGCCTTTCAGAAAATGAGAGGAAAAAAAATCAGATTCACTCCCAGCCAGGTACAACTTTTCCATTTAAGTGGTGTAGTGTTTTACAGCATCAACAAAGAAATGTGAGAACCACAAGAAACATTTACCCATCAACTCATCATCAAGGTATTGTAGACACAATCATTTACTATTGTATATTAGAGAAATGGGGTGTAGTCGGGATGAAAACACCTGCTGCCAAGTCTGAAAACCTGAGTTTGAGCCCTAGGGATGTGTATGGTGGAAAAAGAAAGCTGGCTCCGGGAAGCGGCCCTCTGATATCCTTACATGCCCTGGCATGTGCCTCCCTGCAAAGGAAGTAAATTGAAATACAACTTTAAGAGAGAAGTGGAGGTATTGTGGAAAGGAACATCTAACACCAAGTTTACTCTGAAATAGGTCCTGGGCTAAGAATCTACTCACCTAATCCTCATCTTAACCCCTGACTTGGAACTACTACTGTTCCCACAACACAGGTGAAGAAGTAGGGCTCGTACAGGCAAGGGCACATCCTGGGCAGACTCTGCCACTCTCCCTTGTGTTGTTCGCTTTCCCCAGTGTTTGCTTGTGTGCCAGATACTGCACTGGGAACCAAGGACACAAGAATGAAAGGGACTGTCTTCGCCCACTGTCTGGGGAAGCAAGACATAAAAATGCAAATCTACCATCTGAGGGAGGCTATGAAAGGGTAGGAAAATATTCTCAGGTCGTAGCAAGAGGAGAGCGTCTGTCTGGGAAACATTCAGTGCGGAAAAGACTTTGGGTCTGGCATTGGAAGGAGGAATGGGGGTTGACTGAAGATGGAGAGAGACGTTGGCAAGTCTGAGCAGAGGGAACAGCACACCCTCAGAAGGCCATGTATCTGACAAACTCAGGGGGAGCTGGTGACTGAGAAGGTATGGAGGTTGTCCTCTTTGTCCCAACTCAGAAGACTGGGGTCAAGAGAGTCAACCTCAGAACAGGACTCCGGAGCTAGGGAAATGGCTCAGTGGGTAAAAAATTGTCCTGCAAGCATGAAGGCCTGCCTTCATAGCCTCAAATCCCAAGTAAAGCCAACTGACGTAGCATGCATTCAATCCAGGGACTCCTATATGAAGATGGGAGGCAGAGAAAGGAGAGTCCCCCAGAAGCTCACCTACCAGGCGGGCTATGAAGCCAACAAAAGAGCCTGTCTCATGCAAAGTAGAAGAGGAACCTTTGACTGCCACATTCGTGCCATAGAATATACCTGACTGCCTACTCGCACACATGCACATACATACATACGCACACATGCACACATGCACTCCACAGACTAAAAATAAAACACGGCCCCAACACTTTTTCTCACTGGGTCTCGACGCAAAGAGGGAATGGGGCAGGCCTGCCAGTGGAGCAGCAGAACACAGCTCCTTACTTACATAATTGTCCTTTGCCTTAAGGATTAGCCAAGATGGCTTACTCAATAGCCTATAAAGTTACACAGCAGGCTCAAGGGGCAAGCTACAACCACCAAACTCACCTACTCTCCTCTATCTCTCTGCCATTTCTGGTTTGAGAATGCCACTCCCATGACCCAGAAGGAGATCTATATGGAAAAGTTGTTTTTAGTGTCTTAGTGGCTGAGCTGTGCCTGGTGTCTGTAGAAGCTATCATTGTATATGAACTGAGTGCTCCATCTCTATAGACACAAATACACCCAGTGGTTCTGCCTTTGATTTCCATGGTGCTTCTGTCTCAAGATGAGCATCCAAGGCTCCTGATGCTGGGAAGGGAGAGTTATAGGAGAGGACTGTCTCCAGGAACATCTTATTCAAGAAGGATTGGGTCAGCCAGGCTTCTCCAAAGATCTCTGAATAAAGGGATTGGCAGTACTGTGTTTCAATAGAGCTGAAAGGCAGGGTGGGAGGGTTGGAGACTAGATTCGGTTCATTGGTGTAATTTGTTTAAAGCTAAATTAGAAGGTCCCCCATGTAGGCTGTCAATAGGCCTCTGTGTGGATGTCCCCAGAGGTGGTTTGCAAAAATAATCTCCTTTTCATTTTTCTCTTGCATGTGTATGTGTGAGGTGTGTGCACTCATGTGTGTTTACATGTGTTTGGACTTAAGTGTGTGAACTCCCAGATTATACAGTCTTAAATACAATGAGGAGAGTAGGAATCCAGTGTGACTCATGTTCCTTAGACCCCTCAATTCAACGTTTTGCCAGATTAACTAAGGTGTTCTTTCAAGCCCAGACTCAGCCTCAGAATCTTCACAGTTCTGCTTACTAAATTGGAAATGACAACAGTGTGAACCCAGCTAACTAACAAATCCTGGTCCAAGTCTAAGGCCAGAGTGCCCTTAACTGCTAAGCTATCTCTCTGGCTCCAGGAGAGGCACCTTTTGGTGGTGGACAGTGACCAATTCAGAGATGTGTAACTGGTCAAAGTTCTAAGAAAAAGTGACTGAGTACTCAGCCGAAGATGAGTGAAAACCCACCAATGTCCAATCTAGGCTTACTAGTCAATCAGTGAAGAGTTGTGCAGTAGGGAAAGGCAGAGATCAGAGTCAGGCCTCTTAGAGTCTGATAGCATCTTGCTTCTTCTGAAGCTACAGAGGTGTCTGTGAAAGTTCTATTCCTATCAGTAAACCAAAGAGAAAGTGATCCAAGTGGGAAGGCTCCAATCGGGGAGACATTAGTAGACACAGGTTGGCATACACTGGTGGTGCTGAAAAAAATCAGCCAGTTTCTCTCAAAGTAGATTCTTGGCTGAGCCTAATGCGTGTCCTGTCAGGCCCGCTGAGTTCTGTAGGGACTGTGGCACACAAGCATGCCAGTTGACTTCCCTACATATCTGTTGCTTTTGAGTTATTTTCTGCTTTGATCTGTTTTAACCTTCTTCTTGGCAGATTCTCAGCACACAACCTAGGCTGACCTTGGACCTGCATCCTGCTACCTAGTTCTCCTGAGTGCTGGGATTACAGACGTGCACCACCAATCTTAATATTAGTTTTTTCATCTACATAATGAAATTATGAAACAAAAACACTTTCCCTATTGGAGGAAGCATTGTAAATTCTTTCTGTCCATCCCACAACTTCCTACTGCATCATACAATTTTCATAGTCATGAAAATAGTAAAACAACAGGTGATTTAAATTCTTTTAGAGATGTTACTCGTTCTCTTCACAACTAGTGTGGTTTTCTGTTTGTTTTCTTCCCATTTTCCCATGCCCTGCAATCCCCTCTCTTGCTTCCTAAAACTGCTGTGATGTTTGCTTTTCTGCCTTGCAAAACGCAGTCTGTGGGCTTCTTGGCCTGATTCCTGGATATCACAACAGAGACGTGCAAGGAAACTTCCTGCCAGGGAACATGTGATCCTCATACATGATGTTCTCCTCCTCCTCTGAGCATGACACTGCACATTTCCTGTTTCCTCTGATGGTAGCATCCATCCCTCTTACAAAAGCCACCAGGGAAACAGCAACTGGCACCCCTGAACTTTAGGGTAGCCTAGTTTATTACAAATGTCCCAAAGATACCAGAGCCTGTAATGGCACCACCACCGTGAGGATGGTGAGAGATCCTGGACCTGGAGGCTGCTGAACCCCACAGGATTCATTTGAAAGAAAGACATGCCTCTCAAGCCCCTCCACCTTAATGCATGGCTATTTAAACTGCACGGGTATTTAATGGCTGCCAACCATTCAGGCATCACACAAAAGTCCTTTGCTTAAAATATGCATTATACTTGGCCATAAATGGGCTGTCAGGATCACACTCTTTCCCTCAAAACTTGGGGAATATGTAGAGGATGAATAGAAACATTTAAGAACTTGAAATAGTGAATGACTTCAAGGAAATGATGCTTTACAGACACAACAGAGGAGAGTCACATATGAACCCTCCAGAGACCATGACAGTATACATAACACCTGCACAAAGCTCAAGCTAGATAAAAGTTCCAGCACAGAGGAAAGGGGATGGGCACAAAGTCCCAGGCCTAACTGAGGAGCTATTGATATTTGCTGCTGAGAGAGGAAAAGTCAGTTTTCTTCAGTGACATGATACCTGGTATAGAAACCACACTCCACAGCAGCCCTCACCCTATGTCCAAGAGTTCTTAGCCAACACAAACTGGTCTTCATGAATTTGGTTTTGTGTTTATTTGCTTGTTTCTTTAAATAGAGCAATGGGGCACAAAGTTGAGTGGGAGGATCTGAGAGAAGTTGGGGAAAATAAATATGGTCAAAATAAATTCTCAAAGAATAAAGAAAAACATTATTAATGTTAATCTAATATACATTAGAAATACAAAGTTCATTTTTAAAAAAACCTTTGTATTTGTGAATGTGTCATCATAGAATCACTTTGTTAGGTTAGCATACCTAGTATAAAATGTCACAGTCAATATAAACAAATTATATCCATGTTAAATGTATCTGCAGGCCTATGTCAATGGATACTTATAAAATATAGAACTTCAGGAGGATGGGGGGATTGGTCACTGGTTAAAGTGCTTGTGACACAAGCATGTAGGCTGGAGTTTGAACCCCCTAGGATTCACACCAATGTCCAGAAGGCATGGCCTTCCACCCTTAATTCCAACCTTGGAGGTCAGAAATGGGGTCCCAAGCTGGCTAGCAAGACTAGCCTTATCAGTGAGCTCAGGGTTTGATTGAGAAGCCTTGCCTCAGCAAACAGAGTAGAAGAGTAACTGGGAGTGATTCTTCACATCAACTGTGAGCCTCTACATGTAGGAGCACATGTGTACACAATACATGCAAATGCACATACATGCCCACATGAAATGGGGGAAAACAGAAATATTGATCACATATCAAGTGTTCTACACTCATATGACCTCAGCTCTTGTCATGTATGTATGAGACACTTATCAATTATAAATCTGTATTTATCTCCTTATATCATAGTTTCTGACATTGACAGTACATGCACATGATATTCACATTAATGTGAATACTGTATCATTATTAACTTAAAAGAAATCACAAACCCATGATCAAATCATTACTCCTTGGTCATAGGTGACTCCGAATGAGCTACAGTTTTCCACCTGTGCCAGGCTGTGTCCTCTTTCTGCTCTAAATCTGTAAAGATACATCTCACTGTCTCTAACTTTGTGGGTTTCTGATTTTTCTCTTTTCATTGTCTAAGATGTTACTCTGAGGTCCAAGGATGAATGGATGACTATGTATTCCTGTCCTATGTAAGCACGCACACACATAAAGAGGCCCACCTTCTAACCTGGGCCTCTTGTTTAAGTTGTTCTTTAAGAGAGACTTACAAACACTTTGCTTTACAAAGAAAGTTTTTAAAGAGAGAGAGAGAGAGAGAGAGAGAGAGAGAGAGAGAGAGAGAGAGAGAGAGAAATGAAATGAAACAGTGACTGTTCACCAGCGCAATTACTGTGTCAAATATTCCCCTGGGGAAAGGGATTTGCTCTTATTGTGAAATAAATTATTCTAGAAACCAGGCTTCTGCGGTAACTTCTCTCTTTCCCCAGGCGGTATTTTCCCAACACTGTTCTCAAAATTCACTTTTGGTGATACACATATGGGAAGCTGGAAATAGCTGAAATTATATGTTTGAATTTTAAATATATTCCCATTTCTATAAATGTTAGCAGTTCCCCAGATTATCAGGGGCCACTCCACAGTTTGACCACTGCCGGTTCCAGAATTTACTGGCTGGTCTTCCTCATCCCTGAGGAGGGAGGGAGAGTCTCTCACCAGCCTCTTAGCCTCCACTCTCTATCTCTGCAGTTGCCACTTGTCTAAAGCATCTGGAAAGACAAGGTCCACTGGGAAGCAGCAAAGGGCAGAGAGGAGCAGGCCTACCCTTCTCTCCATAATCCAGCACCCCACAGGTACATTCATTACCTCACAACTAGCTCGAGCTGCCTGTGATACCCAGTTAGGCGTTCTCTGCCCAGGGAGTATCCCATTAGCCTCCAACCTGTCAATCTCAAACCACTGGACAAACTCCTCTTCAGTCATGTTATGAACAGACAGACTTTCCAATCAGTCACGGAATCCATGCCTGCCAAAACTCGCTCTGACCCCTTAATCCACTAAAGAGAGATTCCTGAGTTTCTTTTCCTTATCCAAACCTCGGAACACAGCGGGGTCTGTGAAATGAGGTTATTGGGGGAAATCTGGAATGCAGGGCGCAAACAAATGTTAGGTATGGAAATGAAGACAGTGACTGCAGGCTCTGTGTTCCCACTTTGGGCAGAGAACCTTGTGACGTCCTTCCAATGGGACCTAATCAATATCTTTTCTGCAGGCTTCCTAAAGCTCTAAGTAAAAACCTTACAACAAAATACAGTGACAGTAGATACTTATTGAGATCTTAGTTTGTGTCAGGCCTTCATCCAGGGTCTCTCTATATATTAACTTGTTTGATTCACACAGTCCTTAGAGGTAAGTCACGCTTGTAAGGCTCCGCATTTCAAAGGTCTTGTATTGTCTCTACACTATAGATATAATCACCTGGAGGGCTTTTTAAAGGCAAACAGGTTAAATAACAAGTTTCTATTGAGTTCCTCTGTGTGTGTGTGTGTGTGTGTGTGTGTGTGTGTGTGTGTGTGTGTGTGAAAGACAGAGAGAGAGACAGACAGACAGAGACAAAGAGACAGAGAGAGAGGAGGGAGAACGTGTGTTTGTGTAAGCAGAGTGTATCTGCACTCTATTTCCAAGCACCGCACTCACTCACACATAAACAAAGCAGCCCCATTACCACTATGCTCTGGTTAAGGGCACAAACCGTGGCCCAGGCCACTTTTTTGTATCGCCACTGCTAGCCGAGTGACCACATATAAATGACTTGACCTTTCTTTCTTTTTTTTTTATTTTTTTATTTTTTTTTATTTTCTAAGTTTTTTTATTTACATTCCTAATCATTTCCCCTTTCCCGTTTCCTCCCTCCCCGAAAGTCCCATAAGCCCTGTTCCCTCCCTCTTTGATTCAACCCCCTCTCGCTTCTCTGTCCTGACATTCCCCTACATCCAGTCTTTCCAGGACCAGGGGTCTCTCCTTCCATCTTCTTGGAAATCTATTGATATGCGAATTGTGTCTAGGGTATTCCGAGATTCTGGGTTAATATCCCCTTATCAGTGACTGCATAACATGTGTGTTCTTTTGTGATTGGGTTACCTCACTAAGGATGATATTTTCAAGTTCTGACCATTCCTAGACTTGACCTTTCTAAAGTCACCCATAAAGTAAGAACAACAGAACCCACCTGGTGGGGTGGTTGAGAGGATTATTATCTAAGGAAAGTGCCTAGAGCAGAGCCCAGTGTTCAGCAAAAGTCTGGTGGATGCTGGAGTCACCTTCCTCTGTTGACAGAGAAGATTCTTACAGACACAGGGAAGCCAGGTTGTGTGGATTCTCCACAAAAACGACTTTGTAGATTTTCATCAGTCAGCATTAGGAGACATTAGACATTACTCTCTTCACAGTGTTGGTTTGATTTGAGCCTTTAAGAACCCAGCCTTTGAGTCATGCCTGGTGTTTCCTGTAAATTACAGGGACTGGAGATCAACTCAGTGAACATAGAGAAAGGACTTCAGAAACAGACAGATTTTGAGGTCTCAGAAATTATATGTAATTTCCACAGCAAGGAATATTAAGGAATTCTATTTATTTCTATTTTTGTTATGAATAATATACTCTTGATGTACAGAATTTAGAAAATAAGCTCCCAAATAGTTTTACCTGTGTCTACATATGTGCACCATGTGCTGTGCTGGAGGAGATCAGAAGAAGACACCAGAACCCCTAAAGATGTGAGTCTAGAAACTGAAGTGGGGTGCTCCATAGGAGTGGTCAGTGCTCTTAACAACTGACCCATCTCACCAGTGCTCCCAAAATATTTTAAAGACTACAAGAAGGCTGGAGAGGTGGCTCAGTTAGAAAAGCAGACTGACTGCCACCAAGCTTGAAGATATGAGTTGGGTCACATGGTGGAGGGAGAGAACTGAATTCCACAAATTGTCCTCTGACCTCCATCCCTACATGCTGATATGCATACCCATATGCACACAAATAAATAAATCTAATGACAGGAAGGGAAAATTAAAAGCATCCCTGTTCATCTTGTGGCTGGTAATATTTTGAGGACAAAGACTTGGCAAGCTGGTTGAGAATAGGCGTCCATTCTGCCTGGTTGGTAGTCTGCAGTAAGAACCACGGACGGCGTCTTCAGCGGCTCCTGAGCCTGCGTGAAGCTTTCAGCATCAGGTGGCCACTTTTGAAATCACAATGGACATAAACCTCTGATATACATAGAAATGTTAAGCATACAGTATTCCTTAATGCAGTTCTGAGATCACAAGGTGAGAAAAGAGGGGAGGGGCCAACCACATTAGAAGTCAGATGCCTTTTCATGAACCTAGGACTAAACTTAAGATGGCAGCGTGGTTTTTAAAAAAATCATAGGCAAAGACCTCCCAAGGTAAGATCCAATTCCCCGGGACAAACTACCTGGGGAACAATAATTTAGCCAGTGGCAGTCAATTAGGTGATCACCATCCCTATTCTTCTGAATGGCCAGAAGGACCCATAGGCAATGGAGAGGCCATTGATGCAGAGGGACAGAAAATGGCGTAACAGAAGAGAAGGCAGGTGGAAGGCTCCCGAGAGATCATTCCCAGCCCCCCACCCCCCCCCCACCCAAAAGACAGCTATTTGCCTGACTGATAATGAAATTGTTAACAGCTTCAGGTGTGTTCTATGCTGACTCTCATATTTACATCTGCAGTCCTCGTGCTATGTTAATGAAAAGGACCACGCAGGAGAGAATCAGTCACTTTCTGCAGCTTGCATCTTAAATGTTATGCTGGTCATCTTGGCTATAAGTTTAAATACCAATCTGGTGATGTATTCCCCTTTTAACAGCTCTCTCCCCCAAAAAAAGAGCAAGCTGGAGAAATCGAAACAGACCCTGCATAGATTTTTCAGTGCCGTGTGGAAGAAAGTGGCAGTACAGTTGCAGCTGAACTGGCATTTAAACACTTAATCTGCTGACCTTGAATTGCGCAGCAATTTCTTGTCTCTTAAAAGCTGGGAACATATAAAAATTATATTAGTATCAATTATTTTAATCATTTTTGTTTAAATTTATCTTTCTCAACCTTGGTTCCTTGGTATTGTAACCCAGTATCTCTTGTCCTCTCACATCCAGCCCCTCATTAATATTCATTGAAAGTATCTGTGACTTCAATAAGCCTGGGCTAACTTTTTATAATGTATTCGGGAGTATTACTTTTAAAGATTTTGAACCGCCACCACCTTCACTGAAAATGGTAATTGGTGCTTCATAATAATGTGACTTCTCAGAGTCAGGCTGAAGGACTGAATCAGGATGGACTTGAACTTATCTTAGGGAGGAAGACCTCCACCCTCAGCTGCAGCGCAGGTGGGGGTCACCTCATTGTCCTTCCACTCAACAAATTCTTAGAAAAGGAGGTCTGAGTATTAAACACAGAGCTGACTGCTTTAGTTCACAGCTGGGTTTCTTCCTAACATGGGGATTGTGGAAAGGTTGGGGGTATTTTAAGAATCTCCTAAACAGCATATCTCCAGGTATGAGAAGAACCCTTTCTCAAGGGAATAAGGCAGAGAGTGGTAGAACAGGATAGCTGTACACACACACACACACACACACACACACACACACACACCTCTTGCAAAAATGCTCAGCATTTTGCTTACCAGTATTAGATAGTTCTAAAGAAGAAATTGACAAATTGTGTTCCATTAAATGAGCTTCAAATGGGGGTGAGGAGGTAGGGGGCATTTCCAGGATAAGACAGAGACCTGGGATAAGGGAGGTACCCAAGAATCAATGGGGGTGACCTAAGCTGTGACTCACTACATTGGGGATATGGAACCTGAAGAGGTCACCTCCTGTAGCCAGACAGGAACCCCAGTGAAGCTATAGAAACACCAACCCACCCACAAAAGTTTCAACCCAAAATGTTTCCTGTCTACAAGAAATACAGGCACAAGGGATGGAGCAGACTGAGGGAATGGCCAACCAATAACTGGCCCTACTTGAGACCCATCCCATGGGCAAGCACTAATTCCTAACACTACTAATGATACTCTGCAATACTTGCAGACAGGAGCATGTTGTCCTTTGAGAGGTTCCACCCAGCAGCTGACTCAAACAAATACACCCACAACCAAAGAGTAGGTGGAGCTTAGGAATTCTTTTTTTTTTTTTTTTTTTATAGTTGAAGCTCTTTTATTCCTTATACATCTCAAGCCATGGGAAGAGAAATGCCTGTCACTTGTTAGACATATAAAGATTGTTAATAAAAAGGAGAAGTACTGGGGGTTTTGGGGGGAAAGAGGGAATGGGGCAGAAAGAGTAATAAGGGCTAAGTATAATCAAAGCTTATTATATACGTGCATGGAAGTGGCATATTAAAAGCTTTTATTTTTATACAGTCGATATATATTTTTTTTTGTTTTTTGTTTTTTGTTTTTTTTGTTTTTTTTTTTTAGTGGATAAAGTGTTCATTTTCTTTTTTTCATCCTAGAGCTAAAGAATACACCTTCTTCTCAGCTCCTCATGGTACCTTCTCCAAAATTGACCATATAATTGGTCACAAATCAGACCTCAACAGATACAAGAAGATAGAAATAATCCCATGCCTCCTATCAGATCACTATGGAATAAGGGTGGTCTTCAATGGCAACAAAAACAAAAGAAAACCCACATACACATGGAGGCTGAACAATGCTCTACTCAATGATAACTTGGTCAAGGTGGAAATAAAGAAAGAAATCAAAGACTTTTTGAAAGTTAATGAAAATGAAGGAATTCTTATGGAAGAATAGGAAGAAGGATTAAGGGCCCTGAAGGGGATAGGAATTCCATAGGAAGACCAACAGAGTCAACTAACCTGGACCCTTGGGGCTCTGAGAGTCTGAACCATTAACCAAAGAACATACATGGCCTGGACCTAGGCCTCCCCTATAGCAGATGTGCAACTTGACCTTCATGTGGGTCCCGAGCAGTTGGGATGGGGGCTATCCCAAAAGCTGTTGCCTGTGTGGAGGATATGTTCTACTAGCTGGCCTCAGTGAAAGAAGAAGCACCCAACCTTGCAAAGACTCAAAATGCTAGATTGGGGGAAAACTCAGAGGAGCTTCCTCCTGCTTAGAGGAGAGGGAAGAATAGGGGAATGATTATGGGAGGGGGTGACTAGGAGGGGGACAGTGACCAGCATGTAGAGTGAGTGTGTAAAAAAAGAAAAAAGAAAAAAGGAAAAGGGGAAAATGAGCTTCAAAGGAAGGAAGTTATGAGAAGATGACAACTATCAACTATTTTGATGAGTATAGAAAGCACTGTATTTTCCACAGAAGAAAAGTTTGAAGGCTAAACAAATGAACAATGTACAAGTATTGGTCTGCCTATGTCCTGTGAGACTCAGCCATGAGGCGTGCTGGCTTCTAAGGAAACGGGTGGATCCCAAGAGAGTGGGGATGATAAATGAAAGGGGAAGGGAAAAGAAAGGAAGGAGAAGGGGAAAGAGAGAAAGAAAGAAGGGAATGGATGGGGAGCAGAGGAGAAGGGAGAAGCAGGAAGAAGAAAGAAGGAGAAGAGAAAAGAGGGAGAAGAACAGTTAGAAGGGAGACAGGCACACTACCAAAATCATAATAATGAACTTCTTGCATTTGAGCTAGACTATAGAGTATGGAAGAGCCAATTAGCATCCAAAGATGCCTCACACACAGTGACCTTAGGCATTACAGCTTTTCTGTCGCCACTCCAAACAGGATTGGGCAGCCATGCAGGTCACATTAAGAAACGCTGCCACCAAAGTCAACCTACATTCAGCTGCTGTGGTTTGATAGGGTTTGAATGTGTTAAATTTCATCCCTATTGAAAGATACTATGAAGGGGAAACTCTAATTGTTTTGAAGTGGGGCAGATGAGTAAAATGAGATATGAGCATTAGAATAGAGCACCCCAAATCTTGGTGACTTCATCCGAAGAGGAAGAGGCAGCAGGTCACACTCTGTCTCCCTCACCAGGAAGCTTCTGACACTGCCTTGAGATTCTGCCAACTCTAGATGTCAACCCTGACTTCCAGAAGTATGCGTTCAAATAAGCGTCTTCTCATTAAAACTTACCCAGTGTGCTACTTGATTATTGGTTAAGAGAAAACAGATAAACAACCTTTGCATCAGTCAGCCTTCTAAGGTGGGCTAGGGAACTCTGAAGATCTGGGTATGGTCCAGATCTATCCGACACTGCCAAAGGAGATGTTCACTAGGGGAACCTATATCTTCACTATACAGAATATGGAGTTTGGGGATACCATTATAGAACCCTCTGAGGGAATGAGCCTAGGGTACCCTTTGCTCTGCTCCTCATGGGTAATGTGTTAGCCTTATCCCCATCTGCCACCAGTCTTCCTCTCTCCTGGCTGGCTCCTGTCAGCCATCTTCATTTTTCTAGTTTGTTTGTCTGACTCACCCTTCACTTGGGCATCTCCCTTATGCGTGTGTTCAGCAAACATAAGCCAGCCCCTAAAAGGCTCTAGCTAGACATTGCACAGTCACAAACAAAAAGTAACAGTCCCTTACCTCTAACAAACTCATGCTCCATACTCTGGATACCAAGATGTTTACTTTGAGAGTATCAAGCTAGTGATTTTAAAGATAACAGCTACTAAAAACATTGTTTAAAATGTTTGCCTAACATCTGGGGGCTGGGTTAAGAACACCTGCTCTTCTTGCTGAGAGTTCACATCTTAAACTGCAATTAGGAAGCAGAGAGCAGGAGCTGGGAATTATGGGAATCTTTTAACTCTCAAAGCCTGCCCCTCATGACAGCAAGGCCACACCTCCTAAACCTCCCCAAATAGCATCACCAACCGAGAACCAAGTATTCAAATTCCTGAGGCTATGGGGGAAATCTCATTCAAACCATCTCACCTAAACATCTCACTTAATCCCCATAGCAGCTCTCTGAAATACTTATTTCTTTTTAATGGACAAAGACCTGAAATGTGGAAGAATCCCACAAGGGTGGCATTGGCATTGTAAAGATCAGGCTTACTACATTGGTTCTGCATGTCTTATACATATTCAGTGGAAATGATTTTTTTCCAAAAAATGCTTTTCAAAGGTCCAGATGAAATACATCCAGCAGATTAACCATTTGCCCACTGAGTATGGCTTCACATGTGGCAAGTACAGAGTGTTAGAGAAGCTATCAAGTGGTAGTTTTAAGAATTCACATATTCATTGACTATTATTGAGGATCTACTATGTGTCTGGTGTTCCTGAGATGCTGAGTGGAGTCGTCATTGGGAACTTTACCACCTGTGTGTGGAAAGGAGCAATCCAAGGAAATCCAAACACTCAAACTCCTATAAAGCAACTAGTAGACTACATCAGTATGCTAGTCTCTGTGGTTTCTGCGTGTCTTCTCTTCAGGGATGCACAAATCTCTTGTGCTGTGTTCCTAGCACCCACATCAAGATCTACTTTTGAAAGACTACTTATCTGAAGAGTGTCTCTTTCTCAAAGGTTTTATACCCCAAGTTTCAATGGGAGAAAATAAAATGGTTTCTCGTTAAAGAAATTCTAAATGTTAATAAGCCTGCAAGCATGACTGAGAGTAAAAATTTAAAATAGCTAAGTCTGGGTTTGGGCATGTATCTCAGTAAAATGCAAGTGCAATAAATAGTCCACCAAAACCCATGTGCAAATCCAGACATGATGTCAAGTACATATAACCCCAGCTGAGAATTTGAAAGAGAAGGTCCTTAAGACTCAGTGGCTAGCCACCCCCTAACCCCACCTAGTTGAGTTTCAGACCTGGGAAAGACTCTGTCTCAAAACTAAAAAATGGAGGGTACCTGACAAACAATATGCCAAGATTGTCTTCTAGCCTTCAATTGCATATATCTGTATATATAATGAATACACACACACACACACACACACACACACACACACACACACACGCACACAGAGTCATACACACAAGAAATACCTAAATTCCTGCAACCACATTTGATTGATGGAGAGATTTCCAGGAGAAATGGTCAAAAGAAAATCAGTCAACCAGAAATCAATTGTCTCACCTCTGTCACTACCTGTATTAGAAAAACCTGCTTCCTTCTTTTCATGACGTCTCCAGCATGATCTTTGCAAGATCTTTCCACAATACCACACACACTAAACCTTTTATATAGCAATTCTTTCCCAGGAGCAGATTCCCCTGAGAGGGTGAACAACATTTCCAGGTAGGACCAGAGAAATTACATAGTTTGAGAATATATTCATCACATGTTTTGATAGTCAAAAACCAAAAACACATAACCAGTATTCCCTAACAGGGAAATTAGCATTCATTGTCTTGTCTTCGCTCTTGACACAGAAGACAAGCAGAAAGCAAAGGGTGATCCAGGTAGTGACCCAGGGGAGATACAAACAAAGCATTGGCTTTCTAACATCAAAAGAGATTGGCTTGTCCCATGCTCAATTTACATGTTAAATAAGTAGATAATGTGACTAATTTACATAATCTTCTTGGTTATCCATATGGATTGAATGTTTACAGTCCCTAGTGTGATGGCTATAGTGTTAGGGGGGAGCCCTTGAGAGATAAGTTTTGTTAAGGACCGAGCTCTCTTGAACAAGACTAGAGCTCTTCGTTTCATTCTTCTAGAATGATGAGACTATCATCCTTCTAGGGCCACTTGGAGACATGGCAAGAAGACAACCCACCATTATAAGCCAGGAAGAACCCTCACCCTAGACCCTAACTTTTGGCTTCCAGTCTCCTACACTCTGAGGAATAAATGTCTGGTTTTAAAGCCACCCAGCCCCTGGCATTTGTTGCAGCACTCACTCCAAGCTTCATCAGACCATAGTTTTTGCTCGTGGATTTTTATAACCAGATCCCTTTAATTAAATTTTTTACAACACAGGAGGAATGAGCCATGGTGGCTCTAATCCTATCTTCATCCGGATGTTTTAGATCACTGCACTGGTTTCAGCTTTAGTAGCACCAATCACTGTGGACCAAGGTAGATGGCAGTGTCAGGCTAAAAGACCCATAATGAAAGATCTGGTGTGATTGACTGCAGAGTCAGAGACTGAAGGGGTTGGCCTGAGACTTCATGCCGAGATGCCTTGAGGCCACTATGCAAAACATGGTCTTTCTATAGCAGTGGTTCTCAATCTTCCTAATGCTGCCTTTAATCAAAGAATAATTACATTATTTAACATAATTCCCCATGTTGTGGGGACCCCAACCATAAAATTATTTTGTTGCTACTTCATAACTGTAATTTTGCTGTTATGAATCATAATATAAATATCTGATAAGCACAATATCTGATATGTGACCCCTGCAAAAGGGTTATTCAACCCACAAAGGGGTCACAATCCACAGGTTGAGAATTACTGTTCTACAGTAAGGCAGATTACAAGATGTAGAGTTTTAAGTAATACACCAGAGTCTTTTCTGTGTAGTCTCTGGAACCTCCAAAGAGCACGCCAGCCACCATGCTGTCAGGGAAGAAGATTCAGTGGCACCCAGGCCATCTGGGTGGTTTGACAGAGACTTTAGTGTGTTTACCTCCCAAATGGCCTCAGTGTCACATGCCATGGGACACATTCAGATGGGTGTGGACAGCTGAGAAAGCTTCCCGAGGAAGGAAGTTGCAGGGTGGGGTATGTTCTCTGTGCTACAGTTTAGTTGAAGGATATAGTGCACTGAGCAAATCACAGGACCTGCCAATAGTCAGATGACCAATGGCCCCTTAAGTAGAGGGGGTGAGTTGGGTCTGATCCCCAAGTACAGTAGAGAAGAATGTAGCTGCCTCCTTCCTCAACAGCAAGATGAGGGTTGTGAGCCCAGAGAAAGTAGCAGAGAGAGAGAGAGAGAGAGAGAGAGAGAGAGAGAGAGAGAGAGAGAGCTCCTTTTAGTTCTTGAGAATGTTAGGGTCTCAGATTTGATGGGAGTGTCCAACATTGTATAAGCCATAGCTCAGAGAGAGACAGGATGGAAGAAGGGCCATTAACTGCTCCTCTTCAATGGGAAAGTGCTTCCTGACTATGCACAACCTTGCATGGAGACATCAACTCTGCTTTAATGGTTTTTTACGCCTGCCCTAACGGTGACATTAGCAGTGGGCTGAGCACTGAGACCCATTTCTGGACAACCATTCAAGTTAGGAAAATGGGATGTCTCCAAACTCTCTAAAATCAAGTTTTGTAATTTTGAAATGCTGTGAACAAATTCCCAAGGACACAAAAGTACTAAGGAATGAAGAGTCTGAGGAGATGTGATTGGAGTTGCTTGTGCCAGTGCACATCAGGCCTATGATACTTATATCAACACAATCCAGTGTTGTCTCGATTGAAATTAAAATGTCTGTCATGTGCTTAATTTAAACTGTCTTCGGCCCTGTACTGAGTTAGATTTCTGAGCTTGGTGTTATCCTTACAAGGAGGAGAATATCAATAGACAATTAGCAAGAACAAGATGTATATATTTACATCTATATGTTCCAAATAATATTTTGCCTATAGCTTTTAATTTTAAAAAAATGGAAAGAGATGGGACCAATCAGATTTTACAAACAGAGGAGGAAAATAGACCCATAAAGATACGTAAGTGGGTTTTGCTTTTGGTTGTGCCAAGGGCAGGGGGATAGATTAGTTAGCTCTTTGGGGGATCTTTCAGACCTCAGCTTGCACTGTATATTTTCTTCCTCTGGGAATCTTTATAGTCGACTGTGTAACCAAATGCAGAGACCACACTGTAGATGAAATCTGGCATCAAGAGACCTCAACTGGTGAGTGCTAAGCATGTTAATATGGATAATTTAAAACTCATAAATAGCTTTCCATAATGTGATTCTTGCCGGAGGGGGTCTTTTGGTTGGAGTGCAAATACAATCAGGCTTGAGTTAGCAGCTTAAAAAGGGAAACAGAATATGAGAAGCAGAAAATTTTAGGTAGCTTTTGCTGAGGTTCATGTTTATTGAAGGAATTGGTGAGACAAAGGATAATGGCTTTATAAAGGAGATATTCAGAGTCCTTGCAAACTCTCTATGCTCTCTGTTAAACTGCTGAGATTTAAAAGGCAAAAATCCCAAATTCTTTCACTAAGATGGGAAGGAAGCCTGCTTACCTTTGCCATGATGGTGGCTTGACTAGAAATGCCCCCCCCCAGACTCATATATTTGAAAACTTGGTCAACAGAGAGTGGCACTCTGAAGAGAGAGGTATGGTCTTATTGGAGTAGGTGTGGCTTTGCTGGAGGAAGTGTGTCACTGGAGGTAGGCTTTGAGGTTTCAGATGCTCAAGCCAGACCCATTGTCTCCCTCTTCTTACTTCCTGCTGACCCAGATGTAGAATTCTCAGCTACTTCTCCAACACTATGTCTTTCTGTGTGCCTCCTTACCTCCCACCGTGATGACAATGGACTAAACTTTGAATCATAAGCCGCTCCAGAGAAATGTTCTCCTTTATAAGAGTTACCATTGCCATGGTGTCTCTTTGCAGCGATAAAACCCTAAGGCCATTCACTCTTGAGTTTCCAGCAATAAGAACATAACATTTAGTTGATGCCAACAGAGTAGATGAGCAGAGAAAGGGGGAAAGAAATATAAACTACCGCCCCTGCTCATAAAATCACCAATAGTTTCAAAGGATTCCTGGAACAGGGACACGTTGCGTGTCAGTTATGAAGTATGTGTTTTCTTTACTTGAAAGCAAATAATCACACTGTGGAAGACGCTGTGCATTTTGCTCCTGCTGTATACTTAGAATTTTCTTTTAAGGTCTAGGATGTGTTAGAGAAATTTCTGTCCTGGGAGTCTTTCTACAAGCTCGATGTAGTGGTGAGCAGCCTCGAAGAGCCCTGCACAAAGCTAAGTGTACATCTATTTGGCCACTACCAGGTCACTAAAAGTCCTTCCCAGAAAACACTATCCATTATACTTTACTTCTAAATTGTAGTTTATAACATGCTTATCTGGGAAATCAAACAACTGTGACCATTTCTTACAGTTAATTTTTTTTTAAGAAAAAAAATGACCCTAGCAAATTAAGATTGTGAATTTTAAATTCAGACCCTATTAAATCGAAATGATAGCATTTACAAACAGGTATCCTAGCGTTTCTCTGAGCCTCAACTTAATTGTCTGTAAAGAGGAATTATTAGTGTATCAATTTCATAGGAGGTTTAAGGAAGTTGGGTGAGAAGAGGAAACCAGAGTGCTGAAATCCAGAGTGTCCTCACCATGTTTAACTCTTTAGAGTATATGAGATGCAAGGTTGCAGGAACCTCACTCCCAAACAATTTCCCTGTTCTTAAGTTTCCAGGGAAATCACAAGTTCTCAAGAGTAATCAAGCATAAAGAATGCCACTGATGCTAAAATGAATTCATGTGTCTTTAGAGTACAGCTGGAGAAATGGCTCAGGGCTTAAGAGCACTGGCTACTCTTGCCGAGGACCTGGCGCCTGCTTGACAGCTCACAACCATCTGTAACTCATGTTCTAGAGGATCAAACACCCACATTTGATCTCTGTGAGCATTGCATATATATGATGCACCTGTGTACATGCAGGCAAACACTCACCCACATAGAACAAAATTAATCATATCTTTAAACATAATAAAGTATATTGATAATCAATTAATTCTAAATTAAATACTGTTAAATAAATCATATGTCCCCTAAAAAAATAAATCGTATGTTTATTATGTACGTGTGTGATGTAGGCTTTTTATGTAGGTGGTTGTTACAGAGATATTATGGATGAAATGCTATTTTATTTGTACCTATGTCTACTATGAGAAAGACTCAGGGATTCCTTGGGAAAGCCTCTCGATCGCTCCTCCCCAGGATGGCTGTGGTTCACATCTCTGACATCACAATGGTGAGTAGGCACTGGAGTCAGCTGCTCAACAGTTCTAAGCCTTAGAGATACTTCTTCCTCAGAGGCCTCGGTTCCCTCACCTTGATCATAAAAGCACTCGTAGCTCTCTTTGTTGTCACCCATGCTTTGGCTCCTATTTAGCAACAATACATACATACAAAATGCATTCTGAGTAGCTGAGTGCTCCGTTTGCTTGCCAAATAATGTGAGTCCCATAGATGAATACAAGTGCCAGAGAAAGACGCTCTCTGACAATGGCTAGCTCTCACCTTCAATGCCACGTGACATTTACTCAGATGGCACCCTGGGATCTTGTACAGCCAGAGGTCTATTGAACCACAAAACTGTAATATCAGGCATACTTGGCTGTTTCTACATAGGAAATAGTAAAGTTGTATGTGGCATCTCACAGGGTTGATGTGCAGATAAAAAGATACCAGTTGCAAAAGCACATTGCAGCATAAAACCATCATACAAATACCATAAAGGTCATTAAGAAATGCTGTGACCAGTTAATTCAAGTGAGATTCAACATACCAATTCTAAGGGACAGAATAGTGCAACCTTTCAATCAGATGCTCACTGTACAAGGCAGCTTGAAAACATCCCCTGTACAACACAGTTTCTCTCAGAATCATTTACTGATGCGGGAATATTTATTTGTTAGGCCAGGTTTTTTGTTTGTTCTTTTTTAATAAGCAGAATCTCATTTTGTCAATATTGGCTTCAAATTTGTTGCACAGCTTCTGCTAACCTTGATCCTGATCCTCCTGCCTCAGTAACCCAAATGCTGAGATTACAGATATGGCCCACCATTCCTGACTCTTTATTGGGGCTTAATTGCATACCAAATCTTGATCTACAAGCAAAACTTGGGAAAGGAGAATGAAGGGGAAAGGGAGGGTTATAAACCTACACACTTAATATTTAGAAGAAATGAAGAGATCATTAAACATTCTCAGCCAGCCAATTCCTAGGAACAGCTGCTTGCATACATACATGTAAGTTTGGTACACATACGTGTAAGTTTGGCATACATACTTGTGAGTTTGGTATACATACATGTAAGTTTGGCATACTTACATGTAAGTATGGTATACATACATGTAAGTTTGGCATACATACATATAAGTTTGGTATACATGCATGTAAGTTTGGTATATATACATGTAACTTTGGTATACATGCATGTAAGTTTGGAAGGTTTCAGACCCTCTAGTAGCAGCTCTCACTCATTTCATTGCAAAGCTGCTCATAACCACAAGTAAATGCCTTCTAGCTGAGGAATCTGTTGCTCCAAGTTTTATTGTGTGGGTCCTATATCCTCTTATTTTTCAGTGAAGGTAAGAAACTGTGTCTCCAGGGTATAATGTACCTGTCAGGACACAAAGGCATCAAGAAAACACATGGGAGATTTTTGCTCTAACCCAGGAAGCAAAACAATTTTGCAAACGAAAGTACTACTTGAAGCAATCCAGGAGGTCATAGCACTTGATCACTAACATTCGGGGATTCTTAAGGCCCCTTCTCAGGAAAAGAAGGCCCTTTCCCTTTAAGTTCATATCCAGGTTTTGTGATCATTGCTAAACCATTAACGGGATTGAGTCAATTCACTGATTGTCCTTTGACGGCTCAAAATCCTTCCTAAGTACAGAGTTATTCAATTAACTCATTTTCAATTAGCACAGTCGCTGCCAACCTGGTGTAAATGAAGTCTCCTCAGACTCAGGGAAGAAGAGAGAAAAGAGGCCAATGGGATGGAGATTTCTTTGGGCATCTCATTCTGTTGGAAGTTTCCAGAGCAGGTCGGACCCACAAGATAATGTACTTTTTTGTGTTTAAGTGCTAACTGGCAGCCAGGTGCTAAGAGAGTGCTGAATCAGCCCAGAAGAGGGGGAGCAAAGAAGAAAGTTGGGTTTCTAGGCTGAAGCCAGCAAAAGAAAGAGAGCCTGGTGAGTTATATATTGCTCAAGGCGGGCACAGGTGGATGGAACCACAGGCCAGGTCAGAAAAAGAGAAAGATTTATGTCCTGTTCAAACAAAAGGGCAGAAGAAAAATCACCAATCCGGTTGGGCAGTCCTACAGTGAAGGAGACAGCTGTTCATACAGAGAAGGAATGGTCAGGTAAGATGGGCTGGAAGGAGTAATCAGAGGGCCATCTGCTGACCCAAGATATCATGCCCTGGAGGCACCAAACCAATCCTGTCCTCCAGGATGCCACACAAAGGGGCCACTGCCAGCCGGGCCAGCCAACAGTGCCAGGACAGACAAGGCATTAAAGTTACATGAACCTCATGCAAAAAAAAGTTGTCTGGCCAGTTTTCTTCCGATTGGGAAGCTGAGCAGAGACAGTGTTTTCTTAGTTGAGGACTTGGCAGACCCAGCTACCCAGCCTTTCCATGCAGCAAGAATGCAGAGCGGCAGCTCACCAGCGCCTGTGCTCACTACCCACTTCGCAACTGTGGTGGCTGACAGCCGGTGGGAATAGCCACCAAGTTTGCACTTGGACAGTGCTGGCCCCAGAGAGTATGTCCATAGAATCCCAAGTGAGAGAGAATGGAGTAAAAATGGGTTTTGACTGTGGAAGGGCAGCCTAATCTGCATAAGATGTGCAAGCCAGAAAGGGCACAGAGAGGACAAGAGGAAAAAAGGGACAGGAACTGGTAATGAACTTGCATAAATGGACAGTGTGCCCTGGAATGGAAGACCCACATGAGCGCAGTTTTGCTCTAAGGAAGCCAGCAGACGTTGGGCTCTACCAATACTAATGAGTGTCATTATAGTTCTTGAATGGATGAGCCAAATGTCAGACAAAAGGCAGGACAGAAGAAAAGATTTATGTCATAACACGAATTACAAATGGTAAGACCTGGTGAACCTAAAGAAATCATTGATAATTGGTGGGACAGCAAAGGCAACCAGAAGAAAGCATCGACCGTAGAAAGTGGCAGGATTTGGTTGGAGCTAGGACTTAGGTGGCCACATGCTTGCTCACCACACACAGGCCCTGGATTCTATTCTCACTACTGCATAAAACAAGGCATGCTAGCACATCCTGTAATTCTAGCACTTGGGAGGTGGACAGGAAGATGAGAAGTTCAAGGTCATCCTCAGCTACACAGTGAGTTTAAGGCCATTCTCCTATATGTAAATGAAGAGGATAAGTAAAAGAAAGAACCAAGATTTCTCAAAGTGAGTGTAGGTAACAACAAAACTATCTCCGGACCCCTTCCATTTTCTTTCCCTTATTCTTATATAACTGTATCTCTGCCCTCACGCTTTTTATAACTTACACCATACACATGTACACACACACACACACACACCATGTAAATATGTCACACACATACATACCATGTACATATGTCACACACATACACACCATGTACATATGTCACACACATAAATACCATGTACCTCTCTCCTCTCTCTCTCTCTCTCTCTCTCTCTCTCTCTTTCTCACACACACACACACACACACACACACACACACACACACACACACACAAGTAGTCTGTCTAGCGATCTATGCAGCAGCTGAAAGCATGAAGCCAGGAAAAGCCATCAACACTGTGGTGACATTGGAAGAAGAGGAGGGGTTGGGTCCTCTCTGTTGACTCTTTCTCAGCTATTCCATCCTGGCTCAGGACTTGACCCTCTGTGTTTGTCAGCTCATGCCCTCCTTTATATTATCTGAAGAAAGCTAAGTCAATCATGGCATCTAGCTCTCCCTTTCCAAGGTACATCTGACTCTTACCTCCCTGCTGATGGAAGATGTTCCAAGCTCTACCTTGAGTGACACTTATTCCAAACTGGGCATAGCACAGCCCAATGTCTAGGACAAAGAGTATTTTCAGAATGTCTATAATCACAGGCTGCCCAGTGGTAATTAAGAAGGCCAGTCATATCCCCCACCCACCCACACACACTATTGAAGCTGAGTGGGAGCAGGCTTAGCTTGGAAGGAATGAAGCCATTGAAAGAGCATGAAAGGAAGAAGGCATGCAAAGGAGGAAGATGCTGTACAGCCAGAGAATGCAGATACTGTGCTGAGGGATGGGTTGGTCAGCTCCTGAGATGCAAATAACAAGGACTCATTGACAGAAGCTGAGTTCAAAGGCTGTTTAGGATAGGCAGTGTTCTCAGAAGTCCATGACTTACCTCAGGCTGAAGATAACAAGATATCCTAGACTGGCTTGCTTCTATGGTATCTATTTCTCATAGTTCCAAAGGGTACTGAAGTGGTTTAAATAAGGAAGGAAGAGAGTATATAGGCTCAGCTATTTGAACACTTGGTCCCCAGATGGTACCATTGTTTAAGAAGACAGCTGTGGTCTTGCTGTAGAAAGTACACCACTGAGGACAGGCTTTGAGAATTCCTAGCCTCACCCCACTTCCAATTTGTTCTCTCTGTCCTCAGTGTTGAAGATATGTTCTCTTAGGGTCCTGCTCTGGGCCCATGCTGCCATACCTCCCTGCCTTTGTACACTCTTCCTCTGGACTGCAAGCCAAATAAGCTCTTCAACAATTTGCGTTCAGTTGTGGAGTTTTACTACAGCAATGAATATAGCTATGAAGTCCAAGGCCAGGTATCAGCAGATTTGGTTCCTGCTAACAGCTTACTTCCTGACTTGATGACACAGCCTTCTTGTAATTTTTCTTACAAGGTGGAATAAGGGAAGAAAGTAAGAGATATGGAGGCAAGAAGACAGGGAGGAAGGAGAGGCTAAAGACAGGGTAGGGAAGAAGACAGCAGAGAGAAAGGAAAGAGGATGGAGTGAGAAAGAAAGGAAGAGGAGGCAGCAGGGAAGGAGGGTGTGGGGAGAGAAATCAAGAGCACACATCCCATGATTTTTCCCTTCCCAATGGGGACTGACCTCATTACAGGAGCCCTTCCTTATGATCCCATCCAAACCTAAGTACTCCAACTGCCCCTCTGCTATCCTACGGGAAACCAGGGCTTCAACACATGACCTTTGGAAGAACATATTTGGTCTATAACACCCTAGCGAGGAAAGCTAGCTGTTGGGACTCTCCTGGCAGGAATCATACTCCAAATCATTCAGGAGAGTCACCACTTCCTCCACTCTCAGCCTCCCCATGGAAGGGCTGCTTCCATCGGTAGCATGTTAGCCTCCTGCTAACATATCTGCTACCCTTTGGAGGAGCCATTTTGACTCCTTCTGCCTTTCAGTGAGGAGCATTGTGGTCTAGTGAATTCATCACTATCAGACAAACGGAAAAAAAATTATATAATAGAGCAAGCTAGCTGTGATAGTAGCTATCATATACTGATTAACTTTTTAGGCATCCTATGTATGTTCTCAGGTCCAATCTTTACAGCACCCTCATTTTTATAATCACCCTTCTCTTTCCAGCATAACCTGATGAGAAAGATGTTAATTGTGTCTTCATTTCATAGAGGCAGACACTTGAACTTAAGAGAGGTAAGGAAACTGTCTAACGTCGCTCACCAAGCAAGCCGTAAGAACAAGACCTAGGTTGTCCATTATGTCTACCAAGCCCATGCCTATGGCACTTCTAGATAATCTAGACTCACCCTACATGCCCCTGTGAAATGCCATCAAGAAGAGAAACAAATTTCCATGAACCATTTTCCCTACACGGGAGCCCCGCCTTCCACCACTCCAAAGAGAGTTAATAATGAAAATATACATGGCATGCCCATCACAGATTACTGTGTCAGTCCATTCAACTAATTTCTACAATGATGATGCTAATTATTAGAGATAATGAAAACTCGCTCTTCAACCATGACCCAGGGGGACTAGTACAATTGATTAACAGGGATTTCAACCCACGCACTCCATCTCTCTTGCTCATTTTTTGTAATGGATGGGAAAAATTGGTTTGTAGATAGAGATTTTTGAGAGCTAAGTGTCTAAGACACTGAAGGGAGCCACCTCATTAAGTCGTAGGCCTGGGTAGGCAGGCTCACAAAACCAGAGGCAAAGCCAAAGGCAGATAAACTCACTACAGGCATTATTTAATGAAAGTTTGCACTTTATCAGAGTATTCTTCCTGAATCTTCAGTTTTTCCCTCCCTCTTTATTTTAACCACTCATTAATCTTTCTAAAAATGCAGCATTGAAACGGTTAAAAATAAATCTAGGATTTTCAGAACTGTAAGGATTTAATCATGGCAGCAAACTAAACCCCAGAGACGATTTTAGTCTCAAAGTTAAAATGTGGTGTATCTAACTCATAAGAAATTGACTGCTCTCAGGGTCCTCTAACATCCTGCATAATCGCCGTTCACACCCAAGGAGCTCCTGGGTATTGGTCCAGAGCTCACAACCAGCAGGAGGATCATAGTGTGTGCTGAATAAAATTACCCATTCTAAAGGTCCTCAGCTATCTTGAATATTTTATTAAAAACCTTTTTTGTAGTGGAGACCAACTGGGACCTCTTTCTCCAAGGAGCGAGCTGTCAATGGTAGTAGAATTGAAAACCAGACAGAGTCAAGCTTAATTAGCTCTCCCATACACACACACTACCTCCAGCCCCAGATTTCTGGGTGTGTGTGTGTGTGTGTGTGTGTGTGTGTGTGTGTGTGTGTATTCCCAAGCTATGAATAACACTATGGTGGAATTTATTTCCCCATACCTTTATAAAAGAAAGGCACAATTGTTGAATAAGTAGAGAAAGAAAATTAAAAGGTAGCAACAAATTTCCAAATTATACACAAAACAGTAGCTGAGTGATACTAATAACATAGTCATTGTAATGTAGGCAGAAAGGTCACATAGGTACATAAAGGACACTCAGCCAAGTACAAGCTGCCAGGCAGATTCGAGGCTTTGGTTTGGTGGCTAACATTTTGCTGGGTAACACAGCAAAGTGACTACACACTGCTGGACTATATGAGCTAATTCAACTCTTGAATTTAAAAAAAATACAACTCAGAGATCTAAGAAGATGACACATTTGGTGAAGTGTTTCTCTTGCAAGCATGAAGACCCAAGTTCAATCTCATGAGCCCATGTAAAAAAGCAAACAACCAAGTAAACAACAATATCAAGGGCTGTGGGTGCTTGTTCCTGCCTGTCATGTCAGGGCTGAGAAGGCAGAGACAAGCGGTTTCCTCAGGCATGCTAGGCAGGCAACATAGCTTACTGACTGAGATTTAAGCCAGTGAGAGACCATTCCTCAAAATCTAAAGGTGACAGTGTCCAAAGGGGTCCTTTGGCCTCCATGCACAGGGGTACATATATATATACCCATATCTATACATGGACATAGACACACACACACACACAAAATATGATCTGGCCAAGTGTGGTGGCAGGTATCTATAATTCCAACACTTGAGAGGCTAGGGCAAGGCAATCATGAGTTCAAGGTGTAGTAACAAGATCTTGACAAGGAGGGAAGAAAGAGAGTTAAGGAGGGGGAGGAAGAGGAGGAGAAAGGGAAGCAGTGGCAGGAAAAGATGCGAGGCGGGGTAGAGGAGAGGAAGAAAATATGAACCCTGCAGAGAGGGTGAACACAAACCACTGGTCTCAAGGAACCTGTAGTTTAGTTACTGCAGTAAACCAGTTATATAGTTGGTGATGTTGGAAAGTGAGTATTCTTTACACCAAGCCCTTTCTGGAATTCTACTTTATGACTTTAAACTGTTCTGTGCCTCTAAGTATGGTAAACTCCCTTCTACAACACTAACACACAAAAGAGTCCAGAGAACATTTTGTTTGCTTCATGTGTTAAGGTGACTGGCCTATTAGTGGCATTCTTTGTGTTATAGCCTCTCCTGGGGACACCTCTTCAGGGAGCCCACTCTTTGTAATAATTTTTACAGCATTACATCTCACAAAAAATTTAATATGAGGCTGGTTTATTTTGCAAACCATGTGCATATCCAATTTTCTCTCCTTTTCACAATACACAACACATCTGTTATTTCAATGATAACAGATGTTCTGCTGAAATTGTAATAACTTGTGAGTTAACTATATTCAAAACTTTATAGTTACACACGTTCCAATAACTTAATCCCCTACCATTATCTCTTCAAATTGATTTAGCCCTGCAGAAGTTGGAGAAAATCAAATATTCATTGTGTTTGCTTCGTGCATACATACAAAAATCACATCATGATTTATCTCTCCTGGTATTAATCCTGTCTTCCCTGGAAAGATGGGGTAAAACTCCTAAGAGCATCAACAGTCCCTTCCCTCTTTACTCATGAAGATAAATTTCATAGCCAATTCAGGCTTATTACATGTGCGTCTGTATACAAGCAGTTTTTATTATTTGTAGAAGTCCTATAAATCTGATCTGCATTTTTAGCTATTTACCATTTAAATAAATGGCCTTTATTTTCATCTCAAGGATGCAAGCCTACCCCCATTTGGCCACTTTCTCTTTTATTTAGGAAGCAATTCTCTTCTCCCAAAGCCAGCCATCTTTTCCTTTCAGAGTTCTCTCTCTCTCTCTCTCTCTCTCTCTCTCTCTCTCTCACACACACACACACACACACAGCCCCAAAAGCTGAGACAAACAAACCCTGTGCCAAGATGTGTGGGTTTTAATACAAATCTCTGAGTAGAGCATGCTGGCGCTAGAACTTGTGCTGAAGTCAAGAAACAACAGTGAGTGAAAAGTCTCTGTGTTCCCTGACCATGTGAAAAGCGACTTGGTGAACAGTGGGGCTGGGGCCAAGACGTGCCTTAAAAGAACACAGGTAGAACTGGTACAAGGAACTGGCCAGTGGGAATCAGTGTGATACAGCCCAACACAGCCAAGGCTCAGAGGTGACTTAGGAACACTCCAGTGGACAAGCAATTGGGTATGAGCAAAAGAGGATGCTGACCCGCCTCAAGTATTGCTCCATGCACTTTGCCGCCTCTTCCCCTTTGTGTTTCTCTGCATAAAGTGTATGGAAACACTGGTCTCCCACACATATGATCTGTGATACCAGACACCGGCATTTGAATCCCAGTGCAGCTGCTTCTAGCCTGGCAGGTTTTTGTTCTTTGCTGTACTTGGGTTCCCTTCTCTGTGAACTGGACAGAGCAGTTGATCTCACTGCATTGGGTTGTTACATGAGTTACAGAAGAGAAATGCTAAGGACCTTAGAAAAAGACAGAAGCATTTAGTACCTACTGTTATTACTGGAGCCATGTCATCCTGTCTGTGCTGGCTCTAAAGGTTAAGAATTTTTGCAGCCCAAGGATGAACTGTCTAGTGAACAATTCCCTCCCCATCCTTAACCCGAGTTGTTCCTAACCTGCCCCCTCCACCTCCTGCCTAGATCTCCTTTTGTCAAGTGATGTGTTAGATGCAAACTCTGGCATGAAGATTAATCATGTATACTATCTTTTGAGTGTTTTCCACTTCTCAAAATACTATAATCCTTTCCTACAAATGCAATGTTGGTTCTGATAATGATACAATGAATAGTTGGCAGATTGAAAGAGACCATCTCTGTGTTTACAACAGGCTCCTCTCTGTTGGCATCATGTCACTGTTAATGACAGGTCAGTAAACACTTTTCCCACTTGGTATAAAATTTCCTTAGCTGCTGTACAATCTTTATAGAGTGTGACAGGTTTAACACAATTCCTAAAGACAACAGAAAATAGGAAAAGCTGTGTGTGCTACGTGAGAGGTGAAGTATTAAACCTCTAAAGAAAACTGAAACAAGGGGAAAGCCTAGTTAGATGGGCATTTGTAAAGGACTCCAAGAATATTAAGTTTAACTCTGAATGTGTTAGTGTTCAAAAGTCTGACTTGCTTGGGGACATTAAAACCATATTCGGGGAGCACATGTACCCTAGACACATGTACCATGATTTGTCTAATGTCTACAGTGCTGCAAAGAATGGTTCATTGCTATTGAAGTACAATAATGAGACTAAGTAAGAACAGCCAGAACGCACCACCAAAGGAGAAGAGGGTAGAACAGGGTCAGTGTGGGGAATTATAACACAAAATGAACATGAAGCTTTGAAGAGATGGCTTGGTCAGAAAGTGCTTGCCTTGCAAGCATGAGGACCTGAGTTTGATCCCCAGTGTATCTCTTGGCATCATTCTCTCATGCACTCTCACATCCTGGCTGGAGGTATTCTCAAAGCCCACTTGCATGCTTCTGTCTAAGCAAAGAGGCATATCATGAACAGAACAATTGACTCACCTTGGGGACCTGAAACATACCAGATGCTTCTCCTGCAATAGAAGCAGTGATTGGCATCCTCAGGGAAATACAATGTAGTGAGAGATTGAGGAATGATAGGAAAGTCTAACTCCATGATGACATCTCTATAACTCCATCACTAGGAGGAACAGAAATTGGGTGTGCAAAGGGGCAAGGAAATCAGCCCCAGAGAAGGCCATAAAAAGTCCCCTGAGAACAAAGTAACTGAAATAATATTTGAAGCAAAATGAGAGTTAACTGGGCAAAGGAAGAGGCAGATTGTTTCGAGGGAGTATGTTGGCATGTTCAAGGGGCTGAAAAGGAGGAAAGGGCAGCATAAATCACTGCACTGAATAAACCAAGCTTGGTGACACACACCTATGATCTCAGCTCTGGGGAGGTGAAGAAAGTCGGAGCAGAAGGTTAAGGGCATCCCTGGCTACAGCCCTGGCCAGCCTGAGCTACAGATGACCTTGTCTCAAAAACAAAAGTAAATAAATAGAAAGAAATGAAATAAACAAATAAGAACTAGCTGTAAAGGCCAAAAGTAGTCACCTGGCTTCACTGTGCCACCAGGAGGGCAGGAATTAGAGTCCTCCAATGGCAATTTTGAACAGAGAACTAGATCATGCCCCATAGCCTTATAGACCACCTAATCACAGTCTCTGGGGACTCCAGGGATTACCCTGCAGAGGTAGTCTACTGTCTTCCAGGAGAGCCCATTTCCCTCTTGCTCATTCTCAGTTGACAAACAATCCATCTTTCTAATGAATTAGAGGTTCCCTCCTCAGCATCTGTCCCTTGTTCTACATCCTCACCCAGCAACGTTTTTCATCTTTCCCATGACAGACTCTCGACTAGTCGGAGATAATTATCACACCCTCCCAGGTCCTCCGTTTAACAAATTGAATCAAAATTTCAATTAGTAGTTCAAAATTCCAAGCACCAAGAAAATATAGTGGCATTAAATTGCAAGTTTTGGGAAAGCTCAGCCATTTGATCTAGCTTCAGAGTAGGAGATACAAGTTGACACACTGGAGGAGACAGGGATAATGGATTGGGAAGCAGGCTCCTATCTGAAGCTCAGGACAGAGGACCAAATAACATAGGATGTCTTTTTCTCTTTTGACTCAAATTAAATGTGAAATTCTCATTCTTCAGTTGCTACTTCACTTCCAGCCGGATAGTCTAAAGATGTCTGTGTGGTTAGCTACCTTCTTTGACTGCTGGAGGTGGTACCAACAAAGACACAAAGAAAGCTCAGAATTCCTCTGATTCTACTAATTGACTCATCTTATGTTTAGACAAGTGTTATTTGAGGCTAAATTACAGAGTCTTAATTCAGACAGAGACTCTTAGAATCTACGACTAATGAATCTTCCCTTCTGCAGAAGTGTTTCTTAACACAGCCACTTAAGAAGCCAGAAAAGACAACAAATCGGGGACTTTCCTTCTTCCTGGGCTGTGCTTATGAATTGTAGGTTAATTGCATAACAAGGCAGCCAGTTAACACCTGCTGTAGATTTACATCCTTGCAGCCATGTATCATCTCCCACCTGATAGGGACTTTGTTGAAACCAGGATGTTTTAGCACGACTGGAAGGTCAGCCCCATTTGTCAAAGCAGGGACAGTCCCTTTGTCTGAGACAGCCTTATCTGGGTTGTGGAGTCGCTCAAGGACATCATCTGCCTTCCGATAGGCACAGCCTTGAGAAAGTTGAGCTGTGAGACCAGCAGGTCTTCTTGCTCATTTATTTCTAGCAACTACTTTTGTCCTTATTAGTAGGCCAGACTCTACAGGCTGCTGATGCAAAGGCAGCCATCATGCGCAAGGGCCTGGGAATATAGTTCTCTAAGTCAAACCATAGCAAAGGTCATTCCAGTGGGTCTTTGCTTGAAGTCCTTTCACCAGAGTAGATTCTGGGTGCTGGTGAGGTCAGGGAATGGAGTGTATGTGTGTCATGGGCATGAACAGGAGGGGATACTGGCTAACATCTAATAGAGACACACATTAGCAAATACATTGATGTGATAACCGTTTATCAAGCCTAACCTTCTAATAAGCCTTGTTATCAAGGACTGGAACTATTATATATAAAGACTGCTAATCCCTTGTTCTCCTGGGGCTTACATTCTTGTATAGGGCCAGGCGCCAATCACACAGTCACATCAATTGTAATACTTAGCCTGTACCCAACAAGGACCCGACTTTGTTCTATATTCTTCACACTTAATCCTTCCAACCACCTATGGAGAGAGTACTGTCCTCATTCCTGATTACAGATGAGAAAACTGAGATATAAGGAGAGGTGATCACTTGCCAAGATCCTACAACCAAGCAGTGGCAAAGACAAGAACAGAGGGGGACAGACAAGGTCCCAGTGTCACACTGCCTCTCAGGGAACACAGGAACTGTTCAAATACTTTCAAGGATACTTTACCCAAACAACCTGGCAAATACCTCAAAGCCTTTTCTCCACACTGGACTCAGCTGCTGCAGTACACCATCCTTGGACATCCTGTTTTAGCATTTCTGAAATCAGGGTACATGCTAAAACCAAGAAACAAAGCTTACAAGGCAGAAATGTGTGATAGACTGTTTTCACTTACTGATGGGGAACATAACAAGGATGCTTAAAGAGACAGAGAGTACAGCTACATTGGGGGAATTGCTAACCTAGCTTGCAGGAGGCCCAGGGTTTGATCTCCAGCATTGTATATACTTTCGAGTGTGCAGATGCCTGTAATCCTCACATTCCAGTAGTGCAAATGAAGATGAGAAGTTCAAGGACCCAGCTTGAGAGATGGCTCAGTGGTTAAGATTGTATACTACTCTTTTAGAAGATTGTTCCCAGCACACACATTGGGTGACTCAAAACTGCCTTTATCTGCAGCTCCAAGAGATCCAATCCAGACTTCCAGTCTCCTCAGACACCTGTATTCATGCACACACGCATGCGCGCGCACACACACACATACACACACTTATGCATAATTATTTTTTTAATTAGGAAAAAAGAATCACAAGGTCATCTTCAGGCTACACAGTGAGTTTGAGGCCAGCCTGGGGTACATAAGACTCTGTGTCAGACATAGTAGAAGACAAGACTTGCTGCTGGCCCAGTCTACCACCACACTGGCAAAGCACAGACTCGGGACAGGGCAAGAGTCAGCTATTTGACAAATGAAGCATTACTTTCAAAAGTTGTCAACTGAAAAAGGGAGAAATCTGAACAACTAGACACCAAGTCACATACTCAGACCCAAATGAGCTGCGGGAAGTATCAGTCCATGCTGAAGAAGTTGGGACCAAAGGGCAATGGCTTGCCCTTGCTGTCATGCCAGACAGTGCTTGACAGAGGCCCAGGCTGGCTCCTGAGTCTGTCCCACCTGGGCTGGCTCCTGCTGCCCTTTTTTCTTCCCAGCCAGACTTCCTTAAAGCATCCAAACCACAAGGAACCTAAAGTCACAGGCAGCCTGTGAAGAAGACTCTGCCTATTGCTCCTGTGTTTTAATTCTTTATTCCATCCACAACAAAACAAATCTTTTGCCTTCAACTAAGGCATCCATAACAATAAACACAGTATTTCCTGCAAGGAAAAAAAAAATCCTCATTTCCCATATCCACAGTGGCTGACTTTTACTCTGAATTCTTGGAGGTCACTCCTCTCAGACTCCCTTGAACCAGGAGGTCTGATCTTTCCTGACCATCCAACAGTGGCTCTTAATCAAGGACTTTACAAATGGTTCTTTTGGCTCTGCACAGAACGCAGCCGTTTTTTGAACCATAAGACATATGCACAGAGATGTAAAATCTTTGAACCGAGGGAACCATGAACACGCAAGCGACCTTCTCTCTCCGTCTGCACCAAATAAAGAGGACAGGCATTTGGGAGACTTGAGTTGTGCCTTTCATTAGGATGCTGCCTGCCAGCATTCTCCCTAAAAATAGTCATCAGGCCAGTGGAGACTGTGCTGTACTGAGATCCTTTTTAGTTGCTTAAGTCACAGGAATTTTAACTAAATTAGAATGTTCGCCACTTTGCTCCTTGTGAACATGGGACTTTTAAAGCCAGAGCTCCTGAAACAAGGTTTGGAAAAGAAATGGGAAAATGTCACCTTTGAGTCTGGGGATAAAGATGTTGACGCTTGGGGAGGTGGAGAACTAATGGAAGCTGCTGCTTATGGGTGCCTGCATAGTCCATTTCTACACAGAGCTGTCTCCTTCAGGTACACTTTTTGCTTCACCTCTCAGCTCTGGGCATGGAATAATCAAGAGGTATCCAATGGGTCAGATCCACATTCTGAAGTGTTTCCATTTCTCTACATATAAGACACTAATGATTCTAGAACACACAGTAGGGGTGCCAAGTAAATAAACAATTCAAATCTGCCCAGCGAGATCTAAAAAGAATTCCCCAGCATCCATTCCAAATTCCTCATCTTATTCTTCGGGCTTCTTCTCCGAGCCTTCCATGGAGTCCTTAATTTCCATGTATCTCGCATCAGCTGTTGAGACGCTTTAAATATCAATTCTGTTTGCATATTTTAGTATGCTTTCTTATTTATGTTATATGTTTAGGGTACTTTCAGTCTTATTATCTCACCATGGCTTCCCATACAAAACAGACTGGCTGGTGTGCGCAGGAGCCCTCGTGGGCAGACTGTGTTAGGGTCTCCTGTAATAGTATTCACAATTAGTTTCCTGAAACTGCTTTGACCATGGTCATGCCTTTCTCAAAGGACATCGTTGTAGGGCTGGTGGGATTACTTAGCAGTAAAGTAATTGCTTGGCAAATACCAGGACCTACGTTCAATGCCCAGAACCTACATAAAATTGCCACGTGTGGTGGCATGTGTGTGTTTGTAATCCCAGTGTCAGGGAAGTGGAGGCAGGAGGATCCCTAGGACTTACTGACAAGTCAATCTAGCCAAATTGGTGGGATCCAGACCCTTCCTCAAAGGAGGTAGATAGGATTCCTAAAGACAGTACCTGAGGCTGTCCTCAAGCCTACACAGGTCTATACTAGTACATGTGTATGCATACAAACAACACACATGTACACATATACACAAATTGCACTTCTACCAATAAAATCAATTTTGAGATCCAGGTGTGGTGGCACTTGGTTATAACTCCTAAACTTAGGAGGCTAAGGCAGGAGGATCACCAGAGCTGAGTTCAATACCAGCCTGGGCTGCACAGTGCAACACTGTCTCAGTAACATTACTACTAATTATTACAATAACTATGGTGGTGGCACATGCCTATTTTCCCAGAACCCTAGAGGTGGAGCCAGTTGGAGCAGAAATGCAAAGTTATTTTTGGTGTTACAGTGAGCTTGAGGCTAGCCTAGGGTAGACGTAAAAGGAAAAAGAAAATCTTTTACAAATTCTTACTTGTACAAAGTTTATTGTCTTATAATTAAAGACTCTCCTGTCATCCTTTGCATGTGGAAAGTTAGGATGGCTGCCAACTCAGGTGGAGATATCTTTAACACTAGACCATCTTTTGTCGGAGGTAAACATATGAATGGGGGAAGATTTGGGGGAATTGCCACTCTTCTTGAAACGCAGGTTATTTTGAGGGCAACCAAGGACAGGAGGGTATGACCAATCAAACATTCCCAAGTGTGGAATTGCTAACAGAATCCTCCAGCCCACACTCAGTTTCCAAATACCCGTTGCTCTGAGAGTTAGCCCAGGCCAGTACGTTAATGGTAGCCTGAGATGAATGGGGACTTGGGCTTCTGTTGTTTGTGGATTACTTGTGTGGGGGTTAGAAAACACTGGATTCTAACAGTATGTAAAATAAACATCTCCCCAGAACCTGAAAAGGATCCAAGAGCAGTTTCAAAGTCTCAGAATTAAAATACACCAAACTTGACATTGATCCAATTGAGAATAAGGAGAAAAAAAATCTTCATTGTACTGTTAAAGCAAATATGGTTTTGTTATTTCCAAGGAGTGTAGATATAAAACAGAAAATCTAAATGAGTGTAACCACAGCAACAATTTTAGGAAATATCCTAAAAACCCATTATAAAGTAGCCAAGAATATTAAAGAGTAATTCCATTTCTAAACACTACACACACACACACACACACACACACATTTCTCTGAGGTCTTTTGAGTACAGAAAGCAGTAAGATAATGAGACACAGTGCCTCTGTCCTAAGGGACATGTCATAGGTGAAAGAATGGTAAGACACTGAGGAAAGAAGGATAGTGACCCCTAAGAAATGACAATCTTTAGATGAGACCAAATAAAACTATAAAGTAAAAGTGGGATGTCTAATGTTTCTGGTTCTATAAGACTTTTAGGGGTTGCTCTTGACACAGGGCCTCACTAGGTAACTCAGACTAATCTTGAACTCAAGAACATCGTCCTCAGCCTCAAGTGCTGAAATCACATACATACAACTTTACCACTATCTGCCTCTGTTTCTCTAATTGTTGTGCTCAAACTGCCTTTATCCCAGCATCTTTCTATTCAGTCACTAAGTTACTAGGAAGCCCAACACTTTGGTTAAGTCAGCAGAGCCATGTTCTGTGGCAGATTGACTCCCTTCATGACACTAGAAACATGGGGAGACTTTTACTTCCTTAAAATTCTTTTCTGTTGCTAAGAAAGTATCTACCAGGATGAGGACATAGCACCATTGTGTAGAGTGCTTATCTAGCATACATAAGGTCCTGGGTTCAAGTCCCAGCACTTCATAAACCTGGCATAGTGCTACAAGTCTCTGTTACTAGCCCTGGGAGGTAGAAGCAAGGAATCAGAAGTTTAAGGTCATTCTTACTTACATGGTGAATTTAGGGTCAGCCTGAGATACATGAGTCCTACATGAGATTCGGCTAGCAATTGCATAAATAATCACAAATTAGAGGAATATGAATAGTTACAAAATTAACCATTTGATGTAGAAACTATAAAATGATAGACTCCTGTCCATAGCTTTCCCCACAGTTGTTAAATCTTAAAACAAAACATCCCATCACTATTTCTAAGACAACACATCAACAATCAATAACCCTAAGACCCAAATCAAGATGTTTAGTGATGATAAAAAATAAAATACAACAGACTGGCCATTCTGAGGCTGCCATGTCAATCAACGCACCCCATAAAGAAATCCAGGCAAGGAAGAAATCAATATTTCCAAATAGGAAAAAAAAAAACTTCCAATACTAAATCTGCAGAGAATTCCACTTGCCTTTTCTAAATTCTTCCTCGAAAGAGTTTTTCAAATTATCATGCTAAATTCAGAATCCAAGTTTAAGTGCCAGCTTATGCTTTCTTAGGAAAATTTATTTTCATAGTAGTATTAGTTATATACATATATATTTCACAATCTTAGCCCTTGCTATTTTAGTTGCTCACATATGATTTTGGCTTTTTTAAGGAGTGTAAAGAAGAACAGCAGTTGTATTTAGCTAACCCGATGTTTGATAATAAATCAAAGCCAATCAAATATGTTTAAGTGAAAATTTTGCTTATAACTACAGTGCTGTGCATGATGCCAGACTAGCCTTACACTGTAAATGAGAGGAAAGCTGAGTCCACCATCAGCTTGATTCAGAGAGTGAATGTCATCCCTGAGGGGGGCACTCAGCACAGCACTGCCCTCCTTAGAGAAGGAAGCATGAACGGATCAGCACCAGCACCCAGCTTTGTGTTTAAGCTGGGGTTCAGGACCACAAGGGAAGAAATGGATACCCAAGAAGTATGAAGTCCTGAGCTTACAGTGTCAGCTGTGATTCTGGACCAGTGATTTTAGAGACAGGATTCTGAAGCGTGTTGACCTAAGAGAGGGTTGATTTTTGAGATCACAGAGGAGGGAGGGAGCTCGAAAGGAAAGAAACCCCAGAAATCCACGTAACAATTTCTTTAATTTCTCCACAGAACACTAATTTATATATCTCGGGTCTTTGATGCAGCCAAGCCTGTCCTGGAAACAGGATCAAAATGAAGATTACAAGAATCAGCCAGTGGAAAGGGGGAATGTGAACAGTTTGGAGACCTTGCAGAACACTCCCAGTCATTCGACTGGAATTCTAGCCCAGAGCAACTAACGCTTCTCTAACCAAACTGTACTACTAAGGATCACAAGTATTAAACCATAAATGCACTGCTGAATGTCTTTAGAGAGAGACAGTGAAATCCAGTCATCCAATGTCCATTACACAATCAAAATAATTAGACTTACAAAGAGGCAAGATGAGACCATTGATAAAAAAGAGAGAAAAAATATCAGATCCAAGGAGACCAGAGAAGTTAAAATTAGCAGACAATATTCAAAAACAGCTACAACAGTGAT